>JAALGZ010000006.1:0-1200000 GCA_015227615.1 Labyrinthula sp. Ha
AGTCTTCTGCAAGATGTTTTGGATGTGGGAAGAAAGGGCATTACCGCTCTGAGTGTCCGGAAAAGAATTCGAAGAAAGGAAAAGAATCTGGAGAAAAACCTAGAAAAAATCAAAGAGAAGAAGCTTGGATGTGTGCAGCGAAGCTGAATGAGAAGCGCATTAGTTTCATTTTGGATTCTGGCGCTACACAACATGTGTGTGGTGAGGGTGAACTTTTCTCAAACAAGGTTAGAATTCCTGAGCGGCAGATTTCTACTGCTAGCGGCGAGATTTGCACGGACAAAGCTGGTGATGTTAAACTTACGTTAGAAAATGGAAAATCAGTCTCTCTTTCTGGAGCACTTTATTGGCCAGGAGCACCTAGGTTGCTTTCTGTTGCTGCTTTGACAGCAAAAGGTGTTGATGTGTCGTTTTCAAAGGATGTTGCAACGATCATGTCCAAGGGTAAGGTTGTTTACAAAGCTAAACGATGTGCAGATGGACTGTTCAGAGTGCATTTTTTGCCAAAGGAAAAAGCAATGGTTTCGCTTGAAGTTTGGCACAACCGACTAAACCACTGCAGTGAGGATCGATTGGTTAGAAGTGTCTCTAGTCTTGTCAAGAAGGATGCGAAGCTTGGCTCCAGATCTACTTGTGTTGGATGCATGAAGGGGAAATTACATCGTGTAAGGATTCCCAAAGTTAGCAAGTTTCCCACAGAGAGGAAATTGCTGGAACTTTTAGTTGCAGACACAGTTGGACCTTACGACATGTCGATTGATCGCAAGAGTAGAGCTTTAGTTGTCACTGATGCTAGGTCGCAATTTCAGTGGAGTTTTCCTTTTGGTAAGAAAAGTGAAGTAGTTGCGCTGATGGTTGCTCACTTGAGTCAATTAGACAGAGTGTTTCCAGGCCAGGTTCAATTTTTAAGAACAGACAATGGAACGGAGTTTTGCAATGAAGGTCTTGATGGTTTTTTGAGTAAAAAAGGAATCAAACACCAGGTAACAGTTGCGTACGAACATGAACAGAATGGTCGTGCAGAGAACTCTAATCGTATTCTGTTGGAAAACACAAGAAGTTTGATTAAACAGGCAGGTCTTAGTAGAGGTTTTTGGTCATTTGCAATGAAATGTGCAACCCATGCTTACAATTTTACGAAACTTTCGCGAGAGGACATTTCTCCTTGGGAGCTTTTGTACGGCGTCAAACCGCCTTTGGAAAAGCTTAGAATCTTTGGAGTCGTTGGTTTTGCTCACGTACATCGCGAAAACAGGCGTAAGTTAGATGACACTGCAACAAAGGTAATGTTCCTAGGCTACGGTGAAAATTTCGATGGGTACATTGTCAGAGATGTTACAAGCGGAAGAATTTTTGCTACAAGAAGTTTCTTCTGTGATGAACAAAAGTTTTTGGATTCCAAGAGTACGTTGCTTGGTGCAACGGGGGAGCAGGAAGAGTCTTTAAGTGAATTCTTTGCCCCAAGAAGAACTTTGGAAGAGGCCGAAACTTTTGATGACGATGTAAGTGAGTTTAGTGTTCAACAGTCACTAAACAGACCACAAGCTCCTGTGGTCAGTAACCCGGAGCACGAAGTTGAACCTGAGACAGCAGAACTTTACGACACGCCACTGTCAGAAGAGTCTGAGGATGTTTTCTCAGAGCCTGTTGAAGAAAACGATGAAGGAAGTGAAACTTCTGACTCACCAATTGCAAGTCGACTTCGTTCAAGTGTTAGAGTTCCAGAGCGTTTTAAAGAAACGCTGACTTCACTTAGACCAGGAAACCAACCTGGATCATCACAGGCACTGCTTGCGATCCCATCTGTCATTGCTCAAGCTAAGCTCCAAGGAAATTTGAAGAAGGGTTTCAAGTCGTACAAAGAAGCTTTAGCATCTAATGATGAGTGGGAAAAGTCCTACTTAGATGAGATTTCAAAACTTGAGAAGCAGGGTGAGCTGAAAATTGTACCAAGAAGAAAAGAAATGAGATGCATTCCTTTTAGAGAAGTTCTTACAGAAAAGATTGACAATATTTCTGGAGCTGTGAAGCGCAAAGTTAGGTTAGCAGCTAGAGGTGATCTTCAGTTTGATCGACCAGAAAATTGTTACAGCCCAGCAGCTGGTGCGCTAGAGCTTCGCTTGTTCATTTGTTTGGCAAAAGGTTTTGGGTGGTACGTTAAGCAAGGTGATTGTCCAAGTGCTTACTTGAATGGTAGAATGGATGAACCAGTTTACTTGCTACTTCCCAATGGTCACCCTAGAAAAACTAAAGCTAATGACATGGTCTATGAATGTTGGGCTAGCTTGTATGGCTTAGCCATTGCTGGACAAGTTTGGTACTGGAAATTTGTTGATGTTGTTAAACATTTTGGTTTGAAACCATCTGCGAGATGTCCTTCTTTGTTTTCTTGTGAGAAGGATGGTGCTTCTTTGTGGTTAGTACTCTACGTTGATGATTTTTTGATTGGATCAAAGGATTTGCGTTTGATGGCGCTTTGTGAAGTTTTCTTGTTGGAGAAATTCAAAGTGAAATGCACTAGTGAAGTAAACAAGTTTGTTGGACTTCAATTAATGCGAGGAAAGTCAGGCGTTGCGATTCATCAGGATGAAAAAATCCATGACATGGGTACAAGGTACAGAATCACTAAGTTTCCAAGTAAACCGATGATTGAGAATCTAAAGTGGGATGAGAAATCAGTTGCTTTAGATGACATCAAACCTCTTCAAAAGTTGTTTGGTGAGCTCAATTATCTGAGTACAATGTCAAGACCAGACATCAGTTACGCTGTTAATCGAATTGCTAGAAGACTTCATGATGGTACAAAGGAAGTGTACAGAAGAGCAAAGTCAATTCTTGCGTACCTTTGTGGTACAAGTGACTTGGGCTTGGTCATGAAGCGTTTTTCAGGTAGCTCAAAGCTAGAGCTTTTCTGTGATGCTAGTTTTGCAGACGACAAACTCGAGAAATTTAGAAGTACTGGAGGTTTTTTAATCTTTCTTAATGGTGGGTTGATTCATTGGAAATCAAAGAAAATTAAGATGGTTTGTACTTCTACAGCACAAAGTGAGTACTTGTCACTTTACGCAGGTGCGAAAGAAGTCATGTTTGTTGCAAGATTGCTTGAGGATTTCTTTGGAATGAAGACTTGGCCGATTAATGTTTACGTTGACAATCAAGCGGTTCTTAATGTAATTGATCGCGCAGCACCAAGTGACATGAACAAGCACATGGCAACAAAGTACTATGCACTTCAACAGTGGACTCAAGAAGGATTGTTGGAACTTGAGTATGTGGCTTCGAAGTTAAACTTGTCAGATATTATGACAAAAGTAAGTGGAGACTTCGTCCCTATGAGGAATAAACTTCTTCATCCACGGGGGAGTGTTGGAAATTAACAACTTCGTTAATTTCAGAAAAGATAGATTTTCATTTTGTGCATATTTTGGGTAACGTCCCGGTTGGTTCATTTGGACGTTTTGTTACTTCTTATTCAGAACTTCTTCCCGGTGAGAAGTTGACGTTGAAATTGTTTAGAAAGAGTTTCCCTGTGCCCGGTCGCCATGTTGGCTTTAACTCCTCGGTAGAACTTCTTCCCAGCCAGTTTGTGTAGGAAGTTAAGTTCTTGAGAGTCTGAGTTGTAACAGGTAGCAGAATAACTTCTGTGATTTCCTGTGTTTACAGTTAGGGTTTGTGAAACTGGTTACTCCGTCTGGTAGGTTCCCAGCTGTGAAAGGATCTGACGGAGGCGTCACTTCAGCCGTGATTAGTTCGATACAGTTTTTAGTTTTTAATGGTTAATTAAGAAAAAAAAGAGCTTTCCGTTAAACAGTTCTTCTTGGAACCATGTCAAAGCAACCAACCAAGCGTACGATACAATTCTATAGGGCAACAAATAAAAAGAAATAGTTATCAAATTAAAAATTGTATCAGCCTAAGGGTCAAGCAATCTACGCGATGTGCTTAATATCACATTAACTACATCCCTGTACCCTATTATTTAAGGCTTCTCCAGTCTTAACTTAGTCATAGCAAATTCTAACGGACGCAGACTTAGCATACCAAAGGCTTTAACTAAGTAGATACTTGTATTTCTTTTAAATAGAAATAATTATAGCTAAGATGATAACTATTTTGTAGATATAGCACAGGTAATATGTACAAGTTATATGAAGCCTCAGTCCAAGTAAATTTAGGCTACATTATCGCAATTGAAAAGATAAGGAACATAGTATAACAACTGTAAAGCCTAAGTGCATCACAAAATCAATGCATCTGAAGTTAACTCAGTTATTTTTTCTATGTTAATTATATTTATATCATCAACTAAAGGGCAAAGATAAAAAATATTGCTGTCGTTCATCTATTGATGTGAGTATCCTGATGTCTAGTTTCCAGCGTAGTAAAATCATCTTCCACATAAAAAATATTCCTTAGTACTTAGAAAAGCAATTTTCTTTTAAATAGTCTTTCAAGAAATTAATTGCAAGAACAGTATTACCAAATATTTGTTCATTTAACGGCCTCCAAATGCTGAAACCAAAATAATTGCCACTTGGCCAAATTGGTATCTTGGGCCATATGGCCAATTTGGAAAGAATCATAGAGAAATCAAAATGGAGATTGCAAGAACAACTGGATGCACGAATATAGCTCATGTTAGTCTGCATTCAAAGCCATCTATTCGGAAGCAGGCAATCACAGGATTCTTCATTCTATTATATGCTCTTACACTACCATATGCGTACTCAACAGCTGGAAACCCATATCAACGAGCATTAGATCAATATAAGCAAAAGTTTGATGAATTAAATAGTTTTGATGAAGCGGATGAACTAGAAATATCTTTTGATGAACCCTCTTTTTCTGAAGAAGATCCAGTTGAAGATTCTGTTGAACAGAATTCAAATTCTACTAAAGGAGAAGAAAGAGAAGTCAGTCTACCTAACCCATTTCTTCCCGATGCGCTTCCACTTTTTCTTCTTTTACTTGCAGCTGGAGTTCATGGATTGTTTCATTTACTTTGTCATTGGCTTGTTTGGTTTAATTTAAAAGCATACTATGTAAAAGATACAAAAATTGAAAAAGGAAAATATGTCTTTGTTAATCCGTTTCCACATCGAGGATCTCCAAAGATCGTGAAGATTGAAAGCAATGAGGAAGGTTTATATTTTGCTTTTCAAAGACAGAGTTTTCAAATTAAAAGTGATATGAAAGGATTAAAAATTGAAAATTTTCAAGTTGCTGGAAATGTGGATCCGCTAAGTTTAGATCAAGAAGAAATATTAAAACAAAAAGCAAAAACATTTGAACTTGGAAAAAAAAATGGCTTTATTCAACCTCTCACGCCTGAAATTAATCATCCAGCTTCTTATTATTTTGAATACTTGAAGAAATATTCAAAGGATGAGAATCATAATCTACATAAAAGAAGAGATAATGAAGAAGCCCCAAATTCATTAAAACTAGAGGAAAAATCACTACAAACGCTTATTCAACTACAGCTTTTGACTCCGTTGGCTATTTTTCAGATGTTTTCTTCTTCTTTGTGGTTATTAGATGAATATTGGAGTCAAGCTGTGTTTTCTATAGTCATGGTTTTTGTTATGGAATCTACAACTGCTTTTCAACAACATCGAATGAGAAAAACTTTAAGAAATCTCGCTCCTAAACCTTTTACAGTGCTGAAACAAATTCCAGGAACATCAAAATTCACACCGGTTCAGACAGATAAGCTTTCACCTGGAGATATAATTGAATTGTCAAGTCAACGGATTAACCAAGTAATCAAGAAAGGAAGAAAAAGTGGAGTTGTTCCATGCGACTGCCTAATTCTTTCTGGATCTGCTGTTGTAAACGAATCTTCTCTAACTGGAGAATCTGTGCCTCAAATGAAAGATGCACTTGCCGATTCATCAAATGGGAACCTTGAAATTGACTCTACGCATCGGATTAACACGCTGTTTTCTGGTACTACCTTAATTACAGCCTCTGAATCATGTCTCTGTGTAGTGTTAAGAGTTGGCTTTAGTTCTTCTCAAGGACAGCTGTTACAACTCATAGAGTTTTCTCAATCAGGCTCTTCAAACACATTTAGTACACAAGAAGGTAGAGAAACAGGTTTAGCACTTGTTATTCTGTCTGTTTTTGCTCTTGTTGCTTCATCTTATGTGTTTTACAAGAACTCCACCGATCCAAAATCTAGATTAACTACTCATGAACTATTGCTAAAGTGTGTGATTATCATAACAAGTGTAGTACCTCAAACTCTTCCTGTGCAAATGACTGCTGCTATTAATTATGCACTGCTGTCTTTACAAAAATCTGGTATTTTTTGCACAGAACCATTTAGATTACCAACTAGTGGAAAAATATCTCATTGTTTATTCGACAAAACTGGAACGTTAACTAGTGATGATATGGTTCCCGTTGGTGTTGTAATGAAGCTAGATTCCAAAGAGTTGCATTTGGAGCAGGTGAAAGACGCGGATTCGAATTGTAAGATAGTAATAGCGAGTTGTCACAGCCTAATTGAGGTGGATAATAAGGTTATTGGAGATTCTATGGAACTCGCTGCTTTGAAAGGAATTCAGTGGCAGTATAACTCAAGGTCTCAGATTGGAACTCCAGTTGAGGTAGATAAAGTAAAGCAGATCAAGATTCTTCATAGAAACCATTTTAGCTCAAAGTTGCAGAGAATGTCTGTTATTTGTAGAGTAAAGCGCAAATCAGGAGAAGATGAGATTTCGGTTGTAGTTAAAGGAAGTCCAGAAGCTGTTCAAAATTTATTGCGTTTTGTTCCAGAGAACTATCAATCCACATATAAGCGACTAGCGAAAAGAGGAATGCGTATTTTAGCGCTTGCTATGAGAAATGGTTCTCAATCTGATTTGCAGAAGCCAAGAGTTGAAGTCGAAAGTGGGCTTGACTTTTGTGGATTTATTGCGTTCAAGTGTCCTACAAGAGCCGATACTGCCATGGTTATTAATTCCCTAACAAACTCAGGGCATCAAGTCGCGATGATTACAGGTGATGCGCCTTTAACAGCTCTGCATGTTGCTCGAGAGTGTTTAATTATTCAACCTAAATCTCCTGCATTAATGCTGGAAAGTGATGATAAAGATTTATTCTGGGCTTTAGTTACAGAGACAGATGTTGATGAAAGGAAGTTTGATTTCAACTCTGATGTTGAAGGTTGTGGATTAGGAGATCTTGTTTCTAAAGGTTTTAATTTGGTCTTAACAGAGAAATTGCTCTTAAAGGCAGAAGAAATTTCAAAAGGAAAAGTTTGGAGTGGCGTTGAGTTCGTGAGGGTATTTAGTAGAATGTCACCAGAGGGAAAAGCTAAAGTGATTCGTAATATTCAAAGCGTGACTGATGAATACAACATATTCATGTGTGGTGATGGAGGAAATGATGTCGGAGCTCTGAAACAAGCTGACGTTGGTCTAGCATTGTTAGGTGGTTATGGTCAAGCAAATACAAATGTCGATGGGGAAACAACTACTGAGAATTTGACAGAGACTGAATTAAATGAAAGAGAACGAATAGAGAAAATAAAGCAAAGAAAATATACTCGAGAGAAGAAAGCAGAGTTCGCAAAAGAGAGAAAGAAGCTTACTTCTCAACAACAAACCAGAATTCAAGAAAAGCTTCAACTAATCCAAGCAACAAAAGGAACTTTGACCATGAGTGATCAATTTTCTGCAGCCAAAGCAGTGACTATGGAAATGAAAAATGAACTGGTCCAAATTCAAAAAAAGTTAGATGGGAAATACAACGTTTACTTGAAAGGTGAGAAGAAGGATGACCCGCTTGAAGCAAGTATGCCTGAAGAAGTTGCTATGGTGAGACCTGGAGATGCTTCTATAGCTGCACCTTTTACCTCACGAATTCCAAGTATTCGATCTGTGATCCACATGATCCGTCAAGGCAGATGTACATTATTGTCTTCATTGCAACAGCAACAAACTATGATGCTCGAATGTATTATTTCTGCTTACACTTTAGCTGCTCTCAGTCTTCAAGGATCTAGACAATCAGAAAGGCAGATGATCGCTTCATCCTGGTTCATTCTGGGGGCTGTTGGATCTTTTAGTTATGCAACTCCATTGGAAAAGATGAGTGACATTAAACCTCTGAAATCATTGTTTCATCCAGCTATTTTTCTTTCTATTATAGCTCAAGCAGTTATTCACCTTCTTTGTATTTCTTTGGCAGTGTCGATGTCTAAGGAGAAGATGGGTGAAGATCTGTTGCAAGAAGTAATAGATTTTAACAATAAAGCTCAAGTTGAGCTAGATAGAGAGCTGGAAGCTATGGATGAAGAAAGTTATGATCCAGTTGGTCAGTTTATGGCTATGTGGCAACGACCTTTCAAGGCTAATTTACTCAATACTGTTTGTTTCTTAGTTCAAACTGCACAAACCATGAGCGTATATTTCACTAACTACAAAGGACAACCTTGGATGAAAGGTTTGTTGGAAAATCATGGACTGTTCTTATCTATTTTTGTTTCTGTTGGAGCCGTGGCAATCTGTGCTTGGGAAATGTTTCCAATGTTAAACAGTATTTTGCAGCTAGAACCTTTCCCTGATGATGAGTTTAGATGGACAGTTGTTGGATTAGTGTGTGCATCAATTCTAGGAACATTTGTTGTTGATCGAATAATTCTTGCGATCTTTGCACCAGAGATTTTTCACGCTATGCTTAAGAGTGCAAGAGAAACTACATTCAAAGATGTTAAACCTATTTTTGTGTTTTTGGGTAAAGCTGTTTTATTTTTGGGTCTTTTCGCAACTGGAAATCCGATCTTCTGGATTGGTGGATACTATCTCTACAAGAAACGACAACAGATGGTAGAAAAAGCTGAAGAAGATGCAGTATTCTATTTAGAAGAACAGCGACTAGAAGATAAAAAGAAGAAATAATTAGTTTAGGGAAGATAGTAAACTTAGAACCTTATTCATTATGCAACTGTTTCCATTTAGCTACCTCTATATTTTGTTTACTAGTATTTCATTTTGTACTAGAATTAATTAACCAGCGTGATATTTCTTGTTTACAAACTTTCTCAAAGAGAATATTTCGATGGCGTAACAAGAAGCAACTGAAAATCCATAGAGTTTGAATGAGCGTTTGAGAAGTTCTCCACATGTTTGGACTCTTCAAATTACGTATATTCAGTAGAAACTTAATCTTTTATTTTCTTAGCTTTATTTCTCAACAACAAAAATATACTTCCCAAAACCAATGCAAAATCAACCTTTGTTTCACTTTGTATGAAGATATCCAATGTTGATTGTGTACTAAATGTTGAACCTAGGATATCCTTTAAGGATAAATCGATGTTGCAGGAGACGTTTTCTCATACAGATATTTCTTACCGGCACTAACTTTACTAAGGTTGTCAAACTATTAAAATTCGTTTTAAAGTCTATATTATTCGCTGGTTTTATTCATGAGTACCTCAAGATTGAAAATAATTCTGGAACTATAAAAATGTCCTTAATCTTGCAACAGCTACTAAAACCAAATTCTCAAGACTATTGTTAGAACAAATTATTTTTCTCTATTAGTAGAACTTTTCAAAAGTGCTTGAATAATTTCAGTGAATAGTATTCCAGTAGCTATATATTTTCCATACTCTGGAAAAATATCTCCATTTATTCTAGAAGCAAGTGGATTAAAAATTTCATCACGAATAAAACTGCCCAAAGCTTGTGCTATAAAAGAAGCTGCCAAAGATATAAAATTAGTTCCTTCAGATAAATCAGCTTTTTTATGGTGAAACAGACCCCCCACTTTTGAATAAATATCAAGTAAATCATCCAATTTTATGTTTCAGTAAGATGGAAAACTTTAGTTTTAGACTAAAATTCTCTTAGACACGAACAACTAAACTCTTCTCCACAGTTATCCAAGAATAGAATCCAAGCATAAGTTAAAATAAACTCATTGGTGAAACTTTTCAAGCTAAATTATCCACAATATGCGTTATGTTGCAGCTTGCAATGTATTTCAGACAAAGCCTGAACAGAGGGATTCAAATTGTTACAGAAAAAACTAATCATATTATTCTTCGCCATTTGAAAATTTTCATAAGTTCCAGAAACAAGATGTAATATTCCTACTTCTATTGCTCCAGTTCTTCATTTCTAATTTTTCTAAAAAATGGTTTTAAATATATCCCTAGAGAAGTAGTTAATGCGTTCCTTGGAAACCTTGTGTTGCCAAAATTAAGGATTAGAAGAAGAAAACTAAATCAAGCTACTCATGGCTAAAGTGATGCCTCTGTCCCATAAGTTCACATGTGAGAACCCACCAAACAAAGTAACTGTTTTCAGAAATCCTAACTGCAATCAAAGGTATCTGAAGAATTCAATCTGCCACCTATCTTGGACTCTTGAGCATCTAGAGGAGTACAGTCTATAAAATATAGAAAGGAAGAGGTTTTAGTGAAACTGTACGCTGAGATGCCAATCAGGAAGGAGAAAGCACAAACTACACAATAATTACTCCTAGCTGAAGGTCTCCACAAGAATTAATTTAGACCCCCAAATGAGCCAAGTCAGGCAATGCCCATAACGTTCACAAAACAAAATACGGTAAATACAAAAAAATAAGACATAGCATAATTTCGAAGAATCTGCTTCTGGTACGTCATTATAATAAAATTTAACTAGAAATTAAGTCTATTAATAGCTTGTTTATTTTGATTTGTTAAGTTAAATGCAATATTATAAACTTCGTTTCAATTCAAAAAAAGATGATGAAAAGAAGAAAATATGTTTAGACCTAAGAACCTAGAAACCCCAAAGAATACACTGTCCGTTTCATAATCAAAGCCCGATTTCCCTTAAATGTTTTCAAGAACTCATCACCTTTAGCTTTTCTTTCTAGGAGTTTTTTTTCATATTGAAGAGTGCATTTGGATCCATGTTCCACTTTCTAATCTTCATCATATCTATTAGAAGAGCATGTTGACTCCTTCAACAGTAATTTAGTATTTTGCTAGAGGTTTGGAAGTATCCTAGTCAATTTCTAAAATATTTTTTTTCTAAAACAAGAGCTGCAAAAATATATATAAATTATTTACCTCTTGTACATAAACTTCTTCTTAAAGTTCCCTTCCAATTTACTACCACCCATAAATGAAAATTGTGGCTCTATCCAAGAATATAGTTCAACATATCTCTGTCTTAGCAAGAGTTAAAGGGTAAAATAAATTAACTCTAAGTTTCTGAAGAATATCTCTATTGTTCTGATATAAATAGGTTAAGAATGTTTTTCAAATGTTTCCATCACCTATAATACAATGACATTGATATCAACCATCTAAAGAATGAAGATTGATAAAACATAAAAGATGTAAATAAACTAAAAATAAGAAGGTCGTCGAGTACCGTCAAATATATTTTCCCGCACTTTCAGTGAATATTTTCTTAGAAATGTAATCACCATATTTCGTATATTTGTTAGTACTAAACCAGAGAGAGAATATGTTTACTATGACAATTTCATAGAATGACGTTGTGATAGTCTTTCAAAAAGCTTTGATATCTATTTTGCTATAAACCCATAAATCAAGAAACTAAGGTATAAATAAACATAAAAAACTCTTGTTTTCTTCAGCATTTGTTCCTTTCACTTTATCTAAAAGAAGAGGGCAACAGTAAGTGTAGTAGACCCCAAAAAATACAGAAACAAAGAGTATTGAAATACTCTACTTATTTAAATGAAATATCTTCGTAGTACGTTAGCTAGAGATAAATTCAGCGCTTTTCAAACAGCCAAGAATTAGTTTTCACCAACAGAAAGGGTATAATGCAGGTAAATAACTATAGGACATCGTCTTGAAAATGTCTGAATTTCTACTACATAGAGGTAAGACAACCATTCATCAATACTATAATGCTTGAAAATGAAAAATTTTTATCCTAAGTTCGTTAGTTTGTGATTAATTTCTATCACCTTTAAAAAAAATACACTCTTCAGGCTTGCAGTACGCTAAGGACATTTTGGGAACCTCGTGGTTTCCCTTATTTAGATATTTTTAAAATGATATGTATTGTCTAAAGATTCTGAAAAGAAGCCGATCTTATTATGTTTTAGAAATTAAAAGGAAAAACATCTCCTATGAGTCGTTCAATTAAATGCTTCTTTCTCAAAATTAGATATTCAGTTAGTGTGCTTAATGGTTAAATAGATCAGATTCCACCGGTTAACTAGGTCCAATGATAATCAAACAGCTCTTTCAAACTATGTCCTGTTTATTACAATATTACAAGTACAAATAGAACACCTGCAATACTCACGAGTCGGTGACGTATAATGAGTTCATATGTAAAATGAGACCACTGATCAGAAGTTTATTTGCGCAATTGAAAAAATGAGTTAAGATTAAGAACAGTATTATTCACTGAATATGATGACAAACTTGAATAGGCATCAACGTACCTGACATTCTCCTCTTTGTTTTCCCTAAAAATAACCCGAATCAAACAGGGCTATTAAAATATTTTGGCATGCTTCCTTTCTCCATGCTGCTAAGGAATGCATCTTTTGTTATATCTCATCCTTATTTCCTACTTTTCTACCACAATAACAGTTTATGCAAAACAAACTGCAAATTGATCAAAGTCTGTACTCTATTGGCTAGAATTGACCAATGAAATAGTTAAAAATTCTGATGTTGGTATGCCACAAATATATGCTAAACCACAACGCAGAATTACCGCAGCAAATAAATGACTGAATTTGAGCAATCGCGGAAACCGTCGAGACTCATTTCCCGGGAAGTCTTCCCGATTCCCAACCGGGGTCCCGGTTGAGCAAAAAGAAAGGCAAGAATTCTAGTTTATTCTCAAACTCTATTTATACGTCAAATTAAGATAAACAACTTTATTAAAACTGATTTAAAGAAATAATCTAAAAGATGAGTTAATAGACCTGCATTTCATAAGAAAAAACTGCATTTTTTTCAAACAGAGAACATCCTTGTACTGAAATTTCCTCTTATCAAATTTCCAACCAATTTCCTTCACTTTCAACTTCAAAAACTTTGGTTTCTAAATAATGTTTCTTTATTAAATCATGAACAAATCTTTTAACTTTTTTCCTTCTTCTCAACCCTATCAAATATCTACAGACACCAATCACTGCAACAAGAAAACTAATTCCAAAAAATAACCAGCTTAGGAAAGTAATACCAGCTTCTGTGAAAAACCATTCAGCCTCTTGCTCAGATACCTCTGAACTCGATGGACTTTGTGTTTCTAACACATCATCTTCAAATTTAATAGGTGATTTCGATGGAGATCTACTTGGTTCATAGGTTTCTATATTAGAAGATATATTGACTTCATTTTCATACACTTCAAACTCCAAAATCTCTGGAATTCCAGATGCGGAAAAAATGACAAAAGTTACTTCTTCCACTGTAACTTGTTCAAAATTAACAAACTCTCCTACTCCAGTACCTGAAGTGAATACCAAAAGTCCAGTTAGGTTTGCAAGAACCCAGTCTTGTATTGTTCCTTCTGATCCGGGTGTTTCAATTATCCTAAATGAAGAAATTGTTTGAGGATTTTCTATCCAGTTGATAGAAACAAAACTTTCAATGATTAAAGGAGACCAAAATGAAGTTAAATTCCCATCAAGCACGTTGTTAAAGGCTGTTCCATTGGCTTGAGAAGATCCAGTTGCCCGAGCTCCGTTCAATAGACTTAAATTGACTTCATTACTGGATAGAAGAGAAAAAAGAAGAAACTGAAGAGTAAGTAAATGAAGAATCATTTCTGTTTGATTCTGAGGAGAAAGTGTGAATTACTTATCTTTGATTTACTTCTTATGAACATGTAGTCCTCTCAGCAGATATCTCACTAATTTGTTCTGATTACATAAATAGAAATACATTCTTATATTAATTTTTTGGTGCAACTTAATTAATTCTTAACAAAATCTTTCATTCATGATTAAATAACACATATTTTGAAACAGATACCTGTCGTCTTAATAAAAAACTGGGAAACAAAAACTGTCTGAGAAGACTTCAGTATATTTTATTAAATTGTATATATCTTGATATATTCTCGTTGAAAAAGTTTTCTTTCGAGTTCTTGTCTTGAAATTTTCGATTTTCTTTAACTCTAGTTTCCTTTGCTTGTAGCTTTGGCGCCTATAGTAGTTAAAGATGCAATAAGTTTGGCAGATGATTTTGATGCAAGTAAATTAACCTAAGTTGTGTACCATAACAAGTTTTAAGTAGATGAATTTTTACGATGAGATATTAACGCAGGAAATGATTTTCATTCCCACGCAACTTAGAAACAAAATTATAATAATCTCCAAAGCGATAGAAGATTTCTCTAAAATATTCTGAGCTCGTTGAACTCTGAATCTTTGCCTAGCACTATTCTCTAGATTGAATACTGTAAGGTGTTCTGAATAAAGATTATATATAAAGTTACTAAACGTAGTTAAGCTAAGAATTTATATATAATATAGGTTCTCTAATATGTATTTTAAACTTTTAAAGTAATAAATTGCATTTTCACCATACCAACAGTGATAATAAACTAAAAGAAATAGAATGAATACTCTATGTTTTTCTATAGTCTCGTCTCTTCTTTCAAGATTTCTCGAAGTATAATTTTTTTCGATGTTCTCCCAGTTTGTTTCCAGAGAATAACCAATACGTTGTATGATAGTTGGTCATTGTCATTTGTCAATAGATACATATTCGACTGGTAATTGACATTAAATATAACTTTTCTGAAATATATACAGAGAGCACGTATTATATTCTACAAATGCGACGAATATTCTGGATAATACACGAATATAATTCTGTTTACATATAATGTGAATATCTGTATTAGCTTTTATTTTGTAGAATTGATTGCATAGGGTATATCTATTATTTATATTTATGGAAAACTGGATATAGTTATGGAATATACATATTTATATAAGACATTAATAGTTGTTAATTTAATGGAACCTCAAAGTTTTATACTTCCTTCTATTCAATTTCCCTGAACTCTAACAAAAGAAAAGGTGAAAAAATATAACCATTAGATGCAAGAATCATTATTCATCCAGTTAAAAATAGATGAAAAGAATGCATCATCGCCGAGTTCATTTTACATATGAGGTTATTTTCTCTATAATACTTAAGAACATACACCATCTAGCTGCACCCACTACTTGGAAGGCCAAAGTACAATCCAAAAAAATAGTATTGTTCTGGAAAGACATGTGAAATGAGTAAACGGATGTTTGGTATCCTAAAGTACTCAAACTCAAGCGCAAATAATAATTGGGCAGCACCCTGAAAGAAACAATAACCTTGGTTTAATAGCATGAAGGGTTAAGGAACCCTTGTTATAAACAATCTCAGCTCCTGGGTAAGCTAGGTTGAAGAGTAAATAACGCTCACTCTTCAATTACTGTTTATGTAGATCTGATATTCTGGAACCCTTTTAAGTTTGAAACCAACAAGCAGTGATAAAGCATAAAATAGCTTTAATTTTAAGTTGTTCAAGACTTTGATTCTAAGGGTTACTTACTACCATATTCTTCTAAAAGTACTAATACTAGCAGAAGCAAGAAAATTTTCCATGGATCTCGATTATAATAGAATATTGTATAGCTCTTCTTCTATTATACCAAAGTATATATTGCAAACTTTATCTAAGAAGTTCCAAATATATAGAATTTCGCGGCGGTTTATAGTATAGAATGTAAGAGGTACGGCGTGCAACAAAGAATTTTTAAAGAATAGATATTCTAATGGAAGTAAACTACTGGTTCTATCCACCGTCTCCAACCCAAATCTTCTAACCAGTTCACGAAACATGTAAAACTTAGGTGATTGGCCGAAAAGCTAGGCCTTGCTGGATGAGGAGTAAGTTCAATGCTGTAATAGCCTATATGATGTAATAAGCTTGGAGCTAAAGAGGCCATATATTCTTATAAGGAATTAATAGCATCTATTTTGGGAAATATTCTAGGCTAGAGGAGCACATTTGTAGCCTATGTTGCTATAAAAAAAACTCATACTAAAATAAAATTAAAACAATTAAGAGAGCCAGCATCCATGGTTAGTGTATACTGAGCTTAAAATCTTTCACAATGTCAACAAATTAGTTAGTAATTTCACCGGGAGAAATAGGCGAGTTCTTACCTCTCAAAGCCTTATGCTTGCGTTGTATAATGATTTTTGTGGATATCAATAATTATTTTACTCTCTTCTTAAGATTAATGGAATAGTTCTTATATAACAAAAATAGATTTGCCTTCTTTTCATAACATATTTTAACATAATAATAAATTATCAGAATCTGGATACTCAATAGTTATGAATGTAGATATTAATAACCATCAAATTCACTATTGATGTTGGTCGCTAGTATCAGATTACTCGGATATCTCATACGCCTGACTATTTGGAAATTATATTAACAAAAACTGCTGCCGACAGATTGAAGCATGGTATACTGGTATTAGCAATGACCACCTATTTTTCTAGAAATATTTGTGTTTCTAGCACCGATAAATAGATAATAATTGTTTGCACTTTAGATAGTACATGCATTCTAAATGAATTTTGAAAGCTTTTTTCTAGGCCCAGTTCCTTATTTTCATCACCCTTAATCTTTCTTAATTTCATTCATTTCTAGCATTAACCTATTTTAGGACTTGTCTTTAATAACAGCGTGTTAATTTCTTATTTTATAGATACTAGATCAAGGATAGCTTCAAGGCATATAGAAAAATCAACACCTATGCAAAAGGTGTAGCGGTAACTATACTAATAAAGACTATTTCTCCTGCTTTATTCTTTTCATTCCTCTTATATATCACCAAGAAACAAAATAATATATGATCAAACGCTATTTAATCCGAAACAATAAAGAATTCTGTCACTGAAGCCTAAATAATTCCCATCTGTCAAACCTTTGTATAGGTATATTCAGAATCAATGCATTGGATTGAATTCGTCCTGAAGAATATCATCACTAAATTGTGATTTTACTCAGCACTAACTTACTTTTAATTCTAATATAGTATCTACAGAGAAGGAATTGCTAATAGCCGCCATTAGTTTATATGAACCACGTGTAAATAATGCTTTATCTAGGTAACCAATCATGAAGATCTTCCAATTGTACCTACATGTATCAATTAGAGGAGAATGATATCTTGAAGGTACTATTTAACCTGTAAGTATTGATCGCATCAAGAGTTTATCTTAAGAATCTACTACTTGAAAATGATATATGAAAAAGAACTTTAAGTGAATTTTGCATTAATTATTTTTTGGCTGCACGAGGCTGCTATTTTCTCTAATATAGGTGCTACTCTTCATAAGACTTGAGTAAAAATTGATTTTTATTCCGTTTTATTTCACTGAAATATAGCCCAATGAGATTTTTTTCCTCATCAAGGACACAAAGCATGTGTAAATATAGATTAAAAAATTAAGTAGTAAGAGAGTATCAAAAACAAAGTTTAGGCTTTAACATCGTCCTATTTAACTAAATATCACAACTATATTAAGCATGTCATATACGAAAATTGCTCCACTTACTCTTCCTCAAGAATTTCATGATGAAAAACCATTGAAAATGTTCTGAATGTTTTGTCCTCCATGAATCTAGCCCAGTCTCTATATCGGGTAACATTTAATCTTGGTTTGATATGAACATAACATTACGGCCCAAAAGATTTTTCAACTTTCAAAGTTATAGTTGTAGCGTATTTTAGCATGCTATTATAATTACAATAAAATAAAGTTTTCTCGTTATAGGTACTAATACTCCCTCCAAAGCGATCCGAGAGGTCTTTATGTTGAAACATGGGGAACTGGGTGCAAAGAAGCCCGAAATATTTATAAAGGGAGGATGTGTTGTCTGCATATTGACGGATAAAAATCTAAGAATGAACAGCTGCAACCCAAACCATTTCGAAACATATCACAAAAAGTACATTAACGATACTGCTTCTATCCGCTGCCAGTGATCTGTTGAAGTCTAACTGTCATATAATGAATGTTAAGATCAGTTCTCGAGCAGTTCTGCAGCTTCAAATACTCTATTATTAATATATATAAAATATAGTCAAAACTTGGCCCTTTGTTATAGAAAGTTTTATTTTAGTTAATTTACCCTATACAATTCTCTTGGCGCAATATTTAAGTGAGAAGTCCGAAATTATCTCTGTAGATATAAATACAAAATATCGTTACCAGATAGAAAAATGTAATAAGTCCAATAGTTTATCTGAACTATTCATGACCCACTTTTACATTTTGATACTTTATGCGGCGTTCTATTATAATTTTAAAAGTCTCTTAAGAAATATTATTGATCTCTTGATGAATTGGTCAGATTTTTTCTCGATTCTTGCTCTCTTGTTAGAATCTAATCGCTCAAAATAAAAAATGTAGAAAATCCAGCACTATGGATCTGATGGTAATAAAACAAGTTAGCCTCTCTAATTATAATTTAAAGTTAAGATTCCCATGACCATAAAGAGTGTTAAACAAACTGTTTCTACGTGACTCCTTAAGATAAGAAAAAATGAGGTGGAGAATCCATAGGTAAAAAAGCTTACTATGTTCTTCATTTAAGTATTAATCATAGTTTTTAATACTGTTGTTACAGATATTTAATGAGTACCAGCTGAATTAGGTGTCCTTGGGCTCCACATATATAAAGATGAGCTTGATGATTTTGCAATGATACTGAAAGAAATATTGCTACAAAGGAAATGAAATAAACGGTACTACAACTGCAAAAAATCTATGCGAAACACAACCCATCATCTACTTTAGAAATATTGTGCTGGGCGTTGGAACAGTTTCAGATTACTGTTAAAAACGAAGGATATTGAACTAATACGTTACTAAAAAAGATTTTAGCTTCAACATGAGGGAAAGTAGGGCTAGGAGGTGGTGCAACAGGGACAAATTTAGGTCGAATGGGAAACTAGTACAGAGGATCATACACTGCTCTGTATAAGGAATACCTTGGAGGACAAAAGCAAATAGATGAGGATTTTGCACATATGGGATTCATAGGACAAAACTTTGAAAATTATGATACCAAGAGTACAGAGCATATAGAGGTCATTATAGATATGGCAAAGTGCGCTTGAACAAAGTTGTAGAAGAGTTAATGCTGGGTGTCTATAGAAACTGATGAATCATTTTATTAAAGATATCCTGTGTGGAGAAAGAGAATACAGATAAGTTCTCGTAGACGGATGCATATAGTGTAGCAAGGAAACAAGTATATAGATTTCTTGTGAGTGAAATAATAGCATCAGGAGGAAGATTGATTGAGATATGGATGCCATCTTAAGGTTTATGACTATATTGGATCCTTAATATAAATGTAAGAAAAGATAGTAAAGAAAAATATAGTTCACCTCTATCTAATCTCAAAGATAGAAAGTAACTTTTAAAGGGAAATGAACTTCTATAGATGACTTATATAGGATGAAGATGTCTAGCAAAGAAGCTATATAGAGTACCATGGGGGTTACGTTAATGAATGGAATAGATTTCTTAATATTTTGAGAGAATAAACATCTACACTGTCAGAAGAAAGATCCCTTTTCGTACTTGGACCTTAAAAACTGCAACTATGACCAATAACTACATCAAAACTACTTGAACACACAAATGAACCAAGAAAATGCTTTAAAAGTCAACTGAATATTTTCTAGTATTTCTTGAATCATAAGATCCCAACGCTGAGGAATATGGTTTAGAAAAATTTGCATATTCCAGCTCAGTATCTGGTCCAGCTGAAGAGGTTAATAAATAATGTTTTCTTATAACCTCTTCCCTTTCCTTTCTTAATCTTTTTCTTTTACTTCTACCTTTAAAATATCTAGTTATCCCACTCACCGCAATAATTGTGCTACATCCCAAAAAACCTAGACTGAAGAAAAACACAGTCAGCTCTGTAAGAAATCCATCTTTCTCTTGTAACGCTTCATCTGACGCAGTTGGACTTCTTTTTTCTCCAAATACTGTTGGAGATTGACTTGGTGAATCTGATGGAGATTCAGTTGGTATAAATGTAGGAGAAAATGTCGGATTAAAGCTTGGTTGCATGGTTGGCGAAGATGAAGGTTTTCCTGTAGGACTTGAAGTAGGAGAAGCGGATGGACTTATAGTTGGTGAGACAGAAGGTCCAGTCGTAGGTGTAAAAGACGGAGATGTAGTTGGTAACTCTGTAGGTGAGTTTGTAGATGTACTCATTTGGTTTTCATAAGTTTCAAATTCTGCAATCTGTGGAACTCCACTAGCCGATAGAATATAGAAACTGATTTTTTCTAGAATAATAGAGTCGAAATTAATAAAGTCACCAACTTCTGTACCTGTGGTTATAGTTACACCCTCATCGTGATCTTCAAGTAACCAGTTTTGAATAGTGCCTTCGGTTCCTGATGATTCGAGGATCCGTATCGACGAGACGGTTTGAGCATTTCCCCTCCATTTCACAGCAATTCTCCCGGTATTCTCTGTTGGTGACCAAAAAGTGTTTAGATCATCATCACAAACGTCATTAAAAGCCGTATCGGTTGCTTTTGTTGAACCATCTGCATCTGCACCTTCAATTAAGCTCAAATTGATTTCATTTCCAGTGACTTTACGCGTTATTATGAGTAGCACGATTGATACACACTTCATTATGTTTATTTAGATATAAAGAGGAAAAAATAAATGAAACATTCATATTTTATTTACTTCTCGGGATTCAGCAGTGCTCCCAGTAGAAATCTTTCTGATTTGCTGGAATATTTACAATAGTTAAACATTTCATTATTCATTAATATGTGATATTTAATATATATCTGTTTTATTTTATATTTGAATATTAAATAACACAAGATAAAGGGATTTTGAATGACTTACCAATATATATATATATGAAAGAGAAATCAAGTTCTCGGCCGGTTCGGTTTTCGTATATATTCTATATATGAATTAACAAATTTAATATAATAGTTTATATATTTGAAAGATGATATGAATTTATGAAGATTAATATCTTGTCTATAGTTTGAAGTATTTTTCATGAGAATGCTCACCTGAAAGTCTGGAAGTTTATATTTGTGGATATAACACTGAATTTGTAGATGCTTCTAAGAGAATAGATAACATAATGGAATAAATAAATTTGTAAGGATAAATATTGTATTAGACTGAATAATTTCTTTTAGGTCATATTTTATTCATGGTCAAAAAATTAATTTTAAAGAATTTGATGAGAAAAATAAAATTGATTTTACTTTGGATAACTTTCTATAAGGAACAGTATTTGTTTCAAGTATTTCGAGTAATTCAAATAAAAAAACAATATATGCAAAAAGAAACAAAGCTCCTTTCGAAAATTTTTTGCTAAGCCCAGGGAGTCCCATTAGTTGTCTTTTTTATTTGCAATGGGTACAAACTATTTCTATCAATTATTCATTTCCACTTTATCATTTATTGACCCTCTAGCTTTTTTAAGCAGGAAAATAAGAAAAGTAAGTAAATAAATATTTACTTTTTCTCTGGCGGGGATTTTTTAAAAAGTACTCATTGTATAAAACAAAGTAGAGTAATATTAAAAAGTTATACATTTATACTGGATATTGTATAACTTGTTTTGAATTATCAGATTCACTTATTGAAGAATATAATTCTGAAAAACTATCATAATCTATTTCAATTTGAGATTCTGGAAAAGGTGTAGATATATAACGTGTTTTTACAACTGCTTTTCTTAATCTTTCAAACCTTTTTCTTCTTCTCACACCTTTTAAATATTGAATTACACTAACTATTGCAAAAATACAACTAAATACAAGAAAACACATACTAATAAAAACACTTCCATCTCAGAAAGAAACTCTTCTTGCTTCAAAAAAGTTGGTTGTTTTCTTTCATCAAAATCAACAGGAAGAATATTTGGTGAATATGTTGGAGATTGCGATAAAGTAGGTTGTAAAGTAGGTAATCCAGTTGGTTCAAAACTTGGTATAAAAATTGTAGGGGGAGTTGTAGATGTTTCTTTTATATGTCCATATACTTCAAATTCAGCAACCTTTGGTATGTTAGTAGATGATAAAATAAAAAACTAACTCTTTCAAGTGTAATAGGATTAAAAGTAATAATTTCATCAACTCCATTTCCAGAAGTTATTATTATACCTTCAATAATATCTACAAGTCCCTAATCTTGAATTGTACCTCTTGATTCGGTTGTTTCAACTATTCTGAAGGAGGAAATTGTTTGAGCTGCACCTTTCCAAGTAATTGAAACAAAACTAGTGGTGTCTAAAGGAAACCAATAAATTCTTAGATTTTCATCACGTAAATTATTAAATTATGTTCCATTCGCTTGAGTTGAGGCTTCTGCAGCAGCAATGCTAATAAGACTTAAGTTGACTTCATTACACGTCGCAAAAGCAAAATATATATCTAGAAATATTAATACTTTCTGCATTTTTTAAGTTTGATATAAAACAGTGAAATAATTTGGAATATTTATATTGGTTTTGCTTATTCGGAAAGAGCAAATCTCCCAGCATATCTTTGTCTGATTTGTATGGATTACGTTATTGTATGAACTTTATCTATTCCCATTTATGTGTATTTTACTATATTACATGTGAAGCAATCACTATAATTGTTATTTAACACAAGATGAGTGAAACCAAGAAGCTATTACATACTTCGAGACGCAAAACCAATACTAGACCAAGACAAGTAATTCTTGGTTCAGAACGCCCTTCCCGTTTAAATTCCTCCTTTTACAAGATATTATTATATACCCTCTTTGATAAACATATTCTTATTTCTATGTCTCTAATTCAGTTCTCTCTAGAGGAAACAAATACAGAGCAATATCAAAATCCTAGCCCAAAGATCCCAAGATTTTATTTTTCATACTAGATAGGAAATACTGGAATGAGGTCAGGGCTTGTTATATTACATGTTCAATTCACAAGACGGAGCACTTTGAATATATCCTTGCCACTATCTATTCTGAAAAAAACGCGAAGATTTTGAGGATGAAGCAGCGGTAAAAACTGTGCACTTTTTAATGGATCACTTGCAAGTGGTTTAATACGATTTTTTATTTTGAAGTAAAATCGTAACTTGGTCCAAAGTAATTATTACGCCTTCACAGGTTGGTTATTTTTCTCCTTTGAGACATCTCATTCCATCTATCAAGCCAACGATAGGGACGTTGCTTATTTTTTTGAAAGGGGTTTGTCCCCCATTATAGCGAATATGCTTTTGAAAATAGTAGAAATGAGATTAATTTAACATATGAGGCTGGGTCCAGGACATATTAGCACGAAAAAATCATCGAAAAGTGACAGGTGTCTTGTGTAACACCTTGGTAACATACTAGTAAGACACTCTGTTTAGCCTTGAATTTCTAGATGTCTTCCATCCTATGGTGAACAGTTTGAGCTTGCTACTCACATAAAATCAAATTAAAACTCAAAATACGTTCCATAAGCTGATATCCTTCACATTTCCCTCTATTTAAGATGACTAAAGCAATGCTCTAAACTCAAATATGATGTTTTCCTGCTTCGATCTTAGGAGATTCGCTGAGGCAGTATCAAGTTGAGGTATTGAAGAATTGTAGTACTAGCTTGTATAGAAACAATGAAATAATTATGGCTGATCCTAACAAGATTTGAAATACCGATAGTTGGAAAAATCATATAATGGTTTGAGTTTAGAATGCTTATATTGGTCTAGCGGGTTTTCTTCCAATAATGTTGTCTCAAACTAGTCGCGGGAACTACGGAGGATATAATCAGAATCTCCTATGGTCTCGAGACTAAAGACTAAGATTCGGCTTCTCAATTTCAAATCCAGTTAAACTATTTATACTTCATACCGGCAACACTGACCAGAGAAAATTCTATTTTTCGAGTTAAGTTAAATATACCTAGAAAACTTTACTGCAATGCTATAGAAAGGATTCTATGTAACTAGAAGTTCATCTATAACCATGTAAGAAAAAGTGAAACTGTCTCAACACTGTTTGAAATTATATTTCCTTTTGTGGACAATATTACTAATATTGGGTTAGCAGTTAGGGTGCTCTTTGCTAATATTCGAGACATATTAAGAGTTGAAATAGTATAATCAGCGCATAATTCTCTATGTAAGCGTACTTTGATACTTTTTTCTATGCTAATACTCGCCATTTAGCTGATCATCGATGCTCGATTTCAGATACCTTTCATCGGTTTTAGGTCATGACAATACTTATTGTCCAAGACATTGGATCGTGTCCTTTTGTATATCCATTGATCTAAAAAAAAGAATTGGTGCCTATATCAGGCACGAGAAACCCTTTCTAGAGATCTGATAAATTTCTGATTCTAGGAAGTTATTTGTTCCTATAGTGTTCCTAATCGTGATATCTTCTGATTTAATTTTAGATCCTTAGCTGTTTTCTGCTTATTATGCCAATATTAAATTTCAAGGTCCTTTATATCTTTGATCCAAATAATTTTTTGTATCCAAAGACTGTGTGTAGATTTAGAATCTGTGGTACGTTTTGGTAGATTTTAAATTTAAGGTTTCTGGCTTTTGCTATGATATACTTCGGGCTATTTGCCAGACATAGGTACCTCTACATTCTTGGTTTATTTTTTCTAAACTCAAGGATCATCTCTGACTGTCGGGATCAAGTTTTGCAAGCGTAAAGTACAGTTTGCCGTTATTATCATTAGATATAGAGTTTGTGATAGATGAGCTCGGACTCTTATCTCTTTTCAAACTCAGCTTCTCTTATTTGGCTGACAACCTTACTACGTTATTTCATTTTGTAGTTCTAAATACCTACAGTGGGCCAGGATGACACAGCAAATGCTCTTGCTCTTGTCTCTAGATTCCCCAAATGTAGTACATATTAACATTACTTTGTATGTGATTCAATTCTCAGTATAACCTTCTGACATCTTTTTCAGCGAGGCAAATAAAGTTAGTATAACCATGAAAGTATTAATACGAATCACTTCCTACAAGAATTAGCAATCGGTTGATTATTTCTGGTAACAGCTCATTTAGGTATCTGTAAAAAGCAAGTTCCACAAGAGCATATCGATATTTTTTTCTAAGATAAAATACGTTTTTCTTGTTATTTCAACGCTCTTGGGTAAAGGGTTTATCC
Source organism: Labyrinthula sp. Ha (assembly GCA_015227615.1). NCBI lineage: Eukaryota > Bigyra > Labyrinthulida > Labyrinthulaceae > Labyrinthula > Labyrinthula sp. Ha. The sequence goes on from JAALGZ010000006.1 coordinate 25,190, forward strand.
CATTTTTTTCTAGAAAAACTACAGATTTTTTACTTATTTATCTTGTTTGGTTCTCTTGTCTTTTTGCAGCTGTAGTAACATGCTCTGATTCTATCATTTTGGTATCTCTCACTTACCTATTACGGTTCTTGATCTCACCATTGCTTATGATTTTTATGAGAAATAATTAAACCAACAAGTGTTGTACTCTTATATGATAGGCGGGATAATAAAAGAAAAGGGCGATGAAAGGTACATGTGAGATGCTAGGACAACCCTCTGCCTAATTTATCCTTGTTAATATTTTATGCGAATCATTTTAAGCCTTTTCAGACTTACATGCGATTTCATAGTTAGGGGCTGACGATAAAGAGAGATTCTGTTTTACAAGAAATAGCATCAAATATTAAACAAATATTAAATGGCAAATCAATATTGGAATGGTTTCTTGATCTAGTCAGAAATTAAAATTATATTTTATATTTTCATACTCCATTTCTATTTTTTTAAGCTGTGATAAGTATTCAATTTTATGCAGTTCCATAATGGTGTAATTGGGTCCTTGGCAAGCATAATTTAATTCAGTTCTCAATTAGGTAAACACGGTTGCAGTGAGTGTCATACTTTATGTATATATATTTGAAATAGGCCGTGGTTTATTATCCGTTGACAATATGAGCCAGACTAATAGATATTACTTCCTAATTTAATTTCTTAGTATTAACTTAAAGATTGGTACTTACCTCACTTTGAGTTGCATTATTTTGCTGTATGTAGCTTGTAACATAGGAACCCACCGCTTTATTCGGTGTTCGAATTCAAAACTACGAAAGGTCATCTCTTTCATTAGAATTACCCAGTTAAATTCAATCTTACATAACCAAACAATATGTAAAAACTATGCCTTATCTATAAATAAATTATTCATTGGTAAATTATGTGGAGTTGATTGGATTCAAGTGAATTTTCTATTGTGGTATCTCAGTACTATTCTATTAAAGTTTCTGTAACTCATTCGACTTTTATGGAATGTCAAGGGGGTTGTCTTGATGGCTTTAATTAAATCGCATTAAAAAACATGACCTTTTTTTATTCATTTTGGATCTAATAGATATTTTCAGTATAGTTTCTGTCGATTTCAATCAAGATACACTCCGCAATCATTCTCATGAAAGGTAATACTTTTTCCTAATTAATTTTTAACCTTAAGTTCATTGCTTATTGTGCCTGTGTAAATTTGAGAGAACCAGTTTTATTAAAATACCCGTATTATGTTCCAATCATTAGTTCCAGGAGCAGAGAACCTTCGCTTCTCAACCATGTTAGAAACTGGACTCCTGGTGTTATTTAGGTTCTTAAGGATGGTTTAGATATGACTTCAAGAAATAATTCAAAATGAAATTATGTTTTATATCAGTTTGACAAATACAAAGTGTATTAAATTAAACTAAGCTAAAACTATATATTTTACTGTTGTTAAGCTCTTTTAATACCTTTCCCATAATAGTTGAGCAAATGTGCTCATATATACCTATCTTTCACGATGATGACATGGTATTGCTTCTTCAATCAGGTATATTAACCTTATTTTCTGAGATAAATCTCGCTTGAAATATAAAGAAAAGAACATATGAGAATATATGTTTTCCAAGCTGTGAATATATATATGTATTGCCTTCTCTTAGTTTAGGTTATGTAAATACATAACTTTTATCTAGCTTTAGCAGAGTTTCATAATAAAACTATACAACAAATATTGCTATAAAAATATTCAGGCTAATTACGTCTACAAATAATCTGGAATATCCGATATCTAAAGAATTTAATTTCTCGAGGTTCCAGAAATTCGTCCTTTTTCTTATTATTACCCATTATTTTCGGTAAGGATCTTCTAGAGGTTATTTAAAAATATAAAGAGGTGAATTCTATAAAGATTAAAATTATTATGAAACCCTATGTTTTAGTTAAACAAATATATCTCTAAACAGTATTCATATTCAAGAAAGTATTAAGTTTGTAACCGAGAAACAAAACAAGACAATACGAGACCAAATAAAGTCTCGTAAATTTTGAAAATAGCATGGAAATACATAGAATCTCTGGAGAGAATCGAGAACGGGATTCTTACACCTAAACTAGAATCGAGAGAACCAAGAAAAAATATATTGAAATTCAATTTCGACATCCTTAGTTCAGAGATATATAAAAGGAATAAAAAATTGTGGTGCAAGAGTATTTTTGCGCCACAATATTATGGCTCAATAGTCATAAATGTATTGTTTTGACAAATTTAAATCATACAGAAACTTGTAAACTGGTTAAGTTTAACTTAGAGATAGCAATTGATGGGATGGAAGTAAAGGAATAGATACTTGAATACTTGTTAAAATACCTTACCTAGAAGTCCTCATACTTTATACTCACGTGTTGAAAAATAAAAGTCATAGCTCTAGATTTCTGAATTTCATATATTGCCTTTTCGACAAAACTCTGTTACCTTGACAAATTTAAGACAATGCTTAAGTTTTCTTTTGTGTAAAAAGAAAATTTTTGATTTTCAACCATTTCATTAAAACATCATCCGCAGCTTATACGCAGATGATTCCTGCTATTAGCTTTTTTTATCTGTTTGGGTACATAATCAGAAATATTTTGAATCTAGTCTCTTTTCAGTGTCTAAGACTAGAAAGAAGAAATAGCATAAATCTAAAAAATATTTATTCTTATTTCTCATATAGAAGCAATCAAGTTATTCTTCTGTTGCCTATTTTGAATATTTTGCAGCTTTTAAGGTAAAAAAATATCATATATATCATTTTGAACTGATAATTTCTACTGCCAAAGCAGTGCTGATTTTACAAACTAATGCTGAAAATGAAACTTATTGAGATATATAGTGGTAAATAATTTAATAATTTACCTAACTTAAAAGTTATCAGTAGGAAAAAAATTTATATATTCTGCATAAAGTTTTGTTAATCTCGTTTTCAATAGTCTAATATACCCAGATTAGTTCGTGAATTTTCACTCTGTATTAAGAAAGTTAATAAGTATCATATGTATAACTAATAAATATATTATAACTATTTTATTATGTAAAAAGCTTTGCCTTTATATTATGAAATTGAATTTTTGTTTCCTTTGCTCAAAGAGTTATCATTAGGAAGAGAAGGCCTCACTTTGTCAAAGCAATCTGAATCAAAATGTAGAAAATGAGTTTCACATTAGGTGATATTTTAGTAAAATTTAAATTTATTTTATTTATTTCCTACTCTAGTAGATGAATCCTTTTCTTTATTTCTTATTTTCTTTTTTAGTTTTTTATACCTGTAGAAAAGTAATATTAATAAAAACCTCATAAAACTACTTAGTTTTTCGCATACAGTTTTCTCTAATCCGGTAAGATGAGGAATAAATCGAAAAACAATATAAAAAAATATCCTTTTATTATATTTGATATCCTCTAACTTGTCTTGAATTATATGAGTCACCCATTGACACATAAGGCCAATAAGAGTTGTCATATTCTACTCCAGCAAAAGGAGAGCGACCAACTAATATATCTGGTCTCCTTGATATTAACTCTGTTCTTCTCTCAAGTATTATTTTTCTTAATCGTCTTTTTCTACTTCCAATCAAATACTTTGTTATTCCAACAAATGCAGTAATTGTAGCACATCCCAGAAAAAACAAACAGAGAAAAAAAACATCCGTCTCTGTAAAAAAACCATCAACCGCTTGAATAGGTTCCTCTGAACTAGATGGACTTCTTGTTTGTTCAATATCAGTTGGAGATCTACTTGGTGATGCAGATGGAGATTGACTTGGTTGAAAACTTGGAAAAAAAGTTGGTCTTGAAGTTGGATTATAAGTTGGTTTTGAAGTTGGATTATGAGTTGGTAGAAATGAAGGGTTTGATGTAGGATGTACAGTTGGTATAGAAGAAGGAGTTCTTGATGGAGAGTTGCTTGGTTGAAATGTAGGTCTTTCAGATGGTTCCTCACTAGGATGGAATGTAGGTAAGCTTGTTGGATTAAACACTTGTTGCTCATAAACTTCAAATTCAGCAACTTGTGGAATTCCAGTAGCTGAAAGAACATAAAAACTAACTTTTTCAAGTGTAATTGAGTCAAAGTTTATAAAATATCCAACTCCTGTACCTGTAATTAATGCATAATCTTCATCATGATCCTCAACTAACCAATCTTGAATTGTTCCTTCTGTTCCAGGAACTTCAATTATTCGTACACAAGAAATAGTTTGTGCATTTCCTCTCCATTTGACTCCAATTCTACCTGTTTTTTCAACTGGTGACCAATATGAGAATAAATCTTCATCACGAACTCTATTATAAGATGTTCCATCTGCTTTATCTGAACCATCTGCTCCAGCACTGCTAATCGTACTCAAATTGATTCCAGTGGAGAATATATTGGGTAGTAAGAGAAAGAAGTGTATTGGTAGATATTTCATGTTGTATTTTTTTCATATAAGAAAAAATAAAGAATTTAGAATATTCATATTTGTTTTACTTCTGTTTTTTCAGTAGATTTCTCAGTAGATAACTTACTTTTTTATTTCTTTAAATCTATACGAAATTCTATTCTTCTATAATACTTTCCAATTTATGTGTATATTAATAAACTTAGTACAATATAAATAGTTATTTAATTAAAGAACTTTATTTCAACGAAAGGAGTTGAAAGCTGGTCGTTTAAGAATATATATGAATATAGTAATTCAAGTGTATTGCAGGAAAACCTCCTGGATTTGAGCGTTGATTTACTTATATGTAGAATTTGGAAATATATTTCTTTTTGATAGATAATGGAATATGGATGATAAAGTTGAAAGGAGTTTCATGTAGATTGGAAACCAAGCATTGGAAGAACATATATGAAGTTTTATGCGCTCATCAGTGTAACCAATACTTTATTTCCCTATAGATGTCGTAATATTGCATAAATTCATTTTATCGAGGAAAATGTGGTTTGACTATATAGTCGAGGTGAATTTGAGACCTTCGCTTTAAGGATAATATCCCATTCAGAATAAAGATGTTCTACTTTTAAACTATATCAACTTAAATGAACTGCTAAAACAAGTACAAAGATTTCAATGTGTAGTTATGTTGGAGTTTTATATTGACAAGTGATGACAAGAAGAAAATGAATAAAACAAAGAAATAGTAGCTGTTCAAGTTATTTCAAAACTATGAAATGTTTATTATTCTGATACAATCTAAGAAGAAAAGGTTTAGATTTTGATTATTTGAAGCTGAAAATAAATTATTTTTGAGAAAATTAATTTCAATTCCAACTTAAAGAAGAAAAAAGAAATCGGAAACCTTTAAGAAGTGCACATTTCTAGATCAAGTTTAGCAACAATAGTAAAAAAGTTTATCATCTAGTATTGAACAAAGATAAGTGAAAATTTTTCTCAAATATACTTGATCAACAAATATAGGAAAATAATGTTTTATTATTTTGTAAATTTCTTTGGGCAAACTTGATATTTGAAAGAAATATTCTACTCGCTTATTTTCCCTCATAAACTCGAAACAGTTTCTGCTTGCCGAGAATGCTAATTTAAAATAGATGTCGATTGAATTTTATAAAAAATTTTTAGTGCAGCTCAAGTTGGATACTCACTTCATGTGTTATACTTGGTAAAAGATAGATTGTTTATATAAGTTCATACCAAGCTAAAATCGCGCTTGTAGCAAAGAATAAGTGAAGTTTCTTCGAATGGATTAAGTTGATATCTTTAACTAGAGAGTACTCACTTTATATTAAGAATCTAGATAGAATTTAAATTTGTGTTGAGTTTTAAACATTTGTTACTGAAAAAAAAGAGACCAAAGATTGTTTTGAATTATAACTGAAATTTTCAGAAATATAAAGTAGTCTTGCATTGAATGTTTTATTCAGAATTTGAAAAGAATTTGCTGATTTGGTTCATCAAAATTACACAGAATGAATACAAAGTTTGTACAGGGTATGAATTACTCATACTTCTTTTTTGTCGTAGTTCTTGCTCATATATATCAAGCAGAGTAAAATAAAACATCTTAAAATCCTTAACACATAATAACCTTATTTGATATTGTTTAGCACCATAGCGCAAAATATTTGGAAATTATCCAATTGTCTTCCTTTTTCTAACTAAGTGAGTGAAATAATACTCGCAGTTTATACTTATTTCAATCTTGCACCTAAACAGAATATAGAAATCATTTTTTTCAAGCTTTTTCTTTGTGTTAACTCAATCTATCAGAAATAAATGATTTTTTCTTAGCCTATAGTATTATTTATTTAATAAAGAAAAAAGTCAAACTCTTCTCCTTGAACGATGCAGAAAACTAGAAATGAGAAACTTAAGAAAGTAATCATTTTGAAAAAACTTATGAACAATTATCAGATACCCAAATGAATGCAACCTTGATAATCTTAGGTTATAAACGTGAATTGAGTTTTCACTTCACTGAAATATTTTCGAGTGATAGTGCTTAAAAGAATCTGTTGCAAAATATTACACTCTTTTTCAGAAGTTTATTCAATTGTGTTGAAAAATATGTAAGGATTAATAAAAACTAAACTGGTTAATTAAAAAAAACTTCTACATTTACAAAACTTTTAGGACATTTATTACTTATTCAAAATACTTCAAGCTAAATCTAGATTTAGAGATATAATAAAATTATATCAAAAGCTTGAAAGCACTTGAATCTAAGTCTATTACTGGTTCTCTTACTATCACTAGTCAATAACCTAAATAATTTGTAATAATCCAGAATTTTTCAATATATATTTCTTTGGTAAAATATTTTTTAATCTATACATTCTATTATTAATAATCGATTTTTCTTTAACATCTCCCCCAAATAAAGAAAATGTTGCTGGATAATATATTCCTTCATAACTTTCTTGTAAAAATCTAAAAAACAACAGTTTTCCTGTAATTTCTGAAATACCTAAATCAACTATTCCATCAAAACCAAGTTCAAGTTTTGAAAGTGCTTTACATAAAAAATAACTTACAGCATTTGGAAGTTCTTTTACAGATTTTGTAAATTTAAATGTTCTTAATGTGTTGAATAGAAAAGCACTGATAGATTTTGTAGAATAGATATCAAAATGTGTGAATCAAATTCTAAAGGACTTAAAGAAAGTTTTTCAAGAGAGAGTAAGTTTTTTAATAGAGAAGATTTCTATAAAACTGGTAAAAGCATTGGATTTGTTGATATTTTGAGTATTGCAATATTATGCTTTGTATTATATAAATAAGAACATAAACTCTTACTTGATAAAACTTCACCATAGACAACAAACTCAAGTTTTTTTATACCTTTAATTTGATTCAAATATTTGAGTATTTCTTCTATTATTTCTTGTTTTATATTTGAAAGTTGAAAATGTATCTTTTTCAAATTGGAAACCACTCCTAAAATACTTTTTAACAATTCTAAGAAACATGGCAGATTTAGTAGAATATCCTTTAAATAAAGTGAATGTAATGAAATAGTTCCAATTTATTTTTTCAAAACTTTGAAACCCTGTCTAGAAATCGGTTTTTTGTATTTCTATTCTTTTTACAAGTTGTACTTTTGGTTCTGGAGATCTTAATAAATTTTGCTGGTTTGTTCTTACTGTGTAAGAAGAACGTTTTGAGCATATTACGACTTTTATATAATGACCTGATAAATACTGCTCATATATTAAACTCTTTTCTGACATTTTTAATGAAAGGGAATCCAAATCAGTCATTTTACACAAACAAGGTTAAGCTTTGTTTTTTTCATTGTATATTTCGATAATTTCCGATAATCTTATCGGAATAGATATTTTTCTTATGTTTCTTCCGTTAAAAAAGTCAACACAAAACATTAAGAATCTTTCAAAAATGGTGAACTCTTCTCCTGCGCCAATAGAACTACTGAAACCACTGCTCGTGGCGAAAAAATTGGATGGGCTTATTATTCCGACAGCAGACGCACATCAGAGTGAGTATGTCTCTCATGCAGACGAGAGAAGGGCTTGGATCTCCGGCTTTACTGGTTCTAATGGAACTGCGTTGGTTTTACAGGAAGAAGCTGGTGTTAAAGGATACCTCTGGACAGATGGCAGATATTTTACCCAAGCAGAGAAGGAGTTAAACTCAAGCTTCTGGACCTTAATGAAGATGGCAACGAAAGGAGTCCCTACTCTAAGCGAATTTCTAATTCAGAAGAATGTTGACAAAGAGACTAGAAGGACAAAGAATAAGAAGCAAAAGCTAGAAAATAATCTCAGAGTTGGAGTTGATCCAAAATATTTCTCTGTTGGTCAGTATCAACAGCTGGAAGAAAAGTTTCCTGGTTTGGTGTCTTGCAGTGATGTGGTTGATGAGATAGTGGAGTTTCAGGAATTTGCCGGCCAAAAGGAAGGTGATGCTCAATGGATTCAATTCTTATCAGCTGCTGAGGCTGGACAATCAGTATCTGATAAAATATCTTGCGTAAAGAACAGAGTCTTTAAAGAAACAGAGGGAGTGTATGTTGTCACTGATCTGAGTCAATTTGTCTGGTTATTTAATCTGCGAGGACACATGTTTTTCACCACTTCACCATTTGTATTTGGATATGCTATTATTACAAAAGCAGAAACCTTCGTGTTCTGTAATTTTAACACAACCCTTAAAGGTGAAAATCACCTTGTCAAGGAAGAAAATCTGAGCACCTTTGAGTATGCCGAGTTTGTGCCTAAGCTAAGGGAACTTGTAAAAGGATTAACTGATGAAGAAAAAGTTTTTGTTACGAAGCAGTGTAATTTTGAGGTGTATTCAACAATTGAAAAAGAGATAGGTTCCAAGGAGAGGATCCAGTTCCTGTTTAGTCCTGTTGCTGAATTGAAGGCAGTAAAAAATGAAGTGGAGATAAAGAGTATGATTGATGCCCACGTAGAAGATGCAGTTGCACTCGTGCAGTTCCTTCATTGGATTGAGACGGAAATTAACGCAGGTAGTGACATTGATGAGGTTCAAGCTGCCGATAAGTTATTAGAGTTTAGGCAAGAAGGACCAAATTTTGATACAATTAGTTTCGATACAATAAGTTCTTATGAGAGCAATGGAGCCATTATTCACTATAACCCGAGAAACTCACCCGATCTAGTGAAGAAAATAGGAAAGGAAAGTCTTTATTTACTGGACTCTGGTGGACAATATTTTCCAGGTGGTACCACGGATATAACTCGAACGATGATTTTATCGAGCAAGCCAAACGAAGATGAACCAGGATTTAAAGAAATGAGCAAGATGTTTTCTCTTGTGCTTGAAGGTCATGCCCAATTGGCAATCGCAGAATTCCCTGAAGAGACACAAGGTTTCAAATTGGATATTTTTGCTAGATCTCCTCTCTGGAGACATGGAAAAGATTTCAAACACGGAACAGGTCACGGTGTAGGTGCATGGAATAATGTGCACGAAAGTCCACCAGGTATATCTCCGGTAGTGTATTTGCCTGAGGTTAATAAGCTTAAACCAGGGATGATTCTATCCAACGAACCAGGGTATTATGAAGTTGGTCAATACGGCATACGTATTGAAAATCTAGTGCTTGTCAAGGCCATTGAAGGAAGAGAAGGGTTTTGCAAATTTGATACAATAAGCTTGGTACCAATTGACTTGAAATTGGTCGACAAAGAATATCTAAGTGAGAGTTCTATCAAATGGTTGAACGAATACCATGAGATCTGTAATAAAGTTGTTGGTAATAGGTTAAAAGAATTGAACAAGATAGAAGCAATGAAATGGCTGGCTGTAAACTGTAGACAGATATAAGAGTATTTATTTAAGACTTTTTTCAATTCCTCTACGTAGAATACAGCGCTTGAATCAATTGAGGCAATCTAGGTTACGTGTTTTTTTCTTGGTGGAAAACCTTTGATAAGAACTTGCTTTTCTTCTGCTTGATCACGGTACAAATGTAATCAAACCTCCCTCTAGCAAACATAATTTTTTTAAGAACAATACCTTTCTTATACGAGAACATCATTAATCTGCACTGAGATCTTTATGGAAATCGCCCTTTGTCTAAGAGGCAACTGTAAAGTTTTCTGCAGATGAGTTCAAGAAAACAAAATAAGTTTGCTGTTATGCATTCTGAGCACCCATTATGCCTAACTTTTCCCTCTTCTTTTAATTTTTCTTTTTTTTGAAAGGTTGTTTCCAGTTCAAGCCTTGCATCTTTATTTTAACATTTCCAGGATCTCCATCAGTATAAACTCCAAACATATTTTGATTCTGCATTAAGAAAATATTAAACTGCAAACTGTTCGAAACAAAGACAGTTAAACCTTTAGAATGCAATTGAAAACTATCTAGAAGATAAAATAATTAAATTATAACTTAGTGAAATATTTCGGTTGGAAGAATAGTAGAATATAAGTCAAATATCTGTACAGGCAGAAAGTACTCAGATTGCATCTTCAACAACAAAATTTGACTCTATTTCGTTCTTTTTAAATGCAGAATAGGATATATGAACATATGCTTGTTGCAGATTATCCATGTATACAAATTGTGTGCGTGAAACAAACTTAGAGTACTTTGATTTAACTTCACCATTGTGAACATTACTTTATAATATCAATTTCTTTATTGTTTTAGGGACTTTTTTAATTCAAAATCAACTTCTTCTAGATTCTCAATAGTAAGAACTTATGGACACAATTTAGAACATAAATCATTTAATTAACATAACTCGTGTAAAATTTTAGATAGTGCTTGATTGACTCTATTGCGCAAGTCTTCTTGGTTATTTTTTTTGAGAACTTTTCGAATGAGTTCCAATGAAAAAGATTGAAGAAGATCTTGCAGTAGATTCTATCCTGTATGAGTAAAAGTTCAATTCTGAAGAATTTCGACACTAGATTGAGAAGTGTAAAGAAGTATAGAAAATAACCAGAAAACAAGAATAAAAAAACAGCGTTAAAGCTATTTTGACTGAAATAGTCAAAAACTATTTTTTTACGTCATAATAATATTTGTCAAAGAGTATTCCAAGTAAAGCGAAATTTATATTTCTTTTCGTTCAATATATGTGCACTTAGGTCAACTTCAAACTTAAGTTGAAACTTGGAGCGATAATTTGTGTTGGATTCAGAGGAATAGTTGATCTCATGCATTTATCAAATTAGAGCCCCGGAGAACTTCTCATAGTTGATGATTTTCATCATTTAACATCTCCAAGGAAAAATTTCTACACTTGCTTAGTTGCTCCATCACAGAATATTAGTAATTCATGAGCTCTTTAAAAACTTTTTGCATTTCTTTCTGGATATCAAGTATGATGATGGTAATAAAGAGTAAGGAAAGCTAGATAAGCTAAGCTAGGATGAAAAATGCTTTCTTTCTTCACTGACTCCAATTCCTCTTGCTCATCTTCATTATATTCATCACCACTAATATAATATTTAGTATAGACCACACAAAAAAATGAGGGTAATTGATTAAGAGCTATATATATATTAAGTTTGTTACTTCTTCAAGAAAAATTCCGATGGGGCTGCATATAAATTCTGATTCACGAGAAATATTTTTTTTTAGATGATAACTCCAAATGCAATATTTTTCGGTAATATTCTTATTGTTGCTATGAAAAAAATTAAGCTCGATAAATTGTTTATTAATCTAAGGTAAATCTAAAATAATAACAACTCAAGATTATTCATTTCCTGAAAAAAGTTAGAAATAACTTTAAGTCTTAACTCTGCCAATCCAGAAGATCATGAATTGAGGTTTTTCATCTTTTCAAGACCTCGTAATACTCATAAGAGTTGCAAAAAATAAATAATTAGTACTGTGCGTAATTCTGTGCAGTCTTAATGAAAACTTAAGTTAATTCCATTTAGCAGAAGAATAGCATTAGCAGATAGTAAGTCAAAATTTATAATGTAGTAAGAAATAATTGATTATTTCTAGAGGAAGAAATTTTCAGGTATTTCCGATAAGAAATCAATAATTTCTTATTCGCTTAATTAGGCTAAACTAAATACCATTACACAAAGAAGAAACTTACTCAAGTGTTGTGCAACTTTTTTCAGCTTTTGTTTTGCTAGATAAGTAGTGTACCTTCCTTTTTTTCTTTAGATTCACCACATAAAAATGCGAATTTTTCATAATTACTTCTTTAAAATTATTAGAATGTTTTCTTACTTTACCCTCTCGAAGAAATTTCACGTGATCCTTTTTGCTCATAGTACCTTGTTAGTAAAGACTCGAAATATATTTTGAAATGACTCATGCCAACGCTTATTTGAATAGAGACTTTATTTAAATTGGTTTCCAGGAAAGCAACCTCAGTAAGAAAAGTTGTTCATGTAACTTACTCGGATTTCGTCCGCGGTATATTGTTTATTGAATTGTTCATCTGTAAGAATGTGATAGAGTTACAACTAGGTAGCGGATTTGATAAAAATTATCAATAAATATTTCATAATTCTTTGAACTCTGATTATAAAAATACAAAAAATTTTTGTTTTCTCATGAACGGATTCTAATTATATTCTGAATATCAAAAGATTATCAATATTCAATCAATATAGTTGGGGAACTCTTAGCGTCAATCAATAAAAGAAACATAGAGAAATATTATCGATAAATTAACAATAAATTAAATCCAATCCCAATTAGTAAATCTAGGTTTGATTTAGCGACTTTTTTCAATACCCTGATATCCATTATACCCAATCGAATTGAAAATTTACCCAAAATCTGCGCAGATGGGGAGAAACCATAATTCTGGCCGCTTGGCCCACAAGTGTCATTAAACAGAAATACGAAAACGCCATGTTGAATTCACAAAATTGAACAAACTGGTATAAAATCTGAATCTAACATACAATAACTTCAAGAAGAGGAAGAAAAGCCGAATTTGAATCACAATGAACAAGAAACTTTCCAATTTTTCATGCTCATCATCACTTTCAGCTCATAACCAAGGCAAACCAAAACAAATTCAAGTTTGTGTTAGATTTAGGCCTGTTGAGAACCCCAAAAATTATCAAACACAAAATTTCTTCTTTAGCGAGAGTAAAAAAACAGTTCGATATTTAAGCTCATCTTCTCCTTCCTCTCCTAGTCAACATCCTTCATCTTCTCTTAACAAAGAATTTACAGATTACAGATTTGACGAAGTGTTTGATCAAGAAGCAGATCAAAAGGAAATTTATGAAAAAACAACCAAATCTTTACTTTTGGATGTTCTTCAAGGTGTAAATTGTACAGTCTTAGCTTATGGACAAACTGGATCTGGTAAAACATTTACTATGTTGGGTAATCAAGAAGAAGGAATTATTCCAAGAGTTGCAAAGGATTTATTTTTTCTTTTAAAAGGAAAAAAAGTCGAGAATCAAATAAATAAATTTGAAGTTTCGATTTCCGCCATTGAAATATATTTGGAAAATATTCGTGATTTATTTTTGGATGAAGAAAATTCGTTGAAACTTCGTCAAGATAAGAGTCATCATTTTTTTGTTGAAAATTGTATTGAACAAACGGTTCACGATTCTGAGACCTTATTAAAATTTATTAAATCTGCATCTTTTAGAAGAATTTCTGCATCTACTCTAATGAATAAAGAAAGTTCTCGATCTCACGCTGTTTTTACTATTTACATAAAAATTTACAATTCTCAAAATATTTCACGTAGATCTAAATTAGTCTTGGTTGATCTTGCTGGAAGTGAAGTAAATAAAAAGACAATTCCGGGCATGCCCGGATCTACATCCGGGGATAGGTACAAACTTTTGAACCAAAGTAAAATGATAAACAAATCTCTAAGCGCTTTGGGAAACGTTGTTAAAGCTTTGTCTGAGAAGAAAGCTCATGTTCCTTATAGAGATTCCAAGCTTACTCGTTTGCTTCGTGATTCCATTGGAGGAACATCTAAAACACGATTTATTTTAACTTGTTCAAATGAAGAAAGAAATGTAAGTGAAACTTTGAGTACTTTAAGATTTGGAAGAAGAGCAAAATCTGTTGAAAATAGAGTTATGGTTGAAAAATTTCCAGATCTTTCATATGGACATTCTTTAAATAGATTTGTTTCTTCAAAAGAACAAGAACGAATTATTCAAACTTTAAGAAAAAACAATATGGAATTACTAGAAGAAAACAAAAGATTAAAAAATGAAATTGTTGAATTGAAATCCGGCAAAGAGGAAGTTATGAGTAGTGGAAGTGAAAGCATAGAGAGTCTGGAGACAAGAAAATATAAACCAAAATTTGGCTTTATGAAGAAGGAGGAACCAGATGTTGTTGAAACAACACTTTGGAGACCAAGAAGAAAATCTGTGAGCTCAACAGAGAAAATTAAGAGTTTAACAAAAGCAAGGAATGTGTTAAATGGCTTTAAAGGAAAGAAAAAAGAGAAAACGTTTGACGGAATAATGGTTGATATGACTAAGAAACTTATTGATGTTAAACTTGAGCTATCCAGAAAACAAGAAGAATTGACTTTTGCTAATAGAATGCTGGAAAAGAAATCTCAAAAATACTTCAAAATGGGAATTCTAACAAACTCTTCTTCAACGGTCAACACAAAGGAATTTATGGAAGTTATTAAACGGAAGGATTTAGATATTGTACGTTTGAAGAAAAATGTTCGTGAACTTGAAGAAAATGTGTGCACTTTACAGAATGAGTTGATAGAAAAGCGTATTGAAATAACTCAAGTTGGGTTGAAATTAGAGGAAAGAGAAGCTCGTGTAAAATATTTAGAGGATGAGCTTCAAGCTTCCATGAACTAATTGTTTAAATTTAATAGTCTGTCTTGTTCTTGAGCCAGTTTTTGAAGTTCTTCTGCTGTTAGTTTTCCAAGCTTTTTCTTCTTCTTGGGTTTTTCAAAAGGGACAACTGTTGACTTTGCACTTTGATCAATTAAAGGAAATAAGAACTCCAACTCTTGATCCAATAAAGCCTGCATAACTGTTCCCTTTGTAACCCTTGTTATTTCGCCTAAACATAACCACCTAACCCAAACATTTTACTCTTGGATCCTTGGTCTTTCTTCTCTGCTTCTAAATTGGCGTTACTCTGCAGGCCTATGAGGTGCACCAATTCACTAGCATATCGAGTAAGTAGATCAACAACAGCAGCAGAAATGTTGATATCCAATTCTCCTTCATCTTTTTCTTTCAGTTTATTTTTAATTAACGTATAAATAACATTTTTTACCCATTTCTTTGACACCTGAAGTTTTTCACTCTCCATACGAGAATTATTTTGGGCAATTGAAAGATTAAAAAAATCAAACTCAAAACAAAATCCAAAGAGTCTACAAATACGAATCAAACAAACAAATTGAACCGATAAAATGGAAAAAAATGAAGTTGTTGGGAAGAGATTGAAACAACGAGTGAGTCTGGAAGATTTTCCAGAAACAAAAAACACTTTGTTGCTTGACGCAGCACTTGGTAAACCAAATCTTCCACGAGCTCCTGTTTGGATGATGCGACAGGCTGGACGTTCTCTTCCCGAATACATTGAGATCTCAAGCAAAAGTGATTTTTTCAGTATGTGCAGAGATCCGGAAGTAGCAAGCACCATTTCCTTGCAGCCTCTCGAAAGATTTGATATGCTTGATGCGGTCATTGTTTTCTCGGACATACTGGTAATCCCACAAGCTATGGGAATGATCGTCGAAATGCATCCTGGAATTGGTCCAGTTTTTCCTAATCCGATTGATTCTCCTGATGATATTAAAAAATTAAACTTCAATCCCAATATTGAAGCGAAGCTTGGATACATTTTTGATGCTGTTAATCTCTGCAGACAAAAGATAAATGGACGTGTTCCACTAATTGGTTTTGCAGGAGCTCCTCTGAGTCTTGCTTTGTATATGATCGAAGGGGGATCTTCCAAGACTCATGCGAAATCTAAAACCTTCATCTACAAGTATCCAGAAGCTTTGAAGACCTTATTGGATGCAATAACTGAGATCTTGATTAAGTACTTGGTTGGTAAAGTCTTAGCTGGTGCACAGTTGTTGCAAGTTTTTGAAAGCCATGCTAGAACCTTCACTCCATCTATTTTACGTGAGTATAGCAACCCATACTTAAAGAGAATTGCAACAGCTGTTAAATCTGAGTTAAAGAAGCAGGGCTTGAGTGTACCAATGACCGTATTTTCTCTCGGTGCTCATGGTGACGGCTTGATTGAGGATCTAGATGAAAGTGATTACGATGTCGTAGGAGTTCACTGGAGCCTTGATGCCTCAGAGGCAAAGAAAAGGATAAAGAACAAAAGTATCCAAGGCAACTTAGATCCCTGCATTTTGTTTTCAGGCCGCGATGTTATAAGGAAAGAAGTGAGAGAAATGCTTGAAGGTTTTCAAGTTGCGACGAACACCAAGTACATTGGAAATCTAGGGCATGGAATGATGCCAACTCACGTGCCAGAACAAACTATAGAATTCATAAAAGCAGTTCAGGAAATCTCAGGAGAACTTAGAGCTAGATAATTTTGCCCTTGTTCAAACTAAACTTTGTTCATTCGATTCCTTTTGCCGTAACTTTAAAAGGGCCTACATCTTGTTTCGCATACAAAGGACTCCAGTCAATCCACATGTTCTTCTTCTCCACTTTTATCCTCGATGTTATGCAGCTGCTCCAAGTTTTCCCTAACGCGGGTACAAGTGCTGCATCCTCAGTGCGAAAACTGCTCCTAACTTCATTTACGACTACGAAGCTTGTTTTAAACCTGCTTTCAATCCTTTTCATCTCTCTAGCTGTCTTAAGCATCCAAACAGTTCTTTCAACAAACTCATTTTTCCCAAACTCGCTTAGCCCAAACAGTTGTGCAACCGAATCAACCGCAACGAGGTTTAAATGTATCTCTTGTAACAAGACGGGGAGCTTCAGGACGAGTAAATCCCAAAATTCCTCCACCTCAGCCACCCTTATCATCAATATTTTATCCATTTCTTTCATCTTTCCTGTATTCATTGCCATTTCCTCTAATCTTTGTGACACGTCACTGTTGGTGTAGACTAACAAAGATGGCGTGTTGTTTAGTATCATGCTCAACAAGATCTGTGTTTTTCCGCTTCCAGCCCTTCCATAGATCTCAGTTATACCTCTTCCTGGAAACCCAAATTTAAGTTTTTCGTCTAAGTTCGGACATCCTATTTTAATATGTTCTTCTTCTTTTATTCTTTTTGTTAACGTTTTTGTCAGAAACTGGCTCATAAAGAAACGGTTATATTTTCATACCACCAATTGCCCAAAATTAAGTTGAAAAGAAACGACAAAATCCACAAAGAACAAGAATTTAATCTTACAAAGAAATAACACAGTATATACAATTTTTCGATATCAAATGCACATAAATCGAATTTATTGCTGATATTATTTCAATCAAACCATATTTTTGTGAAGAATACTAATTTTTTAGCTCGTACTATGCCTGAAGATCCCCAACCACAAGAAAATCAAGAGAATGTAGATCAGGGTCAAAATGCCCAAACTGACGCGCCTTCAGCAGATAAATTGGTATCCACTATTGAAGATGGAATGACTATTGAATCTAACTGGACAGAATCTGTAGAAAGGTTTGACGAACTTCCCTTAAGTGAAGAGCTGCTTCATGGAATTTTCGCTTATGGTTTTGAAAAACCTTCTGCTATTCAAAAAAGGGCTATTAAGCCTATCCTAATGGGTAGAGATACCATTGCTCAAGCTCAATCTGGTACCGGAAAAACGGGAACCTTCGCTATCAGTGCACTTCAAACCGTTGACCCAGCAATCGATTCGTGTCAGTGTCTAATTTTATCGCCCACAAGAGAGTTAGCGCAGCAGACGACTAACGTAGTGACGTCATTAGCAGAGTTTATGAATGTTAAGATCCACGCCTGTGTAGGTGGAACAGCTGTTAGACAGGACATCTCAATTTTGCAAGCAGGGGTACAGATTGTCGTTGGAACTCCAGGAAGAGTTCATGACATGATTTCTCGTGGAGCTCTAGATATGAGTAAAGGTAAGCTGTTTGTACTAGATGAAGCTGATGAAATGCTTTCTAGAGGATTCACAGCACAAATTCAGGATGTGTTTAAATATTTGGAAGAAAATATGCAAGTTGCTTTGTTTAGTGCTACTCTGCCGCAAGAAGTTTTGGAAGTTAGCACAAAGTTTATGAGAAATCCAATCAGAATTTTGGTGAAAAAGGATGAGCTTACGTTGGACGGTATTAAGCAGTTTTTCATTGCCTGTGAGAAAGAAGAATACAAGTTTGGCGTTTTGAAAGATCTATACCAGACATTGACTATTACACAAAGTATCATTTACTGCAACACCAGAAGGAAAGTGGACTGGTTGACCCAAGCTATGATGGAAGAGGATTACACTGTAAGCAGTATGCATGGAGATATGGAACAGAAAGACCGTGAATTAGTAATGAAGGAGTTCAGAAGTGGAAGTAGTAGAGTATTGATAACTACCGATCTGCTAGCAAGAGGAATTGATGTACAACAAGTCAGTTTGGTTATTAACTATGATTTGCCAACCAATAGAGAAAACTATATTCATAGAATTGGTAGAAGTGGAAGATTCGGAAGAAAGGGAGTTGCAATCAATTTTGCCGTGGAGAATGACCTCAGGTATTTGCAGGATATCCAAAAGTTCTATGAAACTAAAATCGAAGAAATGCCAGAAAATGTAGCTGATTTGGTATAATAGTTGTGTTTACTTAAGATCTAAGTAGAAGCACCATTTAGCTGTTTCTCGCATCCTCCATCCTATACGAAATTTTCTACAAAGCAGGTACCCCGGAAAAAAGTGACATTCAACGTAAGATTATTAAGTGCATTAATAAACGAGAAAAACGGTGATAAAGCTAATAGAAAAACTAAAGCTGTTAAAACAGGAGCGAGAGAAAAGCATACCCTGTTTAATATGAGGGTAATATGCAAGGAGAAAGTGAAGCTTCGTAGTTAGGTATCTATGTTGAGAGTGAAGTATGTTGCTTTGGTAAAAGAAGAAATGAAGCTTTGTCGTTTGGTATTTTTTATGGATGTTGTTTTTATTTTCTGATATTGGGTACCTATTAAAGAAGTTCTTTAGTTAATATTTAAGGTGGGAGTAAGGTGCTACATCTTCAAATCCGCCTGTGCGTTTATCTTAGGGGCCGAGCTTGGCCCACCGCTCACTAAGGAAGCTTCCTGTCCCGTGATCCTACTGTCACTAAACTAAACTGGGTAATGTATTTTCGGGACACTATTGGCATGATCAGGATAATTTTCCCTTTGCACTCATTTATCGCATTTAACCTCCCAAAATAGTGATTTCCCAAAAATTTGCAAATAATCTGAATTGAAATTGATAAATCGCGCAAGAAATCATGAAAGAAATTGAAATATTGCAAAGCGTTGCATATAAAACTCCAATTAAAAAAATAATTGTTCCAAGTACCTTTGCTGACTTTATCGAGATAGCCTGCCCAAGTTATATACTTCTCTTGATATAATTCCTCATATTATACAAGATAATTGTCGTGTAGGAAGAGATCCAACTAAGATACCCCTCACTAGCCATCCAAGAAGCGGATGAATCCAGAAGCTACTTCAAGTGTACATGGGAAATATACACTAGGTTGAGAAAATATATCTTGAGGCAGGTTCTTGAGTTGCAGAAGTTTTTCTTGTTCACTTCTCTTATTGATAGATGTGGATGGGGAAATTGTGGGGCGTGGTTTCTAGATAGGAGATTACTTGTTGTATAGATAGCTTGTTCTTCCAGGTGGTGGTGGGTGAATGGGGTCAGGGTTTGTACTGCTCCAGTGGTATGTCAAAATGTTCTGGATTTGGGCTCAGGTCTATGGCTGCAGTGGGATTATGTAGGAAAAGGTGTCTCTAAAACTTTTAAAGGATTCTGTGAGCTCCATATCTGTTTCGGTGGCTGGGCATGCTTCTAGTCAACTCTTCTGTTTTTGTATTTTTAGAGTTAATTATGGTTTTAATGCCTAAAATTCTATCTTCATCAATTACTTTTTCTGCTTCATTCTTCGTGTTTTTGTTGAAATATATTGCTAAAATATTGATTTTCCTTTTTTTTGTGCCTTTAAGCTTTGAAGTATCTATTAAGAACCAGTTTAGTTTAGAGAATATGGCTCTTTGAAGGTATTCCACTCCTTTGCTGCCAGCTTCCTGCATTGCAAGGACGTTTGTATTGACAGCTATGGCATATTCCTCGATAGACCTGAGCTTATGAGGTGTGAGACGGTCAACGTTCACTGAGATAATTGAAATTGCTCTGAAATCTTGTGCTTGGTTGACTATTGACTGTCTTTCGTCTACCTGAGTATTGCCGTTACTCTTAACGGTTCCTTTGTTTCAGAAGTTCTTTAAAGATCATAAGTACCATAAAAAGGTCAATACGCTAACCTTAAGTGTGTTTTTAGAGTTTAGGTGAAAAAATTTATTGGACTTTGCCATTAGCGCTTATGACTAGGACTTACATTCAATTCAACATGTCCTTCAAGTATTATTGGTACATATAAGCCTCCTAAAAGTAATATCACTCAACCGAGAGCCAACTCACAATTCGCAAATTTAGAAACTATTCGTCCTCAGAAAAGCAAACAGAAACCAGTTAATTAGTGGAAGCCCATTCCTGTAAGGGTGTGTTCATACTTTGTGTGTGCAAAAACATTTATTAAAGCTTGTGAACTGTTGGATGCTAATATCAATTTAGAAAAACTGAGTAGGAAACCGAGACAGCCACAAGTACTGATTTGAAACTGTTCTACCTATACTGGTATGTCTTCTATCATTTCTTGCTAAAACAGTGCTCTTGTTGTGGTTCTCTTTGATGTCTATTGGTGTTCACCAGTAACTGATATTGATTGAATAACCAGGGGGCGTATTACTATTTCAGCACATATGCGACTAATATGTACAGGAAGCGACAAAGAAAAAATAAAAATATAGAAGATTTTGCATCTACATTATACTTAGATTGGTTTTGGATCAATTCTTTATCTTTCTCTTTTTTTGCTGACCTCTCAAGTATTTTTATTTGAAAATTATGTTTACTCCCATTCAATTGAACCAATTTTTCATCCTATTTACCGAACTTAATCTAGAAGTAATCTTCGTCATCACACCTCCATCATGATGTTTCATTATGGCTCAGTTTTTAATTCCTTAAACATTGGGGTCTTGTACATTATTGAATATCTTAGATTTCATCACCTTAAACCTCGTACTGGCAATAAAACGAGACCCAGAGCTCAAACCTCTGAAATGTTAACCCATGTTGAACTTCTTGTCTTTCTCGTAACTCCTCATTCGCGGCTGGAAAAGGTGTTGTAGCCGATTTGTTTCTCAGAACTACCCATAGACTTGGTAATTTATCAAAGAGGCGTAAAAGAATTGCAGTTTTCAGTATAGATTGATAATATGTTTCTTCATGTCACAGATAATGCAAGCACAGTTGAACCTAGCCGAGAAAGTATTTACCAATGACTCAGATTCAACCATTTATTCCATAATTGAACAGTATCTACGTATGACGTTCTGAAGCTAGCTCTTAATAGTTTGACACATTACCATCAATCATTTTCTATGAGTTGACTGCCTGATAGGCCTCACCACGAGTCAACCTGATTGATTTATTAATATTCTACCACTACGCGCAGGTATCGCACCTTGGAACGCTTTTTTGAATGAAAACCATCTGTAGTCAAAGTTCATGGAAATGATGGAATAGCAGTATTCATGACTGCTTGACATTCTCCAAAGCCTCGGGTGAAGAGGTGCTGCAAACAACAAATTAAGATCGCACCGGGAGAAGCACAAAATTAGGATATGAAACCAACTGCTTTCTTTTTCAATTATAATTCCTTTACTAGAGCTAATGACAATACAGTAATCTGTCTAAGTCATATTTGCATAGCATCTCTTTAGATATGTTCGACTTAAGTTTCTTTTCATATTCTAACTTGACTCCACATATTAGTTCTGTTTTTTCATTTTTAAGCATCCAGACCAATCTTTTACACATAGCTACCCCCTAAATGGCACTAACCATCTCTTTATATAGGATAATCTAAAATTTTTAAGGTAGGATTATCTTCTAGCGTGCCTCCTTCTCTTGGTGAGATCATGCTAATAACATCATTCTTATTTGATCCATGGCTCTAATCCTTCTGAGTTGCAATAAATCACTACGTTAACGTGGCATGTAATCTAAGTTTTGGACATCTTTATGACACATCGCGTTATATGTTTTAATTTTAACTGTTCCATAAAATTCGGTAGTTCGCTGAATTCTTCATATCCCGAATTCTCAAGTGTAAGTTATTTTGGAACTGGAAGCTTTTCCCACTTACTACTAATTTCTTAGAAGGTTGTAATATATTTCAGGTAATTTGCGACTCAAGATGAATAAAGGCACCATTCATAAGTAATAACGACGAGCTATCCTGGTTCTAATCCTGATGGTCAAACTAAACTCATGAAGTGCATTTCAAGTAAATACACTGTTCCTTATTACCCTCAGCAGTATTTGACTGCAACCACCAAAGACAATATCAAGAATAAATTTTGTTAATCAAGAAAACGTTGCAGTAATTACTTAGAAAATATATATGAAACTATGTGTGGTTTGAAACATAAAAACTTTGATGAAGCTTATTCTTGTTCTGCTCTCTCAGGAAAAGATTACAGAAATCTTCTAAATCTGATCAATGGATGCCAAGAAAAGAGTTTTCACTCCACAACAAGTATTTGGGTTAACCCAAATTGTTTTCGACATTTAATATTGTCTCTAGTGGAGAATTCTTTGACGTGAATTAAGCTGTTTTCAGCATTTTATATTCTCATTCAATGGCACACAGTCTGTACTAGACACTGTTTGTCCCAAATTAAGTTTAGAACTTAACTTAGTTGCACAATGAAAAAAGTCGTGCTGGTAAGGGACGTGAAGGAGCATCGACAGGTGTGGCTTCAAGGAGAACACTTGAGAATAGAAAAAAAGAGTGCGGAATTATAGCGACGAAGAAGGAAAACGAAAGATCTTGAGAAGAAAGTAACCTGAGAGGTAAATGGGCGCAGAATTATCACTATGGAAAGAAGGGATAGCTCATCATAGTCTTATCATGAAGTACGTTATACCTAGGGTATCTCTTGCTTCGGTCTGAACATAATTTAGAGTTGAGCCCATGAACTCTAAGAGAGTTTCTAAATAGCTTAGACCCACAGAGCCAAGGGAAACAAGACTCATTTCTCGTTCCGTCTGTTATTGTTAGGTTCTTCGTTCAATTGTACTCCCTTGAAAAGACATGCTAAAGCTTTAAGTAACAAAAAATTTTTTGAGAACCACATATGCGCAGGTGTTGTAGGCAACATTTTCTTTGTGACCTCTTCATACTTATACCAGGAGCATTTTTTTTTCTTTCCTAATTCAGCAAAGGGAAGTTGATGTATTGACCAACTACATACCCATTGATCTGATACTGCTATCGAACCATAAACTTCATCTCAGTTTACAGATAGTGAGAAAATATGTATCAAATGTGCGCACAAATAAGTTTTCTGCTCATTATTCAACTTGCTAAGCTCTAGTACAAAAAAAGCAATGGTATGGGTTTTGGAGATGTTGTTTTAAATGGTTTCGCATAGAAATTATTTTTGAAATAAACTTTAAGTAAAGTATATTCTTTCGATTAAACTGAGACCAAGCGTTATATTTATGTAGTAGTTTCCGGTTTTGTTAAAACTGACATACCTACTTCTATCAATATGTGAAAGAACGGGAGAGAATACATAAAAAATAATATAATTAGGAAATAGCACCAGGTTTGACGATATGTTTTACCATTGCACTTTTGTATTAACTAAGTTGTTCAGTTCTCTTGCTGTTCAACAATAACTCTTTTCTCTATTTGCTTGAGGTGAGCAAATAATAGGAATATCTGAAATCTTCTGCTATATAGTCCAAAAGAGCCATATTTTTTTCATTGCTTAGTTAAATGAAACTTTTTTTTTGAAAATTTCAAGCACTAGCTCCTCATATTAGAAGTTATTCTGACATATTATTAAAAAAGTAAAACAAAGTTAACAACACGGGTTTAAAGGCTAGACCAAAATTTGGTGGAAAAATACATTAAAAACTACATGTACTCTTCTTTCCCTCAATCATATTATTGTGTTTTGTTAGTCCTTAGTTTAAGCTTCTTCCTGTTACTCCAACATCTTATTCAGCATCAATCCCTCATGGTGACTATTTTTTACCAAACACTTGGACTCTATATTTCCCATAAATCTATCCAAGCTAGTATAAAAAAAACATCTTAACAAAGCTTATCTAAAACAGTTAATTCTTTTTTATATTTTCTTTATAAAATTTAATCTGAAATCTTTTTTAAGAAGTTTCTTTTTTTTTTATTTTATTTTGTGTACACAAAATCTCTTTCGTGATCATTTTTTTAAACGCACATAATACTAAACAAATTCAGTGCAGTTTCAATTTGACTAAATTGCGCCATTTAAGTACATTAACAGCCCAAAATTTAGCCAGAGTTAGCTACGTAATTTAAGAATTATATACGTTGAAAAAACACTCCTCTTAACCGTTTAAGAAAGAAGAAAATCAACAAAAAAGAAGAAAAGAAGGGAAATAAAGTAATGTCTTCGTCTGTTATAGGCGAACCAACACCAGAAGAGGAACCATACGTTGGTCGATCAGAAGTTTCCCGGCACAAGACGCGTTCTAGAAGTTTATCACCTCATAAGACAGACTCAGAAGAAGTAGAGTCACGGCAACTTTCGCAAGAGGCGGTAAATGAGGAAAATTTTGAGCAAAAGCTAAACCTTCCGGTGAGACTATTTGTTGGTCAGGTGCCGGAGACCTTTTTGGATTCGGACATTTACAACTTGTTTGCTGCAGAGAAAATTACCGTGTTGGACATTTCAATCATTAGGGATAAAAATACCGGAAGACATCGACATTGCTCGTTCGTCACGGTTGGCAGCAGAAAAGAAGCAGATCTTGCTGTTAAAACGTTCCACAACAAGCGCTACTTGAAAGGTATGCTGTTTTCTTTGTGTTATATTTTTTAGCTATGTCAAATCCTATGCAGGTCAAAGAAGCAAATGCACCAAAATCATCACCAAATCGAACGCAAAACTCCATCCAAACGACTGTCAACCAACTCTCTCCTCCACTAAATCATTCCTTTGCTCCTCAAAATCAGTTTGGAGCTTACTTTTATCCAAATCTCACAAACTACTATTTCAGTAATCAGACCCAACGAATACCAAATGTACCAAATTTATATTCTACAAATGCGGTGCCAGCGAAAAAAAGCTACATAGAAGGGCCAAATGGAGCGAACTTATTCATTAATAATCTTCCCGAGAACTTTGGTGATAACGAGCTGAAAACTTTATTTGAGAAGCAAGGTAATATTTTAAGCTGGAAAGTATTTGTGGATCGACACACCAAGAAAAGCAAAGGGTTTGGATTTGTTAGCTTTTCAACTGGCTTAGAAGCACATAATGCAATAAAAAATATGAATGGATTTATAATTCAAGGCAGGAAGTTAGTGGTAGAACCAAAAAGAGTCAAGCAATTTTCTTATGGTAGTTTAAATTATTTTCCGTGGCAAGGTCTAACCCCTTCCCTAGGACAGCACGATGAAGCCCGAAACATATTTAATGATGGGTATAGGTATTAAACAGAAACACGAACATGTACCATAATGCAGCAAAAAGTTGTTTCCCTGTACACAAGTTAGCGCATAGCAGCAGAAAACACTCCTTATCGTTATTCAAAGCCGAGCTTTTTTCTCACCTCTATCAGTTTTTCCTTGTTTCCAAATCTCCAGGTATTGAGAAGAACATTTACTCTACTCTTTTTAGTATTGTAGAGACCAACAAACATACCTTTTCCAAGTACCTCCACACAAACTTTAATCAGCATGGTAACAAACCAGTCAAACTCAGATACCTCACCTTCACTTTCTTTATCAAGTCTTTCAAACAGTGCAACCAACTGAGATTTAGAGATAAAGGTTGGTACTATATCATACATTGCCCACATGTCCATAAACGTGATACTTGAACTCACATCTCTAGTGAACGTCTTTAACAGTAAATCAATAGTTGGTTTATACTTTTGATCATAGAACAAACTGATAAGCTCCTTCAACTCGTCCTGAGATAGGTTCGACGGTTTTGGAGTAGTTGCATCAACTTGAGACCTCGTTAGTGAACTAAATGAGGATATACTGGAGAGGGAAGACACTGAAGATTCCCTACGTTCCCTCTCCCTATTAGGAGTTTCTGTATATGGGGTTCCTAATAAAACACTGCTCTCCTGTGGTTGAGTGGGATAGAACGGTCTTGTAGGATCAGTGTACCCTAAGTCTGGTTGGTTATTAGAGCCGAGTAATCTTAGAGGCAGAAATGAGTCAGTATCTTCTTGCATAGGTTGGTATTCTGCTCTTGATACTGAAACGACTTCCTCACGAGCTGGAATCTCAATCTCGGGTTGCGGTTGTGTTTGCTGTGGCACGGTGGCAGGGGCAGCTTGAGGAATAGCCTGAGGCACATAGCCAAAGGCGGCTTGTCCAGGGGCAGAGGACGGCAGCGGTTGCTGTAAGAGAATATTTGGTCTAAAGGGTGATCCAACGATGCTTCTGTAAAACGAGGGCTGGTTCAGTTTATCATCTATCTCAACTGATATTTCCAACTCGCCCGACTCCTCGGTTCGAACCGTGTAATCGTATTCTACTAAAAGACTCCCATCATCCATAACCTTAACAAAACCCCAACCTCCTCCATTCCCTCTAGCTTCTCCCACAAGCTCAATTCCACCTTTAACCATGATTTGCAGCCCTAGATCCTGCTGATCGACATCACGGCCATTTACTTTCTCGTCAAATTGGTTTTTCAGATCAATGATGAAACTGTTCCGCTGTGTTTGTGCCAGTACCAAACCAACTCCTCGAGCTAAACATCTAGGTGCACAAACCCCTCCTGCATCAACAATTAATCTAAATGGACTTCCATATATATCAGCTCCATCAAGACTCACAGTCAACTCGTACTCACCTTTTCTAGTAGGGACAAATTGCACTTTAAATTTGTCATTACCAAGTTCCTCAACCTCTAAATCATAATGGAGATCCTTAGTTTCAACTACTACGCTAATATCTTCAACTTCTAGTGTTTCTTTTAGCAAATCCTCTATGTAGAAAATGCATTTTTCACCAGCTTTGCCACTTAAAAGACCAGGACCATATGCTCGAATCATCTGCGCACGCTCAAATTTTTCTTCAGAAACAGTTTCTTTTTCCTTGTCCTCATCATCAGATTTATCATCATCATCTTTTTCTTTCTTTTTCCCTTTTTTCAAGTCTATACCTTGTTGAATAAGTTTCTTATGCTCTTGTACACAATCATTCGTTCGGGTTTCGATATATCGCAGAGTCTTCAACCAGTAATCTTTTTCACTTTGTGATATCGTGCAAAGCAACCAACGCCGACCATATATCGTATTGACCTTCTCAGGTTTATCCTCAGAAACTTTAACTTTTTTTAAACTCTTAGTTTGAATAAAGAAAACGAACTCATTCAAAATATTTCTGTTTCTATGAGTTCTTCTACTTTTTACTTCCCCAGAAGAAGCAAATAAAAGGTTTATCCTCTTTCCAACACGGTCTGCTTTCCTTCGTCGTGAATCTGCATCAGCAGCCCGAGGATTTGGATAATAATATAAACCATGAGGATCATCAAGCCATATTTTAAAAAATCGTTTCTTCCATGCCGTTCTTTTA
Organism: Labyrinthula sp. Ha; assembly: GCA_015227615.1. NCBI lineage: Eukaryota > Bigyra > Labyrinthulida > Labyrinthulaceae > Labyrinthula > Labyrinthula sp. Ha. The sequence continues at coordinate 52,985 of JAALGZ010000006.1, forward strand.
ACACCTTTTTTATACATAAATCCACTTTTTATTAAGAATTCATCTGGTTTGAATGTTACTTTAGGTTTGCTTCCAGGTTTTGGAAACTTTGCTAAAATTCTCTTTCGGACTTTTCTAGAATTTTCTTCATTTTCTTCATCTTCATTTTCTTCAGTTTTTTGAAGTTTATATTGAGATATAAAATCTTCCATTTCTTCTAAGGAATCTTGCATCTCGTCTAACCTACGTTGTGTTTCTCTTGATATACCATGTTTTGGGAGAGAGTGCATGTGAAGATCCTGTAAAGAATGAGGTGTAAATCTTCTATGTCTTCTTGGAGTTTTCTGCCACTCTTCTGGAAAAGGATGTTCATCCTTCTTAGACTTGAAGGAGGTGAATTTATGGGATTTTGGTGTTTTCTTTGATTTTATTGGTTTCCTACGAGCTGGTGGCGCATCTGAAGAATTACTACTGGCGTAAGAGGCCGAATAATTGCGATTGAAACGAGACGGCATTGGGCTGGAATAAATTCTTTCTGCCTTGTTTGAATTTTGTGACTAATTTTCTTTCCCAAATATATGGTAATGCTGTATTGATTTTGTTTTGTTGAAGTTGTAAAGTAATCGTTACCAAACTTAATTACGTGAAAAGAGGCTTGGCTTTAACCTGGTTATCTTATGTCAAGCAAAGGTCTTGACACTTCCCAAAACAATTATCTAATATTCTTTTACCTAATCTACAATATTTCACTTCCTTCTTGTTTATCTACGAGATGTTCTTTCCTCCCAAGACGAGACCGGCTCATCCCTAAAGTTAACACAATTATCAGGATTTTCTGTAATATACTACGTTTCGACAGCATATGTGCTACATAGGTGCAAAAATTATGTGCCCATTTGGCCTTACCAAACTAGTAGTAATCAGAGAAAACATAGAAAGCAAGTTTAGCTTAAGAACTAGTAAACATAAATATTACGAAAATCCTCAAATTTTTTAATCCTGATATAATGCTAGTAATTATGAAGACACAAACAAGAAAGAAAAAACCAAACAATTATCACATCAAAGATATTTTGATATTTCTTGAATAGTTCAGAAGCACTTTGCACCGACCTTTCAGCATTTGTACTCCTCGAGTGACGCTGTCCAAATTCACTAGTACCCATGTTACCTAGTTCAAGAAATAAGAGTAGTCCAAAAGTTTTTAAATATAGTCTTTTATTTTATTTTCATGATTCCAAACGTATTATAAGTTTCCTCAAGTACTCTATTAAGATACTTGGTCAATCTTATCATCTGCGCGTTGATAATGGATCAGCAAACTCATTATATTCAACTAAGTAATCATACGAGAGTAATTGGATAATTTGAAGTTTGGTTGTGATGACTTATATAATATATGTTCTTAATACTGGCAGGGCTCTTTTCAGGACTAATTATTTTTTACTGAGATATTAATAATTGCTGGATTGGCTACGTGCATACTGAGTTTGTGGTGTGGATTTTAGGATTAAAGTGTTTTACCCTTAGGTGCTCATACATTTTTGCAGTTACATGAGAATATCTTACATATGAGTTAGATAATAAGGGATTCTAAATAATCTCCGGGATGAGTACTTTGTTGCTGTAGCATTGTAATCGCTTAAAAAGCCTATTGCTTATTTTTTTTACAATTGGTTTTGGTACTAGTAGTATTATATGTATACTAATAATACTACGTTATGTAAAATAGGCTACTTTTGGACGTTGAAATAGTCCTGTTAGATTGAAATATATTAAGCGTTAATACAATCAATTACGAATACAAACGAACGACACATAAGAGTTATAAAATATATAAAAAGGATTAACTGGCCAGAGAAAAGTTATTCAACACCGTGGAATAACGACTATTGAAGCTTCAAGTCGTGACAAGTGGATTCACCCGATAAAACAACTTCTTACGAACTAGGACCTGACAATAAGCCGCGGACGTATTACTTTGAGGACGGAGTTAAGAAGTATATTTTACCAGAAGTTATGACACCTACCTCCGATAAGACAGCGAAGAAAACAGCCAGTACTCCTGATGCAATCAATGCTGAGCTAGTCGAAGCACTACGTAGACTTGGATCTTCATCTATTCGCCCCCCTATATTGGAAATCCTTACTACTCTTGATCGTGAACCGCTATTGAACTTCATCATCAGATTCAAGCGCGCTCGTCAGAAGGACCCTTCACTTGAAATATCTGAGTGGCTAGGAGGTACAATTTTGTACAAGATTCAGTCACATGAGATAGATTTAGATAACACTGGTGAGGTCCTCAAGCATCTGGAGTAAATTGAGAAAATGAGAGCCGAGAGCTTATTTGCCCACAGCATCGGATGTCTTTCAAGTGAACTCAAGTGGCCCACGAAAACTGAAAGTGGTACCGAATCTATTAGAAAATTTATTATACAAGCGAAGGAGATACTTGGACCAGAAAGAAGCCTTAACCCTCAATCTCACAAGGCTGTCATCAAGAATATAGTTAAGAAGCTACCTGGTTACTTTCAGATAAATGATACGAATTATTTGGATCTTTTTCCGAAAGTATCAACTTTAGATGATTTCGCGCAGAGCCTGGAGTTATTGGCACCTATTGAGGATGTAGAGATAAGAAAGAGAAGAAACGGCAGTGCACTTACTTTACACACTGCAAACCTCTCAGCTAACCTTGATCACACGCCATCACCATCACCCACGAGCCAGAACCTTACACTAATATCCGAGAACCCGGTAGAGAGAGTTATTTTAGCCCTAAACAGACTGGAAACGAAGCTCGACAATATTAGCAGATGTCTTAATTGTGGAGCAGCAGATCATTTTATAGCTAATTGGCCGGAACAGAGACAAGTGGGATCGATGTCTACACCGCAGAGATAATCCTACACGCAAGCTAGTAGCCAGAATACTAATCCACGTTCAACGAGAAGGCAACCCAACAGGAAAACGATGGCGCAAAGTAAGATGCCGGTCATGCAGCTGAGAGCTGATCCAGTGGAGTTTCTGGAACTGATGGATGGTCCGAACTGGGTTAAGATTAAAGGTATTCTAGACAGTGGAGCAGCCAAGACGATAGAAAACGTCAGACACCACAAGAGGTTTTGCTGCATGCTTCATCCGGTACAATCTAACCTTAGTGTTCAGCTAGCGAAATATGAGCCCATTCCCATTGCTCTTATTGGAGATGCGGAGATAAGAGTGAAAATCGATGGTGATGAGCCGGTTTATCTTGGAAGGGTTCGGATATTCATGCTTGATGATGAGAGTAGTTTTTCGGAACTTTATATTGGAAAAGAAACTTTATTTGATGTAGGTGCGCTTCCAAAGCACTCACTGAGGAAGATGCCAAGCTGGCAGAGGAATTTACTTGCACCGTACTCAATGGCGAGAAGGGATAACCATCCAAGGCAACGTATAAATTGAAATATAGGCACCAAAGGAAATGAGAACCCTGCGAAAATGCCCCTTTTAAGAAATTCTATCTCATTCCCTACAGAAGATATAAAATTTAACTTGAAGCACATGGATATATCGAAGTTTTACGATGCCGATTCTGATTTAATACAATCCATCTTGAAGGGTAATATTTACTACTCGAAAAAACAGAAGGAAAAGCTGGCCCTTAACACTTCAGATATAAACTTCGTTACAAAGGAAATAGATTTCACATCCTCTGGCGATACGGTACCAATGGATGAAGCTGCTAGCATCTTACAGCTACCATCAGATGCACCGGTGCAGCTTAGTAGCCCGTATTCAGGAATGATGAGAGAGGACCTCCCCAGTATAACATATTTTGGAGGGGATGGTCCTAACCTTGAAGTCAGAGAGGAACAGGAACAGATGAAGAGTTATCTCGAGAAGCGGCTGAAGGAGTCGGAGCTGATCACGGAAACGGAACGCAAAATGGTACTGGACACCTGCCTTACTCACATATCTTCCTTTGGAGTGCATCAAGGAACTGGTAAAGTTAGTCGTCTCACTCCTGTACCTTGTCACCTGGTACCTAACACACTGCCAGGGATATTTGTGAAGCCTAGGCCCATTGGTCAGAAAGAAGAGATATGGCTCAAGAATATGATCGACGAGTTGATTGAAGCCAAGATCCTGAAGCGTGTATCGGATCCTGTCTACTCGGTTCCGATACACATCGTGCCAAAGAAGTCGGATGATCCTGCAAAGCAATTCAGGTTAGTAGTGGACATGAGAAGAATTAACGACTTCACTATACGGACTTCTTTGAACCTTCCTTTTCTGGAACAGCAATTGTGGAGAACAAGCAGGGCAAGATATTTCGCCTGTTTAGATGTGATGTCTGGTTTTGACTACTTACCCATAGAAGAGGAATCCAAGAAATTCTTTAACATGGCCACACCTTGGGGTGCTAGTTACGAATTCCAGGGAACAGTTCAGGGCTGGAAGAATAGCCCCCTTTATTTTCAGAATCGTGTTTTTAGAGAAGTTTTAGAACCACTGGGATACATGAACCAGATAGACTTTCTTGTGGCATGATTCAATGGGTTGATGACGTCTTGTTATATGCCAAGAACCTTTCAGATTTGAATAAGATGTTAGCCGAAGTCTTAAGTTCTTTCGAAAAAGGAGCAGTCCGATTGAGTGTCAAGAAATGCATCATAGTGGCCAAGAGGATAAAATATTGTGGTAGGTGGTTAGAAGGTGGTACATATTCCTTTGAAAATAGTTATTACAAGTCGATACTAAAGATGTCCAGACCAGTATTTCAACATGAACTGGCGTCTGTGCTTTACGTTTGCAACTGGCTGTGCAGTACAATACATAATTTGGCAAAGTTAAGAGACAAGTTTTCAAAAGCGGTGAAGCTGGGAATCAAGCAGACGAAATTGAAGCGCTTGAAGATCCCGATTGGATGGACAGAGGAGCTGAACGATAACTGGGAGAAATTCAAGGAAGAAATATCGAGAGCCATGAAGAGGAACCTGTACCACTATAACCCTGAGCTGAGGCTTAACATCTTTACGGATGCTTCAGATGGATATTGGTCAGGATTTTTAATGCAGACTGAAGTTAGGGAGGACAGCAAGCCAATAATTTACCGAAAACATTTACCTGTTATTTTACTTAGTGGATCATTCATGGGAGGTCAGATCAAGTGGCATATTTCACAGAAGGAGATTTACCCGATACTTATTTTATTGAAACGAGCTGACTACATGATCCTTGGGCATCCGACACCGGTCAAAGCTTACACTGATCACCGTAACCTTATTTACCTCATTAGACCGAATTGGAATGAAAAGCGGTCATACATTTCACGGATGAGTCGCTGGGCGTTGATTTTCTAGGACAATAATATTATTTTTGAACACATCAGAGGTGAAGACAATATATTAGCGGATATCATCTCGAGATGGGGAAACCCAGAATCTGTAAGGGGCGATGAGAAACTGATCCTTCGTTCCATGGAGGTTATATCATTGAACGCAATGAGATTGAATAAAAGAAGAGCAGAGAACAATGCAGCTCTCAAGACATATTTAGAAAAGATGGATGTGGAAAGATTGAGCATTATGAATCCCTTTTATTCAGGTAAATGGAAGAGGCTGACAGAAGCTGAAATATTTAAGGAACCGAAGAAGAGTGAACCAGATCTTAGCGTACTTAAGAGGAACGGACCGCTCATTGTTATTCCTGAGAGTCTGAGTCACAACATTATTGTCCACAATCACATTTACATGGGACATCCTTCTCTTTCTAGCGAGCTTAAAGAATTGAAAAGGAGGTATGGAATTAAGCTGCCAGGTGGTTTTGACTTGGAAAAGATATTGAAAGAGCTACACAGAAGATGCATTCATTGTGTTAGAATCCCTGCCCTAATACACACACCTTATCATGAGACGCCATTAGGGGATAAGCGAGGTGCCATTCTTCGGGCAGATTTCCTCCACATTAATGCAAAGGGTTATGTTTTGGTTCTCATGGACGACGCTACAAGGAAATTTTCTTTAAGATATTACAAGAAATGCACAGCAAGGGTGGTACTGCTTTCTATATTAGAGTGGCATTCTTGACTGGAGTTGAGACCTTCATTTTTATTAATTACCGACAAGGGATTTCATTTTGCTAATATTATTTTACAGGAGATGGAACAGTGGCTAAGGTACAGCCACTCCTATGCTGTCTCATACGCTCCCTGGACTAATGGAGGAATAGAAGGCTCTAATGTTCGCATCTTGAGAATCCTCAGATCGGTGGCAAGCGAGCTGCATTTGTCTAGTGGATCGTGGCCAGAGGTTTTACCTTATGTTCAGACGGTGATAAATATGTCGAGAACAAGAAGAAACATGGACATGACGCCTAAAGAATTATATTTAGGACTTAGTCAAGAGGAGCAAAATAATGATGAAGATTTTCTCATCCAGCGTCATTTATTTATTAACCCAGATGGTACAAGCAAAATAATGGGAGCAAGAAACCCGTCTAATATAGTTACCACAGCGAGAGAGATCAACAAGTCTATTGAGGATAAACAATCAGCAGTCTATTCTTTTGTAGCTACTTTAAGGAAAAAAAAGAATGATCGATACAATGAGAGATTTTCCAGAAAAGTAATCCAGTACAATCTCGGAGACTGGGTTATGGTAAGTAGCGCTAATACACACTGAGCGATGCTGAAACACAAATTGAAATGGCAGGGACCATTCCTTATAGTAAGAACTACATCAGCGAATGTCTATCTGGCTCGTAGTTTACTAGGAGACGAGAAGGTAGTACACGTCTCCAGATTGTGGTGGTACTAAGGTCCAAGCTACAGGCCAACTCCAGAAGTTATATCTCACTTTAGACAAGATTATGGAGTGTTAGAAGTCGACGAGATCAAGGATATTGAGTTAACGTCGGAAGGCTATTTTTTATTAGTTTCATGGCTTGGATTTGAACGACATGAAGATAGTTGGGAACCTTTAGAGATACTAGCTATTGATGTAAAAGACACGGTAGAAAACTTTCTGCTACTGGATGGAGATTATAAGAAACCGCTAAGGGATGCAGCAATGGAGGTCGCGAAGTCAACCTGGAAAGAGGATGAGGTTATTCTAAGATTAGATGCAGTAGAATTCCTGGCTGAAACCCCATCATTGAGCCAGAAGTGGCTTCCAGTTGAGAAAGATATCCTACGTCAGTGCATCCAGGTATTTGGAGTCGGAAATTATTCGAAAATACACTCTGGAAACTATTTGCCTTACAAGACGACACAGCAGCTATATACCCAGACACAACGATTATTGGGTAAGCAGAGCATCATGGAGTATTCAACACTTCGCTTAGATAGCTGGAGAGTAGCTAAAGACAACTTCAAACGCTACGGAGTTCCATACCATGTGGAAAGAAGCAAGATCATTAGCCGAGTTGAATCGCTGACCCGAAGATTTTTTAATTTGTTTAGGTACACGAAGAATAAACCGAAGTTAAGGATTGAGGAGATATTTTATTTTAGATGTGAGGATCAACCTGAACTTAGAAAGGATAAGTTGTTATTTCTACGATCAGTTAGGGATGGTAAAGATCTTGCACGTTTTCGACCAATTATTAACTTTAGTGATGTAGCGAAGGAATTATTTAGATTAGAAGCTATGGTCAAATCAGATGAAGAATCAGAAGTGTTATTCAAACGTTTTTCGAAGCATTGCTCTGTAGATGTAGAAGAGTGGCAGTATCAAGTTTTCTGCGATCCTTTGTTTTTGGTCCCGGTGGAATACAAGTTTGAGGATCAAAAGTGTGAAGTTAAATGGGACAAGGAAGAGAACCAGATTATTTTCAAGTTTAAATCAAGGTCTTGGATGACGCCGTTTTTTAGCTATGGAAGTTTACCTATTTATGCTGAACTTTCTAATGAAACAGATTTTTTCGACATTTTGAGAATTAATGACTGTTATTTCGAAGCAGTAGTTATTGATCCACCTTGGAAACTGGCGAACAACCTTCCTGTGAGAGGCCCGAGTTTAGACTATGAACAAATGGAGTTTGATGAAATACCTTTCGATAGAATTTTGAAGACTGTTATTAATGGATTTGCTTTTATATGGTCCATACAAGCCTACGAACAGAGATTGAGACAATACTTACATGACAAAGGGTATTCCGTTGCTGAGACAATCTCATGGGTCAAGACTAGTAGTAGTGGGAATCTTTTGCCATCTATTGAACCTTTTATGAGTCTAGCAAAAGAAACGTGTTTCATGATTCCTATTGATGAGACGTCAGCTAAACAAGTTCGTTCTCATTTTGGTTTGGACGTTATTTTCGCTGAAAGGAGAGAACAATCTCGGAAACCTCTGGATATTCATGAAGTATTGGAGGATGTTTTTTCTATGGAAGCCAGATTTTTAGAAGTTTTTGGTCGTGTTTGGAATTCAAGACCGCGTTGGGCGACAGTTGGTAATGAATTAGATGAGAAACTTGCTTTGAGCAATCATGGTGCTTCAAGGATATCTCAATTTAAGAAGTTTTCTTTGTAATAACATCTTGGGAGCAATAGTAGTATTATATGTATACTAATAATACTACGTTATGTAAGATAGGTTACTTTTGGACGTTGAAATAGTCCTGTTAGATTGAAATATATTAAGCGTTAATACAATCAATTACGAATACAAACGAACGACACATAAGAGTTATAAAATATATAAAAAGGATTAACTGGCCAGAGAAAAGTTATTCAACACCGTGGAATAACGACTAGTACATACTTAATTTTTAATCAAATGGTAATTATACTAAGAGCTTTATCTTTACTAAAATATTAGTCAATATCTGTTTTGGCAGCTATAAACTCTGCAAAACGCCTAGTATGTAATTGTATCCGGTTAATACTCCCCTATATTACCAGTTTTGTATATTTTCAGCTGAATCTGCTATTACACACGATTTGTAACCAAAAAAGAAATTTCCTTACAGGTATAATATTTTAACTGTGTAAAAAATGGATCAAAATGGTTCTACAAGAAGCACGACCGATTGCTATACTTACAATTTTTATGATCACGTAGAGAGTATCTGCCCTCTCAAAAAGATGTCTATGTGAAGTCGAAGTACTTTTGGTTATAAGATTAACTACCACGATGAACAAATCAAGTTTTTTATAGTTATTATGCATTATAGTCAGGGTTAAATATTTGGAATATTTGAATTAATAGCTTTAGCTCCTAAAAACACTCTCTGAATTCCATTTCTATTCTTCCGCTTAAGAGATGTGTATATTTATAGTCAAAGTGTTGGTAAACCCAGATACAGTTTCTTATATGTTGTGGAAGAGAGTTATGATCATAATCATTACTATCGGCTCCTAACAATTAGGGAAAACGCTTCTTATTTTAAGAAATTTTTCAGATTAAGTTATCCTTATTACGAGTATGTATGAAAATAAATTAGCTGGTTTTACGCAACTAATTAATATGAATATTAATATATTTCATTGTATTTCATTTTAGTCAAACAACATCATATTTTTCGTTTGCTTTTATTTCATTTTTCACAGCTGTAGTTAGAATAGATGCAATCTTCCTAGTTACACACTTTATGTTAGAATGGCTTTCGTCCCCTTTCCTTCTTGTTGACTATTGACTATTATGAAATGGTACTCATTGTTGTTTGGTTTATATTTTTAGTGGTTTTGTTAAAAGCTTAAGAAAATACAGTTCGTTGAAACTCCTATTCTCTATTTCCGGTACTCTTAGATACAAAACGATACTTCTTCATGCGAAAATGGTAATGAGCATCAAAATGCTTATTTCTCGCTGTGCAATATCCATCTATCATCCTGTTATGGGTTCCTTGGCTATATACTTTTATTTCTGCTTCATACTTTAAATCGGGTTCCTCGAGTATCAATGTGCTTCACTTTCTATATGTAGCCACTACTGCAAGTTTAACATATCCAGATTCCTTGTCATTTTAGCGAAAATTTTCTATTTCCTCCATTTAGAGGTACTAGAATCACTATTCAACAAAACGTATTTACCCCTCGCTGATTCATTTATTTTATAGTTACAAAACTATTATCAGCATAAATTCGTAGCTTCTTTCTCGCTGCACCCACCTCAAGGAGACATGATCCTCCTAATAAGGAGGAAAAACCTAGTGTGTTCTTTGGTTTTTGCAAGAATGAACTTCTCGGCTTAGTTAGGTATCGTAAAAGATAAATAAATGTAAACAGTTTCTAGATTCTAAGAGTAGTGGTAAAGTCGCTGATTGTTCCAAGTATATGGTGGTAGCATTTTCTAATGCTTTGAACTCAATGTTCTGATCTAAACGTGAATGTGGCATAAAGATCGAGATGCCCATATTCTACTTTGATATAAGTGAAATTATTCGTTGATAACTTAGGGGATAATTGTTTGGGCTCCTGTAAATATTTATATTAGATTCCAGTAACTTTATATCCGAGATAGTTGTACCTTTCTGATTTGAAATGAAAATCAAATATTTGAGCCAAAAGTCTACATTATTCCCTAGCACTATTTCCTTGGCTCCAGATAATGTGTCCCGGCTGGTTGAAATTAGTATTTCTTCTACATACATCTTCGTAACTCCTGTCCTATTTGAGAGTAACATTTATCTCGGTTATGAGATGGGTTGATCATCAGGCAATAAATACTTGAATATGGTTATAGTTAAACCTAAAACTACTTGCAATTTCTGAAACACTGTTATTCCCTACCTTGGTTTCGTTTATTTTGCTGCCAACATTAAAATATTTTAGGTTTCGGCTTCATCTTCTGGTTAGGTAATTTTTTTTGCTATTTTCGAAACTATTTTCCTCTTAAGTAAGGCCTAAAAGATCCACCTTTATTATTTTTAAATTGCTGCTCTTGTAGTGATGGTATTTATTTCCATACATGACACAACGTTTATTTTCAGTCAGAGAAAAATTTCTGCGAAAATCGTATCCACAACAACTGAAACACTTCAAACTAATTTTATTTCTCGTTTAAAATTTTTTCTTTGCCTAAGTCCTATCATGTTCTGTTGCTCCAATGTGCCACATCGGAGAGGGTTTACTGTATTATACTTTTAATTATTATATAAAAGTTAACGGGTGACTATAAACTATTTCCTTGATACTAGAACTCAGTTACAGATAGTTGTTGACCAAGTATGTTTCTGATAAATGTCTCAACTAAGTTCACATAAGAGTTTCCTACAATTAATACTAGCTATAGAAAATACTTGTTTATTCATCCAGATGCAATTTTAGAATATAGAATTGTATATCTTGAGGTTTTCTTTGTTGTTAGATCATCCACTCCCCCAAGATTCTTGTCAAAGTTGTTGCACGTGTTTTTTAAAGCATAGAAACCGTTCTTAATATCTGAAAAATAATGTGATAAGCTGAACTAAACAGCTCTTTAAAGGAAACTTTTGGTCACTTATAAGTAGGTAACAGAGTTCACTTCTTTGTTGAACTTTCCTGCATCCACCAACATTTGAAATAATCCTTGCTCATTATACACAGCGATTAGACATCGGATTTGACAAGAGTTATCAATAATTATTTGATATTTGTCTTTATTCCAATTTTCAATAAAAAAAATGGGAGTTTGATTCTCATCAAGTAATTCCAATTTTCAATTGATTGCCAGAATAAAGAAGGGTTTTGCGTCCTTGCTTTAAATTTTGGGAGCTTCTTGCTTTTTCTGTACAGCATATGAAAATTTTTAAGAATTGGCGACATGATATGTGAATAATTCAGTAATAGAATGTAGTTGGGAAATTTGGCTAACTTTTTCCTATTTTCATGCGGTGCAAAACGGGGAAGTATTTTTTAGGCTATTTGGTTCAGTGTTTTGTGGCGCAGCTTTATGTTGACAATCAATTGTTTATCAAAAATCAATCAGAATGGTTTAGGAAATAGAAGAATCAATTATTAAGAAAAAACTTAAGCATTTTTTTATAAGTTGGCAATAAATCAAATCTGATCTCTAATCGCGACACACGAATTAAAGGTGAGTTGCAGTAGTTTTGAAGGTGTTGTATAATGATCACCGTCGCAATATTCAATTTTTCATCTTAAAACTAAGAATTTAAACCTCTTAAGTATCACTTTGCACAATCTTTTCTCTGAAAGTATGTTAACTAGCTTCCTCTATGCTTAGGCTAACCGTCGCTGGTGGTTGAATCATGTGAACAGCATATGCCTTAAAGTGTCTTCAACCAAGTTAAGACAAGGGAAACCCAATGCTAATCAAACAAAATTATAGTTTTCCATCATAGTTTAGCTAGTTGACTTTTCTCAACACTTTGGTAATTCATATGAGTTCCTTTTCTTTGTGCTTCTTATGTTATTTTCTGATCTCCCTGTTCACATATTTTCCGATAATATTAAGTAAAGAACTTGTTATTTTTCATCACTCTCGAGAAATATGAATTCTTCTCATTGAATTTCTAATCCAATCACTTTTTTTCTTTAAGAACGGTTTCTCATGTATATCTTTAAACATTATAATCTTTATTTCTCATTTAATCCTGTTCGATAAATGAAAAACTTGTCACAAGAAAACTATTTTCATCAGGCTCTTTTAAATATGTTGGGAGATAGGCGAGGAAAAAAAGTAAGACTCTTCTTTCTCATATTCATGACCATAGAATACTATTGAGAAGATTATTTTGTGAAATATGTAATTCAAAAAAGAAGAAGAACTTGTACTTGTTGCAAACTTTTAAGGGTATATCATGATTATTTCTTTATTGTTGCTGATATAAGGTGCAAAATTCTCCTGCTAAGAGAAAATTATCACTGGGCTAAAGTCATTTAGGCATAAATGAGTAGAACGTCCAAGCGAGGCGTACCTAATAAGCTGAAGCTTCTGGGTAACAATGGTACAGCTTCGTTAAACCACTTTCTAAGAATATTCAATGAGAAATATATAACTATGCTTATATCCTTGAATCCTCGACCATAATGTTCAGTTAAAGTATTTAGCATAAAGTTAATCAGACCTTTGGGACAATTATGGCATGAGTGAAAATTTTACTTCATTACTGTTGTGTCGACATTTATTGTCTTGTACATGAATCGAATCATTGTCTCTAATGCTTCTTATTTTAAAACCCAAATTCAAAGTATTTATTTAAATTATGTGTTCTGTATATTAATTCCAATCTTGCTACTGAAATACAAAATCTTCTGTGCACGATGTTATCCACTGAAAACACCTTCTCATGCCCAATGAAGACACTTAACTACTGGGATTAACTAGTTTCACCAGATTTCCAACTGAATTAAAAGCCTTTCCTAGAAAAAACACTAGCTGCTCATCACCAAGCAAGGTTGCACTTAAATTGTACTCAAAGTAAGACAAGTCATTCCTCTTCAGGCACTTTCAAAGCAACCTTTACTGAAACAGATTAGATCTTTAGTGAAAATCCAGACACAGGAAAATGTAACTGCAATTGCCTGTTGCATGGAAGGAAAACAGTCGTTTCAAAGTAAAGGGTCCAAGGCCCTTAACAATTCTGCTCGACAATAATTTCAGGAACCTTTCTGTGCAAGACCGCAAACTCAAACAACTTCATATCTTCATCATCTAATTCAACAGGAATTTCTTTTTCATACTTCTGGAACATTTCTTCCTTTTTACTTTCCTCTTCATTCTTCGCAATGAACATTAATTTTTGATTCATTTGCTTAATCTTAAACCACACTTCACACAGTTTCTTCAGATTCTTCACCGTAAAATCAGTTGGCAAAACTGCCTCTTTAGCACCCTTATTACATCCAGAGCCTGCAAAGCACCTAAAACTCAACTTTATAGTTCTCACATTAGCTGATTTCCCAATCGAGGTTTCTCCAATCGAGCTGGGATCCAAAATTTCGCTCAAATTAAACTCCAAAGCATGTGCTAACTCACTCAAACCAGGATAAACGAAGTTAATTTTAGCGAAATTTGTCCTCAAGCAATCTTTACCAGGTATAAAATTATAACCTTTCAACTTATCTAGTGCCGAATCCAGGTGCTCATCCAGTTGTTCAGTCTTAGCTAAAGAACGTAGGAAATGTAAAAACGAAAGCTGCTGATCTTTCACATGTCTTTGATTAAGTTCCGAGCCGTTTAACTTATTTAGTTTCTTAAACGTTGAAAGCAAAGTAATTCGACCGTTTAGAAAACTCTTCTTAAGATTTTCGTCATCTGCAAAACAAGTAATCCAAAGTTGAGATATATTTTTGTTTAGTTGAAGAAAAGGAAAAATTGAAGGTATTTTGTTTTTATCCAAGTTAAGACTTTGTACTCTGATAATTGAAAAATCTGTTCTTGAGCCAATAGAATTTATTTCATTGGAAGAAAGATTAACTTTAAAAATTCTTGGGAATATTCTTTGCAAATCAAATAGAATTGACAGAGAAGAAATTTTGTTCTCACTAAGATCTAAGATTTCCACATTTTCAAAAACAACGCTTAGATTTTCAAAGTGTTCATTTATTAGTTGATTAGACGAAAGAAAAAGTTCTCTCAAGAAGGTAAAATTATTCTGAATCAAATTCAAAGTAAGAGAAAAGTCGCTAACACGAATTCTATTCAAAACTAAAGTTTCAATATTATTTTTCAAAATGTTTTCATCTTCATAATCAAATAGGAAAAAATTATTAGATAGATTCAAATACTTTAAATTTGGTGTTCTTTCCAAAATTTGAGAAACAGTTTCCCATCTTGATATAAACGTTTTACAAAGTGAAAGTTCGCTAACCTTAGAAAAGATACAAAAATCTTCATTAGATATAAGCTCGACAGGAAAAAAATCTATAGAAACAATTTCTAAGTTTTTAATTGTTTGTTGTTTTCGTATTTCTTCAAAGCCTACACTTTCAATTTCGACCTTTTCTCTTGACTTGCAATAAATTAACCCTTCATTTTCCACTTTAGAGCAGTTTTTAACATTGGAGTTTTCTTGCTGATACTTTTCTTTTAAACAAGATAAAAAAGTTTTTCCAAACCTTAACTTTTTCGAGTTTTTCTTAAAGAAAGAAATTCTCCCTCCATATTTCGGCTCAATAAAAGTTGAAGAAGTAGAAATTTCGATATTAGCAGGTTCAAGCCATTCAATTCCATAATATTCAACATCCCCTTTTTCTGGAAGAGTTCCGAAGTATCGAATGATTCCTCTCTCATTATTTTCATTTGACACAATTCTGTTTTCCATAACGGTTTCTACCGATTTGTCCACAGTAATGTAATATCACGTTTAAAATATCAGGAGAGTAATGCAATCTCGCGGTTGACAGTAATACCGGAGTAAAGCAACATTGAGATTGAAGATTATACTAGCTCTCGTTTATATACAATTGTTTTACGCTAACCACATACCTTAATAAATAAGAAAACTTCCAGGAAAAAAGATTCTTAAAAAGAAGAGGTTTTTGAAAATAAAGGAAAACTTAATTTTTCTGCAATTAGGACTTAAATCATAACAGCAGCAAGTCCAGCAACTCCTGTGAATCCAAAGATTGCTGCAGCTGTTTGATACTGGGTTTGGGAATTAAGGTTTTCTGGATAAAACTCCCAAAAAAAATGTCTAATGCCAACACCAAAGTGTAGTGCAAAAGCACTTGCAACAGTGAACTTCGTCAAACTTCCAAGTGCAGCAGTATTTCCAATGGCCATATACAACTCAGGAACATTAATCGTCATCAATGAAGCAAATGCCGTTCCATATAATCCAACTGCTAGTAATCCACCACTTACTCTATGAGCAATAGAGCTAATTGCCGCCAAAGGAAAAGCATAGATAGTAACATGTGGGGAAACAGGGCGATTTAAAGATTCTTGGCGTTTTATATAGCCTGGATTCGGTACCGATGATAAAACTCTAACATTCTGGCTTCTTAACAATGAAGATTGGGACCGAGCAGCGCGGGAAATTGCATTAAACATTTTCAAATTTTTTCCTCGATTTTATCTTTCTCTTTGTTTCCCAAAATTATAGAAAAATGATTGGCTAAATTGATGAATCAGGATTGATTTATTGGTCAAAAGCTAATGAATATAATTGGCTTATATATAATTTCTGCGATTTTTATTGGCCAAATATAATCTCCCAAAATTATCATTCAAAACAACAAACAAAAAGATGCTAGAGTACTTTGGTATTGCAGGTTTATTTGTACTTGTTCTACGGCACTTTTCACCCAGAATTTATGACTTTGTGATAGTGTCAATGACAAAAAGGTGGTATGAAGCTGTTTTGCTTGATATACCAGAGAATTCAAAGGTTTTAGACGTTGGTATAGGAACAGCGACATCATTGTTGGAAAATAGTGAAATTATAAAGCAAAAGAAGTTGAAAATTGTTGGATTGGACTATGATAATGTATATATTGCAGCGGCTAAAAAAGCAATAGAAAATCATCCTCTACACGATGATATCAACGTTTTTTGCAGAGATATTTATGATGACTCCATTAGAAAGGATTTTAATGGATTCGACATGGTATACTTTTCCGGATCGTGGAGTTTGATGCCAGATCCTGTTAAAGCTGCTCAAATTTGTGCTAATTTATTGAATCCAGGAGGAAAGATTTACATTACTCAAACATTCCAGAAGAAAGCGGGATGGAGTTCGTGGTTTTTGAAAGTGTTCAAACCTTTGATGAGATACTTTACAACTATTGATTTTGGTAGATTAACATTTGTCTATGAAATGGAGAACTATTTAAAGCAATTAGAAAATGGTGATGAAGAAATGAAGTTGACCGTAGAAGAATGTAAAGTTCTTGAAGCAGCAAAAAACAATTCATTCATTGCTTCATACTTCATTAAACTGTCGGTAAAGTAGATGCTAAATTGAAGTAATTTGTTAAGTCTATTATTTACTATCTTGACGATTAAAGCTTTTTGTCCTGTGAAAAGTGTCTTTCATCTGAGAAAACTGAACAGAATTCGGTGGCTCTACAAAAACCAATTAGTTACTCTTTGACTCTTAGCTTTAAAAATGTCTGTATAATCTACAGTTTATCCTTAAGAAAGAAAGCTGCTGAGTGTAAAACACATTTATTTCATCAAATTAAGGAACCTGTAGAGAAAAAACGGCTTTGGTTCATGATTAAACAAAGTTAAAATTTTCCAATTTGCTAACCAATGCACCAAATGATGAATGTTAGAGATGTACCTATTTTTTATCAAACGCAGAATAAGATCTACTACTCATAGCACGCTTACTTCCCACTATGTTAAGCAGTTTGATCAATGATGACCATCATGGACATGTCGGTGAACAATATAGGCTGGATGTCAAAGCAGGAACAAGTAGAAATGTTGAAATTAAGTAATTCGGAAAAACAAATCCAAACGATTCCCGAAATAGGAGTTGTATAGCATTTATCTGTAGGGTTATAATTAGTATATAGCAAAGCTAAGGTAGAACTAAAGAAGGTTTTAATTTTAATAAGCTAGAAAAGGGAAAATTCTATAAGAAATATTTATTCAGTATACAATTAGTAGATAATATGCACCATCTCTGATCTCTATGGCACAATAGTACTGTTGTCTGAAGTGTGTGGATTTTTGCAACGAAGTAAAGAAACAACTCTATCAATGCACCATATATAGCCAATATGGTAGCGATTGAGTTGGAGATGGAGACCAAGGAAAACCACAAGAATAACATAGGGTTTTCTAGAAGCAACAGAAGCCGCATCAACATCTAATGAAAATGTTCCTTGATTTGAACTCGTGAATCGCAATTTACTTCCTTTTCAAAAAAGGAGGTGCGTGAAATAACCACTGATTTGAGCAAAATTTCCTTTCCTAGGAACCCCATTTTCGTGATAATTTTTTTTAGTAATACTGAATTGAAGCCAAAATAATCTTAGTCTTCTGATCGATCGACTTCCCAGTAAAGTCAAATATGCAGTCACTTCCTGGCATTCTACACGCAAGGTAACAAACACTAAGTGTTTTCCTTCAACTAACATCCCATATTAGATTCTTAATTAAATTGAATCTCTTATACTTCTGTGAAGAGCCTGTTCTCAATCTGAATAGAAGGCTACTAGAAATGATGTATTGTGAACAAATTTCTTACAGTTGCCCTGCAAACTAGTTTACTTTAAATTATGTCTTTCAATTACGGGAAGAGCTATCAAAAATGAATTATTCTAGTTCAACTATATTATGGAGATTCATATTATCATCCATGCTCTCTTATTCTTGTTTTTCCGAGCACTTCCATAGCGTAGAGTATTGAACTGGACTGGCGTACAGAGTTTTCAGAGTTTTATTAACACCAACCTTCAAAGAGGCCAAGTTTCAAGTAAAAATATTAGATACAAGTGCACCAAGTAGACCAACAAGCATATCGTTCACTTCTTATGCTCAAAATATGGGTAGAGCATCTATTTCAGCAGTTACTGGTACCCTCTTCTTTACCATATTACTCTGTATATTTTTACTTTTCTGCAAATGACCTCAAGATTACTGTCAT
Organism: Labyrinthula sp. Ha; assembly: GCA_015227615.1. Taxonomy (NCBI): domain Eukaryota; class Bigyra; order Labyrinthulida; family Labyrinthulaceae; genus Labyrinthula; species Labyrinthula sp. Ha. Next base: position 71,444 of record JAALGZ010000006.1, read on the forward strand.
CTCTACCTAGTGTAAATTACCCTTTTCTCAAGATTTTTTCTGACTCTATTAACTCTTGGGGTTCCATTAGAAATGCTTATTAAGCTTCACATCATTCAATGTGTTTTTCTGCATGCATTGCTTAAGTTTAACCTTATAACGCGGACTTATCTGCCTTTCTTTCCACATTATGGTATCGTTCCCTATAACTATAGGATGTATATCTGATTTATCACTTTTTTCTTTGATTCCAAACATATTCAGTTCCATTGATCAAATAGTTTGGCGTATAGTATGTTAATTAGAGATAACCTTATGGCAAGATTATTCATGTGGCTCTATAGTATAGAACTTGGGTTCAATATTTTGATAGATCTGGTAATTAGGGAACTTTTTAAGTCGTTAGTTAGCACTAGATGCTTATTCGGCATTGATAGATTTGAGTTTTAGAAATACCCCTTAAATTCATAATAATATAAGTTGCACTATATCTAACAGTACTACTGTATAACTTCCATACTAGCGTTCCCTATGACTACATCATTCAGATGCTTCCTCACTGAGAATACAGCCAATATTTCTACAAACTGTAATCTTTTTAGCACTTACTCACCAAAATTCTCCTACCACTTATATTGTAACCTTTACATCTAATGCTTTTACCTTAGCTTTGTCTCCATGGCAGATTCATATATCTATATATATTTAACTTATTCGCTTCAAGAGGTTTTCCATAAATCTATGGGGGCTACCTTCATTAGTTAATTTTGTAGTGAGCATTTACCCTTTCGAATTTTATCTTTTATATATTGTTGAAAGAGCCAATTACCCTTTTACCACCCGAATGGGATCCTTTTCTTAAAAAGCTAGATGCTAATTCAGCTTTGCATTGCAACGCCACAGAACAAGATGAAGTAACTAGAGATTTTTCTTCACGATATTACCATCATAAGCTTGACATTCTAGAGCCCAAATTGTAAATTCGGATATAGAGACTTTATCATAGATATGTAATCCAAAGTTTCTCCCATGATGGCCTTATTTGGCACCCCTCTATTATTTTTCCTGATCATGCTAAATGGTTCAACAGAGTTTTGCGATGATTATGATAGCTTAGCCAACTTGAATAATCAAAGGTAAAGCCCAGTTCGATGAATTCAATTATGTTCGTGATAATATCTCATGAAACTAATTGCTGTAAGAATACCCAACCACCAGTCACTTTGCATTGCAACGCATTTAGTACAAATAATGGAGTTTTTGCTTTGTTAGATTCACTCTTTCATATAGGAAAGTAAATTCCTGCACCCCCCCCTATCCTCACATTATTGAGATAATAATAAGCTCTTATGGTTCTTTATCTCACAACTTTTCTCTTATCCACAAAGTCAATACAACTACAATTTCCAAGTATCTTAATAGTTAAATGTAGTCAGAGTAAGCTGTTGAGTGTAGTCCTCTCACTTTATTTTTTTATTGCAATCAGGATAGTTACACAATAATTTTATATTACTGCGCAATTGGTACAACTTTACATAATAATTGTTTAGAATACCCAGGCACCGGGAACAACAAATCGTAAAACTTCGATATCTTAAGAATGACTATGGGTTGAAAGACGTTACCTATATAATTTTAAAGCTTTCTTCAAGGTCCTCGAGCTTGCTTATCTAAATAAGAACATTCCTATATCGATCAATATTTTACTGACTCATCACAGTCTCACAGGTATGCATGTAAGCTCATATGATAATAAAACAACGGATTTGATTTATTTAACTTTAAATTATGTTTGGACCATAATATAAAGCTTAGATGCATATAGAAAATGTTTTTACATAATTTAATCTGCAAGTTGTAGTCAATTGCTAAGTTCTTAATAACATGTAATTATATTGAGAACGTGGAGGCATAGAAGAGTCAAAGCAAGGTTTTAAGTTTTATACCTTGACTCAAGCTTCTCGTTAAATTAAGAACTTAATTTTTTTCAGATATTAAATAACAGATGTAAGCTATTTATGTCTGAGACTTACCAAATCAATGACTTCAAAAAACGTTAAGTCGAGCTTGGTAGCAGAGGAAAAACCTCTAGTTTTGTTTACTATATTAGAATCAAATGCAACATACACTATATGAAGGTATTCTTTATGCAAGATATATTAATATTTATGTTAAAAGATAATAACTCTAATAATGCGTTTATCTAATCTGAGTTCATCTTTTCAATAATATCTATTATGACTCTTAAGTAACACAACATAATTTAATTAGAAACAGTTAACATAAAGAAACAAGAATGTATTGATCATTGACAATTATAACCATTCAGACTTTCTATAAAATTCCAAAGCTCCTTGACAAGCTGGCTTTTATGGACCTTAATCTTCCTTCCTGGAGTGTAATGACTTTAAAAAATACACTTGAATTCTATTCTGATACACGGAAATTTCATTTAAAATAAGACACCAAGATTAGCTGAATTGATGTATAGATATTTTTGCTCTAATAAGATTGTGTAACTTTTTTCAATATATGTTTATGTTAAATTGCTCTATACACTAAACTCTTTCCAATTTTCTCAAAACTCCAATTGAACTATCAAGTTGGAGTTTGAGTGCTATAGAAAAAAAATATATATAACGACACATTTCAATAAGAATGAATTTTCCATTCTAAATTAGAGAACTTCAGAAATTTGATAATAATATAGAAATTTAATATATCGATATAGCATGCGCATCTAAACTTCTAAATCAAATATAGATAATAAGAAGTTTGCAAGTAATGAAACCACTGCAAAGTGATAGTAATACTTTAAATAATATTATGAATTCACTGTAAAATACAGTGAAAGCAATTCCTGCAAAGTTATTAGTTAGTGTTTGTATTTAGTTAAATAAAAGGGACAGATTCCTGAGATAATTGGAATGTAACCAGTATAAACTTGAAAAAGAGGAAAAGATGTTTGGATTCCAACTCTGTATCATGATAATAAAAATTTCTTTTTACGGTAGGTACAGAAAAATTCCTAGTAAATTCAAATCCTTGTTTTCTTTAAAGTGATGAAGTTTATAATATCTACTTAGGGAACACATTGTGCTCTTAGCCAACTTGGAATTGAACTGCTAAGGCTAATTATATTATTAAACACTCTAGGAGATAAAACAATTATTATACCAGAAATAAATAATTTAAATATCTTTTTCAGTTTTTTTTTCATAAGTTAACTTTATTCGCTTCTTGGATTTCTATTTCTGAATGTTTTTCTTGCTTAACCCGAATATACATTCTCCCTTCTCAACATATCAATCACACTAGAGGAACGAGCCCTATGGCCTCCGCATTATGACCCTGGATTAGTTTATATTCCTGTGACTATTCAGGAGGGTGTTAACTCTAAGTCACTCAAGTGTAAAAAAGAGTATATATGACTGAAAATATTTTGACTTGTGCAAAAATATATATGGTTAGGATTTTTAGAAAACCTGTCTCCAGTCGCAAGTTGTCCAACTTTCATAAGTGGCAAGCTGGACAATTGACTATGGTTGGGAGATAAAGCAGTAAACGTTATCACAAGATGAAACTGTACATGAAGAATTTGGAGATAATAGTTAAATACATTATCACCTAAGAAGACAATTATTGTTATATAGTAAGTGATATAGCTGCGGGAGTTGTTCAAGCCTTCAAATTCGGTTTCGGTATCTTTTAATTGAAGCTTGCTTCAATATTTCAAATCAATTAGAGTACAAATTGTTTTAAAAATTTTACCTGTTGGGCATAAGAACAAGATAGATATCATAGAAAATGAGTTTGGCAGATTTGATGCTATATATTTTGAATTTCTGATTGTGAAGACAGGGCAATTGATTTGCACAACCCATCTAGAACTCGTGAGCAGGCAAGTGTTTCTCTTCGAGCTGTATGAATGACATACTGAATTCTTAGGGTACCAACCAGGTAAGATATCGTCATTTCAAGAAAGATGGTCATAACTTAACATCTATATATTTTGAGAATCATGAAAAAAATATTTGTTCCAAGTACTGGTGTTCATATCTCAAGGTGATGTTAAGTATAAACCTGTTTCTTAAGACTTCGTACCTGTTTTCAAAGATATAAATTAGAAGCAGGAGTGTAAACAGCATAAAACTTGTCAACCTAGTACTATAGAAATGGCAACTGAGTAGCCCTATACATGTATTTTTCAAGCATAGATGAGAAAATCACATATGTAAATATAGCTCTTGTACGCTCTAACACGATAAAATATACTGATAACATTCTTTTTATGAAGCCTCCAAGCTAATAACATTTATTTTCAAAATATTTTCTACAACTTGAGAGATACTTCCACAAGAGAACAAGATTTCCATTAAAGATTGTATCTCAGTGACATCACAAAATATTAAATTTAGCCCAAGCGGCTGTTACGTTGTACATGAAAAGAAACTTCAACAGCTCATACATCAGCTGTAGGAATAAAATATCTGGCGACCTGTTTCAATCGGATATCTAAAGTGTTTCAACTATTATAGAGAAATAATTCTTAAGGTCATTATTAATCAAGAACAGTTATGATTGCGCCGAGCTTGCGAGAGGTAATCATACTTCACAAGGTAGTACTCATGAATTTTTTCTCTTGTTTCATGTCTCATGAATTTGATTTTTCTTGAGTAAACTGTTGACAAACTTGGTAGCCATTTTTTGTTCAAACATGATGAAACTGTATTCTCTGCTTCACGGCGACTCATATGGGCCTATCCCATTAAAAATTATTAATGACTATTTACTTCTTATTGTACTCTTGGTAATCAATGAGAAATATTGAACTCTTCTTTTTATTAGCTGATTTTGATTCTATTAAGATTATCAATGATGAATTACATTAAATTGAGCCGCCTAGCACTTATAGAAATAACCAAAGTCTTACATGTTTATTCATGAAATTGTGAGAATACCTAGAAAAAGGAGGGTTCTTGAGACGGAACATCACTGTAATAGAGCGAGCTAGAGGAAGATTGCCCAATGTATGATGTCTCATTAAAATTCAAAGGCGCAGTCAAAATCTGAGATAGTTGAGCCATATGCCTTGAGTTGTTGATGATAATTTCCTATTGTTTATTCCTGGTACACTGAGTTACAGATTATCAGAACCCGTAAACAAGAAAAATGCTGAACAAGGAATATCAATAAGATATTTTATATCCGTAGTGACAATATTTTGATTGAGAATCCGGAGGCTTAATTTCTGTACATGTATATCTTGAGCAATACACTAATTCCCTCATATATTTCGTGCCGATATTTAACAATATTTCAGCTTATTCTTGTGGACTTCTCTGCGTAGGTCTTCTTTTCGCTGTGGTTATTGAGAGAGCCAAGTAAGGTTGAATATGGCAAGTAGCAGGAAGTTTGGTCTTAATAATGAGAACTCCTGCGGCACTTGTAATCAGGCAGGATGGGATTTTAATGGTTAATGATCATACTTGTAAAGATGCTTTGGCCCTAATTTCCATTTTTTTAAGCCAAAGTTCTCTTCCTTTAATATCACATCAATGGGATTCAGTTCCTGGTAGGACCCATTCCAAATTCCTGATAGTATTTTCTAGCTGTTTTGGAAAGTTTCTTATGGAAGAATAGCTTGAATTAAGCTAAATATACTTTCAATGAATGAAAATACTGTATTACACAGCAAACTCATTTAAATATTGCACAATTTAAGAAAGCATTCTGATGTTGTAACCTTAAATTCTTTAATAGGCTTGAGGCATATTGCATGTCACCTCATGCTTGTCCTCTATATTGAATATTTTCTTGCTTCCCTCGGCGTACATAGGCTTCATGGAAAAGTTTGCTAGTCAACATCAGTCTTTTTGCAATGAACGATAAGCCTTGTACGACTGCCATAAAAGAAAGATTTACTTCCCCCTGGTATTATTTAAGACAAATAAGTTTCTATGGAGCATTCAAAAAGGATTTTCATCCATGTTCAAACTAAAGCAGCCTTAGTGAACTAATTCTCCTCACAATGACTGGTATATAGGGTTGATAAAGAGCTTTCATCAGGAAATAATTGTTTGACAACCAAAACAAACTCTCAGTTATTAAAGTTTAGTGAAAATAAATGAGTTTATGTATGAATTAGTATGACACCTTGCAAGAACACAAACAAACTTTTAGATTGTTGTTTTCTCTAGCTTCCAATTTCTTCTTTATATTTGGTTGAAGTCTTTTTTTTTTGTATTGAATATTTAATACAGTTAATTAAATATTAGAAGAATGTAATATTGTTTGTGTAAGAATCTTAAGCGTTAAACGAATTTTCACTGTACTAATACGATCAATATACTCTATATAAAACGGAACCGGGATTGAGTCATGAACTTCTTCCTGCTAAGAATTAAGGGAAATTCGAGCCGTGAATCAATGAATAGAAGAACCGAATCAAATTACTGTTTCCACGGTGCCCGTTTAGAGATAGTAATTCTGAGAATACACTTTACGCTTTTCTATTCCCGGACAAAATACATATTAATAAAAAAGTAGGAAGTGAAAAGCAAAACTAACCAAAAAAAATGTCTCAAACTACAGTTATTCCTTTTGAACAAGTAACAGAGGGTTTATTTGGTGGATTAGAACCAAAGTACTATGACTCTTATGTGGATGAACTTCCCGATGCACAAGATAAAGTTGTTGCCGTGACTGGTACAACGCAGGGAATAGTACATGATTCAGTACTGTTAACTTCTAGGGATTCTGGGTTGCAAATGCTTGTGTAAGAAAAAATGTTCAAGTACTTTTCTTGCTTAATCGACCTTCTGAAAGAGTTGAAAACTGTGTTAAGCAGCTTAGTCTAGAAAAGGAAAAGTACCAATCTACGACAGAGATTGTCCCCGTAGAATGTGACTTGAACAGTTTCGGTTCAATTAAATCTTGCGTTGTCTTTTTGAATAACTACATCCAAGAACAAGATCTTGATGGACTTCATGTGCTGATGAACAACGCGGGAATTGCTCCGATGTACTCTTCCTTTGAACAAACGAAAGATGGATTTCATCCTTGCATGCAAACTTGTTATACTGGACACTTTTACTTGATGCACTTACTCTTTCCTTTGCTCAATGCCACTGCTCAACATTCAGAAGTCCGTATTGTACAACAATCATCCTTCATGAGAAACTTCGGAACTGGATTTATACGCGAACATTACTTCAAAAGAAACTCAGCAGTTGGAAATTCTGCGGAACTTTATCATCAAGCTAAATTGGCAAATATTTGTCTTGGTTTGAAATTAGCAGAGAAATTTCATAAATACAAGATAAGTCCAAATCTTAAATCTGTTGTTGCAGAACCTGGATTATCAGAGACCACTATTTTAAGCAAGCAGGATGGAATCATAGCTTCTTTGTTTAGTTTAGGTGTTCAATTAGGAAATAAAATTGGGGTGATGAAAGCACAAGGGTGTCCAGATGGGACATTGCCAATGTTGCATTGTGCGTTCGGTGCAGATGTTGAAAATGGGGACTTTTTCAAACCAGAGAATTTTACAGTAGGCAGACCATTGAAAAAGATTAGTAAAGGAAAAGGAGTATTTCTTGGATTTGAGTGGCCAGCTTTAAGTCAGAGAAATCAAGAGTTGGTTTGGAGAGTTTCTGAAGAAGCAATTGGAGACAAGTTCTTTGGAGCATCAGGAAAGCTTTAGTTGGTCTAATAACTCTTGTTTCTTTATTGCAAGTTCTTTTGCTTCTCTTTCTTTTTGCTCTTTCTCAAACACCTCAAGTTTCTTTTCTTCTGTTTCTGAATATTCTTTACTGCTTGCTGAACTTTCAGATCGAGAATCATCAGCAAAGATAAAGTTCTGATGAAGCTCTTCTTTTTGCAGCTCTTTTCCAAGATTTTCGTTTCCAAAACCAAAGTAATCAAGATCAAGATTTTTAGGATCGAGTCTTCTTCGTTTTGGAACAGAGAAGTCTTGATTCAATAGTTCTCGAACTCCAGGTAGATCCCTAGCAGCACCAAAATACTTAAACCCCTCTGATCCAGATATTCCTTGACCTTCATCATCTAAAATTCTTATTCTTGATAAGTCTTTTCCTCCTAACTTGACAATCCGCCTTTCCCAGTTTTCTTTTTGTTTTATGAGAGTGTTCATTTCTTCATTTAACTCTCTTAATCTATACTCTCCAAGACTATAACATATTGCAAAGCAAAGGAAATACGTTCTGTCATTCAACATTTCAGCTTTCTGAAGCATAAAGCCAACTGTCTTTTTTCTTCCTGCCCTTGCTTCTTCAATAGAGGTGGTATGAGCAGGAATCTTGGGCTTAGAGCTTTTTCTTGGGCCTAATCGCAATAGCTAGAGTAAAATAATAGAAATAAAATACAGTGTTGAAGGAAGTCCATCTATTTAACAGAGTTTTAGCTTTTTCCTGATTTCTTGCCATATCTCTTGTTCTATCTCTTGTAGAGTTTATATCTCATTGGGTAACTTATCCAATCATATTTGCAGAAATTATCCCACTCCAGCTTATTTCTTCGACGTGTCGAAGAAAAATCTATCGTGTATGATTGGCTACAGAAACGAATCAAAGGGAGAGAAAGTATTACAAATTTGATTGGTTCTTTCAACCAATCGGAGCGCAAAAAAAGAAAAGCAACAAAAAGAGGAAAATTCAAAACCAAACAAGATCAAAATGTTTACTCGATTTGTGACCCGAAGCCTGCGCAAACCACTTCAAAACTCCGTACGATACCTATCTGATGCTGAAGTAACGGCTTCAGATACTCTTTTGTCATTTTCCACCCCTCATCAGTCTATATTAAGCCAAGCACCTGTTTCCACTGTGATCATTCCTGGTCTTGTAGCAGAGTACGGGGTAACTGGCGCACATCAACCTATTCTAAGTGAAATGAAACCTGGAGTTCTTAAGGTTCAACATACGGCAGATGGAGAGTTTGACGAGTACTTTGTAAGCGCTGGATATTCCGTAACATCCGAGACAAAAGAAGGAAGTATCACTGAGGTTTCTGCAGCTGAAGCATTTAAATTAGAGGATCTTGATCCAAGAGCTGTAGAGGAAAAGTTGGGAGAAAGTAGAGGTAAGTTGGATGGTTTGGAAGAAGGATCTGTGGATTGGGCTCTTACTAGGATGGAAGTCGATACCCTTGAAGCTATGGGAGCTGCTCTTGGGCTTCAAGTTGCATAAGCTTAAGTAAACTAACCTTTAGCTTTTATGTTTTCTACACATTAAAGCAAACAATATTTTACAAACTAAATTGTTATAGTCGATAATGATCATTTGATAATGAGCTTATCAAAAAGACAGATTTTTGATAAATCCATATTATCGGTTCTTATCAATGATGTTATTACATACGATTGGTTGTATTTAATTTCATACGTTTTGATTGGTCAAATATAATAGATACAAAACCAAACAAGCAATGTATATAAGAAAGCTCTTCACTCGTTCTCTTTCCACAGCAACGAAAAATCCAAAGGTGTTTTTTGACATTTCAATCAATGAGGCACCTACCCAACGCATAACATTTGAGCTTTTTGCAGACACTGTCCCAAAAACCTCTGAAAACTTCCGTCAACTCTGTACTGGTGAAGCGGGAACGGGAAAATCTGGAGTCCCACTACATTATAAAGGAAGCATCTTTCATAGAATAATCCCGCAATTTATGATCCAAGGAGGAGATTTTACTAATTTTAATGGAACTGGAGGAGAAAGCATTTATGGAGATAGATTTCCAGATGAGAATTTTGTGCACAGGCATGATTCTCCTATGAAGTTAAGTATGGCAAATGCAGGACCAAATACAAATGGTAGTCAGTTTTTTATAACAACTGTTGAAACTGCTTGGTTGGATGGAAACCATACTGTTTTTGGAGAAGTTGTTGAAGGAGAGGATGTTGTCAAAGCAGTTGAAGAGCAAGGAAGCTCTTCAGGAACACCAAAAGTAGTTTGCAAAGTTGTTGATTGTGGTGAAATTAAGGATGAGTAAAAACTTTGAAAGGCCTAAGTGTTAAAGCTCACACATTCAAGTTTTGAGGAAGTTTACTTTATAAGGCTGATGTTCTAGGAATTTCACTAAGTAACACATGTTAGAGATTAAACAGGTTTGGCGATAGGAATAAAATCGTTCGAAACAACAGTGGCTTCGAGAATATCCTCTTCTGGAATAACTTTTTCATCTTTTCCCCTTTTCCCCTCAAATATGCTTATAATCTCTTGTCTTAGTTTTATTTTTCCTTTGTCAATTTTCAAGTTCATAAAAATTAAGTCACTCTTTCTGTTGACAATCTTCATCTGCGCATCTTCGAACTTTAAAATTTTCTGATCATAAAATTTTTTAGCATACTCTCTTAAATCATTCCTAGATAAGATTATCCCAACTTCTGTCTTCATTTCCGGTAAGACACGGTTTTCAAGTAATATTCTCATTTTCTTCTTTCGCGGATCTTGCGCTAGAGAAAGTGCAGAAGTACCAAGTTCATTAGTAAAACCAACTTCTCCATCGGTTAAGTTTCCTTGAGCAAGAATAAAACTTAGTGCACCGTGATTATCATTTATAACAGCCTTCATTAAAATTGTGTGTTTGTTTTTGTCAGTTAAATTAGGGTCACAGAATGGATAAATTTTCTTGAAGACATTAATGTCGAAGAAACGCTTTTCTAAAAGAAAAAGAAGAATGTTTTCTCCTGTTTTGTTTTGGTAATTAAAATTAATTTCATCCTTTCTGGATCCGAGTAAGCTATTTAGAAAGAAATAATCTGAGTCTTTATGAAGAATTGATGCCATTAAGTACGATAAGTGGTGATTGAACAAACTTTGATTGATGTCTAAGAGTGGGTCTTTAATGATTTTTTCAAAGGAGTATTTGTCTTGATTCTTCATTGCTTGATAAAGTGATGTTCCTAATGTTTCATCCTATGATAATTGAATCACACAAAATTTACATGATAATTTATGTCCTTGTTGCTGTTTGGTAGATAGATTTGTAAAGCAGAAGAAGATTGTTCCATTCTCTCTAAGAATTATAATAACGATATGGATGTAGTAATGCAATATCGTAGTCTCAAGGAACACAAGTATATTTTTAACAAGGGCAAACTTAAAGTTGTACCTTTGAAGTAAAACAACAAGTTTAAACACTAATTTAATTAACCTTTATATATAAATATATGAATCTATTTATTTTATTTTATTACCTATTCTTTGCAAGGATGTTGCTCCAAGTATTGATAATTTAGTTTTAATTGCTTAAGTAATTGGAGTCGGGTGAAGAACCTACAGCTATGAAAATCAGTTTCATTATTTAAAATTATTTTTTTGTAAATTTAATTGAATATTTTAATTTATCTTTCTTATCAGCTTTATTATTACTTAGTTATATTCTGCAAACTGCTGCATGCACATGATTAAACGAGAATCGAATTAATTTTTTTCAGGCCAGTATCTTAATACTGATCCTGCTTTTTTTTTAATTTTTAAGCCTTTATTACCTAGATTTTTTTTCCTTTCCATATCATGACTCAATTGCTCTGGGTGTAAATTATTTTACTTCATGATTAACTTGACTCAATTAATTAACTATTAAAAATTATTTTGTTTATTAAGATGCATTCATTTTTTATTAATGAATGCTAATGCAATTTTGTTGATAACAGCTCCTAAAAAATGATTCATCATTATTTACTTAGAAATAATAGAAAATTTGAGGTTTTAATATTCTTAGAACACAGGCATAGAATCCTTGATGGAAGGTTGCCATTTTGTGTTATAAATATGAAAATTTCCCTGACCACCTGAATCAAATAAGAACTAATTTTTAAAACAGGTTATTGTTAATCAAGTACTCTAAGTATAAAACCTATTATAAACACTAATGACCATATAGATAATCCGACTAGATGAAAGGGAGTATTCAACTTCTCATTGATTGGAGTTTAACTATTTCAATAGCTTTATTGTCGTTTCATATATATGACAACTCTTTGAAATAAACGCTTGAAGCAGTGAAATATTTGTAGTATAAGAGCATCCCTATGTATACATGTATTCTAGAGGCACAATTTTGCATTTAAGCGACTTAACTATTTTCATAGTACCTTAACTACAAAAGGTTTAAGAAGCTTATAGTCTTGAGTTGCGCTTGAATTTTAGTTATATATAGCTCAATTGATTAATCTCCTACCAACCCACAAATGATAACGATATTCTTACTATTTAATCTGTACCACTACGGATTACGCAACTCTTGATGTCTAAATTCAAAGTCAAACGGAATCTCTAAACTGGTTTCCAGATCCATGTAGAACTCGGACAAGGATTAAGTTTTTCAACGTTGCATCATATGTAAATCAAAAGGATTTTCTACACACCGAAGATCCTTTTACACCTGATCAAAAATATAAAAAGTACAGCAAGGGTATAAGCACAGAGTGACATAAGTCAGTAGGTCTAAGTAACTTCAAATCACAGATCTGTACATACTACTTAGTCCTAGAAGGTGGCAAATTCGCAATAAGTACTCATTCCTGGAAAAAACGAGCTTTCTGTGATCACTCAAATAAGCTCAAACCTGTAAACAGAGGGCTCATCTCATTAACTAAATAACCAAGGGATGTACCCTAAGCCTTAGAATTAGTTGAAATCTTTGCTTTAAGAATATTCATAAGGAATCAGCTCTGAGTCACAATTGAACGATTCGCAGGTGATCTATAAGAATTGGTATTCTCTTAGAGCAGAAGGAGCCGCAACCCACATACTGTCAATTCAAACATATGACAACATTTTTTTTTAATCCGGTAATAATAATTATAATCTTCAAAATAACTTCCACCTAGAAAATCAAATAGAGGTCCAGGAATAATTTTGCAACTAATCCTGCTCCTGAGCTCTATCCAGCTTAGTTGACACATTTGATATTTCCACTCAGAAGAAAAACGATAATCCTTACCATTTTTTTCTTGCGCAAATTTTGCTTTCAAACTCGTTGCATTTTTGAGCTAAGTTAATCTATGAAAGAATTTTCCAATAATAGATAGCTCTAACTTTTTTGCCATACCTCAGCATAATCTGAAGAGAAGGAAAAACCAAAAACTTTCTATTAGTCATAGATTAGTATAAAAACTTTTAGGCTGAATATTTGGCAATCAATAATCAATCAAGTACTCATTAAAATCACTAAAACCGGTTTTGAGTGACAGAGGAAGAGAATAGATAACTATCTTAGGTTTCGTACTATCTAAATTTAGCGTCAGTACTTGCAGATAAATCATAGGCACCGTGGTCATTAGCACAGGTAATAAATTACTTGCATGACCGGCAGTGGCTCTGTCCAGTTTCAACTTTTATCGCAGAAAACTCAAAAAATTGCTTCCTGAGCATAATTCCGGGATGCATATTTATACTGAGGGCACAATGGAGAGTTATATGAAAATTATTCAAGTGAATGTTAGACATACATTTATTTGGCTTCATACCAGAGAGCTTAAGTGTAGTCATTATGTTAACTCTTAAAAAACCTTAGTTAAAAATATGGGAAAATTCTTATTATTTATATTCATGTCTTCAAAGTAAAAATTATAAGTTCTTTTGTCTCTATAAAGTTGATTCATAAATTTCAAGTTGTTTTATTGTGAGAATATATATTAAGGTTTCTACATAGTCTCACAAAGATGGAATATTAGATGAAGCCTTTTTTCTGAAACGAATAGTTTTGCAATAAAAAATATAGATATATATGGGAGAATATTAAATAACCTCTACATATAAGGTCTTACTGAGATTCCATTTGTTTTATATGCTTCTTCTCCAACTTCTCCCTGAACTTTGTAGAAAGAATACTGAAACCCATTTTATCTAAGGTCTGGTAATATTTAATGCAAATAAAAATTATAATCTTTATGATTGAATCAGGGTGAGAGATTCCTTAATGTTAGATTAGTTTGCAATCTATAATGTTCATTCTTAAACTATTTACTTAAATTCGTATTCGTACTTTCTGTTTCAGTAATTAGATGCGTTCACAAACATTGACATTGCTTCGATTGTACCACCTGTGTTCTGATATTCTCTATTGGTTGATTGTTTTTTTAACGATTAATTGTGTAACGAGAAAGATTATATTTATGATTAGGTATGATTTGGTTATTCACTTCGCCATTGGTTCATTGCTTGAGTAACTAAAGCAATGCAGTACTGTATTACTACTAACGCTATAACTTCAAACATCAAAGGACTTCTTTGAGTTTAACAACTTGGAATTCTGACTAATACGTCCTCAAAAGCTTGGAAAAAGTCATTGAGCATGAACATAAATTTTAATAATAGAAGGAAAGCGAACCTAAAATAAATATTGACATATACATTATGAAGCTATGCATTTACTGGATAATATAAGATTTTTCTTACTTTATTATTAATGAACTGTCTAAATAGGAGTTTTCAATCTAAAAGATAAATTCAAAGCTTTGAGCTTTACTGGAGTAATCGTAACAAAACGGTATCTTATGTGGGTATATAATTGGAGGGTAAGCTATTACACCTTAGCAGTGCAACTAAGTAAAGCATAAATTACTAAGATGAGTTGAGAAAAAACATTTCGAACTAAGTTTTTTCAATTGAAAAAGATTCTTTTATGAATAATTATACCAAAATTTTATCCTGCCTAGTTAGATTCTTAAGTCTTTAAAAGCTAAATCCTTAAAATAGCTTAAGGCAATATAAACTAGCACTAGAAGAAAAAAATATTGATTAAAAAAATGCTATAGGATACTAAAGACTTAAAATGTATAATAATTAATCCAAGTTTGAAATGGGAAAAGATGTAGAACTTTCAAATAATGTGATGAACACTTGATAGACTGTTCTAATGCCCGGAAATGTGTTCCTATAATTTAGACAAACAAAACTTTCTTGGCCACTAATAGTGATATAGTAAAGAATAACTTGAGATTTAGTTCAATAAAACAGAAGAATTAAGCTGAGTAGAAAACAGTAAGATAAAACTGAAATAAGAAAAGAAGCTCAGAAAAAAGATAAAAAGAGTTTGTAGAAATCTAATATTTAATTAATGCGAGTTGAGAACAACGTTATCCTTCTATATTATAAATCAAGCAGTTTGTGTTGCATTAAACTAAATCATTTGCAATGGAGAACAAATTGCTTGCAGAAGTTTTACTCATTGAATTAATAGGTTCATGTAGTCTTCAAATTACCCTAATAGTTCAACTGATTCTAGCCTTCCGTAATTTCTAGAAAGTATTAATTTCATCAATCAAAACTCTAAAACTAAAAACAAAAATAGTAGAAGAGGTTTTTTTGGCTTTGAAGTTTGTACAAGTTTTCTGCTCATGTCTTGCACGCACAAAATCCAATTAGTTATAACTTATTTTCTTTCTATTAAGTTAATTTTAAACTTACATTTAAACAAGAAAGAATAAGCACAATATATTCTTTTATTTTTTACAAATACATGAGAATAATTTAAACCATCTTCGCAGTGGGAATATTATCTTGTGCTTGACCTGCAACTGGAGCAACTGGAACATCCGGCAAAGTTGTTACAACTTGAGCTTCAAGAATCTCTTCTTCCATATTTATCCCACTTTCTGGATACTGAGCAACTTGTTTTCCTTGCTGAATCCCAGTTTGCAACAATCCAAGAACTCTTTGTTGATCTTTTCCTAATTTTAATTGCATAAAAATTAAATTTGTCTTTCTATTCATAATCTTTTCTTTCACATCTTCTAAACTTCTAATCTCAAGCTGATAAAATCTTTCTGCCATTTGTCTTAATTCAAAAGGTGTCTTTTCTGTCAGCTGCAAAAGAATCTGACCAACATCCGAAGTAAAATATGGAGCAGCTCTTGATTCAACCAACTTAATTAACTTTGCTTCAATACTGCTATCATTTGATATCAGAAAGTTCAGGATTTCTATCTCTTTAATCTTCTCCGTTGTAGGTTGTAAATCCGGAACGTTTCCTTGAGAAAGGAGAAACTTTACAATACTTGCGTTGTTATTTTTTAGTGCAAATTGAAGAATTGTTTCTTTATTATTATTTCGTTGATGTGGATTTACAAAAGGATAAATTTGTTTGAAAAATGCAGATCCTTCTGGAAATTTTAATCTGTTCATTTGTTCAACAATAAAGAATAAAATATTTCTTCCATCGCTGAGTTGATAGTTAAAGATATCTGTAGCATCTAAATCACCTCTTATTTTGTTAATTAGGAAAGAAAAAAACTCCGGATTCTTGTTTTCCGAAGTGTCTCTTGCGTATGCTAGTGCCGTGAACATTAAAATTGGAAGGTGGTGGCCTACAATTGGATCAGAGAGATTTATTTTCTCGATGTTAAGCAAATTTAAGAATTCATCGGTCCTGTTTTGTACAATAATTTCTTTTAGAGTGTCTACAAAGTCTTGGGAATTGCTCATTGTGCTTTTTGCAGTTTCTCTTTATTGTTCTTTTTCTACTTCCCAGGAAATCTTATAAACTGTTTTCGAGTATTGTTGCATTCTACTTGTTGCTTGCGTAGCACAGTGGTAGTTGCATTCGCTTAGTAAGCGAAAGGTCGTTGGTTCGAATCCGACCGTGAGCTTAAAGTTAAATTTTATTTATTTATTAGCTAAAACTATATATGTATAAGGAGCATTTTCTACCTAAAAAGAAGAGGAAACCGATAAAGGTTTTTAATTTTTCGGGTTGAAATTTTCTTCCTGCTAAGTTTCTAAATGCGATGCAGAGAAATTAGGTCGGGCTGATATTGGTCAGGGATATAATTAGTGGGAAGGAAAGAGCCACGACGTCGAAAATGAAACTATTCGCCTAAAGATTACATAAATAAGTGAATTTTCAAAGCATAAAATACGTTTGTAAAACAAAATTTCACATATTGTTCATGCGTTCAAGTTTGGGTTCGACGATATTGTTTCTGGAGGAAGTAAGTCCACAGACAAAAAACAACGTCATGATTATGCCTAGTTATAACCTAGACGTAGAAAAAGCCGTAAACAATCTTATTTGAAACTATTCTTGAGTTTTTTGTTCCTTTGTACCTATATTTTGAGGTGCAAAAAGCCAATGTTTCTCTAGTCGAATGTACACTGTGCACTTTACTATAGGAAACCATAGAAACCTTAAAATGATAAACCCTTGCAGTTTTAGAATATTACTTCTGCAATTAATGGAGATTTTTTTTCTTATCGTACTGAACAATCCCCACGGGAAAATAAAAATGATTAAATAATCTTACATGCTCTGATGAACAAATAAAACTGCCACGGAGCTAGACATGCAACCCCGCTATAATGAAACGAAATGTATACCAAATCAATATTTAATTTATAGAATAAACAACACAGTCGAACAATGAAATTTCTTGATGCTTGCCATGCTGAGCTCACTATGTTAGAACGTTAAGCTTAATGAGGCTTCCATTAGCTGTTTACCATCCAGAGGGCTCTAAATTTTATTTCCCGAACCAATGTACAGCAGAACTTGAGTATGTAGATAAACTCTTAGATACTGGATGTACAATCATGTTTAGCATAATTCTATTCGGACTTGATCCAAGCTATACTATACGGGGTTCGTTATTACTTTTACTACCAAGAAATAAAAACGAAAACTTATCCCAAAACTATTGCTTCAAAAATATAAGCGCTTACCGTTAAACTCTCTCTATGCTTAAACTTTATTATTTACTAAGATTTCTTCTGAGCTACTATTTATCGATTACATTACTAACTTTTAATTGTTTACCTTGCACCCGTTCCTCCAAACCATTTACAAATTATTGATAGGGTTTTAGCAAATTCAACCCCGTTCCATTGGGTTTTGATTGAGAATCTGGATTTGATTGAATAACTTGAACTATTTTCATAGTACAATCCGAAACTCAATTTTTACGGATTTGGAAGGAAGCGATGGATAGTAGTAGATGCATATAGATGTGGGATGCTTGCCATCAACTTTATCTATATAAGTAAATCCTGAAATGAAGCTGATTTGCTTTGAGTCCACCAGTTTACACTAAATTTAACTTAAGTACCTTAGCATTGGATTTACCCTTTATAAAATATTTATTAGCTAAAATAGAGCTTACATGGTCTAAACAAGAAAAATTTTTGTACTTAGAGTAAATCCAATGAGAAAAGGGTTGGATCTCTTCTTCTTACTACTGTAAGCAACGAATAAAAGATTTTGCTCCTTTGAATGTACTTAATAAGCTTAGTTGACCCTTTAATTAAGCATTTCCTTGAGCTATGGTTCATTGTGTGCTGTTGAATGCATTTTGATTCCAAGCAGAAAACCCTCGAGTTAATCTAACGCCTACACGAGTTCTAAAGTGATCAAGTCTAACCTAATATAACTCCCGATAGTTTCCATTTCTTGGTGGATATTTCCCTTAATAAAACTTTTCTACTTTGTTGTAATAATGAATATTAATGGAAATATAGCTCCCTTGTTTAACACTTATTCTCTTATTTTTCTTATGATCATTGCTATGACTCGAAATTCAATTGCCCGAAACACTTTTTTGTGGGAAATTTTCATCTTTCTGCGTACGTGTAAAATAACTACTAATGAGTGATTCACGTTATATTCATATTAATTTTCAAATAGCGACCGCTATGCATATGTGTGCATTCACTTAGCGGTAGAATGAAGTGGGGGAGTGGCAAGTAGAAAGCTTGAAAGTACTAGATGAATGATGTTATGTGGATTTTATATGCGGATAACTGTTCAGACCAGTATTGACGAGGATAATTATTGCTGAAATTAGGAGATATTTTACAAAATAACCCCCTTGAACAATTTTATGAAGGTTCAATGGAAATAATGCCAAGCAATAAAGGAGCTTAGGGCCATTCAATAATTAAAAGTAATGATTCAGCATTCTAAAACTTACGGCCATTAAGAAAGGGGTGAAATAACTATCACAGCCGTATATAATTCTAGGGATATTAAAGAAATTTTCATTATCTGAGCAGGTAGGCTATAGAGATGAGATATATGACTAAGTAAGTTCATTAAAAATTAAGATACGCGAGGAAGAAGGGGTGGATTATATCTTCAGTCATTGAACCTGAAAACGAAGACACAAATGAGTAGCATATTTTCTTTATTGTTTTGAATCTTATTTGTTTTAACTTAAGCATAATACCTATACCAGAATCTATATCTATTCATCCACCTATGCCTACAAAATAGGAAATTAATTGAAAGGAAATGATAAGAGGTTTCTGTACGAATTAGTTTCTAACAATTATCCGAGCTTTGAAAATACATTATAATCTATTTTCCAGAGATTTCATATTCAACATGGAGAAAGAAAAGCAGGCAAGGAACATTTATTTTGTACTTGGGAAGACAATAATTCTTTGAAATCAGATGCTAGCCTCAAAACTTTTCAATCTTTAACGCTAGAATAATCCGGAAGTATTAACAATGTATGTAAGAAGTTTGACAATATACATTCCAAATAGCGATCTAAGACTAAAAGTGTCGGTAGGTTAGCTCAGAATAAAGAATTCATTTTTTTAAGATTGATATTGATTTTTGTTGACTCACATAATTTTAGTAGAGCTCTTAATATACACGGTAATGTCACTTTAAAGAAGTTCTATAAATTTCCCTCAGTTTCTATTTCTCAGCCTTCAGACAACAGCGGGGTGATCACTGAAATTTTATTTCATAATAAACATATAAGCAATTTGAGAGCCAACATATGCAGATTTAGAAATAGTAACTCATTTTATAAGAATATATAGTTGATACAAGAAGCCCAAATAACGTTAATGGTAGCTCAAATAATGAATAATAGAACATGGCATACCAATGCAAGTTAATTGGTAGAGATGGACTAGAGTATTTGATGTAATTGACTAAGCAATAGCCTAGTAAGAGACATCACATTTCGTAAATTTTTAAGACACAACATATTTGGTTAACAATAGATCGACATAGAATCTATCTATATCAACCATAACCGAGATACACCAGTGTATCCTACAAGAAACAGCAGGTTGTATTCTCAATTGGTAATAGTATCATCCATAAGAGCTTTTTTCAAACTTATGCACTGTTTTTTGGTTCCTAATATTCAAAATCACGCTCCAACTACATTCTTACAACTAGAAATTATAGATTAAAATTTATCATTGTCTGCGTTAAAGGTACGAGAAAACAAGAAAGTATGGAAATTTCCTACTTTCTCTTCTTGCCATAGGCACTGGTGATTTGACGCATGACTTTAATAAACAGTTGGTTTAAATCCAGTGAAAATAAAGTTTCCTGGGAATATATAGTAAAATTTAAGAAGCAGTAGTAAGAACAGAAGCATATGCTATAATCTTAATTTATATTAGGAAAATTTATCCTACAACAGTAGTATGAACATGATCAAAAGCGTCGAAACGCTCATGAATGTATTATTTAAGTCAATTCCTAGTTTAACTGTGAATAAATACATCAGTCACAAATTAGAGGAAAGGGTGAAACTTATAATATTAACAATTGGAAACATATACAAAATGGTATAATTCAACATGATATCTGTAAAAACCAAATAAACTTTCTCCTCCAGTCCAAACTAGCATACATAAAAATAATACCTAGAATCTCTACTTTAAACGTGCATCAAGAAAGTATTTAACTTTTAATTTGAATTTAATACTCTTCAAAACCAGGTTTATCATTCAAGGGTCATTTGCTTGTTACAGATTTACTTAGATCTAATTAAGACAAGTATCTGTAAAAATTTAATTCTTTCCCAATAAATGTAATTGGAATCAATATAAGTTGAAAAAAATAGCTTATAAAGAGAGAGAAATTTTAGCGCTACTTGTAGACTGATCATTTGTTAGCTTGGAGGAAAAACATATATAGTAAAGAACCATAGTTTTACTGAGTAAAAGGGTTCTCACTTCCAGGATACAATAGGGTCGATTATCAGCTTTTCATTGACTGAGGTTAAATGTATTGCATAAATTTTACCCATTATGAGTTTAATGGCGACATATACTAAGTTATACTGCCTGAGTAAAACTTTGTACAGGTACTTGGTGTTATGATTAGGGTTCAACTAGGATTTAGATCTATGCTTCTGCACTGAAAAGAAATGAAAGCTTCAACCCCAAATTTCATTTTACAAGACATAAATTTAATAATATGAAGATAAAGATAAGTTTATGAAAACCTGAGAGAACTTGACTACTCTCTTTAGTATAGTTTTTAAAACTGACATGGTAAAGCTTTTTTGCAGTGGTTTGTTTCATCAATAGTGAAAGAAGTTGTAGTTATAGTAGTAATTCTACTAGTATTTATACTAGTGGTTAACCCTTAAGCAGAACAAAACAAACAAAGTTATTTTTAACAAGAATCTGTGAAAACTTTAGCTGAATAGTTAAAACTTTTTGCTACAACACTAAGGAGATTAAGCAGTGTTCTGATTACACTTTGTCAGAAGACAGCTCATGCCTGAACTTTTTGGTTAGTATATTCATCTTATTTTGTGGCTACATTTTTTTTTACTAACTTAATCCCAATTCTCTTCTCTGATAATAAAAACATATCAATAACCTTTTCAGGGTCAATAATAAATCTTGCAAAGTATTTATATAATAAAATTTCCTTGGGTTGATGTTCCTTTTTGAAATGGAGTACCTCTTCTAGAAATTCTATAATAGTAATTGGTTTGTCAAACTCAATAAAATCCTTACTATCTCTTGAAGGTTTAATTCTCATATCTGTCAAGATAGGAACCAATTCTGGAACAATATAACTTTTCGACTTTTTATCAAACCTTAGAACAATCATACTACTTAAAGCAACTCTTAAGACATAATTTCGTTCTTCTTTTGTATATTTTTTTAAAAGTGTATCAAATAAAGATTTTCTTATAATTCCAGTATCAATATATTTTCTATATTCTGGGAAAATATCTTTATTTAATCTAAAAGCAAGGGGATGAAAACTTTGATCACGAATAAAACTTCCCAACGCTTGTGCTATAAAAGAAGGTGCAAAAAAAATAAAATTGTCTTGTTCAGATAGGTCAAGATTATTATGATAGAAAATAATCCCGGCTTTAGAATAAATGTCAAGCATATTTTCCATATTTTCGCGTGAAAAGTTACAAAGTTTTCCTTTAAATATGAAGTCTTTTAAACTCATATAATTAGTTTCTTGTCTACAATGGTCCAAGAATAGAATCCATACACAAGGTAAATTTAACTCAACAAAAAATACAATATTGGCCAAATCTATATCATTTGCAAAATATTTAAGTTCTTGGTGCATCTCAGAAATAGTTGCAGAAGAAGGATTTGAGTTTTCTATTTGATAGAAACTAATATGATTGTTCTTTGGCACATGAAAACTTTCATAGGTTTCAGAAACCATATTTAATATTTCTTGTTCTGTTTTTTCCAGTTCTTCTTTTTCATTTTTTCTAAGGAATAGCTTTAAATATGTTCCTATAAAAATAATAGGTGCTTTTGGCGCATATTTCACAACACTTTTTAACCAGAATCTAAGTCTATTCATATCTTGCTTATTTTGTTTTGTTAAGTTAAATACAATAAAATAAACTGCATTTGGATTCAAAAAAAGGTGATGAATAGAAGAAAATACTTCTTGACCACCAAAATCATAAACCCGAAAGAAAGGACTGTCTGTTTCATAATAAGAGCCCAACTCCCTCGTAAATAATTTCACAAACTCATTATCTTCAATTGATCTTTCCAAGAGTTCTTTTTCAAATTGAAGATTGTATTTTGATGTGTTTTGACTACTGTAATTTTCATCATATCTAATAGAAAGAACATTTTTAACTCTCTGAACACTAAGTTCATATTTTGTTAGAGGTTTTAAACTATATTTTTCTAATTTTAAAATATTTGTATCTTCTAAAACAAGAGTTGATGAAATATCTTTTATAAATCTTTTTTTAGATAAACTTCTTATTGTTGAAGTTTTTCCAGATTTGCCATCACCCAAAAATAAAAGTTGTGTTTCATTCAAAGAAATTAATTCATTATATCTATCCTGTAACATTGACTTATAAATTTTTTGAATATTTTTCTTGTTTTTTATTCTCCCATCTCTTGTTCTCATATATACAAGAGAAGGATGTTTTTCAACTAGTTTTACCAAATCTGCCTCAAAACTGTTTATTCCTTTGATGTTTATACTAGAAAATAAAAAAAAATATGAAATAACTTAAAATAGGAAAGCGAAATACTTCCACGAAGTAAAATTCTTAATCCTCTAAAAATTATTCTTTTCTCAAAACCTTTAACATATTCTTCGAATTCTGTGATACTAAATATAAAGTAAAAGTTTTGCTTACTCTAAACATCTCAGGAAAATACTTTTTGATAGTCTACCAAAAAGAGTTAATAATTGAGTTATACTGAATTTATTTCCATAAAACCTAAATAATGAATAATTTAAAATATACGTCCAGTTTTCTATTCTATTTTTTTTGCGTACAAACAGATCAAAGGATTCAAATGATAGTTTCTTACAGGCAGAAAAACTATAATAAAGAAATAAAAAGAAAATACTGTATCTTATTTAGCAAAGGGAAATTATTTTCTTGAGATAAAGTTTGAAAGTTTTCAGAACTTATTGAACAAGAAACAAATCTTCATATAAAAAAAAGAAAAGAATTACTTCATTACACAAACCTTGGGAAACAGTTTTACGAACATTTCAAGCTCTTCTTTCAATATAGAAAGTGGACAACGATAAAACCTATATTCACCGGAAAGATAATGTTTTACTTTAACCAAGTTATCTTTTCATTCACTTTTATCTTTTCAAAGAGAGTCCTGATTGCACTCTGAAAGGTTTCTGGTTCACCTGAGTTATACAAAGAGCCCCTATAAATAAACTTTAACTCAACATAAACCATTTAATATCAAATATATGACCTTCTTTTCTTTTCTTATATTGTTTTAGGATAGATTCTTTATTGTATTTCATTTTTGTACTGTTTCTTTCACACACAATATTATTTCACTGAAAACCTGCCGAATACTTTTTCCCAAGCCCAAAATTCGAACAAATATTCCTAGTCCAGAAATAGGCGAAAAACATAACAAATAACCTAAACATTAACCAATAAGGCGTACCAAAAGAAAAAGTATTTGTTTTCATTCAAGCAACAGCTCTATAAGCTTTCGATGCTCAAAATCATCTAGCTCCCTCAAAACAAGGAAACCATACAGCAATTTTTCTTTCCTCACCAAGATATTACCTTCGTCATCCACCTCCTCTTCTTCTCCTATCTGAGCCCCATCTTCTTGCACTTTGATGACTATCATTATTAGCCAATGATCTCAACCCTGAATAGTCATTCTGGCCGTGTAATCTCTTTTTCTTGGTCTTCTTTTTTTCTTCTTCAAGTTTTTCAACGTAGGATTTTGCTTCACCGTTCTCAGAAACATGCTTCCTGTAATTATCCAACATCTTTTCAGCTGCTTTTCTTCGATTTTCATCAAAGCTTTTTTTGGTTTTAGCGTGAAGATGGAGATTTTGTTGTGCTTTCTGCTGATTTCGTTTGTTGAGATACGATTTCGCGGAATAAAGGGCTACTAACGTGAAAAACATAATCCATCCATATTGTTCAAGCATCCCCTAAAATGTAAATACAAGAGATATATTCTACAAATCCATTAGACACTCTATCAACAATCTTCTTTATTATTCCTTCTTCTTCTTCGTTTTCCATGATTCCATCCAATCAAGTTAGTACAATCCCAAACCAGCCAATCAAATTAGATTAAACTTAGCCAATAGACTCACTGCAATGAAATCCACTACCAATCAGATACTGCCATCAATTGTTGAATCAACCAATAAGAAAGTTTGAGCAGCCAATGAAAAGGCTGTGCTATCTAGCGGTTAAGAGTTGAAAAAGAAATAGGAAGAAAGATAAAAAAATGAGCTTCCTTGTCTTCCTCGCCAACAGCTTTGTGATATACCCAGTAACTAGAAAAATCCTGGGCAACCAAAAATATAAAATATCTACGCGATACCTTCAAGCGGCGCTTTTTCTATTACTTGTTTCTCTTCTTTCCATGTCGCTTACCTTTTCTGAGATCCTATCCAAAGAAAACGCTTTTCGTATATTGGAAGTTTCTCGCAACGCAGAAACAACAGCAATCCGACTTGCATACAAACAAAAAATTGTTCATCTTCACCCAGATACAAACCCAGGACAGGAAGAACTCTTCATCAAAGTTAAATCTGCTTACGATCTTCTCTTAAATCCTTCTTTCCGTCTTGCATACGATAGATTTGGAGACTCTGGAATTCTATGGTTGGCTCAATCTGGAAGCAACTCGGAGTCTGAACTGAACCGTGGCTCATATCCTAACGGACAATCTTATTTCAATGACGTCATTAAGCAAGGTGTGTTGAAACTAGTAGTGGATTACTGTGGGATGTTAATTATGACCTTTGTTGTGTTAAGTATATCTGGAGCAAATGAAAAAGGAAGGCAGAGTTGTTTCTTGTGGTTGTTTGGTTTGCTTTCCTTGGAAATGAGTTTTAGATTTAGTGATGATGTTTCTTTTTCTGTTCCATTTGTATCTTGGATTACCGTAGATCAAGGTTTAGAACTGTTGAGACAAAGTTATTTTACAATTTGCAGTGGAATTATTGCTTTCACAAGTTTAACTGGATTTGATTCTGATTTAGCAACTGTTGAGTTATTAAAGGCAGGAATTTTACAACAAGAAAAGATGTTTCAGTATTTATGTCAGTTGGATCAGAAATTAAGAATAACAAAGACTGCAACTAAAGAAAAAGTAGAAGAGGACTTAAAAAATCTACCAAGAAATTTACGAAGGCGGCCAAATGTTGAAAGAAAAGAACAAGCTGGAATTCCAAGGTTTGTGTTTGTGATTTTATTTTATGCAGCAATGAACTATTTCTTTAAATGAGAAAGCCTTTTTGTCAAGAAGAAAAAAAGCAAATCAAAAGAGTTTAACTTAATAAGACAACACTCACTTATATTTTGCTCTTACAAAATACTTTTTTACTATTTATTCTGTACAGAAACGTTTTATTGCTTAAACAAACAAAACTAAACACTATTATTATTGAATTTAGATTTATATCCTAACTCAAAAAATCTCTATCCAAATAAACAGGAAATTAAAATAAAATCCGGAAAATAATTCTTAATTTATTTACGATTTCAACTAGAAAATGGTTTTGAAGAAACTATTTTAGGAAGGCCATAAACTGGACGATCCCAAAGTATTTGACAAGTAATAAAGTCCAAATGTTGTTTTCTTTCTGCATATGTAATGGTTTCATAAGCCTTTCCTTTCACTGTAAAAAAACTTTTATGCCAAGAAAAACCTTTTGTAGCAAGATTATGATGAACATAAATAAAAGTAGAAAAAAATTCTGTCATACTTAAACCAAGGGTAAAAAAGTTTTTTGGTTGCAAATTTTTAGCTTCTCCAATTGTATCTTGTAAAATTTTCATATTTTTAAAATCCACAATAAAATGAACCATTCGAACTAAAGAATAAGAAAATATAAAACTTTTACATTGTTTCCGAAAATATCGCTCAGATTCTTTAGCAATAATATATTCGGCAGAGTAATATTTACAAGATTTTCTCAACTTTGGTAAAATATATGAAACTAAAGTTGCAACTGAACTTAATTTAGTTATTGAAGCAGCTTCATGTAATAAAGTTAAATCATTTGCACTTAATCCAATCATCTCTTCCATACTTTTTAATACTTTTGTATCAACAATAGCTAAATTTTCACTTTTTTTCTTTCTTTGTTTTTGTTTTTCATGATATCCATAAGGATATGAAAAAGGATTTTTTCGAGAATAAGTTCTTTTTATAGGTTTATCACTCTTAATAAAAGAAAAAGGATCTATTTGTTTATCCAGTTGATCTCTCTGTCTATATTTTTTCAATAAACTTTTTTCTACATCTTTTGGAAATGGTGCTCTTTCATCTGCACCTCGTAAATGAGAAGAAACAGTTCTTTTAAATGCTGGAACTGGATATTTAATTGTAGATTCACGAGTTGATATCCATAAATTAAAACACTCGGTAGAAATAATATTCTCTTGGGTTAAGTTCTAAAAAATAAAAGCTATAACGTAAAATAATACACCAGTTTTATCTCTCAAAACAAATCGGAGAAATATCTCCATTGAACTATTTAACATTTTCTTATTTTGAATATTTTTCTACTTCTTTTCAATTTGTTCTTCTTCTATATTTTTAAGTCCCGTCTAAAAACGAGTTTTTGATGAAACTACTGAGAAACAGTCAGTTAAAGTAAATATCAGTATCAATATATTAATACCTTACCAATAGTTATTTATATAATAAATCTTTAGTAATATATTGATAATTTATTTTTGATAGTAATATATTAAAGGGAGTTAATAATATAGTAACTTCATATTATGATATACAGTCTATATCAGGAGTCTAACTCTTTCTTATATTTCAATACTAGAATCTTAACCAGGATTCAGTTAATTCTTGTTCCCGGTTTCCCACTTTCTAAACCCGGTACTGGTTGGTACCGACCGGGATCCCGATTGAATATATTTTGTGTCAGAATAATAGAATTATATAGTTAAGAAAAGTAAATATCTATTTTCTTTTGAGCTTAGTTTGTTGAGGCTGCTTAGTTAATATTCTATTAAGTTTATACTAAGTTTATATAAGAAAAAAATCTTAGACCAGTTAACTCAAATTTATTCTATTAGAATAAGTTTTTAGTATTTTTTTTGGAATAGATTAAGCAATTGCGTCAAACAGTACTAGAATTTGTTGCTCATTGTTCTCAAGTAGGAGAGAGAAGCTGAGGTTTTTAGAAACGGAAGTATCTCCATTGCAAGACTTTTTCTGCTTGGAGTATTCAGCTTGTGTGAGAGGGACTTAGGATTATTGACACATGTGTCAAAAACACACTGCATTCAGTTGGACCAATATCAAATTGCTCAAAATGTACATCCAAGACATCACAAATGCAGCAGAATAATAATGTTGATGAATTCAATGGTAAGGTTTTTGCCCAAGAAGGGGCATAACTAAAGGCGCGGGGAGCATGAAAGGCTCCTGGCTGCGCTAGTGTGAGACATCCTCACTTTTTTTCTCTGATATTGGACCGTAGGGTCCAATTTTATGCCCCGATTCCTCTTATTCTTGTCTTAGAAAAAATTTCATTGGACGTGAGGTCATTTTTAATTGTATTTAACCAATGAAACTCCATGTGTTCTTTGCACATGTGTCAAAAAAACTGAACCTTATGTGAAAGCACAAGTCTATAAGGGCGTGAAGTATAAGTTTTAGAACTGCTATCCGCACAAGACGTTTTATTTCTAAGGTTGCCTCCAGAGAAGTCTTCGTGAACTTTCGATTAGAGAGGTTTTGCATGAGAAAATGATTTAGCTATGTGAAACCAATCTACCACTATATTTGATTCGCACTTCGCTGAAGAAAATATATCTCAGTTGCTTTTATGAAGTTTATTGATTTTGTTCTCGAGCGTTTCATTTTGTGTTTATTATTTCTCTAATTAGAAATGGCTAGGTGTCTTTTGAGCGTATTTTTAACAGAACTTAAGAAACACTATGTTTTTTCAAAATTTTATGTTTCTAACATTTACACGGACAAAATTAGAAAACTTTTTTAACTATGTACGATCTACATGAAAAGTCAGAGCTGGAATAGATTATCTGACAGCGGCAATGAAAAGAATTTTGTTCAGAAAATTATACTACTGAGGTCGAATGGACTTTCTGAACCTAGCTTTCATATCTCTTGCATCTTAGGCATAAGTATATTTTTCAAGACTCGCTTTCCTACAGAAAACCTTGAAGTTAATTGCTACTTAGTACTGGTATTAGGTTTTCTCGAAGATATGAAGGAATAAACTGAGATAACTTGAGCTCAGTATCCTTTAGCTCTGTAGGAACTTTCAATAGTTGCCTCATGTAACAGACAATTGCAGCCTCAGCTAATCTCTATAACTAATTCCCTTCTGAAGACCAAAAATAGATTCATTGATATGAACAATTTAACACATAAAAACTTTCTTAGGTTCCCAAATTTGCTTCATTAATCAGAAACAAGTTTCTTAGTTTCCACGGAACTTCACATTCGACAAATTATTCGGTAATCTTACCAGGAAAACCTGAGCTTCATAATGGGGGTAAAAGTCCAATAATAACCCATACATGCAAATTCTTAGGAACTTGTGTCTGTTTTTATACCTCCCACAGTCACTATACAATGCTGAACCCTCAGTTCTTAATATCTGAAGGTTCCTGTGAAACATCATTATATCGAGAAATGTCTCAAAAGCTAGTTAGCAAAATTTAATGAGCTTGTGATTTGTATCCATGGCATCCCTGGACCGTAAAAATGTGACTACTACAGAGTTTTCAAACGGTAGAAAACTTAGCACCTTCAGAATACACCAAAAACGGAGATAGAGATCTAAGGTTTACTTGGATTAGATTTGCACCTTGCGACGCATTATTATACCTACAAATTTTAAGATTATCTACACTTTTGACTTGATATCAGTGTTCAAGTATAAAATTAAACTATGAATAATTATCATAATCTTTGGCCCACTTATGCTGAGTGCTAGAGTTATTCTTAAGTGCAATTCATTTAAAACCTACAGGGTGGAAATATGTAAATTCCATTGAATCAAAATAAATGATATCACCTTTTCGACTCAATAATCCGAGTTTGAAAACAAGAATTTTATTTGTTGAAATAAATTTGTCAAATTAGTTGAGTTCTCTTGAATTTGTACTCCTATCTGTTCGAAAGTATTAACCGAACTGGAGACCAATTAGGATTTTGAGAGCTACGATTCTTCCGCTCCATTCTTAAATGTTAGCAGTTCGCTCAGCAATAATATCAACAAAACAGAGTAAATGGAAACCCTTAATTTCATTTCTAAGATTAACTTGCTCTGTTTACATTATATATCGATCAGTATCTTATAATAGCTATCTTTACTGGTTCTAATTAAGGCAGAACTATGATAATAAAGCTCTAACTTCTAATGTTTAGTGTCGGTTTTAGGGACACAGTGATGAAGAACAGAAATAAAAGAGAAACATTATTGAACAATTTTACCATGCTATTATTTCGAGGAAAGATCCTAACTTCAACTGTTGACAAAACTGTCAGAAATCATACAATTTTTATGAGCTCGCTTATTAATTCTTAACTCTCTATACATTGAGTCTCTCCATATCAGGATTTAAAGAGTGACAATTATCTTTCGGTTGTTCTTATATGACACCAAATATGGAACTTCTTTCCTTAGACAGTTTCCACAACAGTCATATACCAGCCCAGATCCCTTATTGTCACCAAGACTTGCCACTGCTCGATGATGTATACTATGAGCTACCACGACTGGTACCATCGGTCATACTAAAGTATCGAAAAAACTAAAGAGCAAGGGATTGTACATATTTTCGGGTTTTACGCCACATTAAAACTTGCTAGAGCAGCCCTATTTTCCTTTGTAAGCTATATTGTGCGATGACTTCTGAGTCATAAGAGTATCTTCAGGTAGTTAGCAGAGATTGAATGTGAACATTATAGGAATGTCCCAAGTGAAGAGGATATTCCTGAGATATTAATTCTTAGGAAATTGATGAAACCTTTTCGCGGTAAATAGAAGGTGTTATCTCATTTATTGTTACCTGGGTGTACTTGAAAATTGTCCTATTGTATGCTCTAGCAGATTACTCTGAGGGGAATCTTTTTGTTTATTTTTGTGGAACTATGCCTTTTCTAAGAAACCAATAACATCTTAACCCATTGAAAAAGACACAATAAAGAACACTCGGTCTTAATTGCTTTTAACTTTCTTGTAGATTATATTTCCCATCGGAGCCGTATCAGTATTAGTAAGCTATATTATATGAATACAAGAAGCACCCGTTGAGATAGCCCATGGAGATGTAAAACAAACACTAAATAAAATTTGAGCAGGATGAAAAATCCCATTTCCCTCATGATATAGGCAAAAGAAACTTATAAATGTCTATTATTAATATTTTATATAGACAACTAACAACTATTTATTTTAAATCTTTAACATTTGAGCCCTCAAAACATAGCGCATGAAATGAAGATTAGACAGGTCTGTATTAGCTATTATCAGGATACTCTAAGACATTTTAAAGCTCATAAACAAAATTCTAGAGTCGGTTTGTATCGCATTCTAATAGTTGAAGAAAAAACCCTGCTCTTATAGTGAAGTAATGTAGTTCCTATCTATAACTTTGAATAATGGATGAAATTTCATATTAGAATTTAAAGCATCTGAAGTTAGAAGTATTAAATCGATATTTCAAAGTATTCAGTACAATTAAAATCTATTCATGACGCCTAAATATATCAATAAGCATTTATTATGATCCCCTGCAAAAAGGAATAGCCCCGTGGTTAACTTTTTCAACTCTTAGCTACCTAATGAATCACTTTAAACATTGTTCTGTCAAATCATCTGATTTCTCGTTGATGATGAATTGCTTTCCAAATCCATAATTATATTCTTTTCCTAGAAATAATTTAGCGGAACAAAAAAACTAAGTCACTTTCGATGACCAGTTTTATTGAAATTTTCTTAAAAGGACACATATTTTACGCTATAAGTTTTAAAGGAAAAACATAGAATAAAAACAAGGGTAATTAAAAAATAAATGGAAGATGTATGGGTTATCACAGAGTCGGTGAAATATGAACTAAATAATTTCTGCTATAGGCAAAATATCTAGTTCTACCTAACAAAAAGTTGTGGTAATTGCCGATGAAACGGGGTCTATACATTGGATAATCCAGCTGGAATTATGAGTTGTATATATTGTAAATTAGGACTAAAGATGCTTTCTTCAAATATTAATTCCTAATATACTTTCTTAAGAAAAAACTTGTTGCAATATTAGTTTCACATCTCTGATCCCATGATCTATAACAACAGCCCCTGTGACTCAGCGTACTGTAGAAGCTCCTCTATTCCTCAATTTCTGGGCTCTTTGTACTCCATGAACCATAGTTGAACAATCCTACAGATATGGTTCTGAGAAGAATAATTTATATATGTTACTTTTCTTGTACTCTTTCTATGTTTGTAGTATACTTGTTTATTGTTTTGTTACTCTTTAGTCTTTATGTATTTTGGATTTCTTTTTTCTTGGTATAGGGTCATGGGGTGAGAAATCACTGAAAGAGGACTGCCATCACAATCACATTGACAATTTTATATGGAAGTTATGAAGGGTTCTCCTAACTAAAAATTTCATTTAAATTCACAATGAATATTTTCAGTTAGCCTATTAAGGGAAAACACTATTATAGCATGGTAATGGAGAAAAAGGTATATTTGTGGTTTTGATGGTAAACAATTCTTGGCTTTTTATTTCTGAACTCTGGTTATTATAGCACTTGATGTTGGAAAACTGGGTGTTGTTGATAAGAAGATATTCAGGTGTGAACTATGTCCTAAATGAGGCGCATCAGGAGTCAAACGTAAGCTTAGGTTTATTGACATTTCAATCCTTTAACCATGAGATTCGCATATACTTTTTAGAGACAAACAGGAACAATTTAACATGGACATTATTTTAAAACTATGAGAGGTTCCACGAAACCAAAGTAAGCAGAGAATCTAATGTTTAATATATTACTTTCATTTAAAGAATCTACAAGATGCTAATTCTTACGATGAGAGGCTAGTGGGGCGTCAATTTAGTATGTGAAAGTTAACATAGATAGTATTAATGGTTATTACACTAATAATAATTCCTAGGATTATTTTAGACAATTGTTAGATAAGTAATAAGTAATCCAGACGCCGATATAAAGAAGTCAAATTTTGTAATCAGAGTTTCTAATAGGTATATAACCAATTCTGCTTAGATTCTGATTAAGAAATATGAAAAACTATAAATATACCGTGTATAAGGGAAATAAAACCTTATATCAATCATAACAAGTTAAAGAAAGTTATACAAGTTATCCTTTCGTATATAGGAACATTAATTAGTGGACAAATGACCTGAATATAAGTACTTAAAAGGTAAAAGAGCCTCAAACATGTAATCCAAGCCTATGTTGCTTACTTCAGGACCAAACAACTAGTGACAAGAAACTAATCAAGATAAAATTCTATTTATGTGACAGGGACTTGCTAAATACAGTTACTATAGTCTTCATCAGCCAGACAGCAACTAACAAAGCTACTACGAGATGAGCTTACCTTATACGAAGAAAGTTACCAAGATTGATGTTTATTTTTCGAGGTGGACTTATTTATAATAGTAGTTGATCCACATTAGCTATAGCTACTGTGTTTTTTCTACGACACCCGAATGGTAAACTATTATACCATGGAAAGGACATTAATTATATTGGCTTAATTATATATTGATCAAATAGATCATACAACCAGGAAAGTTAGAGTTGTGTGTAGATTGGGTTTCACTCTAAGATGGAAGAGGATTTGTAAACAACTTATTTTTCTTGTTGTCGCTTACCACAAAAAATAGCCGGAATACAAAAATTTAAATCTTGTATTTGAGACCCTTTTGAAATTTGATCTAGAATTATATCAATGAATGAATAAACGGAATAAAATAATGCAGAATCCTTAATAAAACCAGTAATTTCTTACTGAAGTATAATTCCATTTAGAGTAAAACATAACAAAATCAAAAAGTTAGAAGAACGCTGAATGATTGTTTCAAATTCGAAGAAAAATTGAGAAAGATAAACTTATGACTAAATAATGAAGAAAGCAATATTATTTTCACTTCTTTTAATTACTCGAGTATATTCAAGAAGATAAATAAACAATGAAAAAGTATTGTTTTTTGGAAATATATTACATTTTTCTTTTGGGATTCTCCACAAATAGATCAACTAACTTATATTTCAAGAAGGATATGTATCTGCACAAGTTAATGAAGGAAGGCCATAAACTGGACGATCCCAAAGTATTTGACAAGTAACAAAGTCCAAATGTTGTTTTCTTTCTGCATATGTAATAGTTTCATAAGCCTTTCCTTTCACTGTAAAAACACTTTTATGCCAAGAAAAACCTTTTGTAGAAAGATTATGATGAACATAAATAAAAGTAGAAAAAAATTCTGTCATACTTAAACCAAGGGTAAAAAAGTTTTTTGGTTGCAAATTTTTAGCTTCTCCAATTGTATCTTGTAAAATTTTCATATTTTTAAAATCCACAATAAAATGAACCATTCGAACTAAAGAATAAGAAAATATAAAACTTTTACATTGTTTCCGAAAATATCGCTCAGATTCTTTAGCAATAATATATTCGGCAGAGTAATATTTACAAGATTTTCTCAACTTTGGTAAAATATATGAAACTAAAGTTGCAACTGAACTTAATTTAGTTATTAAAGCAGCTTCATGTAATAGAGTTAAGTCATTTGCACTTAATCCAATAATCTCTTCCATACTTCTTAATATTTTTGTATTAACTATAGCAAAACACTCTTTTTTTTTTTTTTTCTTTTTCTCATGAAATCCATACGGAAAGAAAAAAGATTGAAATCTTCTATACGATCTTTTTTTAGGTTCTCCACTAACGATAAGAGAAAAGGGATCTATTAATTTACCCGATAAATCTTTTAATCTACATTTTTTTAAAAGACTGTTTTCTACATCTTCTGGAAATGGTGCTCTTTCATCCGCTCCTCGTAAATGACAGCATACGGTTCTCTTAAAAGACGCAATTGGGTGTTTAAGAGTTGATCCACGAGTAGAAATCCATACTTTGAAACAGTCTGTTGAAATAATATTTTCTTCTAACAGTATCTGAAAAATAATAATATAAAATAACTAATACATCCTCTTTGTCTCGAAATATATAATGTGAGAATACTTCTAATGAACTCATTAGTTGCTTTTTACCTTGACTAGCATTCATTTTTCTCTTTTTTTTTCAGTACTTTAGAGAGCTTTAAATTTTTATCGTTTACCTATAATCTCAACTATATTTTGCTTTTATATAAGAATACGAAAAAGGCGGAATAAAAGTTATTATCCACAGTAAGTTTGTAAACAGATTCGAATACGGATTGGCCTTTCAGTCAGACCAATAGTTGTGACCAGAAACCTGACTTTAAGCAACTGAAACCTACTTACTTTCTCTAGTTTTTGTCACGAGGAAACTGATATTTCCAACTTTGAGTCAATTTTATCCTTAAGGAACTTTGTTTTTTCTGTATGTTAAGAATTAGAAGCTGGGATAAATTAAATATGAATTGTTCTCTTATTATTAAAATAGTAATAAGTATGCCATGGAATAAATATTATGGAAGTGTTGTTAACGTTAGAGTTGATAGAGCTGAATTGATTCTGCAAGACAGAAATAAAACAATTGTAGAATTACAAACTTAACACAGAATTCAGAAAATGGATAATGTAAAAAAAGATTCTAAATAAAAAAAATAAAAAAGATTCAAGATGTGAGAAAATCAGTTTATTTCCCCTTCATCTTTTTGCTTAGTAGATGGAGATTTTGCACTATTTCCATTGTTGGTGTTTCATGTTTTACTTTGAGCTTGCAATCTTAGTTATAGAAAGCTATAAAATATCCTTTAAAGTATTCGGTGATAGTGTCTTCTTCTGATTTCTAACTCAAGTTTCACCGACATTGATAGAAATCTTATTTATGTAGGGAAGGCGATATTAGACAACGCAAAAACAACGAGAAGAAATCTATATAAAACCAGGCCCAATTCTGCAATAATATAAATTTGCTTGAAGCTGAAGAAATATGATCATTAAACTGTGAGTGCTATAAACACTTTTGCATTCGAGGTGCTTCACCTATGAATTGGGTAGCCATGTCTCCTAATATTTTGTCAAAAGGAGTGGCATATGTACAAGATATTTTTAGTCCTTGGTTGCATTTATTAATATAAAAAATTGATACTTATCATTCATATAAACTATCTATTAACCTTATACCTTATGCTCTTTCTCTTAAAAAATTAAACAATCTACTTGATTTCTTTTTACCTATTATGATTTATTGTGATTGTTTTTACGGCACCAAAATATTCATAGAAGAGATTTCCTGATGAATAAGATTCTTTTTTAATATATGTCGCGATTAGAGAATTCCTTACTAGAAATAGATTATTATAGTTAGTATTTTTCATAAAGACACATTTCCATATTCCAGTTGTTGATACAGAGAAAAGATATAATTTTAATATGTTTAACATTTTATAAATACGACATCTTGAGAATACATTTTTATGTAATGACTATACCAAGTTAATCAAAACATAGATACATACCATTCTATGTAAACAAACCTTTATTTCATACAACTCTGTGTCGCTATAGCACGTCAGCATTAGTTTAGGCATACTTGTTCCATATAATGGTGAAATCACATAAGCTGTAGCACACCAGAGTAAAGCCTTAGATTCTTTCATCAGAGTTAAGTTCCTTAGCATATGCAAATTTACACGATAAAAGAAACCAAAAACGGATTGAACCTTTAGCTTCACCTTAGCAGGCTAGTGAAGAGATGGCCCTCCTATAGGGTACCATTTTGATTTGATACTAAGAAAAACAAAGAAATATATCCAGAGTTAAGTCTAATATCCAACTCTATTTGCATTTGCTCTCAGCATCACGCTCATTTCCCCCCCTAATATTAATTTTCTTTTTGAGATATGGATTTGGATTATGGATCGAACTTGATTTATTGATAATTTACCATTCAAACTCCCCCAATATTTTTCGAATTGATTGCTTCTGATAATTCCTCAAACATTTTGGTTTATTATTGAAAATCAATTAATTATCAATAGAAGGCTGCATCACCAAGCCCTGGGCCAAATAGTCAAAAAATAATTTTTCATTTTTGCACCGTGCGCAAAGCTTCAAAAATTCGCCACATGGCCCAACCATATCCTGTTACCGGAGTATTCACATGCCATGTGGCAAGTTGCTAAAGGTTTTCACAGGGTGTAGAACATAACTACGTTATCTTCGACATTTTAAGTCTGTTCGCATAACTAATCTTTAATCTAATAATATATTGATAATCAGAATAATATTAGAGTTATTTGATAAAAATTAAAATTCCAATTCTTTGATTGATAAGCAATATCAATACAAATATCGACTAATAAGTGGTAATTTTTATCAACTCCCATACCTTGTTGCGACACAAGAATGAATTCTTGACCAAGCCACGGCGAAGGTTTCACTAGATAGCTTCCTTGCAAGTTTTTCTGCTGTCAGCAACACATTTCTGGGTTGAGCTGATTATTCAGATATGAAATCATCAACCCAGATCTAGCCACTACAGCTGATTCTGAGTTGATCAAATTCGTATTTACTTTTACCGAAGGGAACAATAGTTTCAAATAAGTACGGGTAAAGGTGTCACGTGATGAGCGTCACAAAAGGGAGAGATGCTTTTTGATATGAAAGTTATTATAGAACAGATGCACCATTACATGAATGCTTGGCTCTGTGCTTAGAGAAGTGAATTTATACGAAAGCAAGCATTGCAACTAATCAGCAGCATATCTATTATGAAGAACTCCCTTCCTGGTAGGACGTGCAAAAAAATGGAATATTGCATTTGGGAGACATTGCATTTACACCTTGGTCGCTTCGAGATTTGTATACTGCTCCCTCGCTTCAAACTCCGTTACTTCATGATAGCGCTACTATCATACCAAAGTTTAAGTCTGACTAAACTGAATTATCTGTTAGAGGTAACACAGATGGTAAGACCAGCTGCTAAGCTCTAATTAGGGATGGCCTCTATTCAAGGTATAGATTTTCCAACCTTCGGCCAGAGTTCTCCCTTGTAGTAGGTTTGCTCAATTAATACAAGTCATACATGACGTTCTATTTGTATAAGGCATCTACTTTAGGTTTAAGAATACATGTTAGTGCTCTATGTTAATTCTGGGCAAGTCATGAAATGTTGAAATTTAATATTACATATGAACAATTCTTTAAGGGCAATTTGTCTCATCTAAACGGGATAGAACAGATATTACCTTATTCAAAATTAAAAAAGAACTAAAAAAGTGAAATTATGACAAACAACTGAAAAGAAAAGGTCGACAGTAGATAATGTAGTCTTTTAATTACATCATCAGAACTGAAACTGTTGCTCAATTTTTCAATGAAACTAATGATCAGTCCCTGCAATTGAGCACATTTTTACAAATAGGTTGTATAGCCCTTGCTATTTAATAATTGTTATTCCCATTCTCATATTTTCTATATATTTCCTCTTCTACCGCCGTCGCTGAATAGGCATGTTCCTGTTCTTACGGTGGATTATGAGACGCTATTAACTGCATAATCTAATATTGATATCAAGTTTCCTTGTCCCTTAGTATACGCATACCCACCCCCTTGGTTTTCAATAATACAGTTTTCTACTTTAAGGCATAGTAATAAAAGATATTATGAGACACTTTGCTTTCTATCCTTTTAATTGCAGACATGATAGCATTCTGTTAGGTAAATGATACAAAGGTTATATGTTAAAATCTTAAGTAATTGCACCGAAGCACCGGTAGTTCTCAATATAATTTAAGAAAGAGTAAAATAAGAATTCACTGTTAACAATGAGAAAGTCTTAGACATTTTTTCAAATTCAATTTTATTATCAACAGCATATATGATATTTAACCATGCTATATGGAATAAATGTAATGATCTATAGATGCTCAACGTGTTGTTTAGAATGCTTTCTAAAATTTGCCTCCAGCCTGTTGTTCATATAGTTATGTAGTAAAGCCAAATATGATGAGCATATGTTAGGTGCATGCCCTGAAATTCACCGTACTAAACAGAGAAGACTAATTTCTAAGCCTACTGAATTACATTATATTTTTGACATGTTTGTCTAACTATTTTACCCTGTATTCAAATCCAATGATTAGACCCAGATTTATCTATACACGATTACAACAAAAAATTGCGTAACGATTCTAAGAAAATTGCGAACAGCTACAAGTTTACTTAAAGCCGATACCAAGTGACATGTTCAATGAAAAGAAAGATAATAGGAGGGCTACAATTGTTCAATGGAGAGTAGGAGAGTATATATCCGGTGAAGAACCCCGCTCTATTGTGTGTCTAAAATAGAGGTATAATGGGAAGAATAAAACAAAAATACGATGGTTAACTAAAAATTTGGTTATTTTTCTATGGATTTAAGATGTACCGGGAAATACAGTAATAAGCTTAGAAATTCACGAGACCTCTCTCCGGTACCTAAAGTAGTGAGATTTTTGTTAGGGTCACTAATTTGTCCAGATTGTTTTTTATAGAGTCAAGGTATTAAGTGTAAAAATAAAAAAATGTGGAAACGAGCAACTCTCCAAATCTTTTACCACGCTTAGGATATAGCAGGTGTGAATCACCAAGAAAGGTTAGTATTAATTTTTCTCAAGGCAAGGCATGAAAAATAAGCCTAGAACGATCACAGGTTAACTATTTTTGTTAGATTAAACAGGTTATAATTTCTTAAGTAACATTAGAATTCAACCAAAGGTATAAAATAATATGCTATCCTGGAATCAACACTAAGTCAAAACATTAATTTTAAGTTGATATCATTGGGTCATACTTGAATACTTTTATATAAATTATATGTTACATCCATTAAAGAAAGATGACTTTAGAATAGCTGTGTCTTTCCAGAGTAATAGATTGCAAACGGAATATATAAGATGATGTACTATGGTTTTGAAGTATCACTTTGAACGCAGAAGACACAGTTAGAAAAAAAGGGGAATCATAATGAGCTATAATACCAAGTCCAGCACTTTCAGATATTATGGATGAGCTGAATGCACTCAGTCATTTTTGTTTGCTTTTAAGCTAGTCATTACTGCCTCATATAAATCCTTTGAGTTTGTAACTATCTTGTGAAATCTGAGTCAGATATTCGCCATATGAACTAAGCTAGTGATACTGGTTATCAACCCCCGCTTAAACTAACCTTATTCGCAACTATTTAGAAAGCATATGTTATGTTCCAGGTTATATTCTGTATATTCAATGCTTCTACTAATTTCAAAATATTTTTTTTCGCTCTGCAGGGTATCAGAAAGACTCAGTTTAGTGCTATTTCTTCGAAATATATTATTAATCAACTAAAAATTATTTTTTAATGACTCCTAGTCTTAAGTCTTAAAAGACATCAGTCAGATATTGATTTTATTTGGCACTCCTAGTTGCGATATCATATGAAACCAAACTAAAATTAGTATTGTTTAGCATATGAACCAGACCATGTGCAAGGAACGTTACAAATCCTCAGAACCTAATAGCATTTTTCTTATATGGAACCTTTTTTCAAGAAAATATGGGTTCAAAAATGTTTCAAAAATAGTTTTTTTCAAGAATTATATCATTTTCTACAAATAAGCAAAAGGAGATCTGTCAGCTTACGGAGTCTTCTACAGACTGATCATAAAATAAACAGGCAATGAATAAAATAGAACTTTCCTATGCCTCAGTGAAGAGTAATACTATGACGCTTTCTCAAATAATATTGATGCTATGTTTTAATCAGCGGCTTCGGCAAAATTCCAAGAGAAAGTTTTATATTGTCTACAGCCAAAGAACATGTTCTGAGTAAGAAATTGGATAAAGTTCAACATAGAAATACACATATTGCTCAGAGGTGTTAACAGACACCATTTGAGAATATTTCTAACTCTCACCCGTAATGCCTACTAGAAAAATTGATATAATAATGTTTAGATTTACCCGATATTGCTCTTATGAAACAAATGTCGCAGTTCCTAGTTAAACTAATTAAAATAATGGTACCAATATATTCACAGTGTTGCGATTTGAGTAAACTGTGCCAAGATAGCAAGTATTGCCAGTAATCATGTATGGGCACATAGAAAGCTTCATCTTCAATTTGTACTGGAGCTCCCTTTCTCACTCTGCGTGATATAAAGTACAAGTTCTATAAGACTTAGAGTAACATATTTCTAAAAAATGTCTTTTACTAGCTCCAACACTTTTCTAAACTTGAAAAAACCAAGATTCATCATATTCAAAGTTCCATATTTTGAGCTAAGGATTATTTGCCAGATTTGATCTTTGCTGTCTATTTCCTAATCTTTATCACAGCTATGTTCCCAGAATTCTAGAAAAGCTTTCTACAGCGACAATGCTATTTTTCCTCTATATCTAGAGCCAAGATTTCATTTATTGAAAGTTTATGAAACATACTTTGGCCAAATGCTTCTTAATGTTAATCAACTGAAAATCTGAATAAAGTTAGAAATATTTGATACGAAATAATATCTCGGTTCTTTTATTGAGAGTCAGAATCAAATTGATTACCAAATAATTTTCAATAAGTATAATCAACTTATGTCTCTCTCTAACCCAACCATACTAGCAGAATTGTGCCTTTGCATTGATTCAATAACCGATTGAGTGACGTAAGGGTTGCTGGGTCTTGGCTATTGCCTTATGCCCAATTGTCATATCTCTTGCAGCTTTAGAACTAATCAGTTCCCCTGTGCATCTACACAAAGATGTCCCTGATGCTATGTTGCTACTTCACCTGTAATTCATTAGTAGGTTTCAGTCTGGTGACACATACGCTATTCAGATAGAAAGCATCTACCGAAAGCGGATATCATTCCTGAGTGTTACTTGGGCTTAACATCCAATTAAAAATAGAATGGAAGTATTGTAACTCATTGACTATTTAATTATCAGCTACCAATATATGCTTTCTCAGATTTCAGCAACTGGTTTAAGCTGGTAAATTGTTTTGATGTTGATATAATAATAAAAGGAAAACTCTGCTCTCTAGTGTTTTTCTGGTGTTGGAAGCAATATATTATGTTAAAATATCTCTTCTCCTTGAAAAAGAAAAGCAGTTTTCAGGATGTTTTTCTTTCCTACTTTATTTACAAGAGATAATGCACAACTTAATAAGATTTTTAAAACTTGGTTCTGCTTCTAACCAATTTATTTCTGCATCTATTGTAGCTGCACCTTGGTCCACCCTTCTTCAAATAATATTATAACATCCATATTGTTTAGGAAAACTTTGAGCTTTCTCAGGTGGGAAACTTTATCTTCTAAGTTTCTCCATTTCTGGTGAAAATCTTCCTTCAGATATAAGATTTTTAGTTGATTGGTTAAACTAGAGTATCCAATGAATGTCGGTTTGTACAGGAATAGAAACTCATTGACCGCTGTGGGTAGTCTTATTATATCAATAGGTTATACCCCTACATTTGCCTGTGTCTTGATAACTCTCTTGTTCATCTTCTGAATGTTTTCTTTTGTTCAGGGCTATGTGTTTCTTATATTTTAAATTCTTCTGTTCTACATCTGTATTATAATAATTTCTAGTCAAGTACATTCGAAAAGCTGCTTAAAAAAATGAGAACCGTATTAAAAAATTAAGCACATCACGGGTTAAGAAGCTGATGGAGAAAAGGCTCTAAATTCTAGTCTCCGTTCGGTAGCCATATTAAACTTCAAATACGGAAAAATCAGCGCAGCCTAGGACTTCAAACAATGGTGGGAAATATTATAGAATACTTGGCACCTCAGGTACTTAATCTAAATGTATAATCCGAATTTTCTATTGATGCACCAATTCTTCCAAGAAGGCTACAGTTTTCTACAAATTATATCATTGGTGAATCAAATTCAGTGCTGACAAAAAAAATCTTAAAACAGAATATTAAGTAGAAGAATCCAGCTCAGAAAGTTCTATCACTTAAAAGGAAGTCTTTTGGTATTCGTCTAGCAAAAAAAAAGATGATTATTCACTTCCTAATTTTTTAAGAAATCAACTTGTGTTTACGAAATGAAATAGCCTAAGTCTAATAACTACTAGTGTCGTAGTAATTCATGTTATTCTTGGATGACAGTCAACGCAATTCAAGTACTCTTGGATGAACTTTTACCCTAAAATACCATGAAAAACCTCTATGTTCAAGTTTCAAGGTTGTTTGGGTAGAAAACGTTTCATTAAGCGTATTGAAAATCAACTTCAGTGGTAGAATAGATATTGTTAGGAGAATTTTTATAGAATTTACAATACAACAAAACGTTGGAGAATAAAACAAAAA
This sequence comes from Labyrinthula sp. Ha, assembly GCA_015227615.1. Taxonomy (NCBI): domain Eukaryota; class Bigyra; order Labyrinthulida; family Labyrinthulaceae; genus Labyrinthula; species Labyrinthula sp. Ha. Next base: position 114,636 of record JAALGZ010000006.1, read on the forward strand.
AAAAGAAACTGCACTCTCAGTGTGAGAAAAAAATGTTACTTCATTTACTTTTTCGTTTTATAGCAGGAGACGAAACAAGAGCCAGTTTTTTCAGTAAAATTAAGTGCCTCATATATTGAGTGCTTTAAGAAAATAACATTGAGAACCCCTTTCAAGATAAGGAACTATAAAATACAGGAAATATTTTATTACTGTTGATATTTCTATGAGTAAGATGGTTACAAAACAAAACAAAATATCACTTTACTAGATAAACTTTCACAAAAATGTATACTTAAGAAGGGCCAATAGAAGGAAGGCCATAAACTGGACGATCCCAAAGTATTTGACAAGTAATATAATCCAAATGTTGTTTTCGCTCTGCATATGTAATAGTTTCATAAGCCTTTCCTTTCACTGTAAAAACACTTTTATGCCAAGAAAAACCTTTTGTAGCAAGATTATGATGAACATAAATAAAAGTAGAAAAAAATTCTGTCATACTTAAACCAAGAGTAAAAAAGTTTTTTGGTTGCAAATTCTTAGTTCCTCCAATTGTATCTTGTAAAATTTTCATATTTTTATAATCCACAATAAAATGAGCCATTCGAACTAAAGAATAAGAAAATATAAGACTTTTACATTGTTTCCGAAAATATCGCTCAGATTCTTCAGCAATAATATATTCGGCAGAGTAATATTTACAAGATATTCTCAACTTTGGTAAAATATATGAAACTAAAGTTGCAACGTGACTTAATTTAGTTATTGAAGCAGCTTCATGTAATAGAGTTAAGTCATTTGCACTTAATCCAATAATCTCTTCCATACTTCTTAATATTCTTGTATCAACTATTGTTAAACTATTACTAATCTGCTTTCTATTTTTTTTCTTTTCGTGAAATCCATATGGATAAAGATACGGATGTTTTCCTGAATACGCTCTTTTTTTAGGTGCTTTGGTTTCGATAAAAGAAAAAGGATCTATTTGTTTACCTGCTTTATCTCTTGCTCTATATCTGATTAAAAGACTTTTTTCTACATCTTCTGGAAATGGTGCTCTTTCATCTGCACCTCGTAAATGAGAAGAAACAGTTCTTTTAAATGCTGGAACTGGATATTTAATTGTAGATTCACGAGTTGATATCCATAAATTAAAACACTCGGTGGAAATTATGTTTTCTTCAAGTAACACCTAAACAATAACAAGGTAGGAATAAAAGTACACCAGTTTCATCCCGCGATGCAAACCTTAGAAAAACTTGCATAGATCTCATTTTAGAGACCTGTTTATATTTTTTCCTATTTTTTTACGTTTTTATAGTATTTTCTTAATGTTCTTACTTCTTGTCACTATTTGAACTGTAGAGTTTGTGATTTTTAAAATACGGAACCAAATATAATAAATATTCGAGAGTAACTTTAAAATCCCACTGAGACATTACCATACATGAAATAGGAAATTTTATAGTAATTGAATACTTAAAAAGATATATAGAATAAAAATAATACTATATTCTTGTCTTGATAAATAGAAAAGGTTCTATATTGATTATATATGTGATCGAATTATAGCTTCCGGTTAACCTATTTATTGGGCACAGCTAAATAGGGCATCAATTATGTATCGAAGAACGAAAAAAACCTAGCTTTATTGTATTGTAGTAGTAATAATGTTTTTGAATGTCTCGTCTTGTTACTTTTATTTTCTTGTTATACTTTCTGATGAGAAATTGTGTTTAAAATAGTTTACAATAGTTCTATTATTCTTTGAGAGATCTAGTTATACTAAGTAAAACGTTATTTGTCCAGCTGATGTTGTTCTTGGAAAAAAGTTTTTATTTCTGCTAGGTTAGTTTGAAAAAGTATTGTAACCTTATTTGGTCCATTTCTATTCGTAAATTTAGTTCAAACATTAGTTACTTTAGGTTTATCTAATATAATAATAATTTAGCTGTATATCTCTGTTTTCTTGGAAATCCTCTTAATCTTATTGACATAACCTATAATACTCTACGGAGTTTATGATTCTATGTCTTCGGGGTAATGTTGTTGAAGTAAAACCTGTTAGAGTTTAACATGAAAGTCAATTGTTGATTCTATATATGAATGAACTTCTTTTACTCATCTCGTAAGAAATTTCTCATTTAAATCAATTTTTCTCGTGGGTTCTCGTTTGTTTTGAACTAGACATAACAGCGGCAAATGTAAACTTAACTCCAGAAAACCATTGACATTAGTCGAAATCCCAGCGAAATGTACTTTGATTTTCTGGTCAGGTTTAGTTGAAGTTTGCGTATCAATCAAATCCAATCTATCGATAGAATATTGATAATTTATTCATTCAATTTTGATAATTGAATAAGGTAATCGATACTTTGATATTGATATTCTATTCGTAAATTTTAATAGATTGTTATCTCACTGATACAATAAAAAATTTTCAATTACCCATTGATAAGGTTAATACATCATCAATAATTATTGTCAAATTATTGATACATCAATATACATGAATAAGCATAAGTTTTCTCATAGAATTTATCGATAAAATGATATTGTATTGATATTGTTGCCTGAGGGCAATATTTCTCTGTATAAAGAAGAACCAGTTCTCTGCTGCTGGAAGACAACAAATAAGAAATGAAACTCCGATTCTTACCTCACTTGTACCTTAGAGAACCACTAAGATCAAGAGAGCCAGAGATATCGAGCCTTCTCTTGCCGGGTTTATGGAAGCTCCCGCCATGAACATTACTAGTTTTTCTATGAAAGGTTTACCCCTAGAAAATATCCCAGCAAGGCAAGACTAGGCCATTAGGAATCATTTCAAAAAGTGCAAGAAAAAGCATAATTTAAGCTCCTCAAGAATTGATTCTACAGACACAAAGGGGTTCTATGTAGGCGTGTTTAACGAGAGAAATACTTTTGGGCAATTGAAATTTCGTCTCCTACGCCAACACTTCATACAAAATTTCGGCACCAAACAAAATATAGAAATACATCAAAATGACAAAACGTGTAAAAACTAAGCGCTAAAGAATGTAATTATTCGCTTTGCTCTTGCAGAGAGCTCTTTAAATATGTTTGTCAGGTTTTCTAAGACAAAGTTTGGACAGAGATAGAGTCATTTCCATAGGATGATTCTACATTAATCATGCTAACTTGTGCAGTATTTTTGGTTTTTTGTCGAGCTATGTTAGTAAAATTTCAAAACAGACTAGATAATAAGAATTAAAAAATGAAAAGCTTTTGGATGGTGTATTTTAGGCTTTATAACTCTTAGTTGTTGCTTAGTGTTAGTGGAATTGGGATGTGAAAATTTTGGGCAACATTGGGTCATAAATGATTCCTTCTTGAGAGGGTTTCTCTCGTTAGCTCGCAAAACAAATATTTAGGTAAAATCCTTCTCGAGAAGCTTTTGTTATCTCGATAAACACGCCTACTCTGGACACCCTTCTTCCTTCTTCAACCGAAGTTGTGCCCCACCTTTGCCATTTTACTTTGATGAGTTCAAGAGTGGGCGGAGAGTTCTTTCGATGAAAGCCTTTGCATTTCTTGGACAGAATCAGTTCTTCTACTATTTTCCTTGTTACATTTGTGAGTTGGATGTAGTCCACCTCTTCGATTTCAAGTTCAGTATTCTGCGATTTACATAGGAGAGCTTCGTAAAACTGCTTTCTGCACATTTTTAAATAGGTTGATACACCCTTTTCTGTGTTTTCTCTAGGCTTGGTGTTTTGGGGTATGAGGTTGTTGTTTATTTTTATGCCCATGTGGTCTTTTGATTCATGTTGCCAGATGTCTTTGCTGATCTTTCTGTTTACTTTGAATTGTATGATTTATGCGGGTTTGTTGGTGACAAAGAAGTCTATTTCTGATGACTTTATCTGTTTATTTCATGGTTTGAAGGTTGTGTATCTTCGGGATCCTTTCTTTCCTAATCTTGAACCTGTGATTAACTATGTTTACCGTATTCCTGAGTAGAAATTCTTCCAGTATCTTGCCATTTATGTTGCTTCTGGAGAACAATCCATACTTGTTACTGGCATCTATCCATGTTTTCTTAACCTGAACATTGCAATCACCTACAACAACTATTAATCTCCTCTTGTTCACTTTGTTCATGAGTTTTTCTTGTAACTTTTCTAGGAATTTCTTGTACTCTTGGACCGGTAATCCACCGTGGGGCGCGTAAACGTTTGCTAAAATGAGTTTCCTTTTGTTTTTTGACCTGATTTTGACAGTTAGGATCCTGCCGCTCACTCTGTAGATCTCAGTTACGTCCGGGAGGAGTTCCTGGCGCACAAAGATCGCTACGCCAGTATAATTAGAGTCAGCTTGCGAGACAAATCACCTTCTTTTTCTCTACTGACTGGCATTTGTATTTGCTTTTTCGAGCCTTTGAACATCTTTCTGTCCAGCTTCTTGAAGTAATGTCAGTAGGGACGGATGTTCGTACGTAAGTTTTACTATTGTAAAGAGTTTGTATTGAGAAATACCACCAATGTTGAGTGAGAGCAATTGGACACTCACTTTTCATTGACTCGTGAGGTCTGGGAGCCCCTGAAGACGCTGAGTCGACATAGATTCAGTCTCAGAAACAACTTTTGTCATTTTCTCTGCTTAATCAAAAATTCTCCAATTGCGATTTGTACTTGTACTTTTAGGACACAATGTATTTTCCCAAAATATGTTTGTGCAAAAGCAATCATTAGGGTAAAACATTTAGATCACTAAAACAAAACTTCATCTGAAATAAATCTATACCATTTGAGTTAGTTCGCTCCATAGAAGATCTTATTTTACACGTCTCTAAAATTTTACTATAACGAAGAACTCATTTCCATGTACAGTTTTGTCTACAAGGAAAGTTTATAAAACAAAGACACCATTATTTCAGGCGTGTAGCTACCTTAATTTTATGCATAAACTGTTATCAATAAGAGGTCATAGTTGGTTTCTGATTATCATATAAAATGATTCACTAGGGGAATATACATACACGTAGAAATGTTGGAAAATTAGTTAAGAGTTAAGAAAGATGACAATCTGAAAAATAAAAGGAATACAAGGTAAACTTCAAGTGAGCGAAGTCGTGGACCACATGAAACTAACTAACAAATAAATCATAAATTACGAGAGAAACTGAAAGTGATTCTGGGATTCTAAAACAATCGTATAAATATACGACAGTACACATTCCAACGTCTGATCCGCTAAAGGATTTTCATTGTTTAGTCAAAATTGAAGGTTGCTAATCTACTAAGTTAAATTCTAATCACACATAGTAAATAGCAGCAAAATAACTATACATAAATCCTAAAAATTAGCTGGAACTCTTAGATCTAACGCATTTATTGGTGTATAAGAAGGAATCAAAGCTTATTTTCATCTATATTGCCATATGTGTAGTCGCTTTAAATACTTAGATCTTGTCAGTTCAATGCCAGCCAGTAAGAGGTGACCATAGTCAGAGTACCAATGTAGATCTTACACTCATCGAGACCTGCTGATAACAGAATATTGAAACATAAGAGACGACTGGCTTAAAACTGTAAACCTACCTTGGTTAAGAGCTATATCATTATATCCATTCAAACATACTAACACGACATTAAATTAGAGGAGATTAAAATATTGTCTAAACAAAATGAACTACTGTGCCTTGTATTGGATCGTAAATCAAGGGATTGGACATTACGAACTCGGAGAATGAGAAGCGCAATAGGTTATCAATATCATTTAATTGATACTAAAAACTAATGCTCAGAAAAAATAAATGTAAAAAGCTCTTATCCATTAGAACGAGTTTCGACTTCGAGTTTTACTAAGTGTTGAATATTAATTTACTATGCTATGAAGAGAACTTTAAATATTACAAACATTTTCCCTCTAATATACCCAAAGTTTTCTAGCCAAAAGAAGAAGTTTCTGCTAATCCATGATAACTTTAGCCCTAAAATAGAGATAGAATTAGTCAAATAAGTAAAACTTTGGTTTAATCACGAGAATGAAAAGAAAAAATATGTAAGCATTACTACACAAACTAATCTTACCTATTGTAAAGTTTTGATTCAAGATCGGAAGACGAGAACAGGAAAGATGACCCTTAGTATACAAATTAAAATAAGGATTTAGATAAGTCTCCAGAAATAGGCTTTATAACGAGGTAACAAAGACTCATTTCCAAATAACTATATTTAAATTAAGATAGAAAATCCATTTAAGAAACAGAGAATAATTAAGTGTAATCGATAGGGTTTATAAATAAAAATCACATCTAAAGCCCAGCAAGTGTCACCTTCAAAATATACCGAAGAAAAGCTCCACAACTATTCCGAGTTTTTCCAAATACCAAGTTACTTCAATAACTGGAATAATTAAGTACGACTGCAGCAAGAAGCAATAAAATTTTCCTCAATTTTCTGAAGGTAGAAGAGAAAGGCTATCGTGTATGAAAAGTTTTAGCCCAGCTCGTGAAGCTTTCAAGAACATCATCCCTCCAAAAAATTGCCTTAGGTTAGGTTCGATAGGAAGGTTTCCCATAGAATAAGGTCTCTATGGAATATGCCTGGAACTATGGAAACAATTCACAGCTAATGGATGTAATGTTCTAAAGAATATAATAAAGAATATCCCCCTAATAGAACATACTGGCTGGTTTGACTTTCAGGTTGGTAAATTAAATATGGTTTGAGCAAGAATGATAACCAGTTGACTTAAAAACTCATTTAAATGATAAATAGAAAAAAAACAGAGGATTCAAACAAGAATTTAAATTTTGAAGCATTGGAAGAAATGATGCAAAACGAATCAAAGGTCTTGAAGAGTTTGGATCCAATACATATAGATTTATTCAAGAGCCTAGAGAAAAGGAAAACCAATATATACCTAAGGCAATGAACAATAGTATCTCAATTCAGTAACAAAATACCGAAGAAGTGGGTAACACAATCAACCAATAAAAATTTTAAAAAGCTAAAGCCTCAATTCTCAACTAAGCTTTAAGATCCCTTGAAATCCGCAATTAACATATTATGCACCTGGTGCAAGAAATTCTCTTTGAACCACAAAAAGATGGGTCTTAAATATCTATAAGTCTTTCGAAATTAAATTTGATATATCTCTACAATAAAATCCTTAACCAAGTACCTACAATCTACATACTTACATTATTTTAAAACAAGTCCTATAGGTTAATAACAAGAATAATAAATAACACTCTAGAATCGGTTGAAGGTACATCATCTCTTCTTATTAATTAGAACTTCATGATAATATTCTAGCACGAAATAAGCTGCAGGTTTCATACTACAATTGCAAAACATTAGGTCATCGACTAGGAATTTGCATACTCATTTGGGGAGTCAAAAAAATGTTTGACTAACTAAGTTAACCTTTTTTCTAAATAGTACTTGAAAAATGAAAAAAAATGGGATCTGGAAACTTTATTAATAGAAAAACTTGAGAAAAAACGTTTATGTACATCCACAGTAATATAAAATATAACTATTTATACAATAAAAATGTGGTTGTGTCAAACCTCATGCGCATGTTCGAGATATCTATACTCAAACTAATGAACAGTCAAAGGTCTTTTAGGCCTGTATAAATAATTATCCAAATAAACAAGGTAAATATCATATAAAATATTCATTTAATACAAGAAAATATTATACAATATATAGTATATATTTTATCACTTATCTTTATCTATACAGACTTTATATTTTCTATTGTTCTATTCCATTAACATGTACCGGTATCTTCTGGAATTGTAAACTAATTATATAAAATAACTGGTTTCTAAATTAACGGATTGTTACGTTAAAATACAGTTAAAAAATACCAATCTTAAACTATAAATACTGGAATTTTAGAACGCAATAATTTGAACCAGAAAAATAACACCCTTGAAAATGAATGAGTTTTTAAAAAAAATAAAAGGTACAAGATTAGCAAGAGCAAAAATACGAAAATCTGATCTTGGAATGCCAGAGATATTATTTAAAGTATTCTTTATAAATATATTATATTGTTAGACTGTGTATAAACTTGACGAAACAGAAGGTATGAGATATAATAAACCAAGAGTTGTCCCCGAAGTTGAATGTATGTTTTTTTTATTTTAATTTAGTTTAGTTTATGATAATAATTTATTTTCTTTGCATGGTGAAGTTCGTGAACCAAGTATTGAAGATAAATTATTAATTTCTCTTTTTAATTTTTATCAAATACATAAACAAGTTCCAAGAGAATCACAACTTAAAGCAAAGCTTGAAAATAATACTTATATAAGAAAAGAAAAAATAGAAAAATATTATGAAATAGATAATTGGAAATTAATTGATTCAGGTTCAAATGGACAAGTTTATTTTTGTAGGAATAAACAAACAAATTTTGAAGTTGCAATAAAAAAAGTTCCTTTAAAAAAGAACTTTAAAAAAGAAAAGATTGAAACTGAAATTGGATATATGAATATTTCAAAGCATAAAAATATTATTAATTTAATAGAATGTTTTCATCCGAAAGGAAGAAATACTGCTTATTATTTAGTTCTTGAGTTGATGGACGAAGGAAGTATAAGAACTATTATTTCTCCCAGAATTGTTTGGCCTGAACACGTAATCTGTTTCGTATTAAAAGAATGTTTAAAAGGATTAGAATATTTACACTCAAATTATATTATTCACAGAGATCTTAAATCTGGTAACGTAATGCATAATTCAAGAGGAGAAATTAAGTTGGGAGACTTTGGTTTTGCTGTTGGTTTAAATGAAACTGAATTTTATCGTGAATCTCGAAAAGGTTCACCGTTTTGGTATTTTTTTTTTAGTATACATTATATATTAGGATTGCTCCAGAAGTATTAAGAGCAGAAAAATATGGGTTAAAAATAGATATCTGGTCTTTTGGTGTATTTGGAATTGAATTAGCAGATTCTTTTCCACCAAATTTTGGTAAAGAAAAAGTTGCACTTTTACAAGAAATTGCATATGGACCTCCTCCTACTCTGCTTGATGAAAAAACTCGATCAAAAGAGTTTATACACTTGATTAAGATCTGTCTACAGAAAGTTCCTAGTTTAAGACCTACTGCTAAGTTTGTTCTTCTTCACTCTTTTTTTAATCTACTTAATGGAAAAGATGCTGAAAAAGGTTTTCAAAAAGAAGATTTTTTAAATTTTGTTGAAGACTTTAAAAGGCTTGAAAATGAGCTAAAAGTGCAGCATTCGTTACCAATTAGTTTATAACTTTTTTAAGTAGATCTCATTTCTTAACTTTTCACATAATTCTGTAACTTTTCCATTTATCTTTTCATTCACAACAATTAATTTCCCTCTTTTGTTCAGGTTTAACTCTTCTTCGTTTTTTTTAATAAACTCTTCAATTTCTAAAGTAACATTTTTTAACCCAACTGCAACTTGACTAATTTGCACATTTTGATTAATTTCTTGTTTTTTCGCTTTTTTCATCATTCTGCTCACTTCATTATTTTCAATATTTAGAAACTCTTCTGCATTAACTTTACTCAAATTAAGTGAACTACAAATTCGAAGACCAGCTTCTTCTACTTTGTTTTCAATAGAACTCCTCTTGTACGGAATCCACTCCATTCGTTTTAAATAAGGACACCGATCTTCAACTACTTCTGCATCAAAATCCACACCAGAAAACTGTAAAAATGTTTTTAATTCTCTCTTGACACCAAATCCAAATAAACTCAAATCAATATTCATCAAGCTTTTTGCAATTTCTCCTTTATTCCCCAACCCAAACACATTTCTCCATCGTAAAGTTGTTTGTTGTCCAAGACCTTCTTTATCTGTAAAAAAACTTCTATCTCGTTTTAAATTAGTTTTCTTTTCTTGTTTTATTTCCTTTATATCATCATCATAATAATGAAAAACAAAATTCTTTCTAGGTGCATATAAATCATATCCCCAAGTAAATAATCTAGCAGCTCTATTAAATTCTTCTCCACCAAATAAATAACTCATATATGGATCATACGGAACATTTAAGTTTGCATGACATTTTGAAAATGCGACCCCAGCACCAAAAAAAGGTACAAAAGTTGGTTTTTTTCCGTGTTTTATATTGTGTGCACTATTTCCTCCATTTACAACTACTAATTCTTTTCCATTAACTTTATGATTGGATAATTTTGTACTACATCTCGCTGGTGCTAAATTTTGTTTATGTTTATCTTTTACTCGATTTGGATACGCAGAAAGAACAGCAAACTCATTTTCAGTGACCAAGAATTCTTCAATAGCCATTTCATCCCATTTATTCTCAAAAGCAGAATGTGAGTCAATTTGAAGACAAAAGTCATCACTGTGTTCAGATTTTAATGCTCTTAGTTGATGATATCGTGCTGGCATTACTCCTCTTGCCTTTGAAATTGGAATATCTATTGTTGTAATTTGACTTCTTCTACAATTTTTTACCTGATCACAATATTCATCAACACAAGAAATATCCTCATCTGTTTTTTGATCAGCAATATAAATAAAAATATTATCTGGATTTTTTGTATTTTCAAATATTTCTTTCAAAGTATTTGAACATAGTTTATCTCTATAAGAAGCAAGAAATACATGAACTCTTTTTGATATTATTTTTGGTTTTGCAGGTTTTAAATTTTGTTCATTTTCAAATAAATGAAAAAATTCTTGTTCTTTTTTGGATAAATCTCTCAAATAATTCTGTCCTTGAAAAGCTAAAGAATAAACAAAGAAGAAAGATAAATACTCTTAAAGTATCCAGAATATAGATGTCTAAAAGAAGGTGAGTTTAATTTAATCTGTGCGTTTGATGGAGATAATTTAATTTCAATATTTCGAGTTTTGTCTTCAATTATGATTTCTCGTTTCTGTTTGTTGAATTTTGTTTGTTCAAACTTAAACTCTTTTCCTTCTGAAAATTCTATCCAATGAAGTGTGTCAATTGATTTGAAATATCCAGACTCATCAGCTTTTATCCAATAGAAATTTGAATCTTGTTCATCTTTTTGATTTGGAACACGTGGATTTTCAGATTTGTTTGAAACTGAGACTTTTGAAGAGGACGTCGTTGTTCGATCAGATTCAAATGTGTATAGTTGAGAGGACATTGAAAGAATATTTAAAATAAAAATAAATAGGGCAACAACAAGGAAGCATTGTAGTTTTGTTAAAGGAAATGTTTTCTTCATGCCCTTTTTTGCTTTTCCATTAATTACATTCCCAGTAATGCACCATTGCTTGTAATACATGTTGAAACAAAAAGAATTCCATTGATGTAGATTTTGTAATCAAAGCAAAGAATAGCGGAAAGCGTAAAGACTGTATTTTAATCTAAAGAATTTAGATTGATGAAATGATAGGGAGACAAACAAACAAAATAAAAATCAAAGTGGAAATGAACTCAAAGAACTCCTTTGATGTTCAAAGTTCTTACGTTAGTAGCAACACAGTGCTGCATTATTTTAGTTGCTCAAGAAATGAATTAACACTGATGGATAAGTATATTATTCCCAGCCTAAAAACTTATCTCCCTTATGAACTAATAGGTCAATTCGCAACAACCTTTATCCTATTAAAAATCTCCAAGTAAATGCTGCACAGCCGGAGCAACGTCTATGTGCCTGACAGTTTCAACGTGCTGAAATAAAAAGTACGATTTTGAATATAGCTCAACTTAAAAATTTGAACATCAAAGAAGTTATTTGGGTTACCTTTTGTATGGATTCTATTCTTGGACCATTGTAGAGAAGACTCTAGTTGTATGAGTCTTAGAAAATTCATATTTAAAGGAAAACTTTGTAACTTTACACGGGAAAATATGGAAAATATGCTTGACATTTATTCTAAAGCCGGGATTATTTTCTATCATAATAATCTTGACCTATCTGAACAAGATAATTTTATATTTTTTGCACCTTCTTTTATAGCACAAGCTTTGGGAAGTTTTATTCGTGATCAAAGTTTTCATCCCCTTGCTTTTAGATTAAATAAAGATATTTTCCCAGAATATAGAAAATATATTGATACTGGAATTATAAGAAAATCTTTATTTGATACACTTTTACAAAAATATACAAAAGAAGAACGAAATTATGTCTTAAGAGTTGCTTTAAGTAGTATGATTGTTCTAAGGTTTGATAAAAAGTTGGAAAGTTATATTGTTCCAGAATTGGTTCCTATCTTGAAAGATATGAGAATTAAACCTTCAAGAGAGAGTGAGGATTTTATTAAATTTGACAAACCAATTACTATTATAGAATTTCTAGAACAGGTACTCCCTTTCAAGAAGGAACATCAACCCAAGGAAGTTTTATTATATAAATACTTTGCAAGATTTATTTTTGATCTTGAAAAGGTTATTGATATGTTTTCATTGTGGGAGAAGAGAGTTGGAATTAAGTTAGTAAAAAAGAGATGGCTATTAATTAAGATAGATTTAGTAGGCGCAAAATTCCGGATTGAGTTGTGTTCTGAAAAGTGTTGAGCTGAGTAATTATTATGTTAAAGAAAGGACAAGAGAAATATTTTTATGCTTCATTTTGTTTGGATCCTCTTTTCCATCTACTAAATTCTGTACGGATAAATCTTTCTTTAAAATTATCAAGATCATCTAAAACATAATGATAACAATTTGTTAATAATATAAGAAGACTAACCAAAGGAGGAATTTCTTTGAGCGAGAAAAGTTTCAAACAGAGCGACAACTTGATTTTAACTCTACCCACATATTTCTCGCCCAATAAGCTTATAGTTTGCCGACTCTTGTGAGTGATTAAGGCTTTTCTTCTATCGATTGAGATTCAGTTTTGCAAGTAAGACATTTGTTTTTTCTTTCAGATCATCCTTCGTTTCAAACATCTGCTGCTCTAAATCTTCACATCGAAAAACTTTCTTAGGGGTCAAGGGTGGTTTTGGTAAGTTTTTTGCTGCTTCTGCAAGAGTTGGTTTTTTCTTTCTCCTCACTTGAGCTGGTCTTAAGAAACTTGGAGTTGTTTTTTTCTTGACTTCAACTTTTTTCCACTGCTTCTTTGGTTTTGGTGTAACAATTTCTTCATCTTGATTTAACTCCTGTTTCGCAGGCATTTCAACCTTAAGTTTTTGTAAAGGTTTTTTTGGTTTTTTCTCAAGCTGATTTTGTTTTTGTTTTTCTTTTGACCACACTGATTTTGTATTATTCTTCCTACTCTCAAATTTTCCAGCTAACATTTTATCTTCACCTAAGAAAACTAATTTATCTGTTTTTTTGTTGAATCCCTGCCCTCTAGTTAGATTAAGCAAACTATCTATTGAAACTGTGAGCGCAGAAGTTTCACCTTCAAACAGTACTTCTACATCTATTTCTTTTTGTATTTGATACCAACCTATCACTATACCAGGTTTTCCAAAACTAATCAAACCGCTTCTTTCATTTATGTTCAAAACAAAATCACCTACATAAACTTCTTTTTTTCCCGCAATATTAAAATTCTTACTAAATTTGGCTATTTCTTCTCGAAGAGCAATTCCATGGTCAACTTTTTCTGTGGAGAACTTGCTCAAAGAAAATATTTGAGCAACGTTCTTAATGAGCATTTTTTTTGCTTTGTCGCACAAATACTCAGATTTCTCTTCAACTAACCTACCAGTTTGTGATTTGACTTTCCCAAGAATGTCTTTAAGTTTGACAAGATCGTTCAAATCTAAATTAAGATCTTCTTCTGAGTAAATAAAATTAGACTCACAGTTTTCCAAGGAATGAACAACATGTGGGAAAAGTTTAATATATTCAGACACAAGTGTTTTTGTTTTATCCGTGTAAAACCAACCTTTTTTAATTCGTTCACTAAATCCTGGAAGTTTATAGAATATTTTTTCTCTTGTTTCTTCATCAACTAAAGACGATTTTAAACTTAGTCCAATATTCATTCTAGAAACTTTTTGGTAGCCTTGATCAGGAAATAATAACTTTGATGATTTTTTACCCAAGGAAATCAATAAACTTCCTGTTAGTTTACCAAATGTTTCAGGAGATATTCCAAAACTTCTAGCAAGTTGGTTTCCAGAATAATATCTATCCCGAACATTCTGATGCAGTTTTGATCCAAAAAACTTGTCAATAGAAGTAAAAGAACGAAATTTAATCCAATGCTTTTTCTTCTCATCAAACTTTAGAATATCTCCCAACGTCCTTTGAGATAAATTAATTGCTAAAGATCCATCTTTAGGTTCAGCAAAGGTATTAATTACATTCAAATTGGGTGAAATCAGGCAAGAAATAGGAACAACTTTTTCACGGATGACACCAAATCGGCCCTCTTGCTCCAAAAGAATATACTTCATCTTGTCGTCAACTTCAACACCACCAAATCCGCCTCCTGGTTTTCCATTTCCGTACATCAAATCATGCTCAGCTAATTGAATTAACTCCTCTTCCTTTGAGTTTGTTCTGTTTAGTACTTTTTTCACTGTCCAAGTTGATTTCGAATTAAATTCTTTATGTGGAAAGCCAATGCTTTTTTGAGAACCAGTCTTCATCTTCCCAAAGTTTTTTAACACCAAAACAAAACTTTCTTTCTGAGAAGCTCTTCCAAATATATTTACTCCAACTTTTCTCAACTCACTTTTATTTCTCTTAATCAACTGTTTCCAAAAATAATCCCATTCAGTCCAATCCTCATCTTTGTACTCAATCTTCTCACTAGATTCAATGACCAAAACTTTTCCAAAACTATTCCTATTATTCTCATCATTATTCAAGATACCAACATTTTCCTCAATTGCTTTCTCTAAGCGAGAAATATCGATAAACGGGATCAAATTAATCCCTTCCCAGGAATTTCTTTTTCCATTCATATCAACTTTAAAAGTCCAAGGATAAAAATCCTTAATTGGACTATTTTCGCTCAACATCAACTCTGAATAGCTATTCGGTAACAAGTTTGCTGAAATTGGAGGCAAGCAACAAGTCAATTGAGTAAATGGTAAAAACGGTTGGCCTAAATTAAATTCAGCAAGAGCAGCAAGTTCGACAAAATCTGTTGTTTTGAGAAGATTCACTAGCGAGGAAATTGTTGGTGGGTAATGAAAGGGATAAAACCAATTCCAAGACGGAACTCCAAAAAAGTAATATTTGAAGCACCAAAACATTCCTCTTAGAAACTCTTTTGCAGCGATTTCAACATCCTCATCTGACAGCTTAGAAGATTTTTCAGGTCCCATTTCAGCTTCAGCTTTGACCAAAATAGCACAAAGAACACTAAAATCAATCATTTGCTCATCTTTATTCACTAGAAAAGATCGATTTTCAATCAAGACTTGCTTATAGAAAAGAATTAACTGATCTAGTGCACCAAATTTTATGTCAACTCCATTCAAATGTGGCAGAAAATCATTTCCAATTAACATAAAAAGGACAACAAGATCAATAATGACTCTCTCAATTTCAAACTCAAGCTCTTGATCCGGTTCTTCAACATCCATTTCAAACATAATTCTTTCCAAGTTTTCCTTGTTGAACTCTATTTCCAAATATTTCCTCAAAATATTCAAGTCTAGAATTTCCCAGCTTGATAAGTCGCTTCTTTCTCTTTTCTTTCTATCTTCTTTTTCTCCCCTTCCTCCTGTAAAATCAACTTCCTCTCTTAATAAACTAAAACGTTCTTCACCAGTTGCAAGCCCAAGCATTATCAAATCCGCATCCAGTGAGTTACAAACATGGTGATATGTCCGTCGTGAAAATATTCCAGAGCTCTCTCGAATAAATTCCATGATTGCATGCTCACCTTCTGCAGGAACTTGGTGACCGCTGAAAAAAACTTTACAACGTTTCCAAATAATATCCTTCTTACACTTTTCTTTCACAAACTCTTTAAATTTTCCATCCAACTTTGTCATAAATTCTGTTCCAGGAGTAATACAGTTCGAATCAAATTGTTTTTGAAATTCCATTATTTGTTCGGTAAGTGTTTTTTGTGGAAAACATTTTTTAACGGACTCGAAACGATCTCGAGCAGATGCAAATCGACGACTTCTCTGTTGATTCATTTTAGCTCTTGGAGCTGAACCATCAATAGCTAAATACAGATATTCTCTTGGTTGAACAACATGTACAAGTTCATTAACAAGTTTGAAAATATTTTCACAAATTTGATCAAAAGAAATATGTAAATTTTCTGAAGAGTTGTTATGTGAGGAGGTATGAATGATTCCATTAAGATCCAAATATAGACAATCAAACGTAGGCAATTGAGTTGGGTCTGTGCCTATTTTTCTGTTAATTAGTGGATACCTCTCACTCAACCAACGATAGAATTTAGGAACTCCCATATTTTTCTGTTTTGCTTATTCTTTTTCTTTGTCTATTTAGGCCAGATCTCTTTTATGTGACGTGGCATTCAAGGATGATATTACTCTAAGATGATGTTATTTAAAATTATTATTAACTCAAGCAAATTCTATGAGCAAGTAGTAATAGTTATTCACATAGTTAATTTAATCCATATTAGGTACATATTTGTAGAGAGTAAACTTATCTGCCAATAATTAATAAGAGTAAAGAAGTACTGAATATAAAATCACTTTAGAATAAAAAATAAAAAAATTTTTAAGACCAAACCTAGTTTTACATGAATAAAGCAACGAATGATGCACCAAAAATATTTGAGTAAGAAGACAAGAGAATAGTCGGAAACTCTTAAAACCCATGGATGGATATGATTTTTTGACTCTGGTGTCAGATACTCCTCGCAACGTAATAAGTCTGACTAATTACCCAATGGTTTTGGACGATACTTCGACTGAATCAGTGATGCCCAGAACGCTGATTTTCCATGGGTAAAAGAGAGAGTGGGCTGGGAACACAGTGAAACATGCTGCAAGGTACCATGTAAACATTAATAGTTAAAAACTTAGTGTTAAAATATCTTCTTCTGCTCTATCTATGGAATTAAGCCAACTTCTTTTTTATTTGAACTCAATCCTTGACATTTGATTTAGCGTACGCCTATGAAAAGGTCCTATGACTCAGCCCAGCCTCACCAGTCGATCCTAGATGCAGATGAGGATGGATTTAAAAATTTTTCCTTATCTTTAACCAGGTACGTACAAGTATGTTTAAAAGTTAATAAATTCCTGTCTAAGTTAGGGAAATAAAAGTTTTATGACCATTATTTCTTGAATGTCGAAATTAAGAAGATGTAAATTTGTGTTCAAATCACCGGGGAGAACTAATTTCTTTTTTTTTGTGAATGATGCTTAGCTTAAGAACTAGTATTTTCGGATGTTAGAGAAAGCAATTCTATGATCTGAAAATTTTAG
Source organism: Labyrinthula sp. Ha (assembly GCA_015227615.1). Taxonomy (NCBI): domain Eukaryota; class Bigyra; order Labyrinthulida; family Labyrinthulaceae; genus Labyrinthula; species Labyrinthula sp. Ha. The sequence goes on from JAALGZ010000006.1 coordinate 131,923, forward strand.
TTGCATGTAGCCTTATAGTTCAAGACAATATAATTGCTAAATTCAAATTTTGACTTTGTAGCTGATGCTTTTAAATATTTGATTGGTCAAGACACAATGGGAGCAACAAATTTCACAGAAACATTCTCCAAAGATGTAACCAAGCACTAATGAAAGCCAGGGGATGACTGTTACCTTCAAAATATCTGATTCTGTATTGTAAAGAAACTCACAATAAAACTTTTGTTTCAGCATTATTTATTTAGAGAATTTTTGAAGGAGCTTTCTAAGGCAAGGCAATATCCACAGAAAAAAGTATATAGATATATTATGGTTACTTGCAAGGATAACTAAGAGAACCACTAGAACAAGAACTACTACACTAAGATATAGAGCAAGTTATTTTCCCTTTTAAATTCATAATCATATTGATTCAAAGATAAATTTCAAGGCAGATAACTTATTAATTTTGCTGGGATAAGAGTCATACATGATATAATATTAACTCTTAATTTCTATCCAGAAATAGGATAATCATCATTTTAAGATCCAATGGTATAGCTGAAAGGGATATAAATCCTTTTAAAGATGCAGAACTATTTTGACTAAGAATTTTGGGTGATTTTAAAAGCTTTGCAAGAATAAAAGCCATTATCCAGAAAAAACTATTTTATGAGCTAGAACAGCAGCACAAAGTCTTTCTACCCATAATGAGTTATTAATAAAAAGTTTCATGTTCATTATTGTGTGTCTGTGGATCAGGATGTAATATAGTGCAAAAAAATAAAACTAGGCTATCCTGGATTTACTGCCCAAGCCGATTCAAAACGAAAAATATAGAGAAGAGGTGACACTAGAGGAAAGAAATTCTGTTTACAATGTTTTTAACCATATTTGACATATGTGGAATATATTTCACCTTGTGAACACTTACCTACAACAACGATGTTTATGCCCGAAAATCCCATTCGAACATAGGATAATATAGTGCACTTAAATACTACAAACCGATGTAAATATTTTGTTGATATTCCCTGAGCTGATTATTTCCATGTTAAGCAAAAAGTCGAAATACCAAGAACACACTTAAGTATATTACAAATATGGTCTAGGGAATGTAAAGAGCCATAAGGATAAATTGCGGATATTGCTAGTGTGCATGAATTACCAAATGGGGTTGAATTAGTACCAATAGACGAAAACTAAACACAAATAAATGGCAAAGCACGATGGCGCGAAATCGTTTGCACAAACTTATTTAGTATAACCCAATAAAATTATAGAAGAAAACCTAAAATTGATTCTAGGTAATTAAGTTTTGATTAGCTCCTGTGGAATTGGATTAGTGTTAACCATGCAAGAGGATGTTTGTATAGCATAGACAGCCCATTAAAATCGTCACCCAATGATAAAGTTATATATCTGAAATAAGCGCACTAAGTATAGAGAATCACCTATTTAAAATCCCTTAGTTTGTGTATATCTTAATTCTATCAGAACTTTTTGTTATCCAATTTATTTCTTTAAAAACAGATTTTGTTTAAGACGATGAACCTTTCATATGAAACACTTCATGCAGTTCTTGCTTTCATAAACATTACATTACGCCGTATTCAGGCAGTAGAGTCCTATAATCATTAGTACATTTATGAGATGAACAGCATAAGCTTCTATCAGAACCTAAATTTTGTATTGAATAATTTCTTTAGACCAGTCCCAAATTTTGTTGGGAATGAAATGGTCACATCAATCCCTTGTGAGTTTATAAATTTTGTTTTATAGCACGTTGCAGTCCCCTATATACTAATCTAGAAGGCATAAAAGGATTTAAAATCTTATACTAGTTTACAGGATTTAGAATTTTTACTAGAACATAGAGTTGGACCCTTAGCTATGCCAGTATTCTCGCTATAGATGATGTTCAGTTTTGCCATAAGCTTAAACTGGATTTAGCTAGTAACTAACCAGTAACGACTGAACTCGTATCAGTATAAATAACATGCCCAGGTCTCACTAGACAGCATTGACTTAATATAAATATATCTGTAAGGGCTTGAAAGTTACTTGGTTTACTGTATAATTATTAATTTAAATATAGATGACACAAGGTCACCTATGGGTGAGTACATAATAATCTCTCTTATCCAATATCGAAGCTGTTTCTTTTTCATACTGCAATAAACCTTGAATATGTTTGTAGTAGACCTTGTGGAATTCTGTTGAAAACAGAATAAAGCAGGATGACTACTACGATCCAAAGAAGTCTCTATAATTCTCTCGGTATTTATTTCATATTTATTATGAATGAATTTGATGCACCATTTTGGTTTCTATTGATTTACCACAAAGGATGCTCCGTGCCAGTCACTCATAGTTGCAGATTGGTGATCCTGACCCCATATGGATCAGTAATGTTTATTGAAATGAGCCTTGGATCATTTCAAAGATTCTCCAAGTTCTATCATCAGCTACAACTTTGTTAGCAAGGATCCGGATCAAATGCCAAGTCATTCAATCAAGAAATTGTAATGAATATCTAATCAGTCATCCTCATCAAGACCAGCTCTATCATATGCTAGCAAGTATGTTTACAGCTTAGATTATAGTAATTCCACATTCTCGTTTCTGGTTAAGTCATGTTAGCAATTTGTCGCCAAATTATTTAAGCCGATCTTTTTGTTCCAAGCAATTTCTCTTATTTTGTTTCGAGTGTGACTAACTCTTTTCCAACTATAATGCAAGGGCTCAATTTACAGTGGGTTACATGATAATTTGTAGTGGCAATAAGAACATTTATTCATTATATGCAATTTGATTGTTATTAAAAGGGAGCAGTTTGGCAATGAGTAGAACAAATTTGATTATTGCTCTGAAAGGAAGGAACCCGAGTCACCATACATGTTTTGGGTTCCTCGGTTGTTTTCTTTTTTGCTTTCCTCAGATTGTCTATATCTTTGAAAGATGTAATGATTAGACAGTTTTAGCAGGATTGGTGATCCGTGGACAATATTCATCCTTGATCAGTACTTAGAACTATTTTTTTAAACTGTTCCGTAATACTTTGCGTAGTCACTTATTGCGTATGTGATTATATCTTCAAAGAGAGCCAAGGCACACCTAATCAACTATTTAATGTAGCTTAAACCCAGTAAAGCTTAGATAGCTAAAGAATAAAAACTGCCTTACTGCATTATAGAGGAGAACGATAGGGTTCTAAAATGTCGAGCTTTAATGTTATATAACATCACAGTCTCCTGAGTATGTTATTCATATGAAAAGTGGCCAACAGAATATATATACAGGTTAAAAAGTTGTATTCTAATGCTTAAGGATAGGTTTAAAGAATTTAAACAAGATTACGAAGCATCAGCAGCTCCTGCTTTGAATTTCTAGGCGCTCATGTCTATACTAATTGTGCAACATCTTTTTCACAACTTGGTGAGTTTTCGAATAGGATTTTTCAGGTCAAAGATGTTGTTTCAATTGTTTTTTATTTCTGCAAATTGCAATGTGACACAATAATTTAGGTTTTCTATATTTCCTATGATGTTTATATGTGGCTTCTGGTTCATGGTTTTAGGTCATTGAATTTAGTAAACACATTGCCAAACTTGGTCAGTGCAAACAAATAGCTCAAGACAACTATAGTGTTTATTAGTTAGGATTAACACCCAAAAGCTTCTTGGAACCTTTCTGAATAAACATGCTTCACCCCTTTGACCAATTTGTACTCGGAAAATGTTGTGGTTGATATTCGCGATACATTCAAGTCACTTGTGTGTTAAGTTTAAAGCAGTATAGCCATGATTTGCTACTTAATGTATTAGATGAGCCATGCTGGTTATTGACCACATTCTATCACGGTGTTTGTTCTAAACTTCGGCATACATCTAATAAACAAGTAGTAGAAAGAGAAAGATACCTCTCAATTGTGTCTACCTGAACTTACCTGCATTTTGCTTGTTGTCTAATAGCAAGAGAATATTTTCATACGAAATACTTCTCTCTGATTTCTTTATGACTTGTCTGATGAAGATAACTTAGTTTTGTTTTGGGACATCTTGAAGATAAAAAATGATGCATGCATATTCTGTTAAAAGAAATTTGATACAGAATAGTCAACTTCACTTTCTAGTCCTATGCTCGGATAATTTAAAAATTTGCGAACTCCTAGGTAATAACTTAGGCCCAAAGAATAGATCATAGTATAATTGTACATAGTATTTTTTAGTTGTATTGGGGCCATCGCTTTAAATTCATCGGTTTTTTTTAGTTTTCTATTCAATGAGATAATTATTGACTTTGGTTTATGATGGAGTTTGGTCAACATAAACTTTTAACTAGAACAACAAGTTTTATCACAGTGATCGAAAACGAAATTTTGGTGCATAAATAATGAACTGTTATCCTAAGTGTTAACAAGGAGAAAATTTTCCACTCCAGAAATTTGTTAAAACATAGAAGCTAGTAGTTTTTGCTGTGCTAGCTCATTTCCCAAGAATGTCGGATGAATTTAAAACCATTTAAATCAACTTGTTGTAAGCGGTAAATCTACCTTCTAGTAAGAACTTCAAATACAGCATATAGGTATGAAAACTGGTGTTATCTTTAGAGAAAGGTATTTTCTGTTTCTATTTATTGGATTTGATGTACACACTTTCTAGTCGATGATTTCTATATTCAAACATTTTTTATGGAATTAGATTATGTTTTTTTGGTTTCCATTGCTATATTAGTAAAGGTGTGCAAGAAAACTTGCCCGATCTGTATTGGGGATATTTTCCCCGGGTACATCCGTTAAAAAGGTTTATGGATAATCGGTTACAAAGCATGCTATTCACTACCGTTAGGATCCCAATAGGCTTGTTATCTAGTGGTACCTTCCATGGAATTTTGTCGATATATCGGAACACTTTAAACAACCTATACTTCCAGTGGAATAAGGATAAGTTGAAAAATCTTGTAACTCAATAAACAAGACAACCTCACGTCACAAAAGCCCATGCCCCAGGTTATTTACATTTGAGTGATTTCTACAAAGGGAAATAGTTGGTTGAAAAACTATTGCGAGAAAGATTCTAAACGTAGCATCAGATTTTTCTTAGCTATTATATGACCCATATGAGACCCATTTGAAACATTATGAGGTACTGCAATTAGGGATGTTATTTGATATATTGATAATTTATCAATAAAAAATTTCCCAATATTTTTCTTATTGATTGATTCTGATAATTTCCAAATTATTTTGATTGATTATTGATTATCATTGATAATCAATAATAAATTGGGCCACATGGCCAAAATCAATTGATTTATTGATACGTTTGATTATTGATAAGTTTTAATAATTTAGTAATTCCGTCACTTCTTAATGAAATTCCACAATTATTCCGTGAATAAATACTGAGTCACCGGGTTTGAAGACCCAGGGGGTTATACTCTGACCGTATCCTCTACAGCTATACCAATTGACACCTTTACCAATGAACCAGTATGAGCTCTATAGGTTGGATTCGTCGATTCCGGAGAACCCTTCTACAAGGGCAGACATGATATTGAACACACCTAAGCAAGGACTAGGAGTTACGAGACTTAGCTTATGTCGTTCGAAAGCTCTCTTTTCTTAGATTGCACTTTTTTAATATTTAATTGAATTTGAAAATTTTAGGAACAATAAATAATAATGCTTTAACAACAGCGAAATGGATGATGACTGCAGACAATGAAATCCCTCTAAGTCGGCTCCAAATTCGTTTCATTGAAAGTTAGGTACATATTCATAAAGCTCTCTGCAAGAGCTTTTAATATAAATGAAGTTAAGCGGCTAAAATAAATTTTAACTTCCTCAAAATAAAATATATTTGTTCGCGATAGCAAAAGTTTTCCATAATGTTCATACAGAAATGCTTGTATCTTGACTTAAACTCATATTCAGAAAAACTATAACACATCATTCAAAAGATATTTTAATTTCCCATGCACTCAAAAAGAAGTAGTTTAGTTTTTTAAGAAGTTACTCACGAGTTATGTGCGTTTTAGTATCCGAGTATCAAGGCAAAATTTAGCTTAGGAAAATCTGCCTCAGTAAAAGTCATTTTTCTCAGTCAATAATTCGTCTTTTTAAACCAAATAAAAATTTAAAATGTTTTAGATATTAATTTCAAAGATATTATAGCTTTTTTAAGTTTTTTTGTGTGAAAATACTAAGGTTAAATTACGTATTTCTATATTTCAAGTATACTGTTCAATTTCAGGTCATATTTTTGCTTCTCTTGTATCTCGCTCAATCTTTCTGTAAAGTACTATTGTAATCTGTTAGACTTATATTAAACATTTTTCCAGCCGCTGGTTTTTAAATTTTTTGTTTTTGAGGACTGAAAGATAATTTTTGATTCTGTTCTTTTCACGTAATCCTTTATTTTAGCTGAATTTGTCAATAATTGCAAAGCTTATTTCTCAATGAATTTTTGAGCTATGAAAAACAAAACACAGCTTTGGAAAGCTCTTTTAAATATCTTTTTAGTCATATAAGATAATACAGGATGCAAAAAATAATAAATTTATGTAGAATGCAAAATATCATCAAAATATGGCACATCCATTTTATATCGATCAGAAAACAATGAAGAAAAAGGTTACACCACCTCTGTAAACTGTCAACGTTAGTTTTTATATTCAACTTTTACCTAGGAGTAAGCAATAGTGTTTTATTTCTTTTGTTATTATGGGGTGGTAAAAACTTTATCAGCGATTTTTTCAGAAATGCAGTATAATGCCCATAAAATGAACAATACCTTTTCAACTCTTTTATGAAGCTCAAAACATATTGAAAACTAAGCTTAGCACTTGCTCACATAAAAATTTAGAGGAGTAAAACAATATAAAGTAAAAAAAAACACGATTACTGAAAATAAAGCATATAGTATTTGTTACTTTTTGTCACGAAATCTTCCTCAAATACAATATTGTCGCCCACAATGTGTTTCACATTTAAAAAACCTTTCCAACCATGTATTTTGTCAAGGTATTTGATAAGGATGAGTACCTTAAACCTTTAAAAAGGTTAATTTTAGGGGTCCTTTTCACTAAGTACACAGATCTCTAAAAAAAATATACATTGAAACGTAACATCACGAAGAACAACTCCATAGATGATCTGATTCTTCACAGACCCTAAGAACTCACCATACCTAACTTCTGAAATCATTTCTCAGGATATTTCTTCTCTAGTTAACTGTAACTGAGCTAAACTTCACTCAGAAAAGTCAAATGTTGAAAATCTGCACATCTGAAAATACGAAATCACTCAGTTTTGCTATAATCCCCTAAATTTTTGTACTAGGGAGCCCCAAACAACTAAAAAACACAACCTTTAACCTTTAATTCTGTTTTTTAGGATATTTTTAATGTTTTTTTAAAGAAAAGTCAATATTGGGCTAAAATGCTGTTTTTATCAACTTCAATCCGTGTAATACCTCAAGAAATACTTGTTTAGAACCTGAACAGATCTTACCAGTCAAACGAACGGGTAAATTTAGGTCTAGAAACAGTTTTTTTCTTGGTGAATTTGAGTATTCTGTATAGACTTCATGACAATGTATCCTATTTCCAAGATCTCAGAAACTCTGAAAAAGGATACTCTTAACTGTCAAATATTCCTGAATGGGTGATACCAAGTAACAAAACATCCTGAGAAATGGTAATCAACCAGAGGTATTGATGATTTAGGGTTACTCCGAGTTTTGTTTGAGGAAACTCCAAGAACTTCCCTATTAATCTCAGCAATAGTTATTTCGGTTAATTTAACTTTACTCCAAACTCAAACATAAAACAGCCAAAACTGAGCTTCAAATTATTTGAATACAATGAACTTAGACTCTAGCCTTATCTAGAATCAGTTTCTAGTAATTTAGAAAAGAAAAAAATAATGTTTGAGGCTTTTATTGGTTTTTATTATGTAGATCTCTATCATATAATTGCAAATTCATACATAAAAATACATGTTTTTTTAACTTTTACATATGATAAACTGCTTAAAAATACATATAAATTGACATGGAAAGCGCTACTATAAATTAAAGAAGATCAATGTTTTTAGTTTTTGAAAAAAGTCATTATGTAGTCGTTTTTCTGGCGTATTTATGAAGAAAAGTGATACTTTTGTTTTTACAAGTTCAACATCTTAATCTTATTTTTATAAAACATGCTTAGTATCATTTAAAAGAGAAAAATCATATCTTTTTTTTGATATAAAAGTTTTTTGTAGTTTTTAATTAGAAGTTACCTATTCAGTTACAAACTTTTCATTAAAAATACATTCTTGAAGTACTCAAACATGCAATAAGAGCCCAATATATATACCAACTGAAACGCATCAAATAAGAGGATAAAGGGACGAACTATGGAATTCAAAGACAAAAAAGACATCCCAAAGTGTACGGATACGGCTTTGAAAGCAGAAGAAGTTGAAGTAGAAAAAAGATTGAAGTTGAAGAAGAATCAGGGAAGAGCGAGGAAAGCATTCTACAGTGGAGTTGAGCTTAAGGGTAACCTAAATTCAGAAAGAAACAAGAGCAAATTGAAAGCTCTAAAGTTTCTAAAAGAAATTCCTGAGTCTGTTTTAGAAGATTTTGATAAACTTAATATTGTATAAACTCTAACTAAATAAGAATTGTTTTTCGTATTTTCTATCTTCATATGTATTTATATTTATTGTCGTTTTATGTGCGTCTCTGTTGTGGCAGAGAAAACAACCTTCATTTATGTTAAAAGTAGCGTTACCGTTAAAAGCCCTATATTCTTAGGCAAACTTCTTAGAACAACTAAACTACTTATCAATAAATTATTGGAATCCAATATACCTTGGTGTCTCCTTTATCATCTTCTAACGGTAAGTTTGTTAACTTTTCCCCTACAGCTTGGACCTGGTCTCTGGTTGAGTCACAACTCCTTGAGGTATTTAATACCCTACTGACACAATAAGGTAAAATATGTGCAAACTTTTAACTATTTCATTAAGTAGCACTAGAAAACTTGCACACTCAGCAGCTTCTGTGGAACTTAATATTTATAGACAGTCAAACAAGTGTATTGGTTAACTAGCATAGGAAAAAAGCAATATCCAACCAAAAAACGAATACGTCGGAAAACGATGAAGGACAAAACAGTCGTTTTCTTCTTATTATTCTTTAGGAACCACCGGAAATAGCCATAAACTGAAGTGGAAAATAATAAAAACTCGCAAAACTGTACTTTTACGTCTTATTATTTATTCTTAGGTCAAACAATACTGAAATAAATATCAAAAACGAAGAAGAAAGAAACCATGGATAAAGAAATTGACTTGACTCAGGCCTCCACTTCATGCAGTATATCTGTCTTTGCTACAAGAACTTCAACTGCTTCTTCTATTTCAAATCAACAGCCAGAAGCCAAGCGTCAAAAGATCAAGAATAAGGCTGAAACATGGAAGAAGAACTTTCAGGATTATGTAGGAAGATCTTCAGGAAAGCAAGATACACCTTCAGCAAGCAAACGGAGCAGAACAAAGATGAAAAGAAGCAAGGCCTATGAATATTTTAAGCTAGATGAAGTGGATGAAACTCGGATGCTATGCAACGAGTGTGGAGTTTCTGTTAACTATACGAACAAGAACACGACCGCGATGCTTAATCATATGGGAAAGTGCCAGAATATTATATTGAAAGAAAAGGAAAAGTCTCGGAAGAAGATTGGTGGCCGAATTTCGAGGTTTTGTTGAGCCAGAGCTCTACTCAGGCTAGGGGTCAACATGCCTTTGGAGTGAAGGGAAGTTCAAGTGCCAATGATGCAGATAAAGCAGTTTATGAAGCTCAGAGGAAGGCTGTTGTCATACTGAAGCAAAGTTTTGGATTCTGGAGTAAACCTTGCATTGTGGACGTTGTTCGAGCCCTTCATCCTGAGCACAAACCTGTTGGACGACAACGCTTCAAGAAGGATATTATGAATGATTACAAGAAGGCTAAGAAGCTTATAGCAGTGGATTTGATGAAGCAGGTCAAGAGTGGAAGTTTCAGTATAACATGCGATAACTGGTCTTCAACATGTTACAAAGGCTATATGATGTTGACTCTGCATTGGATAACTGAAAGCTTTCAGATGAAAAGGTTGGGGCTTTCCTTTGATAGACACAGAGGAAAACACGATGGTGGAGCAAACTGCAACTTGATCATGGCTACGTTGAAGGAGTTTGGGATCCAACATAACGTTGTTAGCATTACAACGGATAACGGAAGCGACATGCTCTCTGCTGGTAAAAGGTTGCATAGTATATTGTTGCAAGAAGAGGAAAAAGCAACAAGCGAAGGAAAAGTACCTATTGTCCCTGTTTTGAAGCTGGATGACTTTCATTTTTGCTGCATGGCCCATGTGAACAACTTGATTACAAAAGAAGTATTAAAGCATCTCAAGAACCAGTTGTATCGAGCTAGAAGGTTCAGGCTTTATTTTAATGGAACAGCAAGACAAGGGCTATGGGAAGCAGCTGTAGAAGCATGTGGTTTCAAGGGTAAAGACGATGCAAAGTTGCCAAGTATCGATGTTGCTACAAGATGGGAGCGCATGTTCCTTTTTCTACAAGCCTTGGTGAAGAAGAAAGATATTATCTTAGAAGTCCAGGAAAAGATGCCAGCTGATAGAGAGTTTACAATGGTAAAGCTTAATGAGTCGGAGTTTCATGTCATGAGTTTCATTGCAGATATGTTGAAGCCGAGCTATCTGGTAACGACGCGGGCTTCGATTAGCACACAGGTGACTGTCTGTTATAGAAGAAAGATGTTTCAAGCTCTATTTAAGTCATTAAGGGAAATAAAACAGAAGTGTAGTGATCCTCCCTATGAAGTTGCTGAGCATTTTGGCGATGAATTTCTAAAAGTATTGGAGGACTTGGCTACTGTAACTGAGTCTGCACTTAGGAAAAAGGTGGCTGCATATCAAAACCTGTTTGTTGATTCCAAGGTTGTTTTACTCACGGAAATATTGAGCAAGAAGGTTTACAAAAACACCGAGGTAGTTACTGGATCTTCTACTTGGCAGAAGCACAAAGCTGTTTTGGTGGAGTTTATTGCCACTGTTCACAACAAAGAAGTTTTGAAGCGGCAAGTCAAGAAGCGAGTGCAGCCTATGGTGGTGGAACGAAGCCTGGATGATTTTTCAGATGAAGATGATGATGAAACCATACATGCTTTGGATATGGAGGACTCTAAAAGGGTGGAGGCGTTTCTAGCTGAAAAGAGATTACCAAAAGGATATTCGACACTGGACTTTTGGAGGGAGAAGAGGTTCACTTATCCATTGCTTGCAGTTTTAGCTAGAAGATATCTTTGCATCCAGACAAGCAGCGTTGATTCTGAGCGAAGTTTTTCCCATGCTAAAAAAACGTTTGTTGGCAAAGAAGCGCTGAAGGATGAAACGTTTAAGACTCTGATGGATTTAAGAGAATACTACTTTTATCTGGATCCTGAGTTGTGTCGGAGCCTGAAGCAAATGGAGGGGAAAGATGATTAGCATAAAGAAGTTAACATTTAAAAAATATTTTATTGTAGTCAAGTAGGGTTCTTTTCCCTCAGGTTATCTCCCTCCTTCACTAATTTTAGTTTTAAAACTTACGGTGAAGTTGGGATATTAATGTGAAGATTGTTGTTGTTTTTATGCTAGAAACTTAAAAAATACCTATTAAATTTACACAGTAACTTCGAGTTCAGAACGTTAAAGCTTAGTTTGCCTAAAATTGAGGTTAGAAAAGAAACTAAAAAGTACGAAACAAACGTTAAACTTCCTGTACAAGGTGTTCTTCTAGATCATTCTCACGTTTACGTCTCTCCCTCTCCATATCCTCTACCATCAAGTGCCAAAGTAACGCGGTAAATATCGTCAGCAACACGAATATTGCAATATCAATGTCTTTCATTAGTTTTGTCCAGTTATTTCTTTTTTCGAACACGTAAAACTTAAGGTTCAGTTCAATTAATAGTTGGATTTTGAATTAAAATGGGGTTCTCAAGGCTTGGGCTATAGGACCCAATTTATTATTGATTATTATTTGATAATCAAAATGAAAATTCTTTTATTGATAATCAATTAAACTGCAAATTCTATTATTGATAATCAGAATCAAAATGATTATCAAATAATTATTGATAATTTTTATCAAATAACACCCCTAGTTAGGAGTTTGTTGGTGACAGGATGAAAGTGTGGGATAATCGCTGTGGGTTTGGGCCTCTCACTGATGTTTAATGTTGGCCTTTTTTGTTCGGATTGATGTTGAAGGTGGATGCATAGAGGAGTATTCGGTAAAGTTTTGCTGTAGTTATCACATCTAGCGTTTATTGATGACAGACCTAAACAATGAGAATATATTTACTTTTGTTGCATGTTGTAGCGAATCTGGAAGGTTAAAGAGAAGCTCGCTCTTTCAAGGTATTCCGCTCCTTTGCTACCAACTTCCTGTATTGCAAGGATGTTTGTATCGGCAGTTAGGGCATATTCCTCGATAGACCTGAGCTTGTAGGAGGTGAGACGGTTAACATTCACAGAGACAATTGAAATTGTTCTGGAATCTTGCGCTTCATTGACTGGTGTGTGTCTTTTGACTGCCTGAGTGTTGCCGGAACTCATAACGGTTTCTTTGTTTCCAAATTTTCCGTTTCCCAAAAACTTTATCATTTCTATAGAGTTGCATAGGCTCAAAGATATTTCGAGACGAGATTTATTCGAGAATAGAATGAGACACGTCTCTCAGTTTGGAAATACCAATGGCATAATAATAGCACTAACGGTATTTTTTCTGGTAAATAGTGGAAGGTATTCCTAGTTAATTTTTCTTACTGTTAATTACCGTTTCTACCGTTTTCGTGCACTAAATGGAAACACTGGATGATATATGAATTTCTCGTTTTGGGTTCCTAATTTTAAGAAATACAGGAGCTTGCTTGAGTTTCTAAACTTGTAAGCTCGATCTTCGAGTTTTCATCCAAGTTATATAAACAACAATGAAATAACTATTAAGAATAAGGTGAAAACTATCGTACACAGAAAAGGTTACTGGCAATTTGATTTTGAAAGGAAATTTCATCTTACATGATGCCAGCTAGTGGTGTAGACTGAGGAAAATTCCTCATTGAGGAATTGAGGAAACTTAAAACAACTAAAAAAATAGGGAGTTTTGAGGGTCATCAAGGGCCAGTCATGAAATCCAAATTAATCAATGAGTCCCCAGTTAATTCCTTATTGAGTTCCCTAGAAAGTTCCCAAGTCAACTACTGAATGAATTCTTCATGCCTTACTCAAGATGACATCATTTCTCACTTAGAATTCCGCATCCACTGGAGAAATTAATAAAAAAACAGAGTGAATCTTCAATGAGATCTCATTCTCAACACCCAATGCTAGTCGAGTTTTCTTTTCTTTACTCCAATAACGACATGGATTTCATAGATATCTTGCTCTTTAATTAGCAGAATACACTATCAAATTCCAAAAAATCTTTCTTGGCTTAAGAAAGGCCTGACTTTAAGAACAGTATCGTATTTTAAGGTTTCAAAAAGAGAAAGTATGAAATAAATCTGAGATATAAGGAAGTAAATCTGATGTGCTTAACAGAAAGTCCTGTTCGTACAATGTTGATTGGAATAGGGTGAATTGAAACTTATACAGATCATTGAACTATTTAAATTCTTTCAATGATAAATATTGCTATACATTTTATACCTATTTCAAAGAACATCTAATCACGCTTGTTTTGTGACACCTTATTATTGCGCAAGATACCTATTTCATACTCTTTTCAGCGGGTTAGGGTCGTCCTTTGTATCGTTTTTTTTCTCCTCTACTAGGAAAACATTTGGAAAGCCAATGTTTGAAAACAGTCTCCAAGCCTAACTAGACTAAGCTAAAAATTAAAGTTAAGCTGGGTTTACTTAGATTGTCTTAAGAAGCACCTACGGATACCTGGCTCTACGCCTGTCTCATAAAACGTGTCTGTACAACTTCTTGGTGACCATATTATCTCAGTTTCAATGCCGATTGATTTCGATCTATATTTTCGGGAAAACGTAAGAATTGAAGCTCTATTATTTGAAAATAAAATCTTTATTGCGAACAATAATCATATTGTTGAAGGGTCAGATGGTAAGAGTTTTAGGCTCTGGTTCCAATCAAGATAAAGAGATTGGCCATGAAGTTCAAAGGAAAGATATTTTCCACTTGTTACATTCGAGCATTGTAAAGTCCGAAGTCATACCTAGAAAATAAGGAAATGAAGTCTCTTTAGAACGACACTGTGCTAGAACAACTTAACCTATTTGAATCATCATTACCGCTCAATGGCATACTTACTTAATTCATTTTCATAAGTGGATGCACCAGACAACAATATTTACAGTTATATATGATTTTCAAAGAGCGCAACGCGAGCCTATATCCTTAGGGTTTCTGTTAAAGTTGTACAAGTTAGGAAGCTAGTTTTGTGAGTATACAAAGTGAAGGTAGTTTGGTTTTCTGATATGACGTATGAGGGTAGTTGGTTGTGGTACAAGGTAACGAAGGTACAAAGGCTAAAGTAGCACAACTAGTATAAAGTAAGTAGTACCAACCAGACTTTAATAACTAAAAAAATAATATCTCATTCATATTCAACAGTTTCCTTGCGTTGAATTATAAGTAGTTCGGCAAATAAGGTCCCTACAAAGAGACAAGAACTGGTTATACCCTTCGCTCAACCAGAAACACTGTATTTATATCAGTTTATCCAAAAAAGCTTCTTTCTCTATCAAGAATTGGGTGTGCAATTTCTTAAGATTTTCTTTCATAGTATCCTAACTAATTCTTCTTAATTATAGTTCTTAAGGTCCAAGAATATGTACATACTTGGTTTTGGGGAGTATATTTAAATTATTTTCTAAAAAAGATGCCTCTAATCACACATTTACTCACTTTATTCTATAGTATTAATTTTATAGAAGTCTTGTTGGCATTAGCCCTTTTCTTTGGGACTTTAGCTACATTTAACATTGACTTCCAGAGAAAATACCACAAGAGAAGAGACAAAATGGAGATTAATGAAAAAAAATCCCGTTCAAAATAGAATTAAAGTGTTTTAAAATTATGTCACTCTCCCTGGCCATAAGTACATGTGTATTTCCTACCCAACTATAGCCACATCTACTAGTCATTCAAGGAAACAATATTGAGATAGTCACTATACTATGAGAAGAGCTTACAAAGATTATTACTGATATAATTAGCGCGGCGAATAACAAAAAAATTCTTAGCAACGCAAATATAAATATTAGTTGAGTGAGAATGCTTCTGCTGTATTATAGTGAGATAGCAGTTCCTAACTCAAAAGAAGTTGTATTCATGTGTTTCATCGGTTGCGTAACGTCTAGGACTGTGTATGTTACGGGTTCTTGCTAAAGATATCTACCTGTATTAGTTTACTGATCCAAATCACTATCAAATTATTCTTTTTCGGTTACTTTCTTGTATGTTTAGTGTTCTTATTATTTTCTTGTAGACACTTGATAACTAGCTACGAAAAGCATGTTTTTTCAACTGGATAAGTTTTCATTCTTCGGTGCACAGGTAGTTTCAATTTCTCAAGAGTTTTAACACTTAAGAATTCCTGTGTTTGACAGACAGATGAAGGTGACAAATAGGCTTCTTCTAGAGAATCTTTGGTGTTCTGTGTTGATTTAGCATAGCAGTACTTAAGATAAGGCAGTGGAATGATTAAAATTTAGTTAAGAATTCAAGTTCAAGAACCACCTTATAATCCTTTTATATAAAGCTCAAAAACTCATCTAATTAAAATTCTACGCCATTAACTGCATTATACTGTGTACATATATTGATGAGTTTTTCCCTTCCCTTATTAGAGTTTTTCCATAGACAGTAGAAACGAACTTATTCCTTTTCTATTGAACGATAAAACTTTATTTAAGATACTTTTTTTCATCGTCATAAAGTTTCTCTAGGACAGACAAAATGTAATTTAGTATAGACCCCACTTTCTTTGTCTATACTATTCACACTTTCATGTAATTTCCTATTAGTCTTTGTTTTGCTAAACAGAGTATAAACCATTATATCTGAAGGGCACATTACTGAATGACGGTATAGCCGAGAAACCCGTAAGATCAATCCCATACCAAAAAAACATAAACCGGGAGATGACGACTCAAACAAGAGAATCCTTCAAGTTCAACAACACAATTGAAACACTATCAAACCAAAACATGTTCACCTCATTCATAAGATTAAATACAAATATATATATTGTGATCCTACTTGCAACTTCATTGTACTATTTAAGCAATACGTCTAATATCCAACGTTTACTCAAAGGTGACGGACTTTCACTAGCTCAATTTATGCTTTTCTTTGGCCTCCAGTATTTAATCTATTTGGACATCAACCCTACAATTCAAACCCAACCTTTTCCCATTTCTCTACTTTTTCACTGTTTCTACTATACTTTTCTCTCCCTCTCCTGCTTCTGGTTATTTCCTTTACAACCATTAACTTCAGCAACTCAATCAATATCCAACTTCCTTTCTCTCTCTCTCAAAGTACGCAAATCCCTTCCTAAAATGATTCCTTACCTTTCTGATCTCTTGCCTTTTAGGAACAAGTTTTTTGAAAAAAGACATTTATTGCTTAACAATATCGAGCAACTAACAGACGCGATGCCGATTATGATGGCAGAGAAAAAATACTTGTTGCCTCATTTCAATGAAATATTGGATAAACTACATCTTATGATACCAGTTTTAGATGACATTCTGCCTAATATGCATAAACTAGCACCTAAAATAGGTCTCCTGCTTCCACATCTAGAACTTCTGATCCCACATTTAAAAGTTATGATGCCACTTTGGGATGAACTGGAACCGCAGATGGAGGTTTTGATGTCTGAAATTGAGCACTTAGGACCTTTATTGGATGAGCTTGCGCCTAAAATGGGAAAAATGACGCCTGTTATGGATTTACTACCTATTGCACACGAGTTAAAGTTGTTTGAGTACAGTAGAGTTGTTGATAGCTTACCTTTTATGATGCGTTTTTTACCAAAAGAAAACCAAAACTTTCAAAGATTGGTTTTGAAGAATGTTGTTTCTGGAGTTGCTATGGCTCATGAAAAAGCAAAAGAGATTTATGAAAAAAGAGAAAAGAAGCTTATAGATAAGGCTTTTGAGAAGTAGTTGTTTCAACAGAGAGAATAAACGTAGTATTGAGTTATTGATGTTTTGTTTTTAATATACAAATACTCGCAAATTATTTTCTTTATTCCATACTTTAAATATTTTAATGCAGAATATTTTAAAAACAAGTTATATCTTTTATAATCTGCAAGAAAAGAATACCTAATCAAGGAAAATCTAAACAGAATTCAGTAACAGTACTTTCTAGTTTAATTTCCTTTTTAGATTTAACAAGCTTAGTACTAGAATTAAAATCTTTGGGATATTCTTCGGTAGTATTTCCATTTAAGAACTGTGTATGTAACTCGTCAAAGTTCTTGAGATACCAATATCGAGTTTCCTTTTCTAAATTTTAGTATGAATAAGTTGAATTTAATTAGTTTTTTCCCATTATCTTCAAAAGAAAAACTTCAACGGAACTGAAGAAGCCTTTTTCTCAACCAACAGAGGGAAAGAACCAAACAACGTATTACATACTATCTCTAGATCCATCTATAATAAATTCAACCTTCGAGTAGAGCGAGTCAATATATTTCTTAGATTCCATTCAAAAATAATAACATAACCTAAAGTTAGCTCATAAATTTTACAACTAAAAAATCTGATTCGATAACGAATCGTGAAATGGGGTCTCTAGCTATACCCCAACTGAGAAACCAATCTAGAATCTCCGAAGTGAACCAACATCATTTTTCACAATTTCAAAAACTTCTTCATTGACAAAAATAAAGGTTATAGTTTAATAAATAGTTGAGTGAAATTTTGTTTCATTTATTGCACCACTACTAAGTACTACTTTGTGACCATTAGTGCAAAGGGTTATGTTACAAGAATTTTTCAGCTAAGCACCAAAATATTCTCCAACACTTGTCTTAAAAGCATTGAGATTGGGCTTAAACTCTCTTACTAAATGTATATTCAAGATTCTTTAGAGAAAACATTTCCAAAACTTAGTATGTTAACATTACACAGAAAGCCAAGAACAGGAAGGTATGGGATACTTACCATGTTTATTATGCACTCGAAGGAACAGGATTTGAACTTGATTCTTCATAAAAATATTCAAAGACGGTATTGAACTTAATTTCACCGTGGATATTTGTAAAATAAGATTATTATGATGTTTCATGAGCTTTTTTCTAAAGCTCCTATTTATTTTCTCTGAATTGTTCTATATTTTGATTCCCACAACTAGGACTAAATATGATGCCGTGGTACTAATGTAAATAATATGGGCACCTTGTAGATATGTAAAGGACATAAAACAGAGAAGCAAGTTAGAGTAGTATTCTATGATAATCAGGGGCGCAACTGGTGAACACAATCAGAAAAACTATAAGTCCATTGTAAAAAGGCTCTCCAGTCTCTAGAGCTGAATTACCCGTTGCTCCAGCTTAGTAAAGGTTGAACTACAGGTACTTTTCCCCAAACTTGTATCTTGGTAACCATGTTTTTTGTTAAAAATTCTCTTTGGAATTAGACAAAAAAACATGCCTATGAAATCTTTAGATCTTCTACCTCATTTTTTGTTTCTTAGGGTTTCACCCCTTGTCTGGCTCCATCTGACAGAGGCGTAGAATCTGAATAATACTCACAACCAATAAGAAAGGTGCTTCGCTATTACTAAGGCTGACGCTTAATAACCAGAAGAAAATATGAATAGCGATAACAAGTCAAAGTAGTTATAGTAAGGGTTGAGAATTTCAGGTAATCTCATAGCGAAATTTACCATATGGCCTTACTTACTATTCGCTTAGTCGCGGGCTATACCGGTATCTTATTCTCTTAGCAAACCCCTCGTGACCTCTCCGGATATCTTGAAGCGTTTTTATGTTTCTCACTAAATAATATGTCTTATCTTCTACTTTTAAATATAGGCTCTACTTGACTTATTGAACATGCTTTTCAACAGATTACTATGTCAAAAAAATTGAAACCACACTCTTAGCAATTAACTGACAGCAACAACTAAGAAAAACAGGAAATCTTGTAGTTCTAATAAAGCAAAAATTTTAAAAAACGAGTAACCATTAACCTTGGTCTTTTAAAAATAATGTTACTCTCCTCTCGACCCGTGCTTTAATCTTCCCACTTTACACAGAAATCATTTTAATAGTTTTCACGACCAGATGTGTCCAAAAGGAGCAAAACCAAGTTGCTCACAACAAGCGGGTAAATGTAAACATAAATAGTAAGAAACCTATCGATAGAGTTATATTTTATTTTCCAATAAGTTTCTTGTGTATATTTGCCTTATTGGTTGATTGTGATAACTCCCCAACCATTTTGGCTCACTATTGGCAATCAATATAAAACTGGACATTTGATCTTTTTATATGGGCTTTAATACGATGAAAGAATGAAATATTTACTTATTATTTTCTCGACGCTGTCTGGACTAGTCTTGTATTGGCAATTATTTGATAATCAGAAAAAAATAAGAGTCATTTGATAAGAAGCAAAAACTCAATTCTATTATTAATAACATGACGCAAGACAATTATCTGTTAATCCTTGATGAATTTTATCAAATTCTATACCCCGGAGTAAAGTAAAAATTATGATGAATAGAGACCGGTATCATTTGCTACAAATGCTCACTGTAAAGAGTATTCTGAAGTGTTTGGGTATAAGTCTGGGAAATGGCATACGATTTAGGGAACTACCGGGCTCAATTGAAAGACACAAAAAAAATTAACTTCTGATCTAAGTACCCAATTTTACCGTCTTTTTGTGCAAAGAAAAATATTACATAAAACTCTCGACAGGAATTACTCTGTCGTAGAAAATTTTTCACATGATGACCTCTATCATGGATACGCTCAAGTGCTCAATAAACGAATTAAGTTTCATTAAAGGCCTTTTCATTTCTTAGTTATAAGGATTTTGTTTATTGGATCTTCAGTATTTTCAGGTTTCTTACTTCCTGAAGTAAAAGTAAAATTTTGGTAAAGGGCAAACTTGAAACTCAACCTGGAAGCTTTGTCGATATAGAATGCTGCACGCAGATGTGGATATTCTTACTTGATCTGATATTTTTGGCTAATACCATTTGATTCATGTACTTTTTCTACCCCTTTTTTTTCATTTTTTATAATGAAAGCCGGTCTACTCTAGAATAGCTTTTCTACTGTTCTCATAATTGGTGAAAACAAGAAGTACCAGGAAATAAGAAAAAGCTTTTAATGATAACCTCTTCAATAGAGCGCGTACCCGGTCTTTTAACCGGGCTATGAAGAAAATTTTCACCCAAATTAAAAGAAGGACTATCCTTCTATTTCAAGGATACTTGTACAAAGTATTTCACCATTAACTATTTGATATCCATATTAATTAGCTAAGATCCTAGATACATATGTCATAAGTTAAAAGTAAAGGAATGAAACTTGGCTCCATTTATCAAGGAAGATATACAGAAATTTAAAAATATTTGAAACCTTTAGATTTATATTACCACTTAACTATCATACCCTTTCAAGAATCTGAAAAGAAGATACGTGCACCAATCATAACTAGCAGTCCCAAGACAGAAAATTCTATTTTTTCTCCATTTTGCTCGAGAAATGTAGAATTTTAGAGCTCAGAGAGGTCTATTGCATCGTATTAGAGGTTCTTTGAGTTATAATGACTGTCTTAAGAAAACATTTTGATTATGTGGAATCTAGTAATTATAAATGTTTGAGTATACTTCTTATGACCACCCATTCTTATTACGTTGGAAAAGATATAGCTTCATTTATTTCAAAACAGGTACATTTTATTATACTAATTCTGCATTAATTTTGCATAATCGGAAACATTGATCAAGAATTTAGGATAATCATTAACGAGGAATCAATCTTTTTCAGCTACTACATTTTAACAGGAAAGACAAATATTTGTAAGAAAACATAAACCATATGTTATACCAATCATCATCATTGGTAACTTTCTACCAGGGATTTGGCAGTTGGCACAAGTTCCACATGACAAGTCTTATTTCAATCATGGAACTACTAAATCCGATTACTTCCCTACAGTTTAGTCCACATCTTAAGGTTAACTGTTTGAGTTCTTATTATGATGAATAATTTCATGGGTAGTTAGTAGGGTTTAAGATAGAATTAAGGTTTTGCCGTAGCTTCATTTTAAAAGACAATTTATATTATATGTAGAAAAGTTATCGACATCCAGTACTCCCACCGCACTAAATTATTCCCAACATTTCAAGATTCTTTTATAAACAGGAAAATAAAATACATGTCATTTATCAGGGGTTGGTCATGGAACAGCAATCATTCTCTTGCGGTATATGTATTTTCTTTGCAGGTGATTAGTCTTGGCTCAAAGTCTCAGTGGGTTAGTCAAACATACGGAGTCTTCCCTTCAATCAAAGATATGATCACACAGTGCTCTGTAGCTTTAACTGAGATTCCCACGTGTATTGAGATGCAGACTAGCTGCCGGAGTCATACTTAACTTAGATGGGGCTCTAACACCATTGGATGGTATGATTTATCTATAAGGTCGGAGCAAAAGGCGGCATTGACGTTTCTTGCTCATACCAAAGATCTTTGGTCGTTCCTTACCGTGGCATTATATCTGAAATGTGGTTATACCTGGCACTGAATGAGTCAAATATCACATTTTGAATTAACTTCCTTACAATGTTAAAGTTTTTCTGTACCATTTATATAAATATATATATCCATTTGACATAGTTCATCACAGCCACGCGAATTGAATTAAACACCTCTAAATCTTTCGCAGCACACTTAAATTGGTTAAATAATAATAATAATAATGGTGAACTTGCTAGTAAGGAATTTTATTGTTTTGTGCTATAACTATTACTGTATTTTGAGTCCCGTGTATGATGCTCGTCTTTGTGAAACCGTTTTAGATGCACAAAGTATTCTTGTTTATACTAAAAGTTATTTACCCGAAATGATTTCATTTTAGTTGAACATGTTATTTGTAAAGGTATTTTAGACAAGGTGCACAGCTATCAAACGTCGTGATATTTATAATTTAGATATTGCAAGCTCTGAGTGCCGTGATGAGCAAACATTCTGCTGGTTGGTTATATGGGTTTAGTTTTCACATGACGTTAGTAAGGGTTATTGATCATTTATTCCCTCGATGTAAATTTAAAGTACTTCCAGATTAAGAGCAAAACCGGGGAAAGCAAATAATTTGGAACAACCAAGAAATATCATTACACCTGATGTTTTCGACAATTGCATATGTTTATGTACTGCACACCCACTTTAAGTTTACGCACTCTAACTCTATATTTACGAGCACTGTATGATGCAACGAAACATATGCGTAAAGTATGTGTAACAAATATTCTAAAGGCAGAACAATTTGCCAATCAGATGGAAAATAGTTTTTTAGCTACGTATTCTGTAAAATTGATATTACAGTTGTCTTTAATCGTAAGAAATTCATCGGTTTTTAGCAATCACTCATCCTATAAGAACTCAAAATTGACATTCATCATGTAGAAACTCTGATTTAATCAATAAGATCCCCCAATTCATTCGAAATCCAATCGAAATACCATAATTTTGCTGGAAATCGCTTGAAACCTTTTTTACTGCTCGAGTATAAGTTTGAGTCGGAACCTAAGTTGTATGATTGAATCCCATCTGCCACCATAGTAATCTGGAATATTGTGTCAATGATTCCGATTTAGAACAAAAGAATTTATCTCGAAAATTTTGGCAGATGTTACTATATTGTCGCGACAATATGCTTGAAAGGTTTGTCAAGGTAGCTTCAATTCATAACAACATTGCTCTGATCCATGCGTCACCATAAGCCTTGTACATATCTCGTGTCACTGTTTTGGTACCGAGTTGAATACAGACGCAACCTTGTTCGGTCAATAAAATTTACAGCGACCTCGACCGTAAATAGCTATTATCAAGAATTTACACTATTTTTTTTGAGGTATATGTGGAATTAGCGCAACCCCAAGTCCACACCAAGACTTAAAATTCAACTAGAGCTTGTTAACTTACTTTTACAGACAGCGGCTATGTGGAAACAAAGTACGCTCTGTCCATGAATATGAAATTCCTGAAAATGAAATCAAGTTGTAGTATCGATGGGTAATGTTGCTTAGTTGAATACTTTTTTAAATAAATAGGATTGATTTCATACTTCAAGGGGAAAGTCTCAGTTGAATTGCTCTATCTTCTACTGGATTAAGTAAAGATTTTAACTAAAATGAATATGAAAGAGTGTCAGTGTATAATGACAAGAGTTAGGAGTATGAAGTATATTGCCCGTAATATACATCTTTTCAGTTCAGAAGGTATACTACCGCCGCCTAACATCCGAAGAAGGCTCTACAAGTATTAGCTTCGTCGCCTATTCTTGTGGGAGTGTACGGATACCCCAAATATTAATGTTCCTTTTAAACCAAATCTCGATACAGCTGTATTGGCATGAGAAAATGATTGAAACTTAAGATTTCTGTTTATTCCATTTTTAATATATTCAATTGGACATGACAAGGTTTGATCAAAATTTTAGTTAAATTAGTTTCCCCTTTTAGCTTGTTAGCTCCTCTTAAACATACCTTTAACTGTCAGGCCAGAATGCTTCTTCTAAATGTTCTATTGAAATGGATCGTGGTTAGATACAAGAAGCTGCGTTCAAACTTTTAGATTAATTTTCAGCTGTTAAGAAAAAAATTTCAAGGAGCTGGTTCATTTGATCTATTAATTTCACTTCGTAGGGTCTTTGCTTGGTATTGTCTGTTATTAGGTTTCGCCCTGTAATCAATATCTAATAGTGAAGTTTAATATGATCACACACGAATCTTGAGAAGAGGAAATATATTCTTGCATATACAAATGTGATACTGAAAGCAAGAGCTTGGATATCCGTATGATATCCAGTTGTCTTCAACATTATGAATATTTTAGCCAAATCGGCTAAACAAGAACTTTGTTAGAGATGACTCTAGAGCCTTCAGCTAACGCGCTACTACATATGTTAACACATCGACCACAGGATGTCGGCGATACATTACTGTATTTTATTTGTGCTTGTAGAAATAGATTTTGCCTATTATCTTCGATCAAGAAATGGGCAGGTGGATCCCGAGAAAGAGAGAAAATATCAGAATCAGCCAGTATGTCGGCGCTAGTACTGAGCGAGAAACTATGGGCAAGTAGGTTAGGTGTAATGCGCACGGGAATACGAATCTACTCTACTTGGAGTCCAACTCTTGATAATTCTGTGCTCACCGAAAAAATATGTTTTTGGGTTGAGTTAGAGGTAACTTCAGATACGATTAAAATAAAAAAAATGCGGAAATCTGAGCTCCAGCCAGCATTAAAATACTGCTATTAACCATACCAATTCCTACACAAAATGAAATTTGCAAGATTTCTGTATCTCTGCGTAGAGTTAGATGATCAAGATTATTCTCTTTGGCTAGACCAAGAATAAATGTCTTCGGAGGTACATATCTAATGTAGGGTCTTTATGTTACTATCAAATCTACAGCACCTGACTTTTCTCTTACCTTACCCCCCTTAAATGAAAACAAAAGCATTCAGTACACTGGGCCCAATCTTCAAACAGATTTTACCTTGTGTATAAAGTGGATGTTCCATTTGCCAACATTTCTATTTGATTTAAGAGCATCTAATCCTTGGTGGAACATCTCAATTTTCTTATGGTTAAGTAACGCTGCTAATTTCTTAATACAGTATTAACCTATGAATGAAAAGGAAAGGGTTTTTGGAAAGAAGCTGAACATTTAGCATTTCGTCATGATCTAGTTTTTCCTGGAAGATAACCAGAGTGTAACCAATAAATCCATAGTCTCGGTTCATAGCTTAATCAATTTTATCAGAGGTTCCATTTTACCTTAGCTTCAGTTACAATGAAAAATAATATGCAGCATTCTTTCATTCTCGTAAGTTTCAGCTATCTACATTAAATTCATTCAGGCTTGTATTAAATATAATAATTTGAGCTTGCTACGTCGAAGTGAGGACTACTGCCCCCACCAACACATTCTACTTTTTCGGTGTTGCCAGGAAAGCAGTTAATTTGTGCTATATGAAAAAAGAAGAATCAATGCATGTTTCATTTCTCTTGCTCACAACCTCGTCGTGTCGTGATCAATTGTTTGATTGTTGGGGTTCTGACCTCCTCAAGTTCACATAGCAGTTCAAGGTATCGTCGATTTGTATGAACTACAGAATCTATCCTTGGCAGGTGCGAGCACATTTAAACCATCAAGAGTAGAAAGCAAACTCTGGTTCAAAGAGTTGCTATAATATATCTTCTAAACTTCTTCGACTCTCCTGTAACCAAGTAGGAAGTTAAATAGAACAAGGGTAGTTATTAAGATAATTTTTATTGTAATGAAGTCCGACTAAAACATAATAATATATATACACGCTTTTTAAAGCTAAATACTAAACATATTAACCAATCAAAATACGATATGATATAATGTGTTAATAGGAGAAATGTCGACTTGTCCATTTTGGACCTCAGATACAGACATAATTACAGAAAAGACCACAAATAAAAATCCATCTTATCAACATAACAATAGATAACTAAAGACAATATACCACAGACTAATGTAGAACTTAGGCTTTAAATACAATTTGTAATATAGTACCGTTAGTGTCTTGATGATACCGATTAAATAGAAATAAACAAATTAATATAGTTTTGAATCGGCTACAGTTCCATTCCTGGATAAATGTCCCAGCTTCTTCACAAAGTTTTAGATTACAAGAAGTGTTGAAATCGACGCAAAAGATATTTTGCAACAAAGGGTTCATCTGTACATTAACCCAACATACAAGTTTTAACTAAACCAGTTAAAAAAGTAGGTGAATGAATTATTTTCCTGGAGAGAAAGAACAAGGTTGGACAGCGTTTGAAGAGGTTCTCCTTGTTGGAAGTGTCTATTCTTACCTCTACACAAACCCAACTCTAACCAGAAGTGGGTGGGCAAAAATACGTAAACATTTTAAAAAGGACTGTGAATTGTTTCAAGGAATTTTATCACATCAACGAAGCTCAGTAGAGTTGAGAATATGGTTTGAGAAACTTACTGAAGTGAATGAGTGTACGAATGGAGCAATGTTCATGTCTATGTTTGAAACCTGGAAGCAGTGGAAGAGAGTAGGAACGAGTACTTCTAGACAGGAGGGGGACGAAAATTTATAAACGAACGTACGAAAGTTGAACAATTACTGCGCAAATAGTATAAATTGTATTTAAGTAATATTATTCATCGACTTTCCTTAAGTAGAAGGGTGAGAGGTTTAACTATATTGTCTGTGAGTATTTTTTTGAGTGTCTTGTATTCTTCATATCCTTCTGCTTCTATCGGAGGATAAATCTCAGCAGCAGCATCTACATATGTATCTTCAAGGGCCTTCATTAAGGTGAAAACTTTTTCATATTGACCACTTTTTGGAACTTTTTTTATTAATTCCACATAAATTTTACTCAATGATATAAATTCACTTATGGTGTCTTTTTCAAGTTGATCAAGTGTTTCGTCTTCTAAGGTTGTTTGCAACTCACGTGTAGTGTCTTGGATAACTAAATGCACATTTTTGCATATACTTATTATATATTGGGTATTCGATAAAGGGATATTTATAAGTTTTTGAAGTGTTTCCTGAAAACAAGCAACCTGTCTGACAAAATCTTCTTTCCTGTTCTTGTTTCTTTGTTGAAGTTGTTCTATCATAGAATCTTTAGCAGACTCGATAGAAACCACATATTTAATAATAGATCTTTGTAAATGACTAATAAAGCTACCATCTCTTCTAATGTCTTTTAGGAATGTGGTCAATATATTAAAATCTTCTATAAACTTGTGTTCCAAAATAGGCAAACTTTTATCGTCTTGAGAAGCGTCATATAATAGAACAAATTTTAGAATATCTCGATTCAGCATATCTACTAAGCTTTGAGTATGTGAACCAACTGTTTGCTCTACCTGAAGCTTGTTACGTCCCATAGTGAGCAAACTCTTGTTTTTCTTTCAAGTTTCTGTATTTGTTGTTTTTGTGGATAGATCAGCTGATTGGATCATTACACCAATTAAAATCATTAAATACCGTTATTTGATTGGCCAACTTCAGAAGTTTACAGATTCTGATTGGTCAAAGAAACAGAAAATGAATGATAATGAGAATGTAAACGCGCAAGAAGAGGAAATGCAGAATCTGATAAACGAAGTTGTAAACAAAGGTGTTGAGTATGAATGTGGGGAGTGTGCTAGAAAAGTTTTTTTGAAGCCGCAAGATCCTGTTCGATGTGGAGAATGTGGGCATAGAATACTTTACAAACCTAGAACAAGACGAGTAATTCAATATGAAGCACGTTGAAGTATTCTTTCACCTTGACAGAAAATTATTACAATTCTTTCTTAATTTATCTGTAAGTATAGTTCCCTCATCATATTTTCATTTGTAGTTTCAGTTTTCTTAGAATTTCAGAAAACAAAACAGGGCAATGTTCATCTTTCACTGTTATTTTAGACTATCTCTTACTTTTGAATCATCAGTAAGTTTAACAATGAGACATTTAATGTAATATTCATGCTGAATGATCATAGGAAAACCAAACTGAGTTGGTTCTCTAAAGAAGCAAAGAACAGATACCTTTCTACTACACTTTAGTTTTTTATCCTCCTTACTCTCTCCTGCCTTACTACCACACCAATTTACCTTCTAGATGTTCAAACTAATGATAATCCAATTATCTCTACTGGTTACTTTGTTTTTTGTTCCTCTTCTTTGCGTCTAATCTCCCATGCACAGGGATAACTATACATTTAGAAAAGACAGAACCAGTTCGTAGAAAAGCAATAATACTTGAAAAACACCCAAGAAGACAATTTTTGAAACATTCCGATATTTAAATATATAATACAAAAAAAAGAACTTGAAGCCACTTAGCTGCTTAAGTACTTAAAATTTCCTTATATTAAGCCAGATCTAAATAAACTCAGTTTCAAACGCTTCATGTAGAGAGAGTACTCATTTGTCTCCTCTAATTCTTGTAAGTCACCTATAGCAAAAGTTGTTGACAGTACCAAGAGCTCTATATTTAATGCAAAAAATATAGATTGAGCTCTCCAGTTTTTTATTGAGTTGGCTCGTAATTTAGTAGACTCCAGAGTCGAGTTCTTCTCTGCAATGAAAAAATGGCCATATGATGCAACCTTAATCATATTATTCCAAACATATATAATCTCAAGATTTACAGTTAACGAATATGATATCAGGAATTCTTAAAACGTATAAATTTTCAAGTAAAAGAAATCCCAAAGACATCAACGACGGTAGAAACTCTTATATTAATGTAACATTTGGTTGATCAAGAATACATCTCTTAACTCTAAGTTCCAACAATCTTTCTTCATTTCCTCTGAAAACACTAATCAAAAGCATTGTTACTACATTAGGAAAAATCTATATTTTGTTTAACCTGGGAAAAACAGTACTTTCACAGGTTGCTTTCACTAAGCTCAACTACGCTCTCCATATTCACCTTATGAGTTAGTCTATGCGCTACCTCCAAATCTGATAACTGAGAAACTTTCAGATGATGTTCATGACAGACATTATTATTTTCCTTGCGAAGAACTGCTATAAAATGGGAAAATAGTGCAAATTTCGAAAATTATCTCTTTAAAAATAGGTTTTCTCCATCCTTTTGTCCCCTTTGCCTTCAGTCAAACGAATTTGGAGCTGAAAGATATTACCGCCAGAAAAATACCCAGAAGTTTTGGTGAACCTAAAGCAGCGTTTAATTGCTAGAAACTAAGAAACAGGAATATGAGCTTATTCTAAAAAAAGAAAGCTGGGCTTACAAATAAATTCTAGTATACCTATCGTACTTAACTGCGTCACAAAGTAAGGGTTTCACCAAGCTGTTTCTCAACATATTCTAACTTTTCACGCAGTATTATTTTATCAGCATCTAACAAATCAACACATAGTAGTTGTCTCTTAATGTTACTGTGTACCAGCCGCAGTTCATCATCCATAACTTTTCCAGTGCATACACCTGAATTATAAAACTTGATTTCTAGCACCCGAAGTTCATGATTTCTTACTCTGAAGGAGCTATATAGCTGCTCAAAAGTTAAATCCTCCAGCTTTTCATGTTGCAACAGTTTAGGTAAATTTTCAATTTCATCGTGGGTTAAACCAAGTAAATCTTCTTGAGCGAAATGTAGAACACATAGACAAACTCGAAAAACAGCTTTCCAACCTCGACTAAGAAGTAAAAGTAACGTTTTTGGAAATAGTGTTTCTGGAAAATGCTGACTAAATAGCGTCAAAAACCAGCTGGTAGCAAAATCTCTAGGATGTATTCCTATGGAATCTAAGTGCCGACTTAATTTTGGCAATTTTTGTTGAATTAAAGACTTCAGCTGAAACAACCGAAGCTGGAGAGTAATTAAAGAAGAACTCCAGAGGTCTTTTAACCCATGTTTCTGTAGCAACCCAACAGTTATCTGATAACAATCTCTTTCTAGCTCAAAAGCAAGTTGATTTGCAGAGTTTGATATATCCGGGGACACAGAATCTGATGATGAAGAAGACAATTCATTAGTTTCAAGTTTTTCCTCTTTCTCAGTGGACTCGAAGCAAAAATCAATTTCTTTAATTACTTCATGAAAAGACGCCTCCGTATTCAAGGGTTTTGTAAAAGTTTCTTCTGATGTGTCTAAATATAAGCTTCTGAAGTGGAATGGAGTAAATACTTGCTTTTCTGTTTTTGAATTCTGAATCAGCAGCAAGAGTGCACCTACAAAAAAAGAAGTTCCTTGAACGTAGTGAAAATCCTTGGAGATGCAACTCAGAACATTAAGCAATGATAAACAAAGTGGCGAGTTGTCATCATAGAAAGTCTCCATATGTCTAAATGTCCTCCTAACATCTTGTTTTATCTGAAACGAGGCTTGGTAGGAGGCTTCATCCTCACCAACAGCATTCGGTTGTTTTGTATATGTTAGCTCCTCGTCAGAAGTCTCGGTCAGCGCTTTTATTATGTTCAATGAATCTATGAATGATAGGTTAGACAAAGATATTGGATTTGGAGCTGTTATTGATTCTGAAGATGATTTTGATGAGGCAGAAGATGGGGAAGAGATGTTTGAAGCCTGCAGACTTGTTTCATCTTCCATTTCGAATTCTGCAGAAGCTATGACTTTTATGGACATCCAATAAAACTTTTTGGTTGGTGCATTTGACCAATGGGAAGCGCTCATGAAATTTCTGAATAGAATGGAGGGATCTGTTCAAAATTCATACAAAGATAAGGTTTCTGGATATAGGAAACTCGTCAGTACTCTAACCCTGAATGATTTGACCAAAGTTTTATGTCCAGCCAATACATTCACATTTTCTTTGAAAGAGCTCTCAATGAAAATCTGGTTTAATTGGTAAATTAAGATTAATTTCAATTAAAGAGTGTAAGACCGTTTTCATCGTTATGAGCGCTTTAGTATCTAAATGTTATTAATATAGTTATATATTTAAATTAGTATGAAGCATATAAGAAAGGACTTCCCTAGGAGTCATATTTTTGACAAATAATTTTGAAGTGATAATAACGAGAATAGTGCAAGAAGGAACTTCAAGAAAGAGAGTCCATGAGGAATAAAAGACAAAGAGCTTATGTCATATAGCAAAGGCATATAATAAGGCAAATGAAAGTATGCATAAAATATAGAGGAGCTTATTAAAGTGGTAGATCTGATTACTTAATTAATTGTCTCAAGCTAAGAGCTTGTTTATCGAAAAGATGCATTTTATCTGGAGTAGTACAGTATTAAGACAATAAACTTAATAAACAGAGAAGCAAGTACCTATAGGGACTGTGAATATGACTTGAACATACTAGCGCTTAATAATTATCTTCTTTTATTCCTAAAAAGGCAATAAGTACTCGCTAATCAACCTTTAACTTGCCCTAAGTATGAACTTCGAGTCTCATAGACTTCGTTGGCTTCACCTTAGCTGGTAAAAAAAACAGACCTGAATTCAAAAATAATACAGCTCTGGGTGACCCGCCAATGAATTTCCTATATTTTTTTACATAATTGAGGAAGAATCGGTTAATCTAATTTAATAAAATTTGCTGTGAGACTATTAATTTGATGTGTTAAACTAATTTTTAACATCTATTACACATTAATACGATGACTTAAATTAACTTACCTTTCACGTAACTGATTTAGTTCAAAACTTCGGTTGGCTTGTGCCTTCTAATCAGGTAACTATGCTTGCCTTGGCTTATTAGGTTAATTCAAATACATTTTCTTTCGTTGTTTTAACTGTGTTAAGGATTAATTCCGGTACGAATACTTATTAAACTTTTTTGTATGTTTACGTCCAAAGCGGATTAGACAATTCCTGGAGAGATCACAAAGGTTTTATTTCCTTATGAATTTGTTGTTGGGGGAGGTTATTATTTGCTAAGGGAGTTGTTGAAAATAATTGTAGGCACTATAACCAATAGACTTCCTACTTCCACTATGCATAGTAAGTAACACATATTAGTAGAATGCTCAAGTAGCGTCTTATACACTTCTCTGAACCATGACTTGTCATCTGATTTGATTCTAATTATCTATGAAAGAATTTAAACTTTGCATTTTATCAAATGATTCTAATATTGTTTTGATTATCAACACAACACAAGGCTACTAGTGGCATGGCTATTAGCGACATGGTCAAATGGCCAAAAACATATATATATGTAATTTATTTATCGTATGAAAATCCATATGAAAGGCCATATGCCCCCAGGAATAGGATTCAGCAGGGTCATACGCCCGGCTCTTGAAGAATGTCATACGGTTGCAAAATGAAATACAGTTTTTTGGGTATTTGCACCAAGTCCTTGTGACGCAGCCCTGTATTGATAATCAATTCATTATCAATAATCAAAATGAATGGTTGGAAAACTATCAGATTCAATCAATACGAAAAATATGGCGAAAATGTTTATTGATAAACTAATAATAAATCAAATTCGATCCCTAAACATGACGCACATTAGATCACAGATGCTAAGAGAAGTGAGGGAAACTCTTGCTGAAGAGCTAAAAAAATTTGGTACGGAACTTTAGCGATGTTGACATACAAGTTACTGGGCCCATTAAACCTTCTCAGGACGTCGAAGTAATAAACTTAGGTATAGTTTCAGGGGCACTAAGTCAAAGATCAGCAATAACTGCAACTGTGTAATAATCTGCATACGTAAACTGGCTAAATGTGACTTCACTTAGCTATATCTTCTTCAAGTATACCTTAGCAGTTGATAAAATTAAGATATAATAAATTTGTGTGACTAAAATCTCGGAACTGGGTTTTTACGCTCCGGAGTTAAAAACTCCACTTTTCCGTTAGGGATTGTAGGGGGATTTAGGCGAAAAGGAAATGGCGTACCGGTAGTGATTTTTGGTGGAATTCCATAAAACTTAACGGAAGCTTAATAGCACAACTTCAATTCCCAACTTTGTGTGCCCAAAATTTGTGAAAATAATAACCAAAAAAATTACAAGTATGGAAATACACACTTCTGCTCCTACAAAACAGGAAATGAAGGTTGAAGAAGCAAACGAAACCAAAAGAAACGATAGTTGGACAAGTTACAGAGGTTCTACACCAGAAGAGATGTTGGAAGTTTTGAACAAGGTAAGTGCTAACCGATTTAGAGTTAAAAAAAGGTCCTCCCACAACTTTTCTGAAGAAGAAACTAAAAGAATCTTTGGATTTAGTAAACAATTTTTGCGTAGATGTAAATTAAAATGTGTGTCTTCTAAAAATTGTACTTTTGAGTTAAACTTTAAATTTGATCTCAAACTCGGAAAATACATT
This sequence comes from Labyrinthula sp. Ha, assembly GCA_015227615.1. Taxonomy (NCBI): domain Eukaryota; class Bigyra; order Labyrinthulida; family Labyrinthulaceae; genus Labyrinthula; species Labyrinthula sp. Ha. The sequence continues at coordinate 165,035 of JAALGZ010000006.1, forward strand.
TTCCAAGTAAAATGCTTAGAACACAAGGGACATGAAGTAGAAGTAAAGAAAAATGAAAGAAAATTTCAATCAGATTTAAAACCAGAAGAATTAAGAATGTTAAAGTACCTTGGAGTTGCTGACACTCCATTAACTTCAGTGGAAGTTGCACTTCATCGGGAATTTCCAGGGATTTACTTTGACAAAGAGTTACTAAAGCGTCAATTAAAGAAAACTAGAGAACAAGGAAGAGATTCAGAAGATACTAATATTCAAACTTTAATTAAAACAGGTAAAAGATGTCTAAGTAATGGTAGAAACTTTGAACTTAACTACTCAAATGATACAGAAGGAAGACCTAGGCTAAAAGGTTTAACATTTCAAGAACAACTAGAAGTAAAGCTAAAAAATATTTATTCGGAGTCAATACAAATTGACACCACCCACGGTTTGACACGCTTCATTTTTGTAGCAATGTTCCCCGTGGGAGTTGATTGCTTCATGAAAACTGTTAATTTCGGTTGTACATTAATGCAAACCGAAAACCATGAGCAAGTCATCAGAGGATTGAAGGATCTTGGTCTTGAACACACAGAAGTTATGATGAGCGATGGTTCCTTGGCCTTAGCAAAAGCAGCGAAACTTCTTGGAGCTGAACATGTGAGATGTATTAAACATTTTGCTGCATCTTTTTCATCTGGAGCAAAGGGATTAAGAGGTCCGTATGTAAGTGACTTCCTTGATCGTGTCAACCAGGCTGTGAGGGAGGATTTTCATACAAATGAAAAACTGGATGCCCATCTTCAGAAGCTAAACTTTGATTTTCAAGAACCCGAACAACAACAGTTCCTAAAAAATATTAAAGTACAGAAAGAAAATATATGTTGGACCTATGTAAAAAGAAAAGTAACATTTGGTCATGTTTCTACTCAACGTGTTGAAGGGTTTCATGCTAAATTTAAGGGTAGTGGTCAACTTTCATCTAAACAAGAAAGTTGGACAATTGATCAACTAATTAGTTTCCATGAAAAACAAGTTGCTGATTATACAAATTCTACATTAAAAAAGTTGAAAAAACTAATTTCCAAAGGAGAAGATATTTCTGAGGAGGTTGATAAGATGTTGACCAGTGAAGTTAAGAAAGTGACTGGATGCTACGTTGTTGCTGACAATGGAGACCGGACCTATATTGTTTCAGAAACAGAGAATGATGTTTCTAGATTATATAATGTTGAAGTGAGAGATATCAATGGCTGGGTTCATCCTGAATGCAGTTGCTCAACATGGACTAATTTGAAACTACCTTGTCGTCACTATGCTAGGATCTGTGTCAGATTAAAAAGAAAATATATTGACAAAGTAAATCTATTGCCTAGATGGCGTTTTCAAGAACATCCTCTTCATGAAGTTGCATTAAAGGAACTTGGACGATCAACAACCTCTGAAGAAGGAGTTTTAAATTTCAATGTGAAAGTTCCTGGCTTTAAAGATTTGAAAGTTCCAAAGAAACCTGGTGTAAGATTTTCTATGCTCAAGACAGCATGCAGGGACCTATGTGAAGAAGCTCAACATAGTACAGATGAGGGGTGGCGAAAAGCATATGCAACTGTCATAAAAATGACAGATGCATTGAAACAAAATGCAGATGGTGACTTTTCCGATGTGGATATGTCACTCTCTCAACATTCTGGATCAACAATCTTATCACCGAGAAAGAGGAAGATGCGAAGAAAAGGCAGTGTAGTTGCAAGTCAAAGTCGCTTGAACTTTAACACTTAAGTAAGTTTTCCTGTGTAACACTCACCTACAACCTTTTCTTCTGGCAACTCCGTTTTCTCGTGCGAAGTTTTCCTATACAGTACTCACTTCACAACAACCTCGATCAACATCTTCATTGTAATTAAGTAGAAACCCTTCAAACACATCTTCGTAAGAGCAAATAGAGTGTACTGAATTGAAAACCATGTACCTCATGATCAACCACGGAATTATTTTATGCATCGTGGGATAGTAAATGTGTGTAAGAAGTGCTAGATGATCAACCACGGAACTATTTTATGCATCGTGGGATAGCTTCTGTATATATCTTGAAGGCCGTTCAATAGATCAGTTTTCAAACTTTTCATCCAACGGCCCTATAAAATAAGAACATCCTGATCCCTATGCCCACCCCCAATCAGGAAACCCACAATATACGTATCTTTTTCCAAACAGCTTTAAATCCTGATCCCTATGCCCACCCACAATATACCTTTCCTCTTGTAACCTAAAAGAAATTAAAAAAAAAAACCTCTACCTAAACCCCAAGCATGGGTTCTGGATCTGGTTTTTGCAGATCTTTGTGGGTCTATGGTTAGCTTTTTACCAAAAGCTAACCCTAGCCCCTGTTAGGGTTCATATATATAAAGAGTGTCTTGTTTTCTTCTTCACCTGGTCAATCCTTCGGGTTATTCTCCTGTAACTGTTTTCTCTTCAAATCCGTTGGTTGAAAGTTCTAAATCTTCAAAGTTGGTTTCAATTTCCATTTCAATGTCTTCAGCTTGATCTATGTGTCTGACTGGTTCATATAAATAAAGTTTTTCTCGTTTCCTTCTTCACGTGATCAGTTCTTGAGCTTCATCGGATATTTATTATCCATTTGTAATTTTAATTGTAATTGTTGGTTTTTTGGATTAACATTTTGGGCAATTGTGGTATTGGTAGAATTGGAAGAGTGGCGTTTTTCACTCCGGAGTGGATAAATCCTATCCCTAAAATCTCACTCTTCTTGTATATTCGTAATCAACTTAAGATTTAGTAATGCACTATTATGCTTATTCTCTACCATTAAATACCATAACATAAACTCAGAGTTATACTCATTCCTTTAAATATCTTTTCCAAGGTGTAGAGCTGTATAATGCCTCTGTAAACGCAAACATATGTCATTGTTAGTTTATAATTTTTGTCTTTTAATAAGATATTTACCACCATTTATGGCACTGTTTCAAAAAATATAGTATGAAAGTTAGGAATCTTAAGTTCTAGCCATCATCTTTGAGGCCTAAAACAAAGATGTTTTATGGCTAGAACATAATTCACATTATTTTCCTATCAGCCTTTGACATCGACATTAAAGCTCAATTTTAGTATATAATTAATTTCGGTAGGGCTTACCTCTAAGATATGGCATTACAAAACTAGAAAGAAACTATTAGATCGGAGTATACACTGGTTGTTGGAACTTAAAGTATACAAGTATTTCAGCACATGGTAGCACAAGGAAGAGAACATAAAACTTTTTCATGATTTCCTGAATTTTAAGATCCTAAGTCAAAGACAAGGATAACCTGCAGAGCTACTAAAGTAATAGAACATGAGAATACTGGTATAACTAAGAGAATTAATTTTGACAGATACTTTACAAATGCATTCCGACAGTGCATCACACCCTAGATCCATGACCAATCGCGATTGATAAAAACCATAACTAGCAGATAATTAGACACCAACAGCCTTGAATTACATTGTGTCACAAAAATAGCAGCTAATCCTAAAAAATACCCTAAAAAATTAGTTTTAGACATGTAAAATAAAACTATTTCTCACAAAAAGAATCCTAAAGACATCATGGATTCTAGCCGGAGCTCAAATGGCTGTTATTGGTAAAGGAAGCTTTCTTATTATGTGGCAGCAGGGTTTTTCGCGTGACACCGAAAGCATTGAAAAGGCAGTTTTTATTTACTGTAATTACGCATACACAGAAACTAGAATTATTGTCTCGGTGAAGTGAAGTAGTTTTCCAAAGAGTTAAATATTTCTATGTAAACAAAAACAGGGAGTATATCAAATTTTATAGGCTGTAACCTGTTTTGGTAATACATCCAAAAGGGATAGGTTTTAAAATTAGAAGGTCTGTGCTGTGGTGAAAACAGAATGAATAGTTTTGTCCCTTGTGTTCAATTATTATAAATAAGAACCCTCTGTTTATTTGACATACTATACACAGTTAACATAGATAAACTATATAAATATATCAATACATATCAAGAGTTTGTGCAACACATTTTAACAAAACATATATATATAAGTATATAAAGCGGTTCTACCAATCAAACTCTTGAAAGCGCTCAAAACGCCTGGTTTCATCTTTTGTGCGGGATAACCACATCTCATGGTCAGAGTATGCATTCTCTTTTTCAACACTGAATCGAATTGTACATCCGAACCCTGACTTTTTGTCTATATGATCAGGTACGAGATGAACCTTAGCATTTACTGCTTTTTGCTTCTCCTCAAGAGGAATCTTACAAGACATTATACAGAATCTCCTTCCTTGAAGTTCACCAAGCTCCTTTATAGCATTCTCCAACAAGTTACAATTTGGAATTCTTAATCCCCCACCTTTCAGGTCTTCAAATCTGTAACTAAAACCAACATAGAAACGAAGCTGAACCGCCATTACCCACGTAGCAAAAAAACTATAAGAAATAGGAATACTTTCTTCCAAAATACCCACTAGTCTCTTTAACCCGACATCTATGAAGCCACTATCTTGAGGATTTTTCATCCCTAAGATACCTCTAATAATTTGTCTGTAATCCGTAAAACTGCACTGCAGAAAGTACTTTATTTCTTCTAAAGGAAGTTTCGGATGAGTATTTTGAAGTTGAGGTTTAAGTTTTCGCAGAGATCTGTGCATAGGCTCTAAGGATCTATACCTGTTTCTCACATTCAGTGTTTCGTTTCCAGTTGAACTATCACCAATAGAATCTTTAAACTCTGTATAGCCAGTGAATAGAGGCATGTGTTTAATGTATGTCAGAATATCCAGATTTGAAGCAGGTGGTACAAAATCAGCTCCAGATGTCTTTAGTTCTTGTTGGCGTTTCGTTCTAAAGGCATATAGTTCCATGTATGGAAAAGAAATGACATAAAAGATAGTCCATAACACGTTCAATAGCCATGTAAATGCAGTGTAGAGATGACCCAAAATTGGGTAAACTTTTGGATTTAAGAAAAAATTCTCCACCCTCTGATATTCTTCTATAGTCTTGTCATCATTAGGTTTCTCAAAACCAGTAAGCTGTCCAGTTAAACCCGCAAAAATCATTTTATTGTAGTTCATTAAATGATGAATAGATTCAAAATGAGAGCTGGCATGAACGAAGTAAGTATTATTCTCTCCCTGCATTTCAGCTAAGTTCCATAAATCTCCTTGCAACAAACCCTTTCTGCCAAAATGAGTAAAATATGTCCATGAACTATGACATATCTCCTTAATATCTTCGTATCTACCCATATCTGGCCGATAATCATTAAAGAAGGTTCTAAATTTTGCCTGCAGCTCCTTTCCCTCAACCTTGTTCCCTGGACCAATATATTGGTATATTAGTTTTTCTCTTACAATATCTCGAGCAGGATCAGTTAAATGCCCATTGATAGTAGAGAGTTCAGGCTGAAGAGCTTTATAAGTATCTCTAACTAGTGACACCTCTCCAACACCTGGTTCTGCTTGTATATTATTATCGTGCTCCAGCATTGGGTCAATGAAAACTCGCATATGAGATCGTGAAAAGTGTCCATTCTTGATGGGTCTAATTAATGTTGTTTTAAACTTGGCAGCTTCAATGTCCTTGCTGAGCAAGATTAACTCTTCAGCCTTTGTCATTTTGAAGGGAATAGTTTGCTTACTGGGATCTTCATATGCATCACTAACAGGTGCTGCCATTACTAAGAAATCATGCTTATTAGAATATGTCTTTCCGTTCTGCTCATAGCGAATGATAATTTTACCACTTTTCTTACGCTGGATAGAAGTTATGTCAACACTTCTCTTCACTCTAGAAAATGGGTCATCAAGAGACTTTTCTAAGCCATTGACTTTAAGCACCCTATCCCACACAGATCCCCAACCTACTATTAACATAGCTTTCGTAGGCTTATCCAAATCACTAAACTCCAGTCCAAGTTTGCTATACGATCTAGAAAGAAACTGAAGGAAACCGCTAACAAAACCATAACCTTTATCTCGAGCAAGAAAAATAATCCTCCAAAGACCAAAACCATCAAGTTGCTCTGGTGTAAGCCAAGTCATAGCCCAGAAAGTTGGAATATCTTTAAGCAGTCCATAGCCTTGACCTGTCAACGCATATGTAAGTACTGCATGCAGCTTATACAACCCATTTTCTTTCAAGAAATCTCCAAAGGGCATCATTAGTGTATCTATTTGCTTTGACGATCTCCTTGCTGGCATAGTATAGTGCCATGCGCCCATGAGGTCTTTCTGCAGCCTTATATATTTCTTGAGAGCTAAATGCAGCTCAATTGGAACAACAATTTTCTTCAACCACGGCATGAATCTAAACAAAGGCTGGAAACTTGAGCTCCCAGAAATAGAATTATGTAGCCATTCAGTCAGATCCCAAGCATCTCCTTCTTTTATTGGACCACCTTCAAATGCATAACTGTCAGGCCCAACATGGGCAAGTAAGTCAGGGTCGTCATTATCAGACCTACTTTGTAGATCTTCTAAGAACTCTCTAGTAGTGAAATAAGTACTTGACAAGTAGCCAGTCCCAAGTTCATGATTTATTTTTTTTCCTCCTTTGAGAAAATCCTCCTTCTTTCTATTACCATAAATAAGCGCTCCATTCTTATCATATGTAGGTGAGTTAAGCATTGACAAATCCTCTCCTTTTCCATCACTATTGTATGGGATAGTTACAGTTTTCCCTCCAATACGATCTTCTTTCTCATAAATAGTTAAATTCTCTGCAGGCAGCCCTTTTTCAATTAATAAGTGAGCCATGTGCAAACCTGAAGGTCCAGCACCAACTATTGCAACATGCGAATCTTTCTTTGGAATTTTTGGGCTAAACTTTCTTCTAAGCGCATAAAGAAATATTCGTAGATAAGAATCAACTTCTATATCCATTCTCTCTTGTTGTTTTCTGGAGGAAAAAAATCCTTGATTCATAATCTCTCTTTCTCTCAGAGCAAGATAAAAATGACACTTCTCTATCCTCCCTTCAAATGAAGTAAAGACCATAAGCATCTCCTGGTCTTTTGCTAGACTCATAGGATAGCTTTCTTCATCTATATTCTTCACTGCAAAACGATATACCGTATTCTCATCTTCTACTTCTTGACTCTTGCTGCAAACTTTTACTTCTGTAACCAAAGAAAATACACCCCCTTCTGCAAACTTGGAGAATCTGAATCGAGAACCCGGTCCATTCTCTGAAAGATCACTTGGGAGAAATTTTTCCCATTGAGGACACGGATCGAATGATTGATAACCAGATTTTCTAGCAGCATCTTGATTTGGTTTCAAGAAAAATGAAAGAAGATTCAAGTAATTTCTCACCAGAGAAAAACACTGTTCAGGCGAGAAATGAAAAACTTGGCTCCTTTCAACTTTAATAAAGTCCTTAGAAAATTTTCCATTCCATAACTCTTTGGGAAAGGAGGAAATTCTAGAAGGATGTGTTCCTTGTACTGTATGCGGGCAACCATTAGTTTCCTCATAAACCGCAGTTGTCAAATCTTTTTCCAACCCGACCCTATATACATCATATTTTGTATCAATTGCTGCGTCATCCACCTCAAACTCTCCTTGGCTGAAGTCTACTGAAGTCTCAGTACGCTGATCGCTCTCTTTTTTCACAAGCTTTTTATATTTTTCTTTTTTCATTTCCTTATTTTTTGTTTCTGTTTAAGCGTACTGGGTTCCCCAGCCAATGGCATGTCGTTTTCATACATTCTTATTGCAGTTTCCTTGCTTTCTTCATTCTGTTTGTGCAGAACATCTTTCTTATTATGTCTGGATAGTTTCAACTTTCAACAAAAAAGTTCGACTATCTTTGAAATACTGGTTTATCCTAAATTTGTGTGCACAGCTTATTTCCAGTAAGACTTGCAGTCTGAAAAGAAATTCACCGTATAATCTCTTATTATACACGATTATGCACATTTAGTAGTTGTGCACACAATATGCACATTGCGCTGTGCAAAATAGACATTGTAAGAAAAGTCGGTAAATCTAGAACAAAAAATGAAATAGAGATGACTCAAAGCGACTGGACATAGAAATGCACAATTATTTAAATATCCGGATCTTTCCTATATACGAAATGGCGTCCAACCAAAACAGATATTAAAAGTAAATTCGCTGCAAAGATGTTCGGTATGGTTGAGTTTGACTATTGGTTTGTACTTCATGCACTTGGTTTTCTTTACGTTGTCAAGTTGATGAAGATGCTATTGCTCTACGGATACAACACTACAAGACTATCTATTCTATGGAAAAACTTGCCGGGAACTTTGAACCCTATTTTCTACATTCAAAAGTTGCGCAACATAAGAAGCTCCTTCATTTTCCAAAAGGAAACTTTAGAGAAATATCCAGGTGCTGATTTCATTAAAGTGGCTAATGGTCCATCACCTGAAATTGTAATTTGTTCAAGAGATGCTTATGAATTTTTATTTTATCAAAAAGAACATTTGACAAATGGACCAGATACAAAATGGTATAAACCATTCGAAGTGTTTACAGAATTTGTTGGAACTAGAAGTATTGCTATTATGCGAAACTCTAAGAGATTTCCAAGAGAAAGACATTATTGGATTAAGCAAGTTGAAATTTTAAAAAAGATCTTACCAAGCATGAGCAAAATTGTTCCTGGAAGCTTTCACTTTGAGAGTATATGGAGACAAATTGACATTGAAACGAATAATATTTTAAAGAATATTAAAAAAAGAAAGAGGTTAGGAGATGATGGAAGGAAAATAAATATTTTGCTTTCGGTGAATCATTTTGCTGAGACTAATATAAAACAACTGATATTTGGAGATGTGATTGATAAACTTGACTTTGAGAGCCCTGACAAAGATTTTGTTGAAATGTTCAATAGAACACAAGACTCAATAGCGCAAGCTGTAGGGTTTAGAATGCTAATCTCGCTCTTTTCAAGTTTTTTACCATTTCCTTTGAGTACGTTTTTGGATATCTATGGAAACCAATATGGGAGTATTAATGCAAGTTATAGAGAGAATGTACAGGAGATGAAAGAGTACGCAAAAAGAGGGATTAAATACACTCGAAAACTTAGTTTTGAAGAACTGGATAGAAGAGTTGATCTATGCTCTGTTTTTCTAAGAGATACTGTGTGGGATGACGAACTTTTACTTGGTTTAATGTTTTCTCTATGTGTTGCGGGAAGAAACGTAATATCTGGACTTCTTTCATGGACACTCTATTTTCTTGCTGATAATACTCATGTTCAGCATCAATTATATAAAGAGTTGGTAGAATACATGAACAAACAGGGCTTAAAAAGTTTAAAAGAAATAACTGCTTCCGAACTTGATGCTTTACCTTACCTAAATGGAGTCATTAGAGAAGCAGGGAGAATGAATCCCCCACTATTTCAAGGCATTGTAGAAGCAGCTGTTGATTTACAATGGGTAGATGGAACACAATTTCCTAAAGGAACTAAATTTTCATATTATCCCTATGCATATGGTAACTTAGCAGAGAATTTTCAGGACCCTACCAAGTTCGAACCATGTAGATGGATCAAGGATGGAAAAGCCATTACCACTGAGCAGGATCCATTTATCATGTTTCAACATAGAAATAGAACTTGTTTAGGTATGAGTTTTGGTTTATTCCAGGCAAAAGCTTATATTGCGAATATAGTTCTGAATTTTAGGTTTGGGATTGAGGATTTAGATAAAAGAGATATAACCAAAGCAGTTGGAATCCACTTGTTAATGGCAAACAAAGCTCCAAAAGATATTCAAGAATTACTCTTGTACATATCACCTAGATAAATAAAAAAAAAAATGTAAACAATATAAATACCTTTTTTTCAAATTCCATTTTTTTTGAGACTAAATCAAAGTTTTTAATTCTTATTCTATTGATAGTTTAAAGTTTTTTTTCGTTGTGCAATACCTTTATAGAGTTTAAGTATTTCAATCATAGGATCAGCAGGCATATAAGTCTGTGAAGCCCTTACAATTAAGTTTCCTTTTTCTTTGTTTGATTGACTTATTAAAGAACAGGTTAAACCATTAGGAAATTGTGAAAAAGAATTACCATCTTCATTATAAAACATAGCTGATTTTATTAAAAGTGCAAAATTTTTGTTTCGATAAAGAGCAGTAATCATAAAAACTGAAGGAGCTTTGAATTTAGGTTGATAATAGGAAATATTGACAGCTTGAAAAGGAAAATTTACCCTTCTTAGTTCTGGAGGACAATAAAAAGGAACTTGAGATGTGTCAAAATTTGTAACATCGTATTTGATATCGTAGAACTGCAACATTGGACTATCTTCAATCATATTATATTTATATACATCAAACATAAGATCCGTGTACTTAACAAAGTCCACACCAGATACTTTCATAGTATAACTATTCAGTTTACTTCGATCTTCATCCATAAATATAGATTTTAAGCTTATTCTTCCATATTTAGCTTCTTGTGCTTTTATTACTTTATTCACCTCTCTTTTCATTTTTCCTCTATTGCTTAATAGGTTTAATTGCTTTGAAAAATAATATACTCTTCCATGTTTATCAACATTCAGTTCATTGAGTATATCAAAACTACTTTTGAGAGTTGAACAAAAAACTTTTTGGAAATTGTCAGGGTTAAAACAAGGGATGTATTGCTTTAAAGAAACAAATTTCCCATAAATATATCTTTCCGAAGTCAACTTAATAACCTGACTTCTCAAAACCTCATTTTGTCGCATTAAGAAGGGGTTTATCCAGGATTTCTCCCCTTCCTTCTGTTGTTTTCTTAACTTTTCACACACATTCTGCAACGAATTAAGCTGAGTAAAAAGATCATTGACTTCTTCTTCTAGATTTTTTTTCTTATTGGATATTTCTTTCAGATGTCTTTTTTTCTTTATTCTGTGCTTTTTCATGGCTTCATTCATGTATTGTCTTCTTTCTTCGCTCGACCAGCGGCCAACTAGCTTCAAGTCGTTATTTATCTGTTCCGGGTTGAAGGCAGCTTTTTCACCCACTTTATCAGGTGCAACGTTTACTTTCATAGTCATGAATATTATGTTTAAATATTTATATATGCTTTAAAATATAGTTTTTGGTTCTTGCTTGTTGACGTTTTTTATAAACAATAAAAAAACGGAGCAAGAATCCAGAGGATAAAGGAAAACTAATGGCCTTGTAAAGTTACCCTTGGGAGTAAAATTTATGATATATGTTTGAGGGAAGCAATTAGTTCAAATTTCGGACCTTTTAGTAATAGGAATTCGGTGAAATTTTAATTTGACTGCAAGAAAAATACAGTTTTCGCTTTGGTTTGTTGGGACTATTATTTGACTTTGGAAACTGTGGTAATGCAATATCATCAATTGCAAAAACTCTTGGTTTTATGATTATTATAAGTGGATTCGGATTTTTTTACACATGTGTAAATTTACACACTGCAAATGATTGGTTGAATTTTTTTGAGTATGACCAAATAAGACATAGGGTCAAAATAATTATTAATGACATTTGTGATTTCATGATTTCGAATTTGGGCCATATAACCAAAAAGCATACTTTACGAAATTTTGGAGGTAGCAGAGTTGAAAAGTGGGCCATTTGACCCAAAATCAGAAAAAACAAAAAAGGAAAAAAATGCAAAAAATTGAGAACCTACTTGAAAACGAAAAGGACCTAGAAAACACTCCAAAAACAAGAGAGCTAGAGATATAAGTACATTTTTAAGATGTTAAAGAAAACTAGAAGTGTTTGCCCCTTTCAATGGTTGCAAACGGTTGCTTCAAGTGGTTCAAAAGGACATCATTATTTTCTTACTTTAGAAATTAAAATTTTAAACTTAAGTATTTTAAACATAACAGAAAATATTGTAGTGATGTTTTAGTAATTTTCGCTTTGTTTCTATTTTCTCGTAAATATAAATTCAAGGATTAACTTATTTAGAAGTTTAAGACAAATAATTTTGAAAACCGAAATTCAGAAGATTTGGATTCTTGTTAAAATTAAAATTTAAAATTTAAGTGGACTGATACTTTAATCTAGGTGCAGTTTTTTCCAAAACTTTCATTCTTTGTCTTCTTCATTTTCATATTTTTTTTGTCATATTCTTTTTCTTTAAATTCTTTTCATAAATATTTTTGTCGAATTCTTTTTCTTTAAATTCTTTTCAAAACATTTGTTTTGTCATATTCTTTTTCTTCAAATTCTTTTCAAAATATTTTTGTCATATTCTTTTTGTTTTGACTTTTTATTGTTTTTCGTTCGTTTGTATTCATACCTAAAAAATAAAAGAGAAGAATAAAACTCATTCCCAATGAGTGAGAGGCAGTGCACTATATGTGCATGCATCTCACGCGCTTTATAAACCTCTCCTGAAGGTTGTCATGTTCTGATCGTGTTTTCATTTCAATTTTTGGATTGTTGGTTAATGGTTTATGAATAGAATGTGACCCAAATGGCCATTGAAAAAATTGAGCCAATAGATTACCGTGTGTAAATTTACACATGTGTAAAAAATCCCAACCCATTATAAGTCGTAGAGTTATTGAGACTTTAGGGTATTTGAAACAATGGTTTTATTATTTTGTATCTATTTGCTTCTTTATATTAGGTTTAGATTATTACTTTTAAGTTCTGTGTATTTTATTTTAAAATTAAGTATTCTAAATGGATGTTAGGTAGAATTAAAATTCTGTTTTCTCTAATTTATAATCTCTTACTTCCCGTAGAAACCCTGTTCTTACTGAAGGTTGGTTGAAAGCATCCCACTATGAGTTTGTAATATAATCTATTATCTAACTACATAATGGCTTAGCACAATCTGCTTCAATGAATCAAATATATTTTTTTGCTTCGAGTCTTCAAATTGAAAGAACCGGTGCCTGCGTTTCAACAGGGGAAGAATATTCTGTGTCCATGACTTAAGAGTTTCCTCATTAATAAGCTCCAAATGGAATTGTGATTTTTCACACAGTAATTTTTACCGCCTTTAAGCTTCTTTAGAGCTATCTAGTTCGCCAAAACTAGTTAAAAAAAGAAAAGTAAAGTATCCCTTGGTCTTGCTTGATGGAGTTACCTCAAGAATAAAGAATCTAGAAACTAACTGTGATATGTTAAATCCCAGGAATACCCATTCCTGAAGCCTGGGAAGTTTGAACATTCCTATAGTTGTACACCTTACCCCAGAATAGTATTTGTGGCCGGTGATACTTAAGTGGGAATTTATGGATATTCCCGAATCCTCAGAATGGGAGGCAACATACGGAAGAAATAAAAGTCTAGAACTTATTACTGGCTGATCAGTGATTGTGGGGTACCATACATCCTTCTATTTGGACATAAATTGCCGAAGATAATTTTTTGTCTTAATTGAACCATATTCTCAAGAGTTAAGAAGTTCAAAACAAAGATTAAGTAATTGCTAAACTTTTTCAATGCAAAACTCATAGATATAACAAAATAGAAATTTTATTTAAAATTCTAAAAGGCAAAGCGCCATCTTCTATATTGATACAAACACTTTGTCATAAGAATAAGTTTCCTCAAGTAAGTCTTCTTCCTTTCCTAGGTTCTCCTCTTTTTCTTCATTTGCCCATCATCAAAACATTCAATTGAACGTTTTTTAGTAAAATGAATGTCGGAATCCATTATATCATCGCAATATATCTTCCGAAAAGCAATCCTGCTTAAAGTAGCAGACACCATTCTATTAATCATACTAGTAAGAATACGTTTGCATTGGCTAAACAACCTTTCTACACTACATGAAGTTACTGGAATAAAATTCACATTTGTATAACTACTCTTTATTTTGGTTTAAAACAAAAATTTTTTGATAATTTTTGCATTAGCAAAATTGATATTCGCAGAGTATTCTGGACAAAAATTGGGCCTCCGGTAGCTCCATGACATAGACAAACCCCACTAATGAGAAATTACCGGCAAGCAGTGGAGAAGGTATCCTGATACTGGATGTTGGTAGTCGGCTGCAGTTGAGCAACGTTGCTTGTGGCTGGAAATTTACGTAGCTTTCTAGTGAAGAAACCCAACCGCTAAAGTGATAGAGAGCTTATTATCATAGCTCTTTGTCTCCATAAAAAATGAGAGAGCAGCCAGTTGACACCGCATAAGATTTAAAATTTTTTCATAAGTAATATAACGTTTGGTTCATTGATTTGAGCCTGAGTGATTCCTGAATAAACATACTCATTGTTTGAGTGTCGGGATTATATTATTTAATTGTTGAGGTTGTGATAAGGCTTTTACCATAGATTTGATGCGAGATTTTAAAGTTTATTTTCTAATTTTAACTTACAGAAAGGATAAAATGAATTACTGTAACCTTAGATTACTGAGTTGTAATAGCAACAGGAAGTCATGATTGATAGTTAGTAGTTAAGTTGAAAGTAAGGCACTATTCTTACTAAACCACATATGTAGTTTTTTCTAGTAGCAGAGGTCGATTGACCACATTCAGTGGAGCTCTTCCGTTCTGTACTCCCATTGCCGTTAAACAAAGCTCGTTAATTTGATTTCCGGAAGCTATTTGTAGGATCACGATAACTTTTCTGATGTACTTATCTCTCACATTTCATCTAACAAAACAATGATTCCCCATATTTTACTCAAAATCTAAATCCAAATTAACAAATCCACAAAAAATATGTAGAGCATTGAATATTTATATGATATTGTTTCTATAGCTCCAAATAAAAAAGGCCCAGCGCTCGATAATTGAGGTAATTGAGATTTTGGGTTCAAGGTTTCTGAATGTTTTACTGCTTCTGGTCATATTATACAAGAGAATCTCGTTCCATAACACGACCCATAATCAGTATCTAAAATGGGCTATCCGCGAGACTGATGAAGATTGAAGATATTCTCTGTACAGCTTGAACATGTAAAAGAGGATATATTAAAATGTTCTCAGCTAGGTTCCTTAGGAAATGAATTGCGACATCACTGTGTCCGTTATTTTCTTAGTTGATTGAGGTGCAGGTTTTGTAATTTCAGAGTAGGAGGAATGTTTATCTAGGATGATCTATTTAACTTGTATGAGACAGGATCAGGGCGTCGGGTGTAAGTTTAAGATAACGAATAGATTTTCTAAGTATTTGATGGCTACTCCTATCTCAGATATTTCAGAACTTTCCCCAACATTTATCCATTCAGACTAATAACATAGTCACTGTCTTTTCCTTTCCTCTCAAAATCACGGTGTTTTTATCATATACTTCAATCATCCAAGGATCTCTTACGAAGTTCTTACTTTGATATGAGAGTATTTTGGATTTCTACATGGGACTATTATGGTGACAACAAAGCATCTTCAGCTTTGGACATCACTAATGCTGCTAAAGATTGTTTCTAGGTCACTTTCCAAGGGAATATTATTATAGAGGTTATTGTGTTCAGCTGCAGCGATGGATGTAATACTCTTTGTGCTCTGTGTATTTGTAAAATTTGATTTAAGACACTATTCTATATTCCTTATTAGGTCATCTATTGATAAAAATTTTGAAGGAGGATTTCTTAGCCCCTTCCGCTAGATGTTTATTGAACCATCAAGTTCAAACATTTACTTTTAGATTCAATAAATAAACAAATCGCATAAATTCTGATTTTGAGTATTTACTATCAGCCCAAGCAGTAGTGAGATTTTTTCTAAAAATAAAATAAAATGCCTCATATCAATTTTATTATTAATCAGAATAAAGAGGCTAACAAAAAATCTTGAGAACTAATGCTGCTTCTGGTCAGTTATAATTTACCCTTTTTAGAACTAAGCACTGTAACGAATCTAGCACAATAACGAATAATGTGGCCTTTGGAAAGTAGCGTTACCGAACCGTTTTATTTATTTCATCACTGGAATCCAGGTATTTCTATATCTGAACTTAAGTTTAATGGGATTTTAAAAGTAGATAATATTATTAAAGGAGCAAGCACAATATCTTATTTCTATAAAGAACAAGTAAGACCAAGTGTTTACAGGGAGAGGTCCAAGCATGTACTATGGTCTATAAGGAGACAAAACAGTCGATTGTTTTAATATTGATATATTTTATTTATTTTCAAAGAAATTTATATTTTCTGTCATGTACCGATATCTCTTCTAAGATCTAGCCATTAGGAGCCTATTTTTTGCTTCAATATACCCTCAACATGCTATTACTTTAACGTTCTTTACTTCGCTCAAAATCATCGTTACAGTTTCTTAGATAAACTTATCTTCAGCACACACATACATATATATATATATGTTTTACAGTTTCTAACAGCTTAAGCGACCAAAACAAAGAACTCGAATGTCACATGAAAATGACATATGTTATTATCCAGCATATTATCCATTAGTTAAATATTGGGTTAATCAGTAGGACTAGGTAGATATGTCTATCTAGATTTAGATGAAAATTTATGAACGTCCTTTTTGTATAAAAAATGATTTTACAGCTGAAAGAGAGATAATTGTTACGATTCTTTGTATATATAACCTCAAAAAGTTATTCTACAAGGTACTTAGGGCACTCCGTCAATGATTTGTTACATTTAGTGATTGGATTTGAGTCAAATTCCCTCCTAAGAATTATTTTTTTGTAGTATTGTATATTTCCTGATGATCGTTCTTAGTAGAAAAAATGAATTGTTAAATTCAACAATTAGTCCAGTGGTTTTGTCTTCAATTAGTATGGGATAATAGTTTTTGTACTATGGAGTATCGTATTTCACTTTTGATAGGATAACTAAGTTTTTCCAAAATATATACTTACCAAACTAGAGGATTGAAACCATTCAAATTGAAAAAAAATAATAAAATGCCGAAATTGACTGAATGGCATCGATCAAGGCATGGTCCAACTAAGGATATCTATTGATATAAAGTGAAGGCAATAGGAGCATACAAAAACGAAAACAGAGATAATATCTGAGTTAATTCAATTGATAGAGCCCCAGATTACGGAAAGAAAACTTCCTCAAAATATATTTAAAACTGAAATTATTATCAAATACGAAAACAATATAAAACTACGGAAGGGGTACTTCAAAATGCAATTTGGCTTAATTGAGTATAGCTTACCTGAGAGAAGGAGAAGATATTACATTGTGAATGCCATGGCGCTTGCTCGCCCTTTAATGTGATCTTTTGACATAAGTGGTACGAATCTATATTTTTAGAATGCTAGTAAGTTATATGAGCACATTTGGAAAGTTCACAGCTAGTCAAGGTATAAATTAAAACAGCGTTTTCCAACATCATATTTCACGCTTTTGAGTGGATACTTTTTGAAGGTTTAACTAGGATTACATTTTTATGATTGGAGATAGGAACTGGGGATTTATTTTTTTTGGAATAGGATATGACATGAATATAGGGACTTCATGATTGGTGAGTGTATATACGGACTTCATGATTGGTGAGTGTATGTAGGGACTAGGTGTTTTACTTTTCATGTTTGGATGTTAAATTGTTCTTGTGTCACTGATCTACTTGTTATGGAATTATGGTTTACATACTACATTTCAATGGATTAAGATACAGTTTATAACTTTGGTTGGCTTTCGGGTTTTATCTTAAGCTGCAAGAACAGTTTAGTTTTTATTTTAGATGCTATTATGGATTATATATATATATATAAGATTAGGAGAAAAAGTTCGCCTATTTTTCAATGAGTAATTAGGAGTGTATCTTTCTTAGGCACACCTGTTTCAGAAATTAAAAATTATCTTATTTCACAATAGGTTCAGGGTTCGATATCATTTAGAAACCAGTTGGAGGTGTGAGTACTATCTATTGTTAACACTTTTTTAATGAAACAATCTATCCCTAGATCCTAGATTTGACCAAGTGAGTGCGGAAGGTTCAAATTGTAAAAATATTTTCTATAAAAGTATAAGGGATTATATTCTATAGACTAATAATTTAGATGGCGGCACAGGTATATAAGTAAAACTCACATATATTTATATTAAGATTAAGCTCAGACTCTTCTGCTAAATTTATTTATCTAGTTTGTGTCTTGGCTTTCTTTTTCAACACAACTTCAAACTTGGTGTTGATTCCAATGATAGGAATGAGTCAGCATCTAAAAACAATTGGCCTGAGTTTTTGTTGAGTACATCTCACGTCTTCACAACTGTTGCGAATGCTTCCTTCCACCCTTCTTCTCTCTACCTTGATTCTATGAATAGTTTCATGCACACAGAAAACAATGAGAATATTTGGCTGATGGCTTGGGCAGTGATCTCAACATGCTGAGAGGTTGAACATTCATCCTAAACTCCAGTCCCTCAGAGTTTGAGTTTTCCAATCTCACAAATCCTTTTAAAGGGGAAGATATAGCGGATGATCCCAGCTAGAAAGAAGATTTGTCTAAGCATGGTACTGTCGATTTTACTTGTGGCAAACTCGGGTATAGTACCTACAAAGCGATTTCAACCTGTTCCAGAAGAAAGATGGATACTTTGGATATAGAGTCCTATCCACAATAGAAACTTCAGGGTTGAGACCAACATCCTTCACACTCACAGTTTTCGCAATCATATACTTAAAGTTTCCCTAATTCAAGGTTATGTAGCACCCAAATATGTTTTCCAATTCTATTCCCATTAAAGTCTTAACTTCTGTAGACGACCCTAATTTCTTCCTGCTTAGATACTTTATTCTTGACAAGGTGCCATGCTGATATTGTTAGACCGCTTGATACTAATATTTGAGAAGTTGATCCAGAGTTTTTGTCCTCAACGTTTACTTTAATGACCCATTTAGTTTAAATATTGAAAAAAATGACTCAATTCGTTGATTCCATCTATGAGAAAATATCAAAATTCTGCTAGTAGGGGGTCCAGTATAAGATTCTTTTATTTTTTATTTTTTTTCTTGGTATTGCTTCTGATATTCGTAAAGGTAATTAAATGGAAAGTTTTGAAGATGGGTTTCCAGAGCACCTTCTGAATCAAAGCTATGAAAACAAAATGATTTTGTAAGTGGATCTTGAACTGTAGAAGTTTTTCACCTGAAACGCCCTTTGAACCTGAACGCAGTGCAGTTGCGAATTACTTTGTATATTGGAAGTAGCTAGCTTTTAACTCTGCTGGAGCTTTAACCAGGGCTGTGCTTACATCGCTGAGAACTACAGAAGGATGAGTTAGGCCAAGATCTTTGAGACCACGAACAATTTCAACAAACTCTTTGTTTCGCAAAAGTGTAGACAAATTAGAAACTGTTTGAATTATAGTCAAAGTAATTATACATATCGCCAGCAATTGTTATTTTGAAGGACCAAGTATTGTAGCTATTTGATTAGTCTCAGTAATTTTCTGCTATTTATACATGTAGATGTTCTTGAAATATTAGGGCTTTTTACTGTAGATTTACCTGTTGTTGTCTTGCTAGACCGTAATTGAAATACACCTCCTCTACTGAGACAACTTGTTCCACATTTCACCAATATACTCATATTGGTATCTTCAGATAATTTTCTTCCATCTCTGACTTTTCCCAATAATCTTCTAACAAGATTCCTATTCACAATGGATTCCAACAAATATTTCATGAAGTGCTAAAATTGCAGTACTAATTGAAATATCCGCCAAACCATGCTTCTCAATGAACTTAACTTCATTATCAGTTAAGTCATCTTGACATTTTCTTGCTGTTGATTAAACCCTATTTTAAATCCTTCATGTTTGATGTTTTTACCTGGAATAAATACCCAGAAATTTTAGTATCAAGCTTAATGTAAACATAAACAAAACAATTGGTTATTTTGACACGCCAAACTTTGTATATCTTTTCTCATATTCTAGTTATTATACTACATTAATTAATATTTTCTTCTATTATAAAGTAATCAGTTGAGATTTTATTCGTCAAAATATATCCCCAGCATGGTCTACACATGTTTCAAATTTTTCAATTGGATTAAAACCTCTAATTTGATTTCATTGAATATGTTTGTGGTATCTTGCCCTATTCATGAGCTATTAAAAGCAATTTCATATTGTCCTTAGTGATATTTTTCTTGTTCATATCTTTGGTTTTGTCGAAGTATGAAGCTTGATTATGTGGAGTGATTTGGTGTTCAAATATTTAAGTTAAGCTTAGACGATAGTGTGGAATATAAAAACCACATATTATGTCGAATAGGGTCTGGCTTCTTCCTGTTGCTGTGGAATCAAAATTTCTTGGAATTACTTTATTTATTTTTTTGCATCTATAACATACTATTGCTTACTGTGGTAGGATGTTGCATTCACACTACTTAGCTACTATAATCATTGATCAATTAAATTTAAAGATGTTGTTTTTTTTATTATGACTGCGTAAATCATTTTAGCTTGGGGATTTTACTTATGTTTTATAGTCATCCACAGTACCTTATTAATTTTTTTTATTTAATCTGTTATATTTATCGACAGTTACAGTTTTATGAGTCTTCTCATTTTTTTTTCAAAGAGAGTCCTTATTCGGGTGAAACATGTTCCCCTGAGATAGATTTACATTGTCAGTACAACATTAATTTTACGGCCTTCGTAACAGTTACTCTTAGCATTTTGCAGTTTATTATATAGATTTTTCGGCGTTGTTTGTAGTTTGGGATTTGAAAAATCCTAAGTGTAACCTTGTCTCCATCCTGTATTTAATTTCCAATAATTTATATGTAGTTAGTAGAAATAATTGTAAGAAAATTGGTGTTTTTATTACGTTGGGGATGTTTGAGAACCTTTGTGACATTAGTGTTTATACTGTCTGGTTATTAAACTCCGTTCTCTTTTGCCCCCTCCCATTTTCTATTATCTACATGCTTCTGCTCAGGTATTTACCGCTATTTAATAATATAGTAAAGTCTATTTATCATCGCTACTTATTATTCTTATTACTTGAGAAATATGTTGCATAATTTTTAATATTCATAAGCCACTAGAAAAGTATAAATTAATCCTAGAAAAGTATAGTTTGATTGAAAATTATCAAATAGCTGGAATTTTCTGCTAAGATAAATGATAGCAAATAATTGTAGTTATTATCCTTTTTGTTGTAACCTCTTTTACATTTTTGGTCAGAAATTAAAGGAATTCTTTTATGGTTGGAGAAATATTCCATTTTGAACTATAAATATAAAATAACTATATTAATTTTTTTTATCTGTGTTGTTGTATTGGTTCACTTAATAATGGGTTTAAAGGTTAAGTTTAGGCTTAAACTCTAAAATTTTATTTTTTGCAAATATTTTATAAGTTCATTTTCTATATTCCTAATGAAGTTAACAACATGGATATTGATGTACTTTTTCTGTTCCTTTATATAAAGAAGTTTGAACAGCGATTTAGATTCATTTAGAGAAGTATTTCGTATTGAGGAGCTATATACCGTTGCTACTAGCACCACATTACAAGAATACTTATATTGAAAATCTGTAAATATTTGTTGATAGACATCTGTTTCTGAAAGGTAGAATAGTAGAGGAAAATAAAAGGAAAATAACAGTCTCTTTGGAATCTCATGCTTTATTGACTGGTAGTTATCTCTTAATAGCGTTAGATTACCATTGCTAATAACGCTTTCCTCATTTCTAAGATTTAACTAATCAAAGTGCTTAGATAGACTAACCCTAAATTAATAGAATAAAAGTGTAAGAAGGAAGATGTGCAGTGATTCTCCTCACTTTTCAATTAATTTTTTTGTTCTTTATTGTTATGATATGACAGGATAATGTGGGAAAATGTTATTAAACTCAATACGAAATTATATAGACTACCATTCCATATCTCAACAAAAATTATAATACTATGTACACTATACCCCTTTGCAAGAATCGTCTAAACTATACCAAGTCTATTAAAATTAAGCTGTTTGGAAGAAATATTTCTAGATATTTCCAAAATGAAAGATTTATCACCAAATAGTACATAAATCGCATCTGTGCCTATGTAGTTGGCATATTGATATAATCCCAAAGATGATTCTATCAGGATTCATTCTTGCTACTTTCATCGTAGTGTTGGACAACATACAAACTAAAAAAAATTACTCGAGTTTTATGCCGGTGGCTTGGGTGGGAGTTAATTTCAACTACGCAAATGCTATTACTTTTATAGAATGAACAACGCCTCAAGAGAATCTGTATTTTCTAGTCGCCAAGAATTTCTAGTTAAATTAATGTATCGGGCAATGCAGTTATAAAGTTACTCTGAGCTACATCGAAAAGCTGAAAATGACCAGGTTTTGTTATTATGGAAAAGTTTATTGCTTTTTTCTGCAGTTCTATTAGAAAATTGTTGGTCTCTAAATGAAGAGCAAAGATGGGCATCTGTTAGTATTTCTATCATCTTATGATAGATACTATTTTATCCAGGTAAAATTTTAATATCTTATTCTTCAAAGAGTAGTCAACATAAAATTATACCAAAATTTTAAAAGAGTTTTACTTTATTCACAGTACTTCTTCCTATTTGACGATTATAGCTAAATTTTGAATAATCTGAGCTATCATTACTATTCTGGTACGCAGTCTTGACTAAAATCTTTGAGCAGGTATTGTTGGATTTTTATGTAGAATTATAGCCTTACTTTAGCAGGCTATAACACCGGGTAGAGTTTGCTCTTGGGGCATTAGTACTTATAAAAGAGGCTGCACCAACACCAGGTTATAGTTTGATCTCCGATATATATATTGTAGATATAGGTAGTTAAGTATTGGTGGTACCTACTACTCTTGAAAAATTATCCAATTATGGCCAAGTTATCAAATGGCTGGACTACTGATATAAGAGAAAATTTAAGGATATATGTAGGAAAACATAAATCCGCTTGAGAACTATACACGTGAGAAAGTATAATAATTCTACTCACAGAAGCTATGCCATGATCGAGTGCGAAACATGCTAAACAAGTCATACCCATGTCCTTTATGAATTAAAGTTAAAAGAATGAACGTAATTAAAACATATGTAGCCAAGTTGAAGGAACTTATACATCTTAGAAAAGCAACTAACGATACCATCGCTAAGTAATAAACCTTCAAGAACATAAACTCACCGTACAACGAAGGTTAATTAGTCTAGTTCATAATTTTCTTACCTGGGATTTAGAAAAGGACTATAACCAATTCTCTATCAACTAGACAGCAGCTGACGACCGTTCCGAATTTTAAATTGACTGGAGTTTTGATACCCGTGACACCATGAAAAAACTTTGGTTATTTGATCTTGTCTATTAACCAAGGGAAGAGATATAAGGATGGAACAATACATCTTGGAATGAATTTTTCTTTTATTTTTATGTCCAATAGTTAAGATATTCTTGTAATTAGAGCTAACTCCGGGATACCAAAGCTAACTAAATTAATTAGTAGCTACCTCACAAACATAGCTACTCTACATGATTACATTAAAACTAAAAGAAAGCAATCAGATATTAGCGTCAGTATAAGAAGTGTATGGTTATTACTGATTGATGTCTTGCCGTTCCCAAATGCAACAAGCACAAAAGGGAACCATCGTACGAATGGGCTATTCTACCTTTGTACTTTGTGAAAAAAATATAGATGAAAAGGGTATATGAAAAGTTATTGTTTTGTTGCAAGGTAACACTGAAATTTGAAACACTTGTATAATGAACTAAGATAACCAGGCTCTAAATCTCTATTTGCAGAATATACTTTAATGAATTTTCTATTTCTTATGGAAACTGTTGCGGTAGATAGATGTCATATTATGAAGCCGACGAGCGAGGAAGCTCCTAAACTTCTAAAGAAGATAATGTCATATTTCAGAGTAATAACCCTCAAGGTATAGCAACTCCATTTTTGATGAGTTATTCAAGTATAAGCACAGACTCTATATTTTGCACTTCCATAAAAAAGATTTCAAATGAATCCGTGGAGAACTATACAGGAGTATTTCTTATTAATCAATCTTGAGGCACGTGTAAAAATTATCTATAAGAAATTATGCCAACAAAAGATTCTTGACTTTATTAAATGATCTGTTTCTAAGCCATTAGCCAATTCTTTAGTCTTCGTTTAATGACCTATGTTATTAGAAGAGAACAACCAGATGGGTTTGGATCAGTTTTCTGCAGGAGTAAGAAACTATCACTACTTCTCTTGTTCGGGCATAAGAGAATAACCAGGAGTGATTTAACTCAGAATTATAATACTCTCTTTTAAGACTATCATTCTAAAACAAAACAACATGATTTTTCAAATTGCACGTCAAAAATTAACGAGATTGCAGACTTGTTTTCAGCAAACATATGCATAACAAGAAACCGAATGAATAAAGACATAATTTTCCCATTAAACCCTCTTGCAGTGTAGAACTACCAGTCAAACTTTTCAAAGTCCATAAAACTCTCCTGCTCTTTCTTAGTCCTAACTAAGAACTTCTCATGATCAGTATAAGCATTCTGCTTTCCCTCCGCCAAGCGAACAGTACAACCAAAACCGGATTTGTAGTCGATGTGATCAGGAACAAAATTAATCTTAGCCTTGGAACTTCTTAGTTGTTCTTCAACTGTAATCTTACATCCGAGAAGGCATACTCTTCTTCCAGCTTGCACTCCAACAGCCTTTACTGCACTTTCTAATAGTTTGCACTGGGGGATTCTTAAGCCACCACCTTGAAGATCATCAATTCTATAACTGAAGCCTACGTAAAATCTTAGCATATAGCCCATGTAAAAACTACCAAAAAAGCTGTAAAGCGGAGGAATATTTTCTTCTAGGACCTGTATAAAATTTTCTGTACATGATTGAAAAAAAGTCTCCTGATTGGCGCTATTTTCCTCCCAAAACGCTTTATATAGTTGTCTAAAATCTGTAAAGTCACATTCGAGGAAGTTTTTTATTTCATGAAGGATAATTCCAGGGTGAGAAACTTTCAATTTAGATTCCACACTCTTCAATTTCCTTTGGAAAAAATTTTCAGCATTAACGTCATATTTCCCTTTAACCTCTTTGTGATCTACATAGTTTTTGTAGGACTTAAGTAGAGGTAACCAGCTGACATAAGTATCAAGATCCAAATTAGAGTATGGTGGCAAATTTGAACCCATCGAAAGGGTGTCTTTATCCTCATCTTCCTTCACAGCCTGTTGCATTTCACTTTCTAGGCCATATAACCTATTTAATGACGCTGCTCTCTCCTTCCTCAAGCTGTAGTATTCCATGTAGGGATAGGACACGATGTAATAGGTAGACCACAAGAAGTTGCAAAATGTGGAAAAACAGAACGCAATAAGAAATCCGATGGCACCATACGATAAAGGGTTCAAGAAAAAATTTTCTACTCTCTCATATTCTTCTATAGTCTTGTCATCATTAGGTTTCTCAAAACCTTTTAATTGCCCAGTTAACCCAGCAAGCATCATTTTATTGTAATTCATTAAATGGTGAACAGATTCAAAATGCGAACTAGCATGAACGAAGAATGTGTTATTCAAACCTTGCCGTTCAAGTAAGTTCCACATATTACCTTTTAACAGGCTTTTTCGCCCAAAATGCGTAAAATAGGTGCACTCGAACGAGAATATTTTCTTTATCTTTTCATAAGTTCCCATATCTGGTCGATATTTATCAAAAAAATCTTGGAATTTATTGTCAAGGTCATGTTCACCTATTCTCTTTCCCGGCGCAACATATTGGTAAACCAACTTTTCCCGCACGACATCCCTATTCGGGTCTGTCAAGTGACCTTTTTTAGTGCATAGATTGGGCTGCAACGCCTTATAGCTATCTCTTATTAACGAAACGTCTCCCTCACCTGGCTTGACTTTCACATCATTTTCAAACTCTAGCATTGGATCAATAAACACACGCATATGGCGTCTAGGGAAATGTCCATTTGATTCTGGTCTGATTATGGTTGTCCTAAACCTTGCAGCTTGAATATCGTGGCTTAAAAGAATGTCTTCCTCCTCCTTATTCAACTTCATATGAACAGACTTTTGAGCAGGCGTAAGATGTGGATCATTAACAGGAGCAGCCATAATTAAGAAATCATGTTTATCACAGTAATCCTTTCCCCCTTGGTCATATCTAATAATTATTTGTCCGCACTGACTACGTTCAATATCTTTAATATTGACACAGCGCTTCACTCGAGAAGAAGCATCATCAGGTGTTTTTTCTAGGCCATCGACCTTAAGGAGCCTTTTCCAAACTGTTTCCCAACCTGCAATAAGCATGGCTTTCGTAGGACGGTCTATATCAAAGAAAGTACGTCCAAGCTTCTCATATTGCCTTTCTAAATATTTAAGCACTGCACTAAGAAACCCATCACTGGAATCTCTCCTCATAAATATAATTCTCCATAAGGAAAATTCATCCAACTGCTCCGGTGTGAGCCACGTCATAGCCCAAAAAGTAGGAATATCCTTCAATAAACCATATCCCTGTCCAGACACCGAGTACATCCAAACTGGGTAAAGTGAGTACAAGCCATTCTCATGAAGAAATTCTTCGAATGGCATCATGAGTATCTCCATTTGCTTCCTAGATCTTCTTGCAGGCATGGTATAGTGCCATGCTCCCATCAAATCTTTCTGCAGCCTAATATATTTCTTCACTATTCTAAAAATTGTTACAAGTACAACCAGCCTCTTGAGCCAAGGCATCCAACCAAACAGGGGCTTCAACTTGGACTGTTCAGCAACTGCATCATGAGTCAATCTAAGTAGATCACGTTTATTTCCTTGTGCAATAGGACCACCTTCGAATGCATAAGTATCAGGCCCAACCTCTGCCAAAAGGTTGGGTTCATCGTAACTTGATTTATCCTCTAGATCCTTAATGAAATCCCTGGTGGTAAAATAGGTACTTGAGAGGTAACCTGTTCCAAGCTCATGGAAAAACGGCTTTCCTCCTTTTCGGAAATCTTGCTTTGTTCTGTTGCCATAGATAAGTTCTCCATTATCAGCATAAGAAGGAGAATTAAGAAGCAACAAATCATCCCCCTCACCATCATAATTGTATTTTACAGTTACAGTTTTGCCTCCTATATGCTCTTCCTTCTCATAAATAGTGATATTATCAGGAGGCAGTCCTTTTTCAATTAATAAGTGAGCCATGTGCAAACCTGAAGGTCCAGCCCCAACTATTGCCACCCTTGAATTTACCTTTGGTAGTTTGGGGCTAAATTTTCTTCTAAGAGCCTGTTCGAGGACTCGAAGGTGACTGTCAATGCGCACATCAATTTCGTCTTTCTGTTTTGAATTAACAAAAAGTCCCCCAGTCTTTACCTCTCTCTCTCTAATACCAATATAGAGATGACACTTATCAATTTTTCCTTGAAAAGAGCTAAATACGAACAAGGTTTTTCTCCCACTCGAGAGATTAACGGGACGAGTTTCTTCGTCTACCTTCTCGTACGCAAACCTGTATACCGGGTGTTGGATATTGCTGCTTTGCGTTTTTTCGCATACTTTTATTTCATTTACGACAGATGAGATGAACCCTTCTTCATATTGAGAGTATCTAAACTGGCAACCTGGAAGTGGCCCTCTAATCTCATCGCTACCCTGCACGAACTTCTCCCATTGTGGGCAAGGATCAAATCCATAAAATCCAGCTCTTCTTGCTTTATCTTGGTTTGGTTTTAACAGGAAGGACAAAAAATTTAGATAATTGGTCACAAGGGAAAAGCACTGCTCTGGGGAAAAATGAAGAACCAGGCGCCGTTCCACTTTAATCTCTGACTTTAGAAACTTTCTTTGTTGTATATGTTTTGGGATTTTTCTTAGCTTAGAGGGCAAGGATCCATGAATTTTATGTGGGCAACCCTCTGTTACCTCATAAACCGATGTTGTTAAATCTTTCTCTAACCCCTTGACGTAGAAATTAGGTTCATCAGGTGTCCCAACATTGCTTAGGTTAATCCTTGGAGTAACATCTTCAACATTAGAAGAACCCTTCTTACTAGTTTCAGCCTCAGAGTGCGTATCACTTTCGCTGGCTGCCACTGAGCTGTCAGTTTTATCCACAGTGTCTTGTTTTTCAGTGTCTTCTTTCTCAACCTTCATTGATTTTTTTTGTTTAGTTTTGCTTCTGAAGTTCGGGGAAAAATTTTATCAAATATTCATGAGATTGACAGAAGTTGACGTCATACCTTGAGGCTTCCCCGGGTGCTTCTTCTTCTTCATTTTAATCTTCACTGTTGACGACACACTCATTTTAACGGCATTCTTGGGAATAAAAAACAATAATGCTCAGTAATGAAAATTTACACTGTGCAGGATATACAAAGTGATATCAAGTAAGCAAGTAAGTTTAAACGTGCACAAAAATAAGTATGTGCACACAGTATGGCACACGTGTCTAATGATGACGTCTAAAATATCCTGCAAGGAAGTAAACTGACAAAAAAGCTATTCTTAGGGAAAAGATCCAAAAGGTGAAATATTTGAAGACGACTCAATTGGACAATAAAATTTAGCAAAAAAAATAGAAATAGAATAGAATAAATAATGACTGTTATACCCTGGAGTCAGTACATGCCAGAGACGCTGCCACCACTTGATTCTTGGCTTTTGTTGTATACTATCATTTCGCTATTCGTTCTGACGCTGGCAAAAAAATTGCTCAAGTTCGTATATACTTATGCCAAATCAGCTTGGATTTGGAGAAATTTGCCGGGTACTATAAACCCTTACTTTTTTGTACGAATGCTTCAAAAAATGGGATCGCTCTACGATTTCCAGAGAGAGACTTGCGAGACTTATACCAAAGCAGCAAAAAAGAGAGTTGATTTTATAAAAGCCCCGTATTCGCCATCGTTGGAGGTCTTAGTGTGTTCGCAAGAAGCATATGATTTTCTTTTCTTCCAGAAGAATTGTCTCACGGATACCTTTGATAGAAGAAAATACGTACCATTCGCAGTATTTGCAGAGTTGTTTGGCAACAGATCATTGCCAATGTTGAGAAACGCAAACAGACATCCAAGTGAGCAATACTATTGGAAGAAACAAACTGACTTTTTGGAACGATTTCTTCCTCGACTTTCTGACCTAAAACCTGGACATCATTTGTACAAAAGAATGTGGAAAAACTTGAATACGGAAACGGATTGCCTGCTGGGTACGCTAACCAGTGAATTGAATGGTACAAGAAAAAACAGAGTTGATGTCTTACCTGTTGTTAGAAGCTTTATAGGAAGTAATATGAAATATTTACTTTTTGGAAGTTTTATTGAAGAACTTGAAAGAGACAAGGAAACAGATATTGTTCAAACATTTTATGATGCCCAAAAGGCTATCTTACAGGCGACCGTGTTTAGATTAAAAGTTTATGCACTTGTAAGCATTTTGCCTTTCCCTTTAAATAATGTGGGAAGATGGTTTGGCAATCGTCTTGGGGAAGAAAATAATGAGTTTAACCAAATAAAAGAAGATTTTCAGGAGTATACAAAGAACGCAATAAGAACAGCAAAAAGGTTAGATTTGGATGTGATGGACAAGAACAAAGATCTTGTTTGCACATTCCTGAGAGAAAGAATGTGGGATGATGAGTTACTAACCTCAATACTGTTTGTATGTATTGGTGGAACGTACAGTGGAAGTGCTTTGCCAGCATGGAGCATATATTATATAGCAAAGGATAAAGGTAATGTTAAAAAAGAACTCTATAAAGAACTTTCTAAATGCCTGCGTGAGAAGAATGTTGAAGATGTTTCTCATTTAAGTGCAGTTGAACTAGATGCCTTGCCATATTTAAATGGAGTACTTCGTGAAGCAGGAAGATTGCGCCCACCTACTTTTCATGGACGTGTTGAAGCAGGTGTTGATTTACAGTTTACGGATGGAACAAAGTTCCCAAAAGGAACAAAATTTATTTATCTTCCTTATGCTTATGGAAATTTAGAGGAAAACTATAAGAACTACGCTGAATTTATTCCTGAAAGGTGGATCACAAAAGATGGGACTTCTGAAAATATTAAACGTGGACCAACAGATATATTCGAAAACCGAGATAGAAAATGTTTGGGAAAGTATTATATATTGCTTCAAACTAAGATGCTTATCGCAAATTTAATCATGAACTTTGAAATTTGCATGGATGAAAACGACGCCAATAAAATTAAAAAGGGGTTAGGTTTGAACTTGGAGATCGCAGATGAGGGAAACAATAATCCAACGCAAATGTACGTTAATTTATCACCTAGAAAAAATAGGACATGACTCTTGCCTAAGAAATAACATATATTTGCGTATTGGGTGCATGGTTTTAGCCAACTGTTTTCAATCATAGAAGAGCCAATAAATGCTCATTTCCTACTTGGAGCTCCAACGACACTACCAAATTGGCTCTAATAGTTTGGATCTCATTCAGGATATTTAATTTATGTGTTGCAGATTCTTCTAGAATAGTCAATTTAGAATCATATGTTTGGTATCAAACTGCAAAATGAAGGGCGTCCAACTTCTAGTGACGAAAAGTATAATTTGCTTGCTTTGTTTCGAGGACGATGAACGGATCCGATTCGTAGGAAATGAACAATGATAATATTGTAACAAGTGTCTTTTCTAATAAAAAGCAAAACATAGGAGTTAATAGGTGATGTATAAAACGGCTTCCTACTATTACTCCACGAAGGATAAGTGTAAAATTAGACCGCAGGCCAAGTGAGCAATTAACAGGATAAGTTATTTATTAAAGGTTCCATATTCCTCAAACGAGTTTTTTCCATCGCGTGTGCCTTCTTCAATTAGACTAGATTTGAAATCTTTGTGAGTCTTATCCTGTCGTAAGCTTGAACTGCCATCTTGTCTGCAGCTCAAGAAATGTTGTAGAATTAAGCTAACCCTTCCAAACATATATTTATCTACGAAAAACAACAATAGTGGAGTATCGAACAAAAAAAACGATGTCACTGGCTCAAAATTCACAAACAAGAATGCTTCGTTACGAAAGTATGGAATCAACAAATAACCAAAGAAAAAGGCACTACACAAGTAATACACAAGCAAATAGTTCTTGAAGACTCGCAAATTATTACAAACAGCTGAGATATGACTAACTTGGATTTCCGATGTTTGGCTAAAATTTTTCAACTTCTCAAAGTGTTCTGTCAATTTGGTATAGCATAAATTAACAAAGAAGAAATTAAAAAGGTTTGTGACGAGATCAACAAGTATAAACCTAGTATCATTATAATCTCCAACTCCAAGAATAAGAAACCACATAATTGAGAAGGGGACTGCCAACATTATATAGTACTGCATGCCTTTCTGGTTGACATAGGATACAATTTCTTCATAAGAAAAAGATTTAGCTAGCACTAGCGAGCCAAGGAATGTGACATCAATGTAGGAAATTAATAACAACAAAGTCTCCTTAAAAGCGAGTGTATACACTTGCCGAGAGACATAAGCGGATTCTATTCCTTGGAGGAAATGCCAGTCTATATTGCGAATCTGAGGAGAGAGAATAATCCACGTAAGAGTGTACACAGATATAAGAATGAAATATAAAACTTCGTGGTAGCAAAGAGGTAATGTATGCTTCTCAGAGCGACAGAAGGTTTTAACCAAGAAGCTTAGGGAACAGATTAGCACCACAACGTATAAGAAAAACTCAAAGGTATCAAACCAACTTGTCATCGTATTGAACTTATAAATACTTTATTTCTGGGGCTAATTAAGACGTCTAGTCTTTTCTCCTCTTTCAGTGTACTTTTCGGCGTTACCAACATACTTTTTTTAACTGCAAGGTTGTGTATATGAATATATTGTTCATGCACAAATAACTGAGCAAGTGCAATACTAATTTTGCCATACTATTCATAAGTAGAATTCAAAAATACACAGGTTTCAATTAGTGTACACTATTTACCGAACTTATCAATTATTGTGAAAAAAGATAGCTTCTCAGAAATAAATCTGAAAGAGAGACTTTTTGGGCGGAAGATCTTGAAGAAAAATGATTTAGAAGACGTCTTATTTAGACAATAAATCTTCAACAAGAATTAAATCTAACTTGTACAGAAGAAATAATGAGCACAATGTCTTGGAGTGAATATATGTCAACAGAACTGCCACCTGTTGATATCTGGCTTTTTCTCTACGCATACATTCTTTTTCATGTCTTAACACTAGCAAAAAATTTATCTCACTTTATATTTAATTATGTAAAGCTTGCTTGGCTTTGGAAAAGTCTTCCAGGCTCGATTAATCCATACTACTTTGTCAAAAGAGTTCTCTTTATAACTAAACCATACGAGCTTCAAAGAGAAATTTATGCACAGACGCCTAAAGCAGATTTTATTAAAGTGCCTTATGGACCAGGTATGGAGATATTTGTGTGTTCTCAAGAAGCTTACGACTTCCTCTTTTTTCAAAAGGAAGTCCTAGTAGATGGGCCTGATCCGGAAAAGTATGTTCCTTTCCAAGTATTTGGGGAGTTTTTCGGAAAAAGAGGCGTTCCTCAGATTAGATCCACGGAGAGATTTCCAAGAGAATTTAGGTATTGGAAGAAACAAGTTGACCTGTTTAAAATAATCACTCCAAGGATAACTGAGTTAAGGCCCGGGCAACATTTGTTTGACAGTATTTGGAAAGAAACGAATTCCGAAATGGATTTTCTGTTTGAAGAGACAAAAAAGGATCTTATTGCAGATAGTGAGCACCGTTATAATATTCATATCTCCCTGAGAAGACTAGTTCATAAGAACATGGGAAATCTTTTGTTTGGAGACATTTTCATCTTGTTAGAGAAGAAGTATCCAAAATTTAACATCACAAGTTTCTTTTTCGAGACTCAAGAAACGATGGTTCAAGTTACTGGATGGAGAATAATATTCGGTTTTATAGCATCTCTATTTCCTTTCCCTTTAAACAAAGGCATAGATTTTGTTTCAAAATATATTGGGCCATTCAATACAAAGTACGAAAACTACAAGAAAAAGTTACTTAAATACACTAACTGTGCAATTCAAGCTGCTCGAAGAAGTGATCCGTCCAGGTTAGATAAGAACTCTGATCTCACCTCGGTTTTTTTAAGAGAAACTATGTGGGATGACGATCTCCTTCGTGGTTTATACGGTTTGTTGTTTGGTACTACTTTTAGTGCCCATGCGCTATTATCCTGGATTCTGTACCATCTAGCGTGCGATGAAATGATGCAAAAGAAGTTATATAAGGAGCTTGTAGATGCTATGAAGAACAGAAACGTCACTATTTTGCAAGAATTGACTGGAAATGACATTGGAAAACTTCCTTATTTAAATGGTATTATTTGTGAGGCAGCGAGATTGTATCCCACTACTTCGGAAGTCCTTGTACAAGCATCAGCGGATTTAAAGTTTACTGATGGGACACAGTTCCCCAAAGGTACTCAATTTACTTTTATTCCATATGCCTTTCGAAGTGTAGAGGAAAATTATGGTAATCCTACTGAATTTCGCCCAGAGAGGTGGATTAATAAAGGTAAGTCAATTCCCGTGCCTTTTGGACCAAAGAATATGTTTAGATTAAGGGATAGAGGGTGCCCGGGAGAAAATTTTGTTCGTCTTCAAACACTCAGTTATATTGCTAGTTTAGTAATGAAGTTTGAATTAAACATTGATGACCAGGATCGACTTGATATTAAAAAGAAAATGGGAATTCAACTGAGTATGGGAAACGTGACAGAGAAAGATTCGCCTGAGCTTTGGGTTAAAATGTCTCCTAGAAAACAGTCTCTTTGAAGGTGTTTTATTAAATAAGCATGCTTTGGTTTGTTCTTGCCATAGAAAATAGATTTTGCTGAGGGGCAATAGTTATCTTAAGCTGAACCACAGAGGGTGTTATCCTTCACGAGCAGCTAAAGTAGTGGATTACTCATCAACTCTGCTAATCAAATCATATTATGACTAGAAGCCTTTTTGGTGCTCAAGCTAATCCACTTCTTAGCTCTAAAATTGCAAGTTATCGAGACAACCAGTTATTTTGTTATAGATTAAAAAACGTAGTGGAAGTAAGGGAAACTCAACGTTCTAGAGGTTTCAAATTAAACTTTACCTATCATTTTTATGTGTTTCACCGCGGAATAAGAAGCAGACAAAAGTATTTTGGTAATAAGAAAAAACTCAAATAGAGCGTGGAATATTTCCCTTCCGAAACAAACAAGATATTTATACTCGTTTCTCAAAATTGTTCCAGAATAGCTATTGCTGCTGAGATGTTTATTTTCGTTGAGATTAATTGGGGTTTCTACATAATTATTTTAATTAACAGCCATACATGTGCTATATTTGACTAAACTGATTTCCTACATCCCTATTTATTGAAAGTACTATTGCGTATTTAGTTTATTCTGGTATCAACCAGACTTTATTTATTAAAAGGGATATAAATATAAAGCATCGTTCAACACTAATACCCTAGATACTCTAGTTACTGTTGATTTCTAATTTGATACTTTATTGGTACAGAGTTTGAACCAGGGCTATGGTATATTGGAAAGTTAATATTTGATTCAGTTAAAATACTATATAAGGTTCTACCTAGATGTTTATCGTAGAAAACTGCAATGGGGCATTGCTGAGTTAGTAGGAGGCCAGATGTTACTTTTTCTTCAAAATGTCGGGAATAAAAAAGGTGAGTTTGAACCATAGAACCTCAAGGTAAATACTCTTTTTAGATTTATTAGTTTTTCAAGTTTCATTCAATATTTAAGTTTCTGGAGTATAAAATCATTACCTTCATTATTAGAGACACAGAGCATTTATATGAATAATATCATTTGCCACGGACTGATTATAGGTAGCTTGTAGTGCTTCACCAGAAGTTCCTTGGTGCTAAGCATGTAAATTTGTTGCCAATAAAAAGATAGTGGACTCTCACAAATCTAGGACTCTCTTACTCCCATTTCATGGGTTCAGTATAAGGTAAGTAGTAGATTAAGCTCACCATGACTTCCTCATTTTCGACGAAGAATGTGGAAAAGCAATTTCATTGTATATTCACTTACTCGTATAAATCATCAACTAAAAAAGCGAATGATAATCTACTGCTATAGCTACCGCTAGAGGGTGTAGCGTATGAAGAGTTTCGTTGTGAGGACTTAAGAACTCTCAAGTTTAAGCTCACTCACAGCAATTATTCTTACTTCTGAAGACCTTGAAAATTTGGTCACGAAATCCAAAGTCATCAATGAGCACTCATTCATGATCCTCAAATCTTTATATATTCCTTCAAGAGATCTCAGTCATTTGCTCTTTCTTCACTTAGTCACAAAGATACAATTACTTACCCAGCAGCCCTCAACGAAGTCCTCATTGCTCATTCATCCATTACTCAAAGTGATCTTGAGTCTCATTTATTCAATACGAGAATCCTTCAAGAGTACGAAAGAGCCCTCAGTGAGGACTCAGCCTGTATCTCTAGCTATGACCACTGATCGTTTACTCAACTAGAAATAAAAAATGAGTTTGATTGCATAGTAGGTACACAGACATGGATCAGCTCTCTTTCTTATTCATTTTTTTGTTTCAAGAGTAATTCAGAATACTAAGACCCTGAAAGAAAATAGACATCACAAACTCTCTATAATTCTTGTCTATTTCATCTTTGTAGCTATGCTGATATAAGGACCGCTAAATCGAACTGGCAAAAATTAGTACAAAAAGCCTATGCACCTAAGAAGGGGTATCTTTCTTTTTTAAACCTTTCTGCAGCTGATCGAAACTAGATACATACGGCATTCTTAGAGTTAATTTACCCTTAACTTTTTTATTGATCTAAGTAATATGTACGTGTTTCAATATGGGAAATTTTAACACAGAATGAATTGAACAACTTGATTTAGTTTTAGGATAGAATTAATTACTAGTTTGAGCTTTGGAATGCAAAACAAATAAAACATAAATCTTATTTAAGGGAAATAAAGCTATAAACTCTTAACAAGTTTATAAGAAGTTATTACAGAAGTTAAATACCAAAACTGGCCAGATTCCAAAGAACAACAATAAAATTAAAAACGAAATTTGTTTAATAATTTAACCTATAAACAGGCAAGGCTGGTTCATTTTGTTTTCCGACCAAAGGACCCGGGGAGATCTCATGATAGTCTTCATCTGAGAGACAGCAGTAAGGAAGTGATGCACTATGTAACAAACAGAAAACCAAATTCCTTCTAGCTGACCTCTACGTCCGTAACTTTATTTAAAAGTCTACATATATTTTTAAGATGCCGTTTCACATTATAACGATAAATAGAGTGAACATGCTTTCATAGTTAATATGAGTTACCTTTGATGGTGTTAATGTTAGGGTCATTTGTGGTCTTGGCTTTATGGTTGTATCACTTCATGGAGAAATATAATAGTTTCCTAACTCCGTTTCATTATAACTGTCCTGTTAATGCATCATCAACTCTTCATCATTAAGATTTCTCCAGTAATACATATTCTCAACTGAAACAGTTCCCAATTTCTTCGTAGTATTCCCGGATAAGTGGTACATTTCATGATGGTTCTCATATAGTTGAAGAATGTCAGAAAATAATTAACCCTTAGAAAAGTTGCTTAATATCATTTTATTAAAAAACAGACAAATGCAAGGGTCTAACATTATCTGAGGAATATTTAAGTCCAAAAAAACTATGGCTTAATGTTGTACAATATATTACTACAGTTTAGAAAATTATATTTTCTTGGGCATTCCTATTTATGATAGACAACTTGTAACAAGATGTTATTTTGTGCGTGTTTGCAGTTGGGGTCAGTTTTCGCATATTTATTCAGATAGCCATTTTCTTTAGATAAAGCTTTGGAAAACCGAATATGATCTTGAAATGTCTCCAATAATGTTCTTGCAACCAAGGTGTATCCAAAATTGATTGAGATAAAATTAATGGGTTCTGTTGCAATAGAAGTTTGAAAAATGTACATTATAATGCCAATTAGTCTCTTCAAAGACTACATATAGTACACTAAATTAACAATGGCATTGAGTGGAGACTATATTAAGAAGTTAGTCCATGCAGAGAAACTTTCAGTTCTTAAGAGGATATCTGAGCATCATAATGTATTCTCTCGTATATGAGGAGGGAAGAATAGGAGCTTTATATATCTCGAAATCTTCATATTGTTCTAACTACCATCTGCTCAACCGTGTGTGCGCGAATGTTATCATAACTCGTAGAATTTTTTTCTTATAAATTATATTTATCCATCAAACCCATCAGAATCAGCCCTTTACGCTTATTTCTGTTCTCTTTAGGAGTTCTTAGTCAATAGGCTCCAGTATACTTGCCTTCTTCATTATCTATGGATAAAATTTACAAGACTGAATACTAACAAGTGGATTAATACTTATGAATAAAAAGCATTTAAAAAAACTAGTAGCTTCAGATAGTCAGTGTAAGGGTTAATGCTGTGCAAAACTCGTTCCCTAAGCTTTGATGACGCAAAATGCTTATCAAGAGCTAAAATAGACTTCATAGCCTTTTGGCAATGTGAGTTGATTAGTTTTTCTTCAGCAATATGCTTGTTCATTTTAACTATACTTGGGGCTTACATAGAAGAATCTATTATTCTAGAAGCAAGCTGATTCACATGTTTTTCACTTTCGCATTAGACTTTATAAACATTATAAAATCTTTAAAACTTAGACAGATTCAATTACATAGCTCAATGAATTACTTAACACTGTTATCCTTCTTTTTTAGAGTTAATTGTTGTTGTATCAGTGAAACTTAGAAAAAGTTGTAACTATTTTAATATATATAACTCTTACGGTTTAGATTCCTTTGAGTTAATGGCGCTAATGTACCTATACTTACTAATCCTGTGCTCAGGTAGATCCAGGAAAACCTCCTAAAGTAGGCTATCCTTATTAATATACTAGAAACTTTTACCAACATAAAAAAAAATGTTACAAGTCTAATTAGTAAATATTAGCTCTGGCAACTATCATACTGTAGAAAACGTAAATAAATGGAAATGAAATCATCTTGATATGTGAAAAATTCCAATAGGTTTATGCTCTAGGCGAAACTCTTATGAAAATCTCAGGAATGTCCTTTCGTTGCTTGTTTACAAATTCCAAGAAAACTCCGGCTGCTCTGCCAATATCTTCTTCATCAGTCTTATCAATACTAAGTTCAAAACCAAGAGCCAACTTAGCAACAAATACCTTAGTTTGAAACCGCGCATAGTATTGACCAAGACACTTTCGATCCCTTAACTCAAAATTGTGCTTTGGCCCTGGCAAAAGCTTTGCTGCTTTGTCACTTTCTATCCATCTTCTGGGGTAAAATTTAGTAACATCTTCATAGTTATCAGAGGAATTACCATACGCGTAAGGAGCATAAGTAATTCTCGTTCCTTTAGGGATTTTTGTTCCATCATAAAATTCTAGATCAGTGCCCACATCTACCAAATTATGGGCTGTAGGAGGGGTTAATCTACCAGCCTCCCTAATAACTCCATTTAAATAAGGAAGTTCTTCAAGTTCAGTAGCAGTTATAGAACTAAGACATGAGATACCCTTACAATTCATGTAGGTAGTCAACTCTTCATATAACTCCTTTTGTACATTTGGGTTCTTTGACAACCAGTATATTGTCCACCCAAGTAACAAACTACCATTATATGTTCCTGCAAGGCAAAGTGAGAAAGCTGAATATAGTATTTCGTCATCCCACATGTTATCCTTCAAGTACTGGGAAGCCATGTCCTGGCACTGTGCAACATCATCAAGGCTTTTCTTTCTAACAATTTTAATTACTTCAAACACCCAGCGTCTAACTTTATCTTTGTGCTCTTGATATATTGTATTTTCTTTGCCAAAATTATTTCCACAATAAAGCGCAAGTTTGTCAAATGGAAAAGGTAGGAGAGCAGCAAGTCCAGAAATACCCATTCTAGCAAAGATAGCATTAACACAACTTCTTTGAGCTGTGTATATCATCTCTACAATATTTTCTTCAGCATCTTCTGTGCCGAGTTCTGCTAACAGATCTCTACACAGTAAAACCTTAATGTTGGCATCAACATATTTTGAAATATAACTAAATACATTCACACGGGATCCTTGGTCCATTCTGTTAACAGATTTCACTTTGAGAGAATGAATATCGAGAACCTCTTTTGCGTGAATCCAGATACTATCAAATACTGGGTTCCCAGGTTTAAGATCATCAGTCTTAGGTAAGAAATTTTCAACGAAAGAAGATTGTTTCGTATAACAACTTCTTTCTCTGGGGTATCTTTTTGAGTTTCTTAAAACTGGAAGTGATTTGTGTCCAAACAACTCCCCAAGAGTACCTGCAGGAATGTAAACATTTTGATCAACTGTATCTGTCAAATGCTCTTTCTGAAAGAATAGAGAATCATAAGCTTTGTCTGAGCAAGCAAATAACTCCAGTTGTGGACCATTAACCAGCTTAAAGAAATCTGATCCTTGACCAAATTTGTCATTCATATCTTTCTCAAACTCGTATACATTCCTCGAGCGCCTAATTTTTTCAACGAAATAGTATGGATTTATCGAGCCTGGAAAATTTCTCCAAAGCCAAGCAAGCTTCACATAATTAAATATAAAGTGAGAAAAATTTTTTGCTAGTGTTAAGATATGAAGAAGAATGTATGCGTAGAGAAAAAGCCAGATATCAACAGGTGGCAGTTCTGTTGACATATATTCACTCCAAGACATTGTGCTCATTATTTCTTCTGTACAAGTTAGATTTAATTCTTGTTGAAGATTTATTGTCTAAATAAGACGTCTTCTAAATCATTTTTCTTCAAGATCTTCCGCCCAAAAAGTCTCTCTTTCAGATTTATTTCTGAGAAGCTATCATTTTTCACAATAATTGATAAGTTCGGTAAATAGTGTACACTAATTGAAACCTGTGTATTTTTGAATTCTACTTATGAATAGTATGGCAAAATTAGTATTGCACTTGCTCAGTTATTTGTGCATGAACAATATATTCATATACACAACCTTGCAGTTAAAAAAAGTATGTTGGTAACACCGAAAAGTAAACTGAAAGAGGAGAAAAGACTAGACGTCCTAATCAAACCTTCATAAAACAACGTTTGAAAAAGGCGTTGACGTATAAAATTCAGTGCAGTTTCCCTGTCCTCTTTAGCGTCATTTTAAGGTAACCAAGAAGGACATTGATATGGACTTTGGGGAAAAATTATTTCAACGAGGTTCACTTTTAGATGCTGACTTCAAACCAGTGGTAACATGGAATAATTTAGAGAGAAGAGAGTATATGAACCGAGCAATGCAAAAACATAGGAAGAAGAAAAAGCAAGAGCATATAGAGGATTTTGTCACAAACCTGTATCTTCATGGAGAATTGAATAAATTGCAGATGCAACAAACAAAACTTACAAAATTAAAGAATCTTTTAGAAAGAAACCGTGCTGAAAGCTCATCTGTTTGGGGAGATCCATATCTTATGAAGCGTAACGAGATCCTTCGTTCAGAGATTGTCAAATGTAGAGCACAGAGCTATATCATGGCAAAATTCTCAGTCCTAGGTGAATATGCAAACTACTTTGAAACTAAGAATTTTCAAGAAAACCTAGATTGGACGCTTAAGAGATGTTTTGAGCTACTAAATGAGTTAAAAGTGACGAAGCATGGAAAACTCTTCGTCTTCTCTAAAGAGTATAAAACTATTCCTAATCGTAAGAAAGCGAGGGATGAGGTGAACAAAATTATCAAGGATAACGAAGTTAAATATGGAAACCTTCTCTTGAAAACTGTTGTTTCAGATAAGAAAAAAGAGAAATGTCTTTCTCATACCTTCAAGGTAGAGGGCGTTGATTTCTTTGAGTATGTGGAAGTCATGTATGATGTTTGGAGATACAATAAGTACGAAGTTTGTACATTCAGGGATAGCTGGTGGGATGCAATAGTATACGATGTCGTTGATATTGATACTAGGAAGGTTCCTTTCTATTGCCCCCCTGAGCTAAAACATGTTTCTTTTGACTTCCAAGCTATTACAATTGCCTTCCATAAGTCAAAAGGTAGCTTTCCCAGTATGTTTACTGTAACAGCTCTCTATAGGAACAATAAATTTGCTCTAATTATTAAATGTGGAATGGTAGAAAACGCAGATAAGACAGGATTCCACCCATTTAAGAACTCTATGACTTGTGCTCTGATCACACGAATGGCAGGAAGCGGGAAAGCAGTTCAAGTAAAGACTGCATCTGAGTATTTTCCGCCCGGCGAATGGGAAGAGATATTGTGTGTATATGCAGCTATAACTTTACAGCTAAAAAAGAATCAGTTTTAGCACCAATTTTTGTTCTTTAGTTTGGGTCTAAGTTTATTCTAGAGTTCTTGAAAATGTACCTAAACCCCTGTGGTAGTTATGAGTTGAGTCAGAGATTAGCGTATAAAGTGGCTCTGCTTAGAAAAAAAGAATTTATTTGGAAGAAAATAAGTCTTAAAACAAAACGTCACCCTGGCGAGATCATCCAAGTAAGATTTGATATTGAGTTAAAGCGGGTTATGTTTCTTTTTGTAGTCACCAGCGTGAATAGAAATAAACATGCATTTATGTGTACATTATTAATTTATTGGGCAAGTGCGAAACTTTCTTAATGTAAAATTCTCCTAGAGATACACTATATGCGGTAGTCACCTTTGGCCTGAACCTCATTACGAGATCTAAGAGTTTTCTGGATATTTTACAGCTAGCTTCGTACTCGCACAACATTGTGCAGTTGTTGCTCTAAAGTGTGCCATTGAGAAAGCCTAACCATTTGTTTCTTCAAACAGCATTCTTCTCTACTGCTTTGCTGCTATGAGTTATATCATATTTTAACCGGCAGTACATTCCACAGATTCATCACGTGGAATCCAAGAACCGCATTGTTGAAAGATATTTCACTTGGAAAGTATGTAACATATCTCTAAATAAGTTTTTCTAAGAGTAAAAAAAATATAATCAGTGCCACTGGACTTACGCTTGATCTTATTATAAAAAGAAGTTTTTCTATGCAAGTAACTGTTTTTTTCTTCTATACTGTAGAAAATACTCACATTATTCATTGATTTAAATATCTACACGATATAAACAACTTAATCCCAGTAAAATAAAAGGGGGCAATGACTTCCTTCCGCTTTGAAACTACTTTTTGATTGACCAGATACTATGATCAGAATATGCATGACACCTTGGTTCTTGCATCCTAATAATATATCCTCTACCTGGTTTCTTTATCATAAAATCAGCTTGAATCTCAATATCCATACCTTGTTTCCTTAAAGTTTCCTCTAGTATTATCTTGAAAGAGTTTGTCCATATTTTTTCACCTAAGTCTAGACCAAATTTAGTAACCAAGTACTCTAAAATTTTACATTTCTCGACTCTAAGTCCTCCTGCTTTTTCATCTTCAACTCTATAACTAAAACCAGTTAAGAAATGTAAGTTTATAGCCAACAAACATGTCAATACATAAGTATAGAGACTAGGCCAAAATTGTTGAACTTCAACTGCAAGTGCAGCAATAATATTATGAAAATACCCATCAACAGAGGTTTCTCCTTCAGAAAAGAGTGACTCACGAATTAGTCGTCTTGCATCTGTCACGTTCAGTTGAATGTAGGACAAGTTCTTCACTGCAGCTTCTTCAGAACTCAACCCAATGCTATGTTGGTACTTCTCTAAAGCGTGGTCTATTACATTTCCATATTTATTCTTCGACTTGTGGAATCTATGTTCTCTTTCCTCAAAATTCTTTACTCCAGGTAAATGATTTACAAACTGCTTAAGTGTCATCTGATTCTCTTCAATTTCAATTTCCACATGGAACTCTTTTAAATATTCTACTCTGAATTTTCTCCAAAACAAGTTTTCAAGAACTGGATCAATAAAAAACAAAATTATAAACCAAAGTAGTTGAAGAACCTTAGAAAGCAGGACAAAAACTGAGTCAATACCCAAGTTTTTAATAGAAAAGACAAAATTCCAAGGTCGTTGATAAAATTCTGGTCGAGCATCAGACAAAGGTTTTTGTGTAGAATTTAACAAACCAGTAATTCCATCAACTAGAATATTGTTATAATTCACAATGTCAAGAACAGATTCAAAATTATTACTTGCATGAACAAAAAAAGTATTGTTCTTTCCTTGACGATCAAGTAAATCCCATAATTTCCCTTCTCTAAAACCACGTCCTTCAAAGTGAGTAAAATATGTAAAATCTTTCTCTCTTACATTTTCCAATGTATCATATTTTCCCATATCAGTTTTCTGTGAGTTAAAAAACTGTTCACACTTTTTCTTACGTTCTTCTTCAGTGGACTTAAATTGTGGAGCATAATACTGATAACACATTTTTTCACGCGGAATATCTCGCAAAGGATCAGTATCATGTCCAGCTGGAGTTGATAGATTTGGTTGAACTGCTTTGTAAGAATCTCTTACACCAAATACATCTCCATGACCAGGCACAATATCTGAATCAGATCTTTCAGATGTAAAAAGACCGTCAATAAATATCCTGAGATGATTATTAGAATATAAACCATTTGATTTTGGTTGAAACAAAGTTGTCCTAAACTTTGAAGCAACAATATCCTTGTCCAACAAAATACGCTCTTCTTCCTCATCTAACTCCATATTCAATAATACTGGTCTATTTTCTTCATAAAAATCTCGTAATGGAGCTGCAATAACAAGAAAATCAAAATTAATCTCTTCGTTTTTTCCACCTTGCTCAAATAAAATTTTATTATCCTCAGACTGTTTAACACCCTTTCTTTTTATCCCCTTAATATCAACTTTATATTTTATCCTTTTCTCCAAATTATGAACACTCACAACTCTATCCCAAACAGATCCCCAACCAGAAACTAACATCCCCTTTCTCGGCGTTTTAAAGTGTTCAAGCTCTAATCCAGTTTTCTTCATTCGCTTCTTAAGAATATACCGAATTGGATTATACCAAAGAAAACTACTTTGCAACGCTTCAAAAAACTGATGCCACTCAAAATACCCATTCAAGAGATCAGGAGTCATCCAAACCATTCCCCAGTATGTTGGTGTTGTACTTAATATTCCATATCCTTGCGCTGTCATAGCATAAGAAAATAAACTTCCAAGTGATTCAAGTTCATTGAGTTCTAAAAACTCTAAAAAAGGCATACTTAATATATCCATATCTTTTTTTAATGGTTTAGGAGGGACTGTAAAATAATATTCTCCCAGGAATTTTTTATGTAAAAAACAATATTTCCGTTTTGCTTCAAGTAATTGAGGTATTACAAGTAGTGTACGAAGAAATGAAAATGGGAAGATCTGCAGTAAATTTTGTTTTGTAGATCCAAGATATTGTATTGAATTTTCTTCTACCCACTCATCTAGATTCAAAGGGTTTCCATCAGGTATATCACTTCCTTCAATAGCATAACTATCAGGAGCAACTTCTTTAGTAATATCCACATCCCCGGGTTTTGAAAGTGCTTGAAGCTCCTTAAGAAACTTTCTACATGCAAAATAACCTGGGCTTAAGTAGCAAGTTCCTAATTCATGATAAACATCTAAACCATTTGTGTTCATATCCTTTTTCTTCTTATTTCCATAGATTAATGAACCATCTTCTTTATATCTTGGGTTGGTAATTTGTTTCTGTGCAGATTTGACAGAAACAGTTTTTCCTCCAATTCTCGAATCTTTTTCAAGTATAGTTATATTTTCTACTGGTAATCCTTTACTTACTAACAGATGTGTCATGTGTAAACCAGATGGACCGGCTCCTATAACAACAACTTTAGAATCCAGCTTTGGGAGTTTAGGATTGTATTTTCTTTCAAGTGCGTATCTGGTTGCTTCAAGATAATCAGAAAGTTCAATTTCAAGTCTTTCTTTCTCACTTTTTGCAAAACACTTATTCTTTGGTTTTTTTATTTTTCTTGTCCAGTTTAAATGACACTTATTTTTATCGTCTTGAAGTGAAGTAAAGAGAAGCAATGATTTTGAATCAATCTCCATTGGAGCAGGTTTGGTCCCTTCTACTGAAATACTTGTTTGAAACTTGTACTCTA
This sequence comes from Labyrinthula sp. Ha, assembly GCA_015227615.1. Classification (NCBI taxonomy): domain Eukaryota; class Bigyra; order Labyrinthulida; family Labyrinthulaceae; genus Labyrinthula; species Labyrinthula sp. Ha. The sequence continues at coordinate 210,024 of JAALGZ010000006.1, forward strand.
TGTTTCCATTGTCATCAAAAACATCATCACTTAATATATCCACTTCTTCAACTATTGAATATATTGTCGTTGCTTTTTTTGCACAGATGAGATTGGATAAATTAAAACTGCTATTGTTTGACTCTCTAGCTACAGAATATCTGAACCTTGCACCTACGTTGTTATCAGTTTTTCTTCCTTTGGATGTTTTTATGATTTGTGGACAAGCACTGAAGCTTGAAAGAATATTTTCTCTAGTTTTGTCTTCGGATCTTTTTAGCAGAAAAGAAAGGTAGTTCACATAATCTTGTACCAAGTTAAAGCATTTATCAGCGGAATAATCAAAAACTCTCTCACGTGTAACAAATATGTACTCATCTTTACAACACTTCAACTTTTCAATATTAATGCTGCTTTCTCGAAACGGTGTAGGTTTTGTACCAAGGATTTCTGGGTGAACCTGTTCAACGCACTCGGCTGTTGTAAGATCTTTTTCGAGACCTCTGACTTTTTTTTGTTTATTTTTATCTTCTTTTATATCATGTAGTTTCATTTTGATATGTTTTTTTGTTATCTTAGTATGAATTAGTTTTCTGTCTACTTTTGACGTCTACTGTTCTTGTATTTTTGGGACTTGTGCTATTGGGAGAAAAAAACGGGACAAGTTGATGTACATTTTAGACATCTTGTATCAATATATTTTGGGCAATGATTGCTAATTTCATATAAAAAATTACAAAACAGAGGTGAGAGAATTTTGGGAATACCAATGTACACGTAATTAAGCAACTCATACTATACATTTATTCAAAAGATGTTGTAGATTTAGAATAAAGTATATGTTTGTTAAACTATTTCTCGTGTGAATAAAGTTGTTCATAGAAAGTATAACTATTGAGACAAGGTTTTGAACCTCAATACCCTGATTATAGGTGCCATGGATTACATCTATATCACAAGATAATACATGTAAGATATGAGTATCTCAGGAAAGTTCTTAGGGATATTCTTCTTCTCTTGAGAACTTGTGGGCTGCACATAGTTATGAACGAGTTACTTCTCCCTAACCATCCTCTTATTCGGATTTTACAACAAGGTGGAAAAAATACTTAATACATATTTAAATATAAGAAAAAAACAATAGGCCTCAAATTCTCGAATAAGCTAATTCTCCTCAATACCTCTATATAAATTAGTATTTCAGAATAATTTTTCCAAAAGTACTTACGAACTGGGCCTGTTATATTGAATCACCAGTTAACCTAAAGATACAGTTTGTGCAGACAAAAATTTTATCAGTCTACAAAAAAAATGGAATTCTTTTTTTTAATTATTGTTGGCCAATAAATCAAATGCATTGCGAAGAATTATGGTACCAAGCATTCGTGAAGAGTAACTCAGTGAACCTAACTGATATCTTTAAAAACTCAAAAGCCATCTTCGAAAAAATCCATAAACCAGCTAAAATAAATATTAAAAACCAGAAACTAATATAATATACATAATCTCTGTGAAGCATTTAACACGAGCCAATTCGTTGCCAAGCAGTGGAACCTGAGCACTGAAGAAAGCTCTCGGTACCTCCAATTTCGTAATTTTAATTGTGCTCTTAACAATTCAAAAATGTTTCTCAAAGACATAAAACAAGACGAAGTTTAAATAATCGAGTAAAATAGACGGTAAACCTATTATCTCTGTACAATGTGTAGTTTAAAGAAATAGCAAAAAAATATTTCTACAATACCAGTAGATAATAAGTCTATTTCTACAAATAGAGAATTATGACTCCAAGTCGCTTCCTAAAACATTCAGAGCAACAAATAAATGACAAATAAATAAACTAGGAGCGAATCAATATAACCCAATCTAACACTTTACCTTTTGGTACACATTTGTACTGAAAAAGAAAAAAGGTCGCAATGGGAAGCCCGCTGGAGCCTGCGATCTGAATAAGTATAAGAAGTTTTGTTTTCTCGGTCTTTTAAAAATCACGCAGCATTTAGCACCATCAAATAACCAAAAATATTCTCATAACCTTAGACTTTGCAAAATTATAGCCATATTCAATGAATAATGCTTAGTTTGGTTTCTTTAGAAAAGCTATATATTGTTAATAAAATACTTTGTTAGCTGGTTAACCCTTGGAAACTGGAAAACAATTTAATATTTTTGCTTTTGACTACGACTCTATAATTTTAAAGTTTGGTAACTATAAAGGGAGAAATGTCTCAATGAATTGTTGTTTACATTTGTAGGTAATACTTAAGTTTTATGTTTAAGTCGGGATATTTATAGTTCCCTACGACAAGATTTCTAGAAAATCCAAGCCACTTGCTTGGTTCTAGGAATGTCAATACAACACTTGCTTCAAACCGAGGTCATGTCACATATATAGTGATAGAAACAATTTTTTGGATATATTGGGAAAAGTCATTCAAGGAGATCTGATACATACAAGGTTCTCACGCCTGGACATAGTTTTTTCAATGATTCTTGTTATCTCAATGAATAAGAGCGATTGACAGTATTAGTGAAATTGCATACTTTCTGACTAGAATCGATAGTTTTCCATGGTTATTATGACCTGATAAGACTAAACTAGATGAATGCTGGAATATATGACACTGCTTTAACGTAATGATAGCTTCATTAGCTAATATGGGAATTAAAATAATAATTGATCTAGATATCCTCGATTTTCCTTGCTCCGATGCTATTGTTTCCATAAGTTAATTTTACTTACACAACATTATGAAATCTAAATACGTTCATCCTCCTTATTATGCTGACCAATTGTTTCATACCAAAGTTATTATAATGCACAGTTAATAACAAGGTAAGACGTAAAAGTCGACGGTCTTATTTCTGAAACCGATGGCAGTATCTTTTTCTATAACCCTTACTTAGTAGTGATGTGTGTGTCAATAATATTTAAATCATTCGATGATACATTCTTCCAAGTTGAAAAAAAACATGATTTGGATTTTCATTAATATCAGATCTTTTTAGCACCATTGTCGCGTTCTATCATATAAAATTATTTGCAGATAATCAGAGCTATCAAGATTAAATCTATGGTCATTAAAATGCGCTAAGGTATAGATGAAATAAAAGTGCACCCCCTTCCCCAGTGGTTAAACTGGAAAGACACATATGTATTATATTGGATTTGCTAAGAGAGCCAACGAGATATTTTTTGGAAACAGAACGAAGTTCTAAAACATATTAGCATAAACTACCAGGTCCATTGACAATGTTATCCTGTTAAATAGTACTGTTATCCTGCTTTGGAGTATAATTAAGGTTTGGATAAACCTGTACCGGATTGACCAGGGAAATCTATGACTTGCTACCAAAGAATAGTTTTTCACACTACCAGGAGTCGAGTCCGCAATAGAGAAATGTAATAGTTTACCAATTTGTACTTTAGACTTGAATTCCAAAATAAAGCTAAATAGCCTTCTGAAGGACCAGAAAAGTAATAAATTTAGAATATATGTAAGCATGTAACTGTTTTATGAAGGATTTCCTCGCTATATTTATGCACTGATTAGATTAGGACCTCAACCCATTGAAACAGTGCTTAAGAGTGTGAACAGAATGAAAATTACATAAGTATGGAACAGGACTTGCCCAGAATAATTGACACGCGAAACATGCTTCGAAATTCAAACTATTTGCATTCTCAGTACCATTTTTTAGCTTTTCCTGCAAAATATCGAGAAGACACGAGGAAATAAATGAAAAAATCATAAAACTCATACTTATCAAAGAAAAACAATTGTCCGCTAGTTACATTAGATCAAGGAATACTCTTTATTCACAAAATACCGCGAGAAAGGCCACCGAAGAGCAAAGTACAATTTTGTCCAAGAAATCAAGGATTTTCTTCTACTTCAGAATTTAGAGTTTTTTTTAAAAACAACTAGAACAAAAAAGAAAATTCATGGCAAATAAAGATGGATAATATTGTTTTCTGATAAGTAGACTAAATAATAAAGTTAGTCCTTTATGGCGCAATACAGTTTAATAGCTGCTAACAGATGTGTAATTTAAGGCTTTCTATGACTGGAAAATGATAAAAAATGAGAAAAATTATTTTAAAGAGCCAAAGTGTATTCAAGTTTCATTTCTTAAATTATAATTTGATGACCCTTTGGAACTGTTCGAGGAGTACCTCTTTCCAAGATCAACTTCCATTGCTGCCCTAAACTACATTTCTCTCTGATGTGTAGTTTTATCTACAAGAATCTAATTAATTAAGTTTGAATCAGATAACTATTTATATCGGATATTTCGATTATGCTTTCAGATTACCAAATTTTGTAGAGACATTATGTTCCACAGTTGCTTCTATTTTAGGATTATATACTTCTTATCACTTCTTGAACCTTTAAATTTAAATATCAAATATGAAAGCAACTAAATGATGCACCCACTGCTAACATAGCTGTTTCTCTTTATGTTTCTTCAAAAAGTTTTCCTCGATTATTAATATTTAATGGTTACGGATGTAAAGTCCTATTGGTTAGTTTGCCTGTTTTTATTTCCAGTTAGAATAGGAGCACATTACTTGAGCCCCATAAAGCAAACACTTTTTACACTTGGCATGATACTATGCAATAGTTTGATCTATAAGGTATTCTTTCCATACCAAACTATACCCTTATCAGATGAGTGCTTACAAGAGGAGCTTTTAGCTTTCAAGGAAAGAGTGCTTCCTAAAAACATGCAAGTTTTTTTTTCCACTCTTACCTATTTTTATTTTCATTCTGGGTTCCCATATATATATATTATGTATTATATTCATAACAATTGCAAATAGTTCTTCCTTTGAATATCTCATTTCAATATTATTCATTCTAATTGTCTATTAAAGTCTTCTAACGTGCTCAAAAAACTTTTCCCTTCAAGTTTAGAATGTCTTCAACCGACAAAAAAAGAGCGAGACGGGACATTCGTATTTAGTATTCTAATCATATTTGTTTCTATTTCGTTCCTAATTGGTAAAACATATAAAAGTATATGTTCCAATTGTTTGGTTCAAACGTTTCTTTTATATTCAGGTTCCATAATGTTAGTTTTGAGCACCTGTATAATTCTTTGTGTAAAACTGCTCTAAGGGGGTTTAAAACATAAGAACCAAACTCGAAACAATAAAAGACACAGAAACTCAGATGGACACGTTTTCTCTGTCTCTACCTTCACTAGATTTTTGGCAAATCTTATATACTCTACTCTTCCTTTATCTAGTGCAACTCGTAACGACTATTGTAGTTTTTCTTTACAACTATATCAAATTGAGTCATCTCTGGTGGAAGTTACCTGGAACAGTCAATCCAATCTACTTCATCCGAAAATTTCAAAATCTTTCAACAAGCTATGATTTCCTAGTTGACACTTTTAGCACATACTCTGGTGGAGATTTTATCAAGGTGCCTAATAGCCCTGGGTTAGAGATACTTGTTTGTTCCAAAGAGGCAATGGATTTTCTCTTCTTTCAAAAAGACACTTTATTGGATAATGTAGATCCCGCAGGTTATAAACCTTTTCATGTCTTTCAAGATTTTCTTGGTAAAAGGGGACTTCCAACTTCTAGAATCTCAAGTCAATTTCCAAAGGAGAGGTTTTACTGGATTAAGCAGAGAGAGATTATGAAGAAAGCTTTACCTTTGTTTCACCAACTAACTCCAGGACAGCACTACTTTGATTTAATTTGGAAGAAATCAGATTACGCAGTTGACTCAATTGTAGAAGTACTCAATAAGAACCCAGGCACTTTATATGACTGGAAGCAAATGGATATTCTAGTTGCCACAAACCAGTATGTTGCAGCTGTAACGAAAAAATTCATGTTTGGGGATGTTCTTAAATGCTTGGAGCAAGAAAGCCCAGCCGAAGACTTTGCAACGATGTTCCTTCAGACCCAAGATGCTTGTATGAGCGCAGTTGAGTTTAGACTGTTGGTTTCCATGGCATCTACTTTTCTTCCTTTTCCCCTAAATAACATAACCAACTTTTGTGGGGACAGATTTGGATCTATCAACCGCAAGTACCAGTCAGAGGTTCAAAACATGATGAAATATGCCCGGAGAGCAATTTCTTATGCCAGAGACCTTTCTTCCAAAGAATTAAAACAAAAAAAAGATCTTTGCTCAATCTTCTTAACGGATACAATGTGGGATGACGAACTTTTAGTACGATTATTATTTTCAACATATATAGCAGGAAGAAATAATATATTTGGTTTATTATCTTGGAGTTTCTATTATCTTGCTGATAACTCAGATGTACAGGAAAAATTGTATTCTGAGTTGGATCAATACCTGAAGCATAACAAGTTGAATAATTTTAAGGAAATTTCAGCAGTAGATGTCGATAAGTTGCCATATCTGAATGGAGTAATAAGAGAAGTTGATAGATTAAGCCATGCAACTGTTCAAGTAGTGTCCGAGGCCATTAAGGACTTTACTTATATAGATGGCACAAAGTTTCCAAAGGGGACTCGATTTACTATCTCTCCTTACGCGTATGGACATCTAAATAGCAACTATAAACAACCAGAAAAGTTTAACCCTGAAAGATGGATCAAAAATGACGAAGCTGTTTCTGTAGATGATGATCCCTTTATTATGTTCAGACAAAGAAATAGAAGTTGTCTTGGAAAACATTTCGGAATTTTTCAGGCTAAGGTATTTGTAATTAATATGGTACTTAATTTCAAGTTTCGGATGGATGAGGCAGTAAAGAATGATGTTACAAAGAAAGTAGCAATACATTTGTATTTGGCAAATAAGTCAACTGAGGGACCAGGTAAACTAAAACTTAGAGTTACCAAAAGACGCCCCAACAATAAAAAGGGTTAAGTTTGAGAGTTCTTTACTTTTACCGTTCCTTCAACACAACCCTACTTCCCTAACAAATTTAAATCTATGGAAATATCAAAAATACTCCTAATATTGAGTTTCAATACTTTCGCATATTCTGAAGAATGAATCAACTTTGATTTGTGATACGCGGTTTCCATGAAAACTTAAATGTACAAAGCTCCAGCTTCAACAAAATTCTCGCGCCTTTTTTCTTAGCATAACACCTTCATAAATATTGAGGTATTCCTCAATACACTTCTCCGGAAGAAAAGTACTTGAGGATCTTACAAAGAGAGTATCCTTATACTTTTTGCTTTTTGTTAGGATGGAACTAACCAAACACTTCTTCGCAGGAGAAAAACAACCAGTCTCTTCGTCATAACAAAGTGCGCACTTTAATATTAGAGCCACGTCGTTGTTCCTGTGCATTGAAGTCACCATCAACCACTTTGGAAAGTTACTTTTTGGGTGACAAAATGCCAAATTAACAGCTTGAACATCAAAATTGATCTTCTTATATTCTGGAGGACAATAGAATGGGACATCTCTTGAATCAAGATTCATAACATCGTATATTATGTCATTCTTCCTTAATATTGCACTATTTTGCCTCACTTTATTATATTTCAATACTTCATAAAAAATATCTGTATATTGAACAAAGTCAACGCCTACCACTTTCATCTTAAAGTTCGACAAGGTTGAAAAATCTACATCTACAAAAAACGACTTCATAGTTAAGTTTCCAAATTTTGAGGTGTTTGACTTAAGTTCAACGTTAATTTGTTTTTTTAGCTCAGATCGTTTGCTTATTCCTTTCAGCTGCTTAGAGAAAAAAAATGCCCTTCCATGATTACTTATATCGAACTCCTTCAGAATTTCAAAACAGTTTTTCAATGAGTGTTGAAGCTCTGCTTGGAACTTATCAAACTCAAAACAAGGAAAATATTTTCGAATAGATAGAAATTTTGTATAAATGTATCTTTGTGATCTAAGTTTACTTGCTTCTTCCCTCAGTAATTCGTTTCTCTTTAACAAGTAAGAACTGTTCCATGACAACAGAGTCCCAGTCTTTTGCCTGCTCAACAACAGTTCCATGTCTTTCAATATATTTGCCTGAACCGCAATGCTAGTCTGACTTTCTTTTAAACTAAGCAACTCTTGTTGCATTTTCTTTTTCCTCATCTTTTCCTTTAACCGATGTTTTCTCATTGCCCTGGTCATATACTCCCTCCTTTCTGCTTCAGTCCAATATGATACTCGCTTAAAGTCAGCCTCAAGCAGAGTACCATTATCAAATAACTTATCTCCGAATGTTTTTACTTCTGCCGTAATCATCTGAACTTATATCTTACGAATTACTGCTTGTATTTTGGTCTTGACACGATGCGACTGAAATCGGCTGATCTTGGCATTTGTTGATTAGTTTTTTTAACGGGTAAATTAACTGGAACGGGACGGCGAATTTTCATACTCTTTTTCTGATAGAGAAATAATGAAAATTGATAAGAATTGAATTTGGTTAAAGAACAAAAAAAAAATGTTTTCCATAAGAGTTTAACTAAAATATCAGAAATTACAGAACAAAAAACTGAAGATTCAGTTCATGAACAAAAGCTTGTGTCTTTCTTAAGGGGAGTGCATCTTTTGCAAAAACTGATTTGCTAGCAGTAGTGCAAGATGTTTCAACATTAGTTTGCCTTTGCAGGTTGTTACACTTGAGCATATATGCCACAACAGTTTCTCTTAAGAGAACTTTGAAACATGGTTGATTCTGCGAATCGATAAACTTTAGAAACCAGCTTAACTCGGATCAATTGTACGAGAGAGTATCGTGCAACAGGACTGTGCTTCAGCTTTTCAATAAGAAGCGGTATAATCTGAATCTTATCTTGGCATTGGATTTGATAATAATTATCAATAATTATTTGGTAACTTTTTGTGATTCTGATTATCAACAAAAGAATTGGGATTTTGATTTTTGTCAAATGTTTCTGTTTTATTCTGAGTATCAATTGAATATCAATGCAAAATTGTTCTATGCGACCCTGTCTTAAATTACTGAATATTTCTTACTTATTTTCTGCCTCGTATGGGAACTTTTAAAGACTGGCCACATGACAGGAGAATAATCCAGTAATACAATGTGGTCGGGCCATGTGGCAGATTTTTTGTTAATAAATTATCAACAAATGAAATCCAATCCCTACTAATATTCCAAGAATTCTGCAATACTTTGGATACTTCTGATTTTGAGTGATAAGAGCCCCCTACTTATTCCCGATGTTTACAAACCACTTTTCCTTTACTTGAATTGCTTTTAACTTAATGAAAGAGTAGGGATCAAGGAACTGCGAAACGTCAGGCAATTTTAAGGTCGTTCTTGATTTCGATATGATCAATACAGAAATTGTTGCAAGAAAAATATGTCATGGTGATCCTCTATACAAAACTGCCTAAAATAATGACAGTTCATTGTACCCCGTAGGAGAGACTACCCAAGACTTTTTGGTTTGTGAAATCTAGTAATATAGGATAGGTAGCATAGAATTTGCCGTTTAATTGGTTAGCTAATTTGTTGAAAGTACAATATTTCCTTGGATAAATAGTTTAGTTAAGATATACAAAATCGAACCATTCAAAAGTTCATTGCAAAAGAAAAGGCAAATTATAGTTCCTTACTTGTAGGAACCAAATGCCGTTAGGAATTTAAGTTAACAAAAAAGAAGAGATAAGCCATTCATATGGGAACTAAAACCTTATATTAGTTGAAAACGAAAACAGTTTTACAATGAGTAAAAATTATTGAAGTTAGCCGACTCTAAGAAACACATTAAAGATCCTTATTTAATTCAAGAAAGAGAATGCGGTAATATATAATATTCAAAGTAGTTTCAGTCTATTTGTCAAATAGGGAGGCATCCTTTACTTCACAATATGATGTCAAACGACAAGACTGTAGTTGACAAGAACTAATAACCAGTAGCTCTACAAGAAACTTTACTTTTGAATACTCATGGCTGTATGCCAGACCTGCAGTCTAACTGGATCAGTCTGAAAAGTGTACCCTATAGGAAAGGAAACGAGAATGAAGTGAAGAAAAAACAAGAGGCTGCCTACTTCAAATCCTTGTTAACATCTTTCGATAGATAACTCCAAAGCTCGGAAAGATCTGAGTTCACATTCATTTTTTTGCAATTTAGTTGTAACAACCATCGTCCATGGTTCATAATTTATCCTAACTTCAGATAAAGATATTTTGTTTGATCGCTTATTCATTTTCCAGTGTGAGATAACTGGGATTCTATCAATTTGCTTTCCCCAACGTAGAATCATATGGGTATTCTCAATTTTCTTTATCTAAACAACATGTGATCTGTAAGATGATCATTTTTCCTAAATTTTTTCTATGTCGAGGAAGACCAATTTGCCGATAATATGTTTTTCATGAAACCAACCTTTCTCTCTGTTGATTATTAATTATCCACTGAAGAATTTTCCATAATTTTACCTGTGCTTCCATGGGCTCATTCAAATGGTGTCCTCTCTCATTTTAAAACTTCATTAGCCTCTTAAGTGTTTTAGTATATCAATGTTTACTCTTGATGTAATGTAGTTACGTTGTATAGAGCAGTTACTACTCAGGTGACCGCAAGCATTAAGATGTAAAGAATAACTGTAATGATACTACTTGGGGATCTAATTAAGTAGACCTTGATTTGGGCTTCTTGTAACCACACTTTTAGGTTATAAAGAAAAAAATGCTTAAAAAAAAATAATACTTCATCTTATGGACAATATTGCTCCAAGAAACTTAGAGCATCATTAAACTATTTCTTTTGAGTCCTCAAATATGATTCTTATTACTGCTGCTGCAAAAGATCTTCTTGTATTAATCATATGTTAAACATAAACAGCCCAGAGTTTTAGAAATATTTGTGTATTTCTCCTCAACTGATTAGCGCGGAGCTAAATATCATTCATTAGGAAAGCTTTAATTCTTGGTAGAAATAGCAAGTGGTTTCGATGCATCTTGGTGAGGTAAATGCCCTTCAAATAATGTTTACGTAGAACTAATGACGCAAAAAATTAGAAATAGTGGTTAAACACAAACTTGGATATAGATTTTCCTTGCTTTGGCGTCACACTTTTCTTAATATTTATATTCTCTGGTGTTTATTTTAGAGAAGGAATATAGCCTTAAATGAAGCATTTCAATCTACACGAGTCTGGATGTATAGCACAGAAGTCCTGAAACTCTAGCTAACCTTGGAAAAATTACTTATAAATACCAACAAGCATATGAACTAGATGTAACCCCTCGTCTTCAGCTGTACATTTTAATAATAATATTAATTAAGAAAATTATATTATCTTCTGACCCAAAATATTTATGCGGGAACCTAATTAATAGAGTAAAAAATTATCAAAATTATTTGTTATTAATTTTTTTTTAGTTTAATAACCCTTCCATGAAGTTTATAATGTAACTTTGTCGCCAACGACGATGCTAGGAATATCCTTTATATTATTCTTCTCCGCGTATATATAACCCGAGGATGGTATTTAACCCAGTGAAAGTATTTAATCGTGAGTACTGATACTGAGATCCTTATAAAGTACAGCTCACACTAATTTCTATCCGCGTTCAGAAATCCAAAGTCCTCAAAGAAATTTAATATGTTGCACAGAGCCAAGTAGAGACCTTTAGCACAAAGAGGAGGGACTAGAGCCTTAGCCTTAAGCTAAAATGAACCGCTGAGCAAGTATCAAGTATGACTCTTCTTCTTCAAAGGATTAGCCGACACCTTCCGTACAGAGAGGATTAAAAGATTTTTAACTAAAATCTAACGTTTAATGTAATAAAATTTTCTTGTGTTTAGGTTTTCAAACAATACCTTGAATGATTGTTTCATAATATTCCTTTTCGTTTTTATGACACTTTGACAAGTCACAAAGTGCATCTTTCAAGTTGCGACATTTGATTTTGAAATCTTTCTTCTGTTTCACAAGAAATAAAATTGAGACGGGCCAAATAGTTCTCTCGTCTCAATTAAAAAAAACTTTAAGAAAAATCCAAAGTAAACGTTCTAGTTGAACAAGCTAAGAAAAACGCCGAATATAGACATAATACTACAGTTCGCACTATGCAGTTGGAAGACTCCATAACTATGTGAAGAAGAATCGTCTAAAGTGGACACTGGATCAAAATAACAATGTAAAACAAACAAAAAATATCAATGAGGAAAGATTTTGCAAAGAACGAGGAAAATAACATTTGTGCATTGCAGAAGGGAGATGTTGATACCCAAGACAAACAGTCTACACTGGAGGTTTTCAAAGATGATATTTACAAGGAAACTGAACTCCAGAAGTGCGATGAGAGCACAGAGAGCCAGAAAAGTAGTTTCTCCGTTGGAGAACAAACCTCGGCTATAAAAGGTCCTTTAAAATCAACAGATTTTTCTGAAACAGAAGAAGATAATATTGAGGACAGAAAAGATTATTATGACCAGATATACAAAGTTGGACTGGAAAAAGATTTAACTACCGATGTTCCCGGTGAAGGAGCTAGTGATCATATTTCCTTTTTCGCACCAAAGGCTACGAAAAGTTGCGCAGCAGAAGACATGCCATCTTACATTAGGAATAGAAACTTTGGAAATAAGAAAGTGTCTGTGCACAGAAGTGTGGTTTTTCATTTCTCTCCAGAGAAATGTTTTTCCTTAGTAACGAAGTACTTGAATCTTTTATCCTTTCTATTAAAACCAAATCAAGATGCGGCACGAAAATTTGGTTTAACAAATTTTAACTCGTGCCCTCGCTGGGTAAAAGGCACCGAAACAGAAAATAAGCTAACCAGGCACGGGCCTGGTTCTAGATGCAGATTTTCTTTCTTCTTAGAAGGCTGTGTAGTAGAGGTAACTAATGAAATTCGTGTTTGCAGTGATGAGAAAGATAAAACTACCGGGAAACGGGTATATAGGTTTGCAACCTCAGTTATTGACTCGGAAACAAAACCATTGAACATAATTCAAGGTCATGAAACGTTAATGGTGTTTACTTCGTATGAAGGTAGGGAGAATAAGTGTCATTTATATTTTGAAAAGAGAGAAACAGAAATAACCAATTTATCCTTTCTTAACAGAGATGTTCAGAAGCAAAGATTGAATGTTATGATTGGCAAGCAGCTGGTTGCGTTAAGACAAGCATTAACAAGAAAGTTTTGTCCTAAATTACCTAAACGGGATACTAGAGTTGCTATTATAGGTGCTGGACCATCTGGACTGCACATGGCTCACTTATTACTTGAAAAGGGTTTAAATAAAGAAAATCTTACAATTTATGAGCAGAGTGATATGGTTGGTGGTAAAAGTAAAACAATACCTTACACTGAACATGATAAATTTGGTACCGATCAGGTTGATCAGAACCAGAAAAGTAGAAGTTATATACGTTTTTTGAATAGTCCAAGTTATCACTCAAATGGAAGTTTGATTTATGGTAAAAGATCAAAGCAAGACCTCTTGGTAGGGGGAAAGGAACTGTTTCATGATTTAGGTACAGCGAATATCTCAAGCACATATTTTACAGTGAGAAAGTTTCTAAGAGAACTTCAGGAAAAATCTGACTTTAACGACGAAAATTTGACTGAAGAAGTACCTGCCGATAGTTATGCTATGCTGGGTGGAAATATCAAAGAAGGTACTGCTAAAGATTTTACAACTTTTGTTTTTGATGTTGTTCAGCAAAGTTCAGCTTTGGCTTCGTGGTATGATAAGTTTCCTTTGTTAGCCAAAATTGGTATACCACTTGAGCTTCATTTTGCAATTAGAAGATATATTATCTTGCAAAAGAAGCTTATGGGTAGTTGGACCTATACTCTTTGTGGAAGACGGTCACGGCAGGATATGGAGATGTTAGTTATGCCTTTTGAGGAGTTCTTGCATAAACACAATTTACACAAACTGCACGGTGTTTTTACATTTGCAGTTTCTTCTCTTGGTTATGGAGTTATGACTGAAGTACCAACTTTATGGGGAATGACATGGATAACACCTGAACAATTAGAGAATTTTACGATATGGAGGACGTTATTTGATGCAAGTCGTGATGGAAATTGGTTCATTACTGGTTTATTGCAGTTTCTATCTGTTCCCTATGCTAGACTTGGACGAGACATCTATTCTTGGAAAGCTGAAACGAAATCAATGCTTGTGTCGGGATGGCAACAGGTTTGGGAAAGAGTTGTCAAGGTTCACGATCTGGATCCTCAAAATGTACTGAAAAAATGGAAAAAGTCCAACGAAGTTGAAGATGAAAGTGTTACGAAGCCTCAAAACGGGAAATATCTGAAGGGAAGAAAACAGGTGCTTAGAGTTAACGCTAAGGTCAAAGAGATAACAAAAAAGGGTGATAAGATTATTGTTTCTTTTGAAGACGTTACTAAAGGGGGTAACAGTCAAAGTGAGAACATGAATATTGTTTCAGAGGAACATGACTATTTAATATTGGCTGTTCCACTTTTTGACGCATACTGTAATGATGAAACTTCAAATATCAACTTGAGTTTTTGGGATCAGCAGACAGGATACTTGAAGCGTGATAACTTCGAGGCAGCTCGTTTTGTTACCAGAGTCGCAACACCGGAAAAAAATGGTGACTTTTCAAATGTGCATTTGCGTGTCCTAGTGGACTCATTAAGAGAGTATGACAATAACATAGGCTTAGAGCCGGGAAAAGGGGATGTTTATTCAATAAAGGACACATATAAAGCCCTTCAACCTAAACTTAGTACCCCTAATGGACATAGAACTGATCCCGCGAGAGATATTCCTAGAGATAGAATATTTTATCAGTATGCAAGTCCAGGTACAAATCTAAAGTCCTCTGATTTCGATGAAAAGTTTTACAAGTATCTTGACAAGTACGGAACAGACCTCGGTAGTTCAACTACGGTAAAAGAAGGTAAGAAGTTAGAGAGTACATATTTTACCAGGTTCAAAATAGAGAGTTTGCTGAAGAATAATCTCTGGAACCTACTTGACATTCAGGGTGAAAAAGGAACACTTTATGTTCATTCAAGCAGCCATTTTGAGTCCATCTTACATTTAATGAACTATAATAAAATGCTGCTTGCTGGTTTAACAGGGCAACTGAGCAATTTTTCAACTCCAAAAGATGATCTTACGATTGAAGAGTACCATCGGATTAATAATTTTGTGTTCAACCCTTTGACGTATGCTCCTCTAAGACCCATTGTAAAACTATATTCAGCGATTCTAACTATCCTCTGGGCTCTTTTATTTATCCTTATTTATCCCATTTTAGAGTATGTAGTATTTAGAAAACAAAGAAGTGAAGCGTTGGAGAAAATGCACTGTGTTTCTATTCCAGCTAGAATTGAGCTGGACTTGAAGCAATATGTTAAAAGTATTCCTTTGCTACACGAGTACAAGTTATATAAAGATTCCAATGTTAGCTATGTTATTAAAAAAGAAAACTATGGTCATCTTCGAAATCGAGGCTTTGGAGCAGCTGTTAGTTTTCACGAAGCACTTGAACCTGCAAGAGATGAACTTCGTGAAAGAAACCCCTCTATCCAACTTGATAGTGCTAACTGCTTTTTACAGTATAGTTATGCAGATTATAAGGAGCTTTATCGAAAATACTGCGAAATAAGAAACGCTGCAAATGATGTGTCATTGCATCCAGTAGGCCTCAAGTTTGCTGAGACACTGGAAGAAATGGCTCCTTACCTTTTAAGTTATATGTTCACTTGGGTTTTATCCGCTCAGATATATTTTTATGCCGGATGGAGCTATCGGTTTGAAGATTATAAAGGTGGTGGATTGAGAGTTCCCAAGTGTGGTTTCTTGGAAGCAGCAGTAAAAGAAGTTGGAGTAGTTGCAGGGAGACGTGTGTGTATATTAGCTTGTAAACTTCCAAGGGAACAGAAAGGAGGACCGCTTAAAAGCAAAGTGAGTTTTAGACCGGACCATGTAACTGGAAAATCAGGGTATGGATGTAGTATTAGATTTTATGAAGGGAAGGCAAACGCATATGCTGATCACGAGCTTTTCTTAGCTCGTAAGAATGTAGAAGAGGCGCAGTATGCAAAATATGAGAAGTTTGATTGGTAGTTTACCTCTGTTACTGGTTGAACTGGGTTATTAATTGCTTCAAGGGGAACATCCTTACCCAAGTTTTCTAAGCCGCAGGGCTTCTTGTTATTTCTTCATGTTGAGTTGAGAAAACCCTTACTCATCAGCTATTTCTCCTTAATTAGCGATTTTAGGCACAATACATAGCGAGGGCGTAATTTTTCTTGAGTGATACTTTAGGAAACCTCTCAACCACCAGCACAGATACAAATGGCCCAAGAACACTTCATCTTTTCTCGGTCTTAAGAGACCAACCCATTGTAAAATACCTTACTCTTTCTAAGTTATTAATATTTTGCTCCACATCGCGCAACATCGACTTATGAGCATTTCCTACGACACTTAACATTTCTTAGTAAAAGAAAGTGGATAATAAATGCTAATGTCTAATATGAACATCACATTTTTCCTAAGGTGCTCATGTGCAACAACCGATTAGCTTGATCTTATTACTTCCTTCAATAGTAGGATAATATATAACATATTAGTAAGTTACTAACAAACCTAAATGATTCCATGATCTTTTACTTTCCCCCGATAGGGATGAGCAATTAGGTCCCTGCAAAAGTGCCTTTTAAGTTTCTTATTTCTTGCCAACTCAATGGTTCAGCTAGATTCGTTTACCCATTTTTGGTCACAAAATTATACCGCCTTATCTTTTACGATTACTTGTAAGCTTCCTCAATTTTCAAAGCCGGTGCTCTTTCTTAAGTTTCCATTAATTTTCTTTCTACTCAATAACTTCCTACAATATAGAACATTGAATAAAGAATATGGGGAGATAAAACCTACGGTTTAACTTTCAGTGGTATTAATACAACTTGGGATGCACAAAAAGAAAATTTCCACATTGAAAAATTGAGGATTTTCAAACTCAAACTCGTTAAAAGGGTTTTTCGAGTTTTGAGGATGTACACAACTCGATTACAAAACTCAAAGTTATCAATGAGGAACTCATTCATGATCCCCAAATTCTTAAAACTTCCTCAGAAATCCTCGCTCAATTTGTAATTTCTCATGCAGTCACAATCAGATAACTTTCCACCTAAAAATCCTCAACAAGCTCCCCATTGCTCATTCATTCTCTACTCAATGTGGTATCGGAGCTTACTCAGTCACTACGAAAAGTCTTTCAGAAACACAAATGAGCCCTCAATAAAGACTTGCTTGCTACGCCAAACTACAACTAGCAGAAATCCCAGGGATCAAAAGTTGCTGCTATAGGTGAAAAAATAGTGATTAGAGGTTGTTGCCATAGCATATGCGCTGGTTAGTTTGAAGCCGATAGCTTTCCTTGGGTAAAAAACCAACGCTACAGCTCAATTAACTCTTTAATTTTAACCATATTCCCCACAAAAGAGCTAGTGCCACACGATGTACTTAATCATTACCAATCCTTTCCGGGATGCAAAAGCAAACTTCAAACCACTGTGTTTGCTGCTTCCAAGCTTTAGGGCAAACATAATGGCATGCATATTTAGTGGCATGCATTTCAAAGTCATAAATAAACTCATCGATCAATGCAATCCAGCATATATTCCCCTTAAATTTCCTTTGCCGGATCCATTATAAATAGCTGAGATTGCCTTGTCTATCAAGATTCGATAACCACACACGCAGGCTAATTTCGATAGCGAAGTAAAATGATCTTTGATCATTTGAAGCACAAGTAAAGCGCTCGGTGATTTGTTTACATACAATTCATTGGTTATAATTTTCTTATGAACCATTTGTCCTATAATTTCCTCACAGTTTTTACTTGGGTGGCAGATATTTTATTAAGATTTGCCGTGATAGCAGTTATCTATAAAATACATATTTCTATCTTAAAGCTTAATTAGCTAGTTTCTTTTCAATTTTTTATATTGATGTTATCGTGCTAACATTGAAGGGCTTTGTTTACTACATTACGTCGGTTCTTTCCCTAAACTCTTTGCATTTCGATTAAATAGTTGCACAGATTCCGTGCCAATCTCCACTTCAAGCGGAAATTACATCATTCTCTTTGAACAATTTAAAATATAATGTACATAAAGAATGGAACTTTTCTTTACATTTTTTTTAATTTTTTTCTTCGATAAAAACGAGTTTTTAGTAACCTTAGCTCATAGAATTTTCTCGGAAGCATAGTTTTTTTGTCCCAAGATTATCACATTTCATCTGGAAAAAGCCCAAAGCTTTAGGTAGGATACTTCTATTCTATGTTATTATTTGAAGCCTTCTTTTCTCAAATATTTGAATAATCATATGTTGCCTCTAGTTTGTACTCAAAATTGAACAGTTGCTTATTCTTCTGTAACAAAATTATCCACAGTCATGTATCTGGTGCAGGAAACGCAACATTTAAGTATCCACTTGTATAAATTTATATATTAAAAGGCAAAAACTTGAATTAAATCGCTTTCTTGGTTGCAACAACTAAGATAATTCCATTTTTATATCCATTCCAAAAAATTTAAGGTTTGCCACAAACGAAGGAATATTAGAATAAAAAAATTCCTCTTTCAAATTGTAGCCTCACAAGCTGGCTAAAAACTAATTATCACATTGGCTAACAAAGTATAATCAGACATTTAAATAGCACATAGTTGAGCTTAAGGGTAAAGTGTCTAGAAACAGAGATCACATTCATCTTTGAGCATATTCATGGTAGCGTTTTCCTGTACTACATAATTGTATAAAAATGAAATAACCCACGATAACTTTAGATATCTCATAGCGATCGAGCTTGGTTGCTAGACACCGTTGGAAAACTTAAAAAAAAGTCTTTTAAGTCTTCCGTAGGTTGTATTAGGTGGTTTAGTTTCTCTGTGGAATTATGCTGAATGTTAAGGGAATGTTAGATATGACACGCAAAATTTTTGAATGGTTCATAGCTCTTTATTTGGAAGAAACAGGGGAAAATATCAATTTTTAGTTATCTTTTTTTTTCATTGGCACCATAGCAAAAAATACATCACATACAAAGTGATGTTGAAATCTATACTACTGGTTCAGAGCACAAAAGGACATCATCTTTCGCCAAAAGTATTCTACCGGGAGCAACACTTTGGGCAAGAAATGAATACAATAAGGAATATTAACCTATGAGTTCTTAAAACATGTATCTTTGATATGAAAAGTCTCTGAACAGTAAATTCTTTGCTTACTTGGAACCGAGGCGGGATCTCTGGATAATATATTTTCCATTAGTTCAAAAAATATAAAGTGGTCCTGGTCTCTATAACAATAAGACAGCTATTCTTATTGTTAGGCAATGGTTCACCGTTCCATTCAACTTCAGGAGAGAGAATATATAAGTAAGGTCTCTAAAGCAAGAATGTTTCAACCATAAGACCAAGTTAAAGTATATGTACTATTCATGAAGTTTTGATTACCCACAACAGACTGAGGAGTTGAATATTGGTTTCATATTCTCAGTTGGTACGAATTCATGTTACCCATGTTATGGTTTTTTCTTAACATTAACAATATCTTAACGGTCCAACTTTGAAAGGAAATTTTTTGGGTATACCCTAAGAAACTTGAAGTTATGATACATATAATTATCTCATTTCTATGTATAACTTCGGTTAAAAAACATATTCAAACATCGCTTCTTTATAACAAAATTTTCAGACATCTTGAGTAGGATAGAATAAAGGTTAAGAGTTTGCTTATGATTACACCTTTCTTGGGCGCCATGCAGGTTATTTTGCGGGGGTCTAACTAATATTCTTTTTGATGCTGCACTTCAGTCGGACTGCTCAACCATGTATAAATTTGTTTTTTCTTATTTCATGACAAGTTCCTGATTTTGAAGGTAGGGTATAATTTAGGTGCAGTTAGTATATAGAAATTTAAGATGTCTTACATAACGTTATCTTGGCAGAATTTAGCCTACAGCCATAACGATCCTCATATTCTTTACACCAAATGATCCATTATGCTAAGTGATTCAAAAAATGCATGGTGTAACAGAAACCTAATCGTATACCCATTAGGCACATGGTAAATCTTCAACGAGTCCTCAGGAAATAGTTTTCTTGGCCCTTAGTCCTACTACAAATACATATTTTACTCATTTAAGTTAAGAAAATAGAGAATTAAAGTCATTAGCGAAACAGCAATGGTGGGATTAAGCGGCGAAAGGATTGAAAAAATTAGAACTACTATCCTTTATGGCTCACTTTCTCTTCATTCCCTCCCCAATGGGCTTACTTCATTCTCAGGTGCTGTTTCCATTGTGACTTAACCTAAGCACAAAACTATGAGAATATTAACATTAATAATAAATTTTCAAGATGAAACATTCTGCTAAGAAATAAAAATAGGCAATGATAAATAGTTTGAGTGCAATTTCTTTAGTTCTCTCTCAGGTTGATGCTTAATTTCAAAAAAGAAAAGATTCATTTGTATGCAGCATTTGAGATAAAGCATAACCGTAGTACCCATCTAAATTTGGCGAAACAATTACTTATTAATATAGTAACATGTTCTAATGCTTTGGCTATGTCTGCTTTCTTCAGATTCTATCAGTTCTGCCATGTATATGTTGCCTTCGGGGAGTTCTGATACGGTTTTCTCCTCTTCACCTTGCGAACTTACTTGGGCTGCGAACAAAAGATAATATTATAAGCCATTAGCTGCAGATGCCTGCAAAGGATTCCTTTCACAAGTTCGCAGATGTGTATTAGAATATAATATTTTGCGTAACAAAAAAGAAATATCCAAATATAGCGAAAGAACACTAGCACCCACTTGTTAATTCAATGATCAAGAGTCATTTTACTTATTTATTCTTGGGGGACTATAAATGATTTTGGAGAAAATGTAGTCAAAATTTTTTTGCTAACTACAGGTAATAAAATTTGTACGTGTAGGAACCAAATATGTCAAGCAAGCAACTTCAAATGATAAATTTGTAACATGGTGAGCAGTGAAATGTGGACCAAACACAAGAACAAAAGAAACATAAAGGCACTTTCATTACAAAGCACAATCCCATATTTGCAGTAAGGCTGTGTAAATCTCATTTTACTTAGTCTATAATTTCAAACAAGTTAACTGAGTTTTAAATCATAAAACATTCACCAACAAAAGCTGCCTCTTATATTCTACTTAAACAAACAGCTTCAGAAGTTTAGTCATAAACTTAGGAATAGGAACTATGTAAATATGTATATATATACTTTAATAGGTTATACAAAGTATTTACTATATAAGCACTTAGATAACCAATATAATTGGACGGTGTAAAACAAGTCATCTATCCAATCAGATTTGTTTTCACAGGAAGTCACCAAGTATTCTCGAATCTCTCGAAACAAGCATCTCGAGAATCCCGAATCTCGGCAATTAATTTGCGGGGGTCATCAATAATTTTCACGTAATACTTAAAGAACTCCTGGTGGACATCAACAAGGAGTACGAAGTTGGCGTTTACTTTAATAAACAATGTAATCTTCTAGTATAAAACCCATTCTACCTAGCGAGTAAGTTGGTTTTGGACAGTGTTATGCGGACAGTTCCTTTTTTTTTACGTGGTGTTGTGTAGCAAAATTCTGTACACGCAAAGGTTCAAAATAAACTAAAAACAAGTGGGAAGGACAACTTATGTTCAAGGATAAAAATGAAACTCAAACAAAAAAGAAATGGATATTTTAAAAGAGTAGCCGAATGGACAGCAAGAGATAGACAGGAGTATATGAAAAAAGCGAACAAGAGATACAGGTTCTTGAGAAAAGAACGCATTGCCGAGTTGTGTTGTGTATATGAAAAAACTGAGAACCAAGTAGCGATGTGTAAAGAAATGCTTTTGGAACTAAATTCACTTGTATATTCATTAAGGGCAGCAAAAAATAGCAACCAAGATTTGTTTGATACTTCTGTGCTTCACAAAGAAAATAATCGATCACGAGAGAAGCTTGTTTTGCTTAGGAGAAAAAAGTACATTTACCGGAAATTTGCAGTTATAAAAGATTATTTTCCTCTTTTCAAACTCAATTCGGTTGAATGTTTTTTGATGCCGGGGTTGAAGAAGGCAAGAGATTTTTCCAATCAAGTGTTTGTATCAAAACACGGTAGAGTTTCTCTATGTGGGGAAAAGATTAAACTTATTAAAAATAGAGCGAACATTAAAAGAAGATTAAATCAGGAATTAGCTCGAGAGAATGTAAATTTAGGTTCAACTTCTATTAAGTCAGTTTTCGCAGATAGAGAGTTTAAGCAGTTGTTCGGTTGTAAAGTTTATTTTGAGAACCCCGAGTGTAAGAAAACTTCACAAGCTATTTTCAATCTACTCAAACAAAATAAACCACAAGAAAATAATACCAAATTCAATGCTCTCCATATACTAGATCTAGACACAAAACACGAAGTTCAGAATATTCTGCCTCAGCTTGCTAACTCAGAGTGTGAACACCAAGCTGTGAATATATGTTTTGTAAGAACTATTGTGAATAAAGTACCAAAACTTGTGTTAACAGCTCTTGAACAAAAGGCCGATTGTTGTTTAGTTATACAATGCACGATGGTATATGATAAGTATAAAGGGAGTTTTGTAGTATCTTCCTCATTACTAACAAATGTCTTGGTAAGGAAAATGAAGTGCAATCGAAACAATATACTTGTAAGAATATTCAGTACAGATGTTTCCAAGAATTCTTTTACACAGTTACTAGAGTTTATCAAGAGAATGTAATAATATATCTGTTTTCACTAGTTATTCATTGTAAATACAAAATACAAAAGAAAACCATATTGGGAGTTTAAATACAAAGAAGTTTAGTTTTGTAAATTGTATCTCAAAAAAAACTAGTAAACTGTTATTTCTCTATAAATTGAAACTTCTTAGTTTAAATATGTCGCGTTTCAGTTTTTTCAAGTTACTGAATTACTGCTATTTTGACTACATCCAAATTACTTTAAGTTTTGACCCAGTTTTTTGGTTCCATTCAAAAAAGTTAATAGTTTCCAAGACTGCTCTTCTCCTTTCTCTTTGCGGTAATTTCTAAAAAGAACTTTTTTCACACAGCTGCTTGAACCTAATTCATAAACGCAAGAAATAAGTGCTGGATCAGAACAATATAAACTCCATACTTCAAGAAACAACTTTACAGATTTGTTTCCACGTAGACTATCACGTAAGCCTAAAAGAAAGCAACATTGTTCTCGACTATTTGTTTTCTTTTCTTTTCTTGCGGCAAACAGCTCCAAGTGTCTCAAATTAGAAAACGAGTTTTGAAATAAAAAACTCTTACTTCGAAGAAACTTTCTAGTAGAAAACATATCTTCTTGACTTGAGCGTAAAAAAGAGATACGTCTAAAATTTTCTTCTACACGATAAAAGTGAGAATTCAACTCTCTTGAACATGGAATTAGATTTTCTAGAAGCAAAGGTTCAAACCTTCCTTCAATTATTACTCTTGTTTCTTTGCCAAGTGCAAACAAACTTGAAAGTGTTGACGAGAAGAAAACACTTCGAAGAGAGTTTTGGTTCAAAATAACTGAGCATACTGCAACATTTTTCATCAACTCTGCAAAAAAACTTTTTTTTACATCAACACTTTTATTAAAACCTGTACGAAACTCAAAAAAACACTCTTCAGTTGGTACGTCTTCATTTCCTATGAAGTCACAAAACAACTTCCCCGCGTGTTCTGCAATTACATTTTCTCCTGGAAATACGCGACTATATTCCAAGACTTTCCTTTCCAGCATCTTCCTTGGTTTAAAATCTGAATCTATTCTACTAGACTTAATCTGCAAACAGTGTAAGGAAACGTCATCCTCCTCAAGATCATCTTCCACCTCAACCTTGATAAATAATTTTATTTCAGGTTTTCCTTTTTTCATTATTATGAACTATTTAATTCACAATGACTAGTTCAACCAGATATTGTTCTTTTATTCGTGTTATATATTGATAAATTGTAGTAATTTTTTCATATGTGTATTACTAAATATCCGGTCTACCAACAGTTCAATGCCGTATTACCAGAAAAAAATTTAGTACGAAAATACTACCGTTAGAATAGTAATGCAACCTTAATAGAGTTCCATGTTAAAAGAAAAATGTATATTTCATACTTGAGAACTAACTTAATTAAAAAAGATAAATGTTCTTTGTTTTCTTATATATCTAGAACTAGATATTAAATTTATTTAAAAGTAAAAAGAAGGTTTAATAGGAAGAACAAAAGAATGGAGGACAGATATAGTCAACTTAATAGAAAAAGGCTCTTTTATGAACATCAAAGAAAATAATAATCTACATGATCCAAATTTTCTATGACTACGACGTCAGTTATTAGTTATAGCTTGATGACGATGTTTTGTTTCTATGATTTCCAAGAAAGGAAGCACAACGCTATGCACTCACGATTTCTCTAGTCAGACCTAATAGAAAGGAAATACCCAAAAAAAAACTTAAAGAAGTTTGGTCAAGACTTTCTTCATTGCGTCATGCGATGAAACTCTTTTCACAGATAAATGCAACAATTACCTAATGTTTTCTTTTTATAACCAGGTTCTCAAAAAAACCAAAAGTTTGTCTTGAAATTCCATGTTAGAGAATATCAAGTTTTTCTAGTATTCTATTAACGTTAAGAAATTCGAACGGATTTCACTCTTGGGGAGAGAAATCATGATATGGTAAATAATCCGGATTCATATTAGCTTACCGGAACCCACGCGACCGTTAATATTCATTGAGTGGGAATCATTTGATATATTTGTAAAAGACAGATATTCAAAATAACCTAGTTCCTGCATTGCTGGTCATCTAACTTTCAAAGAGAAAGAAGATTAAAACGAGGGCATAACAACTAAGCTTCGAATATTTAATTATTGACGCTCTCTCAAAACCCAAGGAAACGCCTTTCGAAACACTTTATTTAGGAAACAACTGTTCAAAGATGATTCTGCAAGAGAATATGCTAACCATAAATTATCTCTAGAATGTTTGCTATTTTTCCTGTTGGTTTGAAAAACCAAACTTGCCTTAATAAGAAAATTTGTCGCTGGATTTACTTGTTAAGACCATAGTTCCTTTGTGAATCACCAATGGGTAATGCTGGAAAGTATAATCCTAGAATTGTAAGTTGACATATGAATAGGAGGTCTATGTATTTCAATTTCTTGGTTCCTCAACTGGTAGAGCAAAACCTTAATGCAAATTTTCTTGTAGTTCACTTACTAAAAGAAAACTCTAAAAAACCTTCATGAAAATATTGAAGGAATTTCCATAAATGAAACTAAGAGATAGTATATGCTGGCTATGCATAAAGCCAGTTTTCCTACTAATTCCTAAGTTTGCTTTTTCTAAAGATTAAATTCCATCAAGTACCAGTAATATAACGCAAATTATGGCTTCGCCATGATGCAAAAAGTTTTAGTGAAGTAAACTAACACCAAATTACTTTGCAGTAATGTTCAAATCTACCACTTACCAACCTTCAAATTCTTTACGAGGACAGTCGTTAAGTATTTTGCACCAGGGATTGGACCATTCCCAAGAACCACGCTTCCTAGGTAAGCTATAACTGACTTTATTAAGTGCTTCCGATTATGAATAAGCTATCAAGTGGTGAAACCTGAAAGGTTCGTGTTTACATCGAGCTCAAATCTCTGAGCAAGGAAACTTCTTTCGTATAGAAATACTGAGTGTAACTGAGGCATAACCTCCTTTTAAAATATGCCAAAACGGTTTTTGTTACCATACATTAAGGAAAAGAAAATAGTTAATATTGTATAATTTTCGCAAAGTATCTGCTCTGTGAGTCTTATAAGGATTTTTTTGTAACTTACTAAATTTTGTTGAGGATACGTAGTGCTGCAACTATTGCCGACATCTGAAAATGTTTTTAGAAAGCTAACCCTCTGGCGAAAGAGTGTCCAGGGCATATATAATCTGGTTTAGAATAATACTGCACTTAGAGTAGAGTTCTCTACCATGAAAGGGTTAATCATCTATGCTTTATCGTATTGCCTATCGCAGTACTGACACATCAGAGATCAT
This sequence comes from Labyrinthula sp. Ha, assembly GCA_015227615.1. Taxonomy (NCBI): domain Eukaryota; class Bigyra; order Labyrinthulida; family Labyrinthulaceae; genus Labyrinthula; species Labyrinthula sp. Ha. Next base: position 236,036 of record JAALGZ010000006.1, read on the forward strand.
TTGACAAAGTGACATACAGAGTATCGCAATTGAAGCTTTTTGAAATTCAAAGCTACAAAGATCTTCCTCTTGGGTAAGTTTCACAATGATGTGGTAATCCATTCTTGAAATAACGAAAAGTAAAAGTTGCTTAAAAACTAGGAAAATTTATTGGACTCATTTTGTAGGAGTTTTCTCATTAGAAGAAAGATGTAGTTGAAACACTCAAAACACTGAAGACCTTTCTGTCATGAAAAATAGTATTCTATAAGAGAGACACACACAGGTTTGTTTTACAAAATGATATTTATAGCAAGCACTATATTTGCTACACTGAACTCTATGGTGTATAAAACCAGATAGAGAGCAGGAAATATTTGCCAGAACCCTCAAATGAACAGATCATACTGGAGAGAAAAAACAAGCACTATCTATTATGAGATTACCTGAAAGAAATATATGTTTCCCGTCATTGTTTACTTAGAAGCTCAAGGTTGGACTTACAATTTGAAGCGAAATATTATTCTTGCTGATTAAGCTTGGAAAGTATCAAAATCATAGCAGCTATAACTAAATGAATCTGCTTGCTTGAAGTAGTATAAGAAATATCGATTGACTAGTTAGAGTGATTATTCACTACCTGTGCCATCAACAGGAGTCGGATTCAATGCGAATTTAGTATCCACAATTTAAGAATTGTCTTGATTCTGATTACCAATAAGAATGTCGATATTTCTTTTCTTTTCAATTGATTCTGAATTTATTCTATTTATTAGTTGAATATAGTTACAGTCCAGAATCACGTTGCCTTGGTTCAACCAGCAGAAAATCCTTGTTTCATTCTTATAACCATATGAACACCTTCAAAAAGTGGCATTACGGTTTTCGTACTCCGAAATATTGTACTTGACTTTTTTAGTAAATACTCACATTTCCAAAAATCGAAAATGAAACCTCACTAAAAGTCGAAATTAACCACAAATCGTTCCAAGATTAATGAAAGTCATCTTATGTAGGTTGAGAGAGAGTTATATAAGAATACGGAGGGAATATGAAATGAGCTATGAAAATGTTGGTAAAATACATATTTTGAGGCATGGTTTAAGGAAAATGTGCAGATAAGAAACATTTCCATCATTTTGCTTATGTCTTGATTCAAAGCAGAAATAAAGGAAACTGAATAGATAACTCTGAGCTTTATTAAGGTGTGAAAAGGTCGATAAAAGATATATACATATAATCATATAAAGAAGCTTTGAAAAAACTACTTTCAAAAAGTTGACATTGGGATTCAAGAAGTCAAAACATTTGCCCCATTTTATGAGTTTCATAAAATAGGTTTGAACCTGAAACTGTTAAACAAGGAAAAACTAGTAAGAAACAATGGAAGCGCAAGTTCAAAATTTAAAATTTCTTTAGCTTTTAAAATTTACTTCACAAGAAAGAAAGAAAGAAAGAAAGGGGGGTAATGCTACTTTTTTCTCTAGCAGTTTTTTTAATAGAAAGGGTGACATGGGGCTATGTTGGTGGAATACCACTGAGTTCAGTGAGCATATATGAACAGCTCAAAGCAGATCAAACTATAAGTTCAGGCAAGATTTTCCACCAGGATAAGTTATGTTTTGGATTGGGATAGGGTTTGGGTTTTGTCTTGAAAAGGTATTGGATGTTTAAGATATATAAGGGTTTCCTTATTTGTAAGTGGGTGTAGGGACCACGTGCTATATTTTTTTTTAGGTTTGCATGCTACAAAGCCCTTAAATTTTTCTTGAAATATATTTCGGGAATGCCTTTGCTTTCACATACCAGATGGGATTTCAGTTTCATATATCGGATGAGGAATTGAGAGTTGAATTCTTTTGCAATCGCGCTGGTTTTATGAATGAAAGATAGCTTCGTTTCAATAAAGGTTTAGGGTGAAGATTAGCTTTTGAAATGTTCTTGATGTCATGATACTGTGCAAGGCTAGAGCTTTTGATGAAAAATGAAGCCTAAACCATGGTTTTAAATTAATACACATGGAAAATTCAAATGGTGGAAGTGATTTTCGGTATAGAGGTTAGGCATCAGAGTATAGTTAATGAACTTCAATGGTATGAGCACGTGCAAAAGGTAAACACACATGTATTTACGTTGAACTTAAGCTCAATCTACTTCGTGACCTTCCTTCATTTGCTTTGCATCTCGGTTTTCTTTGCCGAAGTGAATTCAAATTTGGGGATGATTCCTGTGAAATAAATGAGTTAGAATCTGAAAACACTTGGCCTGGATTGTTATTCAGTGAATCTCGCATCTTCACAACTGTTGCGAATGTTTCCTTCCACCCTTCTTCTCTCTACCTTGATTCTATGAATAGTTCTATGTACACAGAAAACAATGAGAATATTTGGCTGATGACTTGGGCGGAGCTCTCAACATGGTGAAAGATTGAACATAAATCCTAAACTTCACCCCCTCAGAGTTTGTGTTTTCCATTCTCACAAATCCTTTTAAAGGGGAAGATATAGCTGATGATCCCAGCTAGAAAGAAGATTTGTCTAAGCATGGTATTGTCGATTTTGCTTGAGGCAAACTCGGGAATAGTACCTACAAGGCAATTGCAACCTGTTCCAGAAGAAAGATGAACACTTTAGATATAGATTCCCATTCACAATAGAAACTTCAGGGTTGAGATCAACCTCATTCACGTTCACAGTTTTCGCAATTATGTACTTAGAGTTTCCCTGATCCAAGGTTATGTAGCACCCAAATATTTTTTCAAATTCTAGTCCATTAAAGTTTTAACTTCTGTAGACGACCCTAATCTCTTCCTGATTAGATACTTTATTCTTGGCAAGGTGTCATGCTGATATCCTTAGACCGCTTGATACTAATATTTGAGAAGCTGATCCAGAGTTTTTGTCCTCAACGTTTACCTTAATGACCCATTTTCTTTAAATATTGAAAAGAATAACCCAATTCTTTGATTCCATCTATGAGAAAATGTCAAAATTCTGCCAGTGTGGGGTCCAGTGTAACATTCGTTTATTTTTTATTATTTTTCTTGGTATTGCCTCTGATGTTCGTAATGGTAATTTAGTGGAAGGTTTTGAAGATGGGTTTCAAGAGCTCCTTCTGAATGAAACCTATGAAAAAAAATGATTTTTCAAATGGATCTTGAACTGAAGAAGGGTTTTGCCTGAAAGGCCGTTTGAACATGAACTCAGCGCAGTTGCGAATTACTTTGTATATTGGAAGTAGCTAGCTTTTAACTCTGCTGGAGCTTTAACCAGGGCTGTGCTTACATCGCTCAGAACTATAGAAGAATGAGTTAGGTCAAGATCTTTGATACCACGAACGACTTCAAAAAACTATCTGTTTCACAAAAGTGTAGACAAAATAGAAACTGTTTGAATTATAGTCAAAGTAATTATAAATATCGTCAGCAATTGATATTTTGAAAGTCCAAGTATTGTAGCTATCTTAATAGTTTCGATAATTTTGCTATTGATATGTGTAGATTTTCTTGAAATGTTAGGGCTTTTACTTTAGGTTTACCTGTTGTTGTTTTGTTAGATCTTAACTGAAATACACCTCCTCTACTGAGACAACTTACTCCACATTTCACGAACCTAGTTTTATTGGTATCTTCAGATAATTTTCCCTCATCTCTGGCTTTTCCCAACAATCTTCTAACAAGATAATTTTTCAAAATGCATTTGAAGAAATCCTTCATGAAGTGGTATAATTGCAGGACTAATTGAAGTGTCAGCCAAACCGTGCTTCTCAATGAACTTAAGTTCATTATCAGTTAAGTCATCTTGACATTTTCTTAGAGTTGGGTTAAATTCAATGTCATGTTATTCACACATGATGCTGATTTCCTGGAAAATGTACGCAGAAAATTTAGGATGAAACGAAATGTCAACATCAAAGGTATAATTAGTACTCTCATTACACTGAATCTTACATTTTTTAATATTGTAGTTATTGAATAAAACTTTGATTCATTTTCATACGCTTTCAAGTATTGGGATGCTCCTTTCCGGAATTTAAATTGACCTCCGAAGAAAGATGAGAAGACTTCAAACTTTTCTCTAGAAGCAATTCTTCTAGTTTGTTTCAATTGGATTGAATGGGTTGTTTTTTCTCTGTTTGTTAACTTGTTTGAAGTAGCTTCACATCTTCGTTGATGACTTCATTTCTATATCAAATATTGATTTTTTCTGTGTATGAGTCTTGGTTATTTGGTCCAGTTTGATGTTTAATCAATCAAGTAAGGTGGAGCACAATTGTCCGGACTGCAGAAATTGCATCGCCAATATTAGATAATGTCATCCAACTGTATCTTATTCCTGTACCAATAGTTTATTTATCTGAGTTTTCATAAGTTTAAAAAATTTAATAACTAATTTATTCCATTCGGCCCGAGTTTGTTCTGATCATCTGTTGATTATCGAAAAAAAATCATAAGGGTTTTTCAATACTATTGATTACCAAAAAGAGAAATATGAGCAAGAAGTTTGTTGATAAATTATCAACCGATGAAGTTCATCACCTAAAAATAAGTTTACTTTGTAGCAATTATATAAAGAAAAAAAGCTAGCAGTATTGATTGTGAAAACTTTTGCCATGGTCAATCTTAGGGAGTCCCTTTCATAGTATATTGAGGACGAGCATAGAAGATCTAGAGTAAATATACCGCGACAAGAAAGTAATAAAATACCCGAAGAAAAACTTAAGGCGAATTTCAGTCATCTATTTCGAGTGAGCTTTGTTAGATAAACACTTGAGCTCTAACTAAATGCCCTAGGAGAATGTGGTTGATAAGCCAAGTAGTTTATTGTTTGTTCATGTCTGTACAAGTTTCTTTGTTTTTTATTTAACTTGCACATTTAAGAAACATGCAGAAATGGTTCCATCTAAAAGTTTATATATATGTAAAAACTATGATGTTTTTCTAAGAATATTTACAGCAACAGGAAGAGAAATATTCTTGCTTACTCCTATGCCCCTTTTTTCTAACAAGCGAAAGACTCTAATCACTCTGGTCTCTTCATTAGCCGAGAGGTTAAGCTAAGAATCTTGAGTATGTTCAAAAGAACATTTCATTAGCTTTCTCCCTCTTAAATCGTAATTTACCTTTATTCCTAGAATTATCATATATATTTCCAACTAGCAGAAATAGAAACAATTCTGAACCATAAATCTATGCTTAAGATACTCTTTCCATATCTTGAATAACCTAAAGAACTTCAAGACTTTCTAGTGAGCGCAAATTTACAAGATTACAGCAATATATATCAAGCCTATAATACTTTGAATAAAATCAGCTATTTAAAGTTTTTCGATAGAATAGCTATTTAACTCCATGAACACTATTTTGTTCTAAAACAAAGGTTAGGAATAGAAGGAAACTTGCATTATCTCATACATAAAGGTTTGTCCTCATGTCTTTCCTGTACTTAATCATGTACCTGTTGGTTAGAATTTTCCTTCGTAAGAACCCAAAAGTAATGTTGGATCTAGATATGTTTGAATTATAGATGTCTAATTGTATTCAAAATATAGTTTAGTTTCCTAACCTCTTTTTATTGTCTATATATGAATACAATAAAATAACAAAACCTTCGGTCACAAGATTTAATCTTATTCCTTCGGTATTCTTAAATAGGAACTTGAATACTGCACGATAACCAATACAAAAGTACTTTGTTCCTTAGTAGTTCCATGAAGCAATAAAACAAGCAAAAGCTAACGGTGTGATGTGAATTTTCTCTCACTTGGCTGCATAGATGAAAAAAAACAATATTCCTTGAAAAAGAAAAATTAGTATTTCTTCTTGTTAATATTTTGTCAGCTCCAAAAAAAGTGCAAAGAAAAAATATTCTTCATTTGACGTGTTTAATTCATCTTCTTAGCCTTTACTCTTGACCCAGTTTAACATTGTATGTCTATCTGTTTATAACATTATATGTAAGCTAAATAACACTGCACAATTTTTTTTATTTCATATACTAGTAAACTTTCTATAAGCCAAAAAACATTTTGTATTAGTTTCTCACCATTTTCAACTTTCATTTCAAGTTTTTCTCTATAATATATAAGTGAAGAAATACATTTGAAAAATCCAGTATTAATTGTTCATAGAAAACTTTCAAAGAAAAAAATATAAATGATGTTAGCACTTAATCACTTGTTATAAAATAATAATAATAAAATAGATGAGTTTAAAATATTGAAGAAACTCTTTTATGCTCGAAAGATAAATCATTAAATCTCCTGAACAAATAAAAATATATAATTTTCAATATTAATGCATTCTTTGTTATCTTCTACAGCACAAGTATTTCCACGCTCATTTAGAAAATCAAAAACTAAAAGGAAATATGGTCACAACTTTATAACCAAAACCCAGTTAAACTAGAATACAAGAATAAAATCTAGTGTGTTTATATTTTCTCTTATATAACTCACGGACAACTTTTTCAAAAACTTCATTCACTAAGATTCCTTCCTTAGCGGAACAAATTAATTCACAGATTCCATTTTTGGCAGAGACAATACGATTAGCTTTCTCCCTCAAGAACTTTAAATTATCATTATTTTGTTCTAGATCAGACTTATTTCCCACAATAAAAAAAGGAAAAGTTTTTTCTTTGCAACCATTTTCTGCTAGATATTCCTTATGTTTAATTTCCGGAATCCAAACTTCATCAACTGCTTCTAAACTATCTAGATTTCTTAAGTCATAACAACAAATAAAACCTAGGATATTTTGAATAGGATAACTTACATGAAACCTCTGTATATGTTAACTTTCTAATCTGTATGAACTCTTCCTGTCCTAAAAATTAGAAAAAAAAAATACCCCCTGTAACCCAAATAGAAAGGAAAAATTTTATATTTTTTCCAATAATTATTTTCTTCCCAAGATTATCCATAACTTTATAGTTAAACTGGAAAGAGATTTACTATTTGGCACATATCCCACTTCTTGAACTAAACGAAACCAATCAGGAAAGATATATGTTTGGCACAAGCTTTTCTAAAGTTAAGATTTATATAATTTACTTTCCCAACACCTGTATCACCTATGAATAAAAAAGTACATTTGTTCATACCCACAACAACGATTTTTAAGTCTATTTCCTGCATAAATTTAATCAAATTCTCAGTAATGTACCATTTAATGATGCACATATTTTGGGCATACTTGAAGTAATATACATTAGATTAACACATAAATATCGAATCGACACCATCGAAGTTTAAAATTATATAGAAAAGGACAACCAAAGTCATATCAGTAACAATCTATACTTTAATGTTAGCTGCAAAGTTTAATCCAATATAGGATCAATAACTTTTATTTTGAGTATAAAAGATTGAGAATTTTGAATGACCAATTGCCTACTGTTCAAAAGATGAAATTAGTTGACACAGTATTTAGAAATTATGTAACAAACTAGGAAGCCTAACGTTACACATATATGGTATATCATGGCACTTCTGACATTAATGGCTAAACTTTATAGAGTTAATTTTTCCATGACAATAGACTAGAAGCAGCAGATGCAATGGTACATTCTGTGTCAACACATTAACAGTTTCACACGCATTTTCGTTGCTCTGGCGGAATAGCATATGATAGGGAATTCTTAATGAGAGAAAAATTATTTCGAATTGACCGATTAGTTTATATGGAATAATAATTTTCATTCAAGGAAGATTTTGTTGTAAATTTTGCTTTTTTAAGGTACTGCCTTATCATGAACATTAGTAGTTTATGTTAAAGCAGAGCCTCTAGGCTTTCCATTATTGGTTCCTTTCACCAAAAAGACCACATTATAGGAAAATTATGGTTTTTGCAGCAGCATTACATGGTTTCTATTATGTTTATATGCTTTTGGTGCGTCTTTCAATAGTCCTTACTGATCAAATTAACCTCAATGCCATATTTTTATGTTCCCTACACATTTTTTAGTATTTATTGCTATTGTGATACCTATCAAAAAAGGCTTTCTCCATCATTTCAAGAGTAGTATATCAAACTGAAAAGGACTTTCATTGAATAAAGTAAACTTCAAGCTATACTTTCCAAAAGAACTTTGCACACCAGAACTTTCATTTTTAAGACAAAATTCTAGTAGTGAATAGTACGAGGAGAACGCATTTGAAATTGATGTGGACATTTTGAACTGTGTAGTAGGTGCTTAGCAATGAATAGTCACATACAGTCCAGTGATGATTAATTTTCATGGTTGTGACATCTACATAAATGTTGTTAATAATAGCTGGAATCTCTTAACCTTATAGAATAGGGTTAGAAAGTTTTTTATTGGGCAATCAAGCTTCAATAAGCTTTTAAATGAAATTAAGTAAGATATCAAAGACATAAATATTATTGAAGTTAACTACCTTGTGCAAACCTAGAATACAAAAGAAGGCAAAAGAGAAAAAGAATCATATTGAACTGTGAGAAATAAATTGAGTTGGCAGGAGTTTATACTTTCTCGTATTTTGTAGGCGTGGTCTCCGAGAATATAATTATTCTGCTTTATGGACAATATTGTTTTCAGTAAGTAAGAACACATCATTATTCTATTCCTAGAAGAGATAACAGAGACTGAAAAAAATAAAAATTTCCTACTATATTCCATAACTCCATCCATTGAAGGAAATCACTTTTGCACTAAGAGGTCAGCTAAGCAAAAGATTCCAAGGTGCAGAAATCTCGTTCATAAAAAATCTCAGTATTAGTATTTAACTCATTATTAGATATCTTGCTCCACATGCTTTATCAAAAATTCCAATGCGTTTAGTAAATCAAGCTAAAAAGACTACTCTAACATGTGAAACAAAGTTTATATCAACGACTTTGAATTGTATACACCTAATGCAATGTAAAAATTGTGAGAAAATGTGTATGAACCGTAGGTAATGGCAATAGTTTCTAAGTTCAAATTCCCGATTTTCCTCACCACTTTGAAGAAGTTACTTGTTACGGCTTCTGCGTCGACATGTAATCTACCTAACCTGTCTATATTAATGAAAGTAATGTTCTTTTTTCCTAGTGTAAATTCATCTCATACTATTCAATGAAATGTGCATGTAAGTTAATACATATATTTGGTTACTGTTCATCCTTTTGGACAAGAATTATATATCTCCAGACTATCCGATCAAGTAGCAAATTTGTGCTTAATATGTTGATTCTTACTATTTTGGAATTTGTATATTCACTCAACTATATCCTATGTAGATTATTATCTATTTTTTACCTGAATCTACATTGTTTAAGTCATTTTTCAAAACAGTTTAATTTTGTTGGTACTTGAATCATAATTAAAGCTATTTTGTTGAAATTACCGCGGTTCATCTGTAATGGTATTAGAAACTCTTAAAACTAATTGTATATAACATTAGAAATATCTATGTACACAAGAAAATAATCTGAAGATAGTCTCCTCTTTTTCAAACGACTTGTAATATTTTACCTCCTTCAGTAATAAATATATAGTTTAATAGTAGTTAGTTTTCATGCCTTGTGTATTAGGATATAGTTTGATTATGAAAAACGACTAATGAAAGTTAAATCAGCTGTTTCTTGTTGTAGAAGCAATTTCTATAAATAGATTCCCTTCACCATTAGATTCTCATTGTTTATTTATTGGGAAGTCTATGGACTCAAGCCAAAAAATACAATATTGTGTCATCTATAGGAAGTTAGACACAGATGGTTGCTGTCATGACATAAGCAACGAATCTTGCATTCAACCCTAAATAAGCTACTAAGAGTAACACAGAGCTGTAACTGCAGTTTACCCGAATATCTAACATTATTTTCGAATTTAGATAGAGGTGAAGGAATTGCAAGATTGATCTATTTTGATTCATGAAAAAAATAATGGGGGGGAGAATTGTTTGATAGATTAGAATATATATGATTGAAAAAGTATGTATTAAAGTGTTGGCCTATAACGTGTGGGTAAGCTCAACTTTCTTTCTTTTTCAATTTTTTAAGCAAAAATAGTTGTTCGCCATGATGGCTTCATAACCTGCTTGAAACAAAATAATTTAAGTTGAATCAAGAAAACTTAAAGGATATTTTTATTTTTTAGTATCAGCTAGTGTAATTGTTAAGTTTAAGCGCAAAAGCAAAAAAATAAGAAAGAACATAGCATAAAGGTATATTAAGAATCAAACCAGAATTATTAGTTATACATTACATACCCGATTCCTTCTTGAACAAAAAGCATCAAAATAAAAATAACTATATCCTTTAATGAGATCTCTTCAATTTTCTTAAATTTTACACTGTTAGATAAGAAAACCAACCCATTTTGGAAGAACACATAAAACAAACTCAGTGAACTTACAAGATTCTATCATAACCAAGGCAAGAGTAGCACATTAAAGAGAAAAGTTCAGAATTCCTCTTATTTGTCGATGAGAATGTTGATTTTTTTAAATATGCTACCCGATGTCTTAATGGGTGCCACACTAGAGTTCCCATTCATTTTATGTACTCATAGTCGGTAAGGCAACATACTGCTGTTAGCAGCTAATAGGAGGAAATTTCATTATTGACAGGTTTTCAATGTCGTGCTGGTGGGAGTAATACTTCTCGCCCAGGTGTACTAGTTTCATCTGTGCAAAAATATAATGAATAACGCTCTAGGTGACAAGATTTTTTTTTCGTTCTCAGTGTGATATTATTATAGGAAGTAGACGGTATTCGACTAATTTTATTACTTATTTACTAAGACTGGACAGCAAACCAACCGGTACACCACAAACACATATATATATATATATAATTAAAGGTTTTTATCAAGTTAACAGATAATATCCCCAATATAGCTTCATTATTCAACTCGCCTGGATATTACCATATTTTGTTTTTTTCTCTCACTTTTCTTATAGAAAACCAAAGTACAAATATATGAAATAGATTCTAGAATCCGCACTACATGAAACAAACTTACACAACTGTCTCCATACAAGAAATTTTGGCTCCTGCAATTTAATTAAAGTATGTTCTACTCCCCTTGGTTTTGTCGAACTATATTTTCGACTCTAGCTTGGGTTCCGTCCTAATGGACAAACGCTACTATAAAGCACTATTGCTAACTTTACTATAGATACACTTATCCTGCTTATTCAAAATTCTTATACCTTCAAACTTTTGAAATAAAGCCTAATTGAAAAGATCATAAGATATTCGTTTTTTGTTACTTCACTATACCGAGATTATATGAAACTATGTCAACAACCAGACTAAATATATTTAGTATTCAGCATATGCAGTAGAGTTTAAATGTCTCGCTTTTGACTCTAGATATATTAAAAAAAAGCTGATGACTTTATTCACTGTTGAATATGAAATATTGTTGATTAATTTTATTGAGTTTTTTTTTAAGGATTATAGGAAGTGAGAATAAGTATAATGATACCAACAAATATAACATCTTTAGAAAACTTAGAAAAAAAAGCCAAGTTCTTTCATTCAATAAAAATGACTAGTAGAAAGTGTCGACTCAAAGATTATCATCAATATATAAGGAATCACAGGGAAGGCTAGAAATATTAACTACTGTTAAAATGGAGTCAATGCTTTCTGCCAAGCACTTTGGTGGAATAATCTGCTGAAGCTCAATCTAAACTTCTAATATTTTTTCTGGGATATAGCGGGATACTAATACTCATGAAACTTTACTATATTGAATCCAGAACGAACATAAAAAGTTTTTAACTATATTAGGATCAACATTGTCCTCAAAGTAAACCAATTCGACTAAAACGCAAGAAAATTTGATAAGGAGCAAAAACTATATTTTGCAGTATTATGGAGTGCTAGTATAGGTTTCTATCTGTTAAAATACTTCTCTGATAAGTATTCTTTGCTGCTGGTTTTTCTTAAAACTTCTGTCTAAATCTTCTGATTCTTCTCTTCTAAATCGCAAGGAAAAGTCGACACGAGTTCTTTTCTATATTTTTAACTATTAAGTTAGTGTCTGCTTAATACTCCCTCTAAACTTCTCACTGAACCAAATTCTACAGCTAATTAATACGCTAAAATATTCTAGTCTTTACACTGCAACTTCCTGTATTCTCTTCTCATATCCTTACCGGTATTCTTCCAGTTAGCTATGTTTCAATTTTAAATACACATCACGAGATTTCATTCACCATACCACGTCATCACTCTAGTTAAAAAATGTTAAATTTCAAACTTCGTAAATACAATAAATTGCAAAACGATCTTTTACCAGAAATTACGAGCGCGGATACATACCAAACTTCCCCATATTTCTACAAGTATACAACAAGAATCTGTATTATTTACCTTAACTTAATAGAACATATTTATTTTCTTCGAATGCTAATTTACTTTGTTTCTTAGAGCAGGTATTTTTGAATAACGAATATTATATTCTTAGCTCTTTAGGAAAAAGGCTTTACTCTTGGAAATTGAAATAAATCTGGGTTCTTTGTTGCATAAAAAATCTCTTGTAGAAGAATAAAAGTGAAAACTCTTTAATAAACTTCTTAATGAAAATCATGCCTTTTTCCAAACTCTGATGAAGTACGTTTACCTAATTGTGCCGTATGATTGTCTTCTTTTCTTTTTTATTTATTTACCAGAAGCATAAAGAGAAGGAATAAAATTTATTGAAACAGATGTCTATAAAATATTCATTGTTAGCATAAGACGAAAGCTACTTTATTACACATCTTACACGTTCGTAATTGTACTATGAAATTGTGTAATTTTCTTCTTATAGACATGATGAACAGAAAAGAAAATTTAATAGACAGGTGTATTTATTAAAAGAAAGCATCATCTCCACTCTAAGAGTACATTTGGATATACACACAGGTGCATAATTTTACGGAGATATTTCTTTTCTTTGTGACAAGAGTTAATGTTTGGAAACTTAAACCAAACAAACAAATATTTCGTGGCATAATAGTTTCGTTGGTTAGACTCCAATTGTGTTTTCACAGAAGTGTTAAGAAAACTAGAAGCAATAAGACTTAACTACCACTCAAATATAATTTATAACATATAATAGTATATAAATGAAAACAGAAGGTATAAAAATAAAAATAGATTAACTTAAAAATGAATATTTTATGTTCAAGTGGTTATTCATGGCTTTTTAAAAATAGCTTTATATTCTTTAATGTGGAATTTTATCAACTATGAAGATGAAACTATTTAGTTCCAGATAAATAGCTGTACAACTTAATATTACCAGCTCAAGGTGTTTCTGGAGCATTATAATAATTGCTTTTCCTTTTGAGCCTTTCTTTTATTTCTTGATAAATATGATAAGAGTCTAAATGAATTATCTTCTTCGTCTTCTTTATAATAGTTTCTAAAAAGAACTTTTTTCACACAGCTGCTTGAACCTAATTCATAAACACATGAAACAAGTGCTGGATCAGAACAATATAAACTCCATACTTCAAGAAACAACTTTACAGATTTGTTTCCACGTAGACTATCACGTAAGCCTAAAAGAAAACAGCATTGTTCTCGACTATTTGTTTTCTTTTCTTTTCTTGCGGCAAATAGCTCTAAGTGTCTCAAATTAGAAAACGAATTTTGAAATAAAAAACTCTTACTTCGAAGAAATTTTCTAGTTGGAAACATATCTTCTTGACTTGAGCGTACAAGAGATATACGTCTAAAGTTTTCTTCCACGTCATAAAAATGAGTTCTCAACTTCTTCACGCAATATTCAAGATCTTCTATAAGAAAAGGTTCAAACTTCCCTTCAATTATTATTCTTGTTTCTTTATTCAGACCAAATAAATTGGATAATTTTGACCAGAAGAAAGAACTCCGAAGACAGCTTTTCTCTAAAGTTACAGTCTTCACGTCAATCTCTTTCATCAACTCCGTAAAAAAACAATTTGTTACATCGACAGCTTGGTTAAAGCTCGTCCGAAATTCAAAAAAACATTCATCACTTGCCACTTTTTCATGTACAACAAGGTCACCAAATACTTTCCCCGCGTGTTCTCCAATAACGTTTTCTCCTGGAAAGACATGACTATATTCCAGAACTGTTCTGCCCATTCTTATCTTCTGTTTTAAACTTTCGTTGATGCGCCGAGACTTTATCTGCAAACAGTGTTTCGAAACCTCAAGTTCTTCAAGTAGGCCTTCGTCAATAACTTGAACAAATAAATCAACTTGAACTTTTTCTTGTTTCATTTTCATTTAACAAATAAAATTTAATTATCGGATTGAAAAATATGAAAGTTTATATTCTGAATATCTCCTAAATAAGTATGTTATCCCAATAATCCGGTCGGTGAACTGTTTTGCGGTGTATTTTATAAATATCTCTATCGTAAAGTTTCTAACGTTATAAAAAAAATCGTGTTTTGTTATTTCAAGATAATCTAGATAAACATACCATTCATTTTTATACATTCTTCTGTAGTTGCTATATAAATAACTAGTGGCAGAATATGCTATGCTATGGTCTTGTTTCGGTTATCAGCCTTCCATTTTGTCCTCTAAATTGCATTTAATCACTTGGAGATAATATGCCTGCTTAAGGATTATGCCTCAGAAATAGTTATGATCGACGAAAATTTTTTTTAAAGAATAAAGATTTTATGATAAGAATACACTCATACCTTAAATTCAATTTTAATTGTTAAGAATGATAGTAGTCTTGATTGTTATGTGCCAAGGAACTGTATTACTCGAGGTGTTGCTCATACCTTAGCCTAGCTCAGTTATTTCTTCAAAACAAAGACAGATTATTCTATCTACATTTGATACAGTTGGACGCCATAGAACAGTGAACTTATTCAGTACTAAACAAAATTAAGACTATGTGTTTTTCTTTGTGAATCATATATGTGCTTCTCTTGCAAAACTGAGGAATTACTCAATCTCCTTAAAATGTGAAGCAGCCTGGCTTATCGAAATGTACGATTAACACAAATCCCTTAAGAGTAATCATGAACTATTTCGCACCTCACTGTGCACATGCAAGCAATTGAATACATCTTTATTACATGTAATCGCGACAAACCACAATATAAGTCTTCTCTACAAATAGTACAACGCGTCTAAGTTTTTTTTATTTATTTAACTAGCTGCAACTAAGAATCATAAGTGTGATTAAGAATTGAGAATGTTTTATTCAGAAGAAGCTCCTGGCAAACACCGTAACTCAAGAAAACCAACACTTGTGATGGAATGAAATCTATATCAAATTCGAACGTTTGATTTCCGGTATCACGTTAACCTAACTAAATTTCTCGAGAATACATAAATACACACGTCCAATCTTGCACAAAAATCTTCTTACCTGGTTTCAGGAATAAAAACTCTTATCGGAATTAACGGTAACTATCGAAACAATAGTTCAATGATCTCCTTTACTGTTAGATAGGTAAAGAAAACTGTTGACTGATTGTAACTAAAAGGAAACGATGTAAAGAGAGACTATTCCTACAACTTTTCGAACATAAAGTTGTGTTGGATTCGATGTTTTCAAAAGAATCAGAAATTAGCTCTTTATTTTGCTTTAGTTTTTCGTGAAATGAGGTCAAGATATGTCGCTCATTTACACGAAAGATCATATTAAGCACTCAACTAGAATATAACAAGGTCATATGTAGTGACAAAGAAATCTATTTGAAGTTGTGGTGGAATAGGCTAGGTTTATTGATATGCAAGAATCCCATGCATTTCACTGAACTCGGCCTTCTTGTGCAGAGAACGAATTTTTTAACCCTTTTCGCTGAACTTGTCTTGTTTTGACCTTAAGTTGGAAGCAACAATTTTATGTTTGCAAAATTTTACCAAGTACTGAAGCGTATCTGTGTTTATTCTGTGTTCCATCAAGTTTCGCTATGGCCTTTTATCAAGGAACTACAGATTTGCTGGGCGACATTAACGGTACACGTTCTGTTCGGAAATACCCCAGAAGTTACTGTTAAGCCTTATCCGACAAGAAAATCAACTCTGGTTAGTTTGTTGTGAATCTGTCTATGGGTAATGCCCAGGTCTAGAGATGCTGACTTGGGACTTCGGGAGAAACACGGTTTACTCTTCTGGATTCCCATATATGAAGGAAAATACCAGTATTCACTGCTTGTTCGCGAAAGAAATAAGATAAGCAACAACAGAGCTCGAATAAATGATACAATGTTTACGGAAAGATTTATTGAGACGTGTTCCCTTTCTCTACACAAGATTTAATTTATGAACTACATACCACGTTTACTTGATAGGAACCCATAAACTTGCCACAATCGATGAAGTTGATTAAACATATGTGCTTGTACACATCCACATCACCATTGTTGAAACGGTAGACCTGATGATAATAAGGAAGTTTTTTCCTACGAGGAGCCAAGATTACTATTAGAGTTTGAGCCTTAGGATTTCTTGGCTGATTTGAGGGAATGGGTCGAGACCACCCAGTCTTGATTCTGTAACCATATGGTTATATCTCATCTCCATTTAACCAGAAAATAAAACATTATATATAAACAGTAACACAGTATTAAATGAACCATACAAGAAGAATGGTACTCGAAGACTCAGTGCTTTCTTATTCTTATTACCAAGCTAATTTTAAGTATCTTCTACTTCAATTAGGTACCAAGATATAACAACTGATCAACACAGCAATAATAGTGCATAATAACGACAAAGAAGTATATCTACCCCTTCTAAGCCTTTATTTCAGAGAACCTAAGAAACACAATTTGAGCGTCATTTTCATTTTCAAAGATTTCGTAAGATATGTTCCGAGTTTACAATATCTTAAGCCGCACTTAAAGCTCAAGAATCCGTAAAATATTTAAGAGAACAGTATTTAATTCAGTAAAAGTAATTGTACTAATCGAGTACCTGGAATTTTTCAACTACATAATGTTCTAAAGTATTCTAAAAATCTGACCCGATACAATACAGCTCAGATGTAACGAGATATTGCTTGATAATTTGCCCAACCTTAGAGAAGTTCATATTTACCTAAACTATTATTAGAAAAACAGTTGAAACAAAAAGTTAAACACTCCAGCTCCACACCCGAGCTCTAAATATCAGGCGACTTAAATATGAAACTGTTGAGAGAAAATTGTCGTGAGTAAGGTTCTCTTCACATCCTCTCTTAAACGGACATATGTACAATGGTTGATTCTTTACCTCAACTAAGCGAACATTTATTGCAGAAGTTACAATCAATACAAAGTCAGTTTTGACAGTTCTAAATCAGATTTAAGGTTCAGAATATATCTAAAGTAGCAAAATATTCCCAGAATACCTCTTTTGGAAGGATGCAGTTGATGATTTTAACTCTGATTCACCATATGTAGATGGATGTACAAAGAACCGAAAAAACCAGAGAAAGTCGTAGGCTTTAAAAAGATTTCTCAAATAATGTTCCATCCAAGGATTTTGAGAAAACGTGACTCTTCCATATCGTCACCTTATTTGTTGTAGCTGAGAACACTCTGGGGCTATTGCCCTGTCTACTGTTACGGTAAATCTATTCAAGAAAATCAATAACAGTGATGAGAAATGGAGAGAGAATATAGAATTTTCTGAGTGTAATTTCTTGTAGAACCACTTAGAGTATTTCTATAGAAAAAAATAGCATTTATACATGTCTCTTTCACCGTATGGTGGAAATAACAAGAAACAATCTTTTTGATTCAACAGTTGATCTTTTACTAGAATAAACCTTCTGCAAAGGAAAGTTATAGGAAAGCAGTTTCTAGGCAATGTTAGAATTAGCTAACACTCGTAAGTTAGATTTTATATTGAAACCTGTTATCTCAACATTGTTGAAGCCATTGTAAGTATCAGATAAAAAGCTACTGATTAACTTGAGACAATATGATCAACCTAGTCCTTGTTCCAAAAGTAGTTAGGGTGTACAATAGAATCTTCTAGGGTGTAGTTTTATGACTTCTGGTGCAGCAGGTGTGTATAGCTTTAAACAAGAACGATGTTGAGAAACCTAGCTATGCCTTGTCAGAAGTTTTCTTAAAAGATTCTCGATTACAAAACTTTAATGATGAGTATTGCTTTTTCAATATGGAAATCAGAGGGTTATTAAACAACTATTACGATTATTATGGTTAATATTCTCTGGTTTAAGACCTTTCCAGTCAATAACATAAGTTACATGTATCTGAAAATTTAGAATGTAACGTTTCTCCTTTTCTAAAGAAATCTAAACTCAGTAGAGCGAATTAAAAAGGCTCGAATTAATAACTAAAGATTAAACCTTGTATAAAAAAAAAGAATTTTTGGATTTCTCTGAAGTCTCATATGTCCTTTCTCGTACTATGTTTATTTAAACTGAAGCAAATTTCAAATCTTTTAAGTCAAGGAAGGGTTTTTTGCCCTGAGTAACATTGGGATTTTTTTTCACAAAATCTAAACAATACTTATTTGTAAAATCAATATATTTCATTTTCTTTTACAAATAAGAAAACGTATGATTTTTTTAATTCGTTTTGTTTTACCAAAAAAAATTTAACAACTGAGGAAAAAATTTGAGACAACGGATAGGGGCTAGGTAAATCTACTCAATGACTTAGAAGATATCTTTTCTTTGTGAACGTATCATTGAAATGGTCCAGATTTTCTTAGGATAATAATTATGCTGGATATGTTGTTAGATGTAGAGAATATGTTCAACCATGTTTTCATTAGTATAGTTATAAATAATTCCGTCTTTAAAGATATATTTTTGCGTTTGTGCAAAGCATAACCGCTTCTGCGTTTACCGTACGACGGTTTAAAATATCTCTATCTGGTACTATAACTCTACAGTCATTCTGAGAACTATTAGAGTTAATACCAATAATCATTACTAGAACTTCAAAGGTTTATAGCATAGATAGAGAGCTTTACATTTTAGAGTATTGTTTTCCTTTATAGAAATGAATTTGTACTAAAAGTAATCATAAATATATCGTTATATGGAGAACTACCAAATTTCAAGTCATAAAACTGTCATTAGTATCTCTCTCTCCTTTTTTCAGAATAAGATTATCAAGAAATGCGCGAAGAAGTTAGCTTAAAAGTTTTTTGGTTTATATGGTTCAACTTGACCATTCACTATAACAATAAGAATCAAAATTGCAATAAAGTACACAAAAATACTAGATTGGCTTGTTTTCGTCAAATTCTTCAGTTTGTGGATGATTATTGGACTCAAACACTCGTAGTTTAAAGGGAAAATCTATTATCATGTTATTTATAAACAGCGGTTAGAAATGTAATACCTCTGCTCATTGTCACAATTAATTGTATTAAATAATTGGTGTGAGTTGACTCTTATAAGGAAAACGAACGAGAAGACTAAAATCTCCTACACTCTAGTGGCGAGTGAATCAGAATTTTGCTATCAATGAGTAAGACCTTACTGCAATCTCCCACAATAGCTTCGATAGGCTAAGAGTTAGGTTTTTAGAGAAACTTGTATCTACTGATCTTTTCAGTCTATTGGTTAGGCATTTTGTGCACTGTTCACTAGCAGTGGGCAAAACCGCGTAGTGGTGTTAGTAAAGAAATATAACCAAAACCTTCGTGTCACCTTTGGTAAAAATGATTTAGTACTTGATATAGGTATACTAAACTTCGTGTTTTTGTTTCTTGTAAGAGAGCCCCTGGAGATTGGCATCTAAGAATTTTTCAAAGTAACTTTTCTACCAACCATTCCCGAACAATTTTCATACTCTCTTCATAACTTTTAATTTAAAATTTCACCTAATTGGTAGATTTATTTTGAATTATGTTGAATTTGTGAATATAAAAATTCAATAGTTATCTAAATATCCAGAAAAATTGTTGAGAATAAGTCAATTTAGCGTTTTCCTGTATTTTGTTGTAACTTTGCTTGATGTTGTTATGGTGAATGATCCATTTGAACCGTCTGAATAAAATCATTTTAAAGATAGTTTCTCCCAAAAAAGATATAAATATTATATAGTAAATTCAGCAGTCAATTCTTAAGATTACTATATTTGACGGTACCAAGATAATTTGTATTCTATACTTTCTAAGTGAACCTGTAGTTCGGCTGATTTATTTCAAATATATACAAAGATTTCTTATCATATATCTTGTTGAGAATTCAAAAATCAAAACAGTCTCTCAAAGCCTCTTTTATTGCTCTTAAGCCAGCATAAAACAACCTAAGATCTTAAATATTCAATGTTATGGTGCGCAAAAAATGTCATCAAATCCTGTCGCGTCAAATTTTATATGATCTATAAAACAATGAACATATAGATTAAATGAATTCTAAAAGGTATTGTTTTGTAGTTTTTATGCCAAAATTAAAGAATATAATAAGCATTCGTAGTTTTCTTTTTTTTTGTTTCGGACAGCTCACTACTGCATGGATAACTTTAAGGAAAATACAGTATAATAGCCATATAACTTAAAATACCACTTGACTGTTTTAAAAATCCCCAAAGATCTTGTGAGGTTAATTTATCAAAAAATTAATTAAAATTTATAAGATGAAAACAGTATTAAATAAAAAAAACTTGGTTGCTGATACTGATCCATATAATATTTATATGTTTTCATCTCGAGACCTCTTTCAAAAACCGTGTGTACATCAAATGGGTGATTCGTATTGAAAAAAAAGAAGATATATCTTATAAGAATAACAGGTAAAGAAAAATACTTTACACTGTAAAAAGTGGTAGGTGTTATTTTTTCAAAAGTTACTTATTTTTAACTATAGGTTTGAATGTAACACTATAAACAATAATTCTAGAGATGATCCAGCTCTTTTCAGATCCTAGAAATTTATTTATTTTGCATTTTAAGCAATTTTCAAAATTTTATTTCTCTAGGTAAGCGAAACCAAACAATAATTCTTGCAAAAAAAGTCAAATCCCGGAATCTGCAAACTTAAATATAGGAAAACTCTCGTTACTCATTTAACCTTATTAGTTATTACTCTAATAGCAACCCCAAGAACTAAGAGACAAGCATTTTGATCTCAAATTTCCTTTTTTTTAGTTTTCAATTTTTCTTGAGAGAAGAGTAGATATTGCCTTAGAATGCCATTATCTCAATTTGAACTCATTAAACATCTTAATAAAGTTTCGTCCAAAGTATAACCAATCCTTACTGGTAAAATAACTCATAAATTTAGGTTTAGTTAAATATTTATAGTAGTGTTGGAGTATTCCCACACCACTTGACTTCCAGTGACCAGAAATGTATTGCACGTTTAAGTCCTTCCTTTTCATTTTCATTTTCTGCACTAGAAGATGTAAGTTACATTTTCTCATAGTGCCTCTGAGCATAGAAATTTTGTAAGATTAAACAAGGCTCTATTTTGCTTATTTCTCTTTAGCATCGTATATCAGTAAAAAGAAAAAGTATATATTTCTTCCTTGCCTTTTATTTCTTAATCTCCTATTTTTTTCAGATATTTTTATCGGATACCAACATAGCTTAGTCAATTTCAATGAATAGAAGATATGAGTTATACTATTTCAATCTAAAAGAATCTTTTATGACCTTTTGGTATAGGTAGTTAGCATATTAATAGAATTTATTGTTATAGCAGAGTCTGCAAATATTACAACCGAAAGAATTATTCCATGATAGAAGAGAATGGCAATTTCTGTTAAACCCCAGACATTATCTCCCTTATTTGATATGAATGAAGAGAACTTTAACTTAGTTTGTAATGAAAGTATAATATCAATTTAAGAATTCAAGTTTTGGACTATATCTGTACTAAGCGGGATACCTATACTCAAAGTCAATTTGGGTCTGACTTATTGATACCGACAACATTCTTCAGGCACTTTGCAACCGATTATGGAAAAATGCAAACTATGTGTGCAAAATTTAATTGTGATGGTAAAAAGCAAAGTTGCAAGGAGAAATTAAAGCTGATGTTAAAAAATATGAAATTGAAGGTTAAATGACATAGTGTTTTCTTACGCTTATTATGCTGGTTGTTAAATCTAATACCTTTTTATTAATTTCATGCTTTGATTTAATTCCTTGCAAATAGTTGGCCTCAAGATGCCCAAAGTTTTCTTTGTTAAAGCTAAAACTGAAACTCCTAAAACTTATATATAGATATGGGCTATATTCTATCTTTGTTAACCTTGTTACACTGAGATTTGTTAATTCAATCTTATAGATTTTTTTCATAGATACATTTGATTCTTCAATGCTTCAATTGAAAAGTTATTTGAGTACAACAGAGACACGTGCTATCAAGCACCTGGAATAAAGTAGGATATTATGCTTTGGTGCTTTATATCTCACGAAACCCAACGTACCTAATATTCAAACAATTTCCTATCCAGTTTCTAATTTGTATTTCTTTATATAGTTTTATTTGTAACGACGAGACATAAAACCTACAAAAAATGCTAAAATTAAAACTCTAACAACACCCAATCTAATTACATGTACCCTATAATACTCGACGAGAAAGGGTATATAGTTAGATAATATGAATTTAAAGGAAATTCAACATAATTCTAATTGAAGGTCCACGAGATTTTTTCTAGCTCAGACTGTTAGGCAAACCGATACAGTAAAGTAATATAAGGTATATTCCTATTGTTTAGAATTACCTTTATTTCAAGATAAAACACATTAAGACCTTCCACTCAGAGATAATATGGTTATGAGCTATTAAATAATCTATCAATGTAATTAAAAGCGTACCGGCTCTCAGCTGTATAAGTATAAATGAAAATTACAAATACATATATGACATACCAATATCTTTCAGCTCTCATTAATTTAACTTTAATGAGATATCATTCAATCTAGTGTGTCATGGTAACATGGTTTATCATGTAAATAATTATTAAAAATCATGTTCTTTCGACAAACACAACTGAATAATTGTTATTACTAGAAATAAGAAAATGAGAGACCGTTTGAATCATTTGAGACTATAGGATACTTCAACTATATTTCAGATATAACAACAATATTTTCTCATATACAAAGCATTGACAACTATCTCTAATTCTAATAAAAATATTTAAATGTGAAAACCGAAGTTGAAGCATAAATGTATTCTTTTATCAGACAACGTCATTGGTAATCACAGTGATACTGCTGAAATGTTTGATATGGAACTCAAATTTATCCCTTCCACTTTATCCAATTAAACCTGGAAAAATCTATTACCCAACAATTGCTCATAGGAATGTAAGCACACCTTTGAGTGCACTAGGTTGTGTTAATAATGGTAGTAAAACATTATTTTAATGAGTTTAGTAGTATATAGGATGGGCATCCATAGTTTTCACGGTTTCTTTTCATTAACCGGACAGCCTGTATAATCAATTCTAATATACAGATCTCTAACTGGACATCACTGAACGGGTTTTTTAGTGTAGACAAAACAAATACATAATTAGTTTCTAGTAAAATTGTTATACTTCTTTGAGCTTTAAGAAAGATAAAAGCTCTAGGTAGCATCCTTCAACTTTTGCATTTTTCTATATGTACAAAACCAATCAAGGCAATTAAACTGACTGGAATTTGATCAGACAAATAGCTCATTCAAAGTTCCAGAAATTTTTTACTTTTAATATATTGTGCTAACGGAATATAGTATTTTTATTGGAAACATGCATAAATTATGGATTGTTTGTCAACAAATATTAATACCGTTTTAAATAAAGCCCATGTTGCGTAAACTGTCACACTGAGAACGGGGAATATATCCCAATTTTACATTGCTTTCGGTTTGCTGCGTAGACATCGGATAGTGTAACATATGTGTATAGTGAATAAACTTCATAGAAATTTGGTTGGTTGAATTTTAATTACACGCCTGTTGTTGTATTAGTAACATGTATTATCTTCAACTTTTTTCCATCAAATATATTAGATTATCCTTCTAACTAGCATATGATAATCTAAGGAGCAACTTCCAATATTAGTATCGACCTACTGTAAAAGTTTGTTTTGGATAGAAAGACGATTACATATATCATTTAACAGATGGATTCTAATTTTTCATAATTTATCCTCTACTTTACCAGTTCATATTTTCTTTTCCGTCGGTGTTTTTATAGCTTTTTAAGTAACTAGTTTCCAATCAAATCAGCTTCATTGTTATTTGTTAATAGATATAAAGCCAAATCTATGTTGATGACCAAAATTAAACCAAGATATAATTAACTATCAATAATTATGATCAAGCTTGCGAACTTATCCAGATAAATAATTCTTATGATCTTAATTATGATTTCTCTCGTACTTCTCCTTTTGTCTTGTATATTTGTGTTCTTATTGTCAACAGATAATAAACTTTCACGGAATAATAAAGGAATAATATTGAACACCTGTTATCTTCAATTTTAGTTCAACGGTTAGTAAAATAACGGTAAATTTAACTTTGGTTCTATTGGCTGCAGTTTCTGGGGATTCATTAATTAAAAGTACTTCAAGAAGTTGAAGAGTCAGATCATAGTTAATACTGCACTTTCAACTCATCTAACACTGTAAATCAATATCTAATATCCGATCCCTTTAAATTTACTTAATGTGGCTTTGGTAGGTTCAAATAGAAATAAAGTTAATTATGATTCATATTCTTCTGGGAAAAGTTATGATTTCATACTAAGAAAGCACTTCTTATAAGGCTTTATTCACATGGCGCCTATAATATAATGTTTAGCGGTGAAATTTAATATTTCTTAGAAAAAGAAATAAATTTGCGATTCCTTCATTTATTTTACTGAGATTTCAATGCTCTTAGTAACAGTGCTTAAAAAGTGAAATTACACTCCCTCTCAGGTAAATAATATTATTTACTAAAAACTATATCTCCTTTTGTTGATTAAGAGAGACTCAGAAAGAAAACAGGTATTTTTTTTAAGTTTAGACTGACACAAGTCACGTTTTTTCTGTATTCGTGCACTAGATTTGCTGATTAAGTAGCTCGCTGTACATCACATAGACAAATTTTACAAAATAAATTATCTATTGATTAAATTAATAATAACTATGATACTCTTCTTTGCAGAGGTAGAGATTACGTATTTCATCAAGTATCTTCTTTAACTAATAGCCGACATTCAATTTGGATTACCCTATTCACTTTGGATACCATTATACTCTATATGCAAAGGTGGTGGAAATTTACCCAAACTTACACACAGGACTGTGTCTTGTGGCTGTTAATATCTACGCCAGAAATATTGTAATATTGATGTTTTTTAATAAAACCAGATTTATGATGGATGAAGTTTTGTTTCAGTGACCCAGCGTGCAAACTCTAAGATATGATAGAGAGCCACAATTAAGTATTGAAACAGAAGTTTAATTTCAATCATTTTTTTGCCTTCTGTCTTCTTTTTATTTCCTTATAGTGTACAAACAACAGTTTGACAGCAGTTAAAATAAGTATTTCAGAACAATTATTGTCTTTAAATGACCTTTTCTATCTTAGAACTGGAAAGTGGACAATAAAGTGCTTCTACAGCAGGTAAGATAAATTCTAGTTACCCTATTAAATTAAGGCGATAAAAATAAAGAAATACCCACGATATTCACGAAAGAAGTAAAGTTTTGATGGATAAATTTTTGGTATAAGGTAACCTACTTGCTCGGTAAGCACTCGCATATATTCTAATGGAACCTATCTACGCTGGTCAAGCATACCATGCTTCTGAGAATAAAGCCTCTATAGAGTTAAATAATCACCTGTGCCAAAGGAAAATTGTTCCAGAGTCTTGCACATTTGGTTCTAAACAACCCAGATATCCTTTCACCTTATTTATCACTAGGGGTCAGACTTGATTTATTAATTTATAAATAGGTTTTTGCTATTATTTTTCTTATTGATATTCATCAATATTAAGAATAAAATATTTTTATTCTTAATCGGTAATAAATTGATAACTAAAATATAATCACAATAATTCAATACAAATTTAATATCCAAATTTTATTTCTTATAATAAGAAAAAATATTGATGAAATTTTATCAAATTGGATAACTATCTATCTAAAGTCGCCACGTCATTACGTGGCCACATGGCCAAGAACTATTTAGGTATAAATATTTTAAAAACACTTTGCTCTCCCAGATACGCAAACCAGATCAAAGAATTGACCATATTTCTACTTTCGTAGACGAAGAAGAAAATATTAATACCTTCTTTAAATGAACAGTAATAAGAAGAAAAGCCTTAAATTAAAAAAAGAGCTGGCTGCACAATATGCTAGAGACACTCGATTAAAGCGAAAGCGAGAAAGGGAGGAGATGATAGCGAAGGAGGAAACTCTTATCAAGGAAAACGAGAAACTTCGAGAAAAAATACAACGGCTTAAAGCAAAAGCTGAATTTTACCAGTTTGCATCTCTTGCAGGACTTGCAGGGTATCAATTTCAAGCAGAGAAGGATGTTGGGATCGATCTCCGAGAGAAGCTAAGCGATGCGAGAAATAGAGTTGAGGTTTTTAACCAGACTTTCCTCAAACATTTTTCTCCTGAGAATGTAGCGGAAAACCAAATCTTAAGGGACACAGCTGCAAAAGGACTGCAAGAAGATGTTAATGAGAGCATTTTGTCGGGACTTGATGAGCTGCTGGGAACTTCTACCCTTAGCATGATAGAGCACATCGACCAAGGATCCTCTTGGACAATACTGCGACAGCGCATAAAAACAACAGGCGTTCTTAATGGTTGTTTTGTTGTTGCTCGATATAGATTCTTCTTTGGATTTTCCAGGGAATCTGACAGAAAAGAAATTCAACGGTTTAATGTGCGTTTTGACATTTTTAACGCACCAATTTCCGAAAAATTATTCTTCGAAAGAGTATTCAATGGAGAGAAAAAAGTACAGAAAGAAATTTTAAAAAAGATGAAAATTATTGGAGAAGACCTTGATATTGAACCTGAATCTTCTTTTCCTAACAGTGAACTATCCGCTTCGATTTTTGCAGAGTCTTTAGACTTTTTCAATCTAGTCCCGAGCAAGGAGGAGATAGAAGATGAGAATATTCCAGAAATAAAGTCACCTTCTTTGGTTACTGGAGTTCTAAAACTTCCACTGGATTTATTTTCCTTTCCTAAAAGCGTGGAACCCTTGTATTTTCAACGTGAGAAAGAACTTCCCGTAGATATTTATTCCGTTCTTCCTGGATCTGGTATTTTCTGCATGCGACCGTTTAATAAATCATTTCTCGGAGTTGAAAAAAAGGAAAATATAAAAAGAGAAGAAGTTGTTTCTCCAGAAGCTTTGAGTGCAATATTTGTTCGTGAAGGTCAAAGCAGTACAACAAGTACTTTGACTTGCATATTTATGTTACCTGTTTTAAAAGGAAGCAATGAGTTTAATCCAGACTCTATTGTATCTTTCAACACATTTACAGGTTTGCCTATAGTTGTTCATGAACTGATGGAATATTTAGATTCTCTCTTGAAATAAATCCGAACAGATCTTATTTCTTACACCATAAATTACTACAAAGATAATCTTTGTACAATCTAAAACGAAGCTAGCCTATGTTCGATCTTATTCTGTCCTAAAGGCTAAACAAAACATCCCTAAAGCATATCGAACACACTATCTATTTTCAATAAACTCAATATTTTCTCTTGGGTAGGATTTTCCAGCAAGTACTGATTATCTACAAGTTCTTTAGATAAAACAATTGCAGTATGTTTCGGTTTTACACAGGAAAGAACTATTCCTATTATTCTACTCAATCCGTTCAAATAAATAACACCTTTTGGCGCAGTATTTTTAGATGATTCAAAATCACCGAAATGAACTTCAGAGACATTTTCCAAATCACGACCGGTATTTCCGTAAAATTGAAATCCAAAATAGTTTCCTTTAAACTCTCCATCATTAGAGAGATAACAATAATAGGCAATATTATTGTACTCATATTCTTGGAATTGCTTCTTACGAAAACTAGGAGCAAGATTTTGTTTATGCGCAAGAGTCAAGCACGTAAAAATATTTTGGGCTGCTGTTTCAGCTGATTGTTTTGCATGATCAAAATGTTGAATTCTCCTTTGACCTACTCCAAAAGGAACTGAGCAACAATCACCAGCAGAGAAAACAAATGGATCACTGGTGCGTAAATATTTATCAACACAAATACTACCGCTATCTCTTTTCTTTACTAAATCTTCTTTTGGATACATTAACTGCAACTTCTCCTCAAATATTTCTGTATTTAGTACAACTCCCATAGCCATTAAAGCAATATCTGCATTAATACTGCTTCCATTGCTAAACTTTATTTTAATTAGTTGATTACTTTCATTGCCTATAAATTTTGCAACTCTTGTATTACTGAATATATTTATTCCAAGAGTTTTTGCTAAGAATTTTTTATACCATAGTGACATTTTTTTTGTAAATAGTTTTCTTACTAAGTTATCACCAGCAAAGACTAAAGATACTTCAGCATTGCTAATTTGAGACAGAGCTACTGCACATTCTATTCCCAAAAATCCTCCTCCACAAACTGCGATTCGAAGTTTCTTATTCAAAAACTTTGGTATCAAAGCAGTTCCAGAATTATGTTTCTTATGTAATTTTTCTGATATTGATTTAACAATGTTTTTTGCATCTTCTAAATTTCTTAACGCGTGGACATTTCCCACAATTGACTCTTTTGGAAACATATCAGTAAAAAGTGGTCTTGATCCGGTAGCTACAAGAAGGCGATCATACTCAACCCAAAAAAAACTATTATCTTCTTTTTGGAATACTTTAACTCTTTTATTCTTAGGATCAAACTCCACAGCTTGACATCCCAACAAAACTTCAATATCATTATCTGAGTACCACTTTCCACTATTAATTTCTAGATCATCTGTAATTTCTTCAAGCTCTTTCGCATTTAAAGAAAAATCAAATACTTTTCCACTTAATAAGTTTCTATAGTATGGTAGCTCTATTTCAGCTGACACTATCCCACAAAACTTTCCATGAAAAGCTGCCGTTGACTTACTACGTAATTCCACAAGTTTCTTCGCGGCGAAGCCTGAACAGACTCCACCTCCCAGGAGAAGAACGTGAAAGTGGATATCTTGGATTACGGTTGATTTTGAGAAGTTTTTGGTGTTTATTAACTCACTCATGTATATATTAAGTTTTATTTTGCGTATTGTTTACGTTGTTTATTGTTTTCTGAGTTTATAGTGACTTTGGTAAATTTTGGTTAATTTCTATTGACGGCAGTTTCTCCTGAAGAAAATATAGAATCTGTATTGGAAGATTTTCTATGGAATTGCTATTTTTTTCAAAGGAGATAAACTTTGAGTAGGATGTATAAAAGTGGTTATTGGAATATTATGGAATATTTTCTGTGAACTGAATAGTTCTCATATCAACCATAATTGTGGATTTGGGCGTTGAAAAAACTCTTCCAATCTAAAGAAAGCAGTAGAAAAGAATAAATATTCTAGAGTTCTGTGGAACAATGTTCTCTAGTATCCTTTACGCTTGGTTAGACTGATAAACATGAAATATAATTTTCTTAAAATGTTTTCTTTGATATGATATTGAATTCTTGCAATATTTCTTTGTAAGAATTACCTGTCACACCATAATTGTCTCGGAGAAGACTAGAAACCACAAACCACGAGGCAAAACCACATGGTCTGGTTATAGCTTCAAGATATTATTAAGAAAGGAAAGTTGTGTGATCTTCATGTAATCAACGTATCTGGTAGTTAGAATTTCGGCTTTTCAGTAACCTAACCTTCTTGTTCCTAAACATATCATCAGCAATCACAGACACTTAAGGCAGTCATTCTTGTTACTAAATAACCTATAACGGTTTCGGGTTAACCAAACACAATATGAACATATCTAAGCAAGAACATGAAGCATTTTTTCAGCTCTAGGTTATTCTGAACTGTTGTGTTTCAGCTATGTTTCTTTAATGTTTTAATCATGTTGCAGCATGTGTTGCAGCGGCTAGATGATCCCTTATTGAAAAGAAAGAGAGCAACCCCCAAAGTTTCAAAACCCGAAAACATAAAATCCTTATGGGATTTTTTTAAGAGGGGGGCAGACAGAATATTTTCATAGCGGCTATCCCTAATAAATCTTGAAACAAATCTGTTGTAACCCTAATGATGAATTTAAATTTAACATATTTCCATGGAATATTAAGTGAAATGATATATCTGGAATAATTCCGGAAATGACATTACCAATGTTTATGCTGATACTAAAATCCCGAACAATCAAAAGTTGTGGGAAGTTAAACCGGTTAATTGCACAATACATTGTGTTTTGATTTCTCTACAAGAATCTTCGTCAAATCAGGGTCCAGAAATAAATGAAACAGGGAGTTCTCAAAATAATTTTTGACTATTGACGGGTATTATCTATGATTTATCTTTTTATCCCTGATGTTTACAAAGTAAATACACGATTACCAGAGTTTCGTGTAAAAAGCGACAGAATTTGAGGTATATAAAACTAATTCTGTTAAGAACTCGACAGTTTCAACAAGTGTATTTATATAATTGCTATGCTACTCAAGTAGTCAATACCAGTAGTTGAAGACTAAGTAACCAGTGCTACCATATTTCATTAAATTGATGTTCTAACTCCTCTTCGGGTCGGAGATAGAACTCTCCTGCGGTATTTAGGCTGCCGCTTATCGAGTCGCCAAAGGAAATAAATGTTCAAACTTAATCTCGTTTACTCTTGGCATTTCGCATACCAATTTTAACAACATTAGTTCCTTATGACTATTTTCTTGTCTTCAATTTATGCCATATACTTGACCTGACAAGATTTGATTTGTTATGAAATGCCAGGAATGAGAGAAAACTTTTCGCCTTTCTTTTCTCTGTACATACCAAGACAACATGTATATTTATAAACCTAAGAACCTAGACTCAATTGGGACAGTGGCTTCATAGCCAAAAGCAATCTCTTACTCGGCAATTTCTTCTTGCCTTGTGTTTTCATTAGTTTCTAAGCAATATTAAGAGGACTACTCATTTGAGCTTGTCATAATTACAAGTCTAACCAAAATGAGCTCATCTAGGAATTGTGTTTGGTCAGAGGTCTGATCACAAGATATTCGAGCCTTTAAGGCACACAAATCTTCCGTTTGTGTTTGTCTGGATTTTTCAATCTATGGTTCAGAAAAGATAAAAAATAAGGCTGAACTCAAGCTAAAAAATTCAAGGTGTGAAGTAAACTCATCTGCGATCAAATGCAACATACTGATCACAACAACCTTATTAGAATTTTCTTGAAAATAATACCGGGAAAACACTCGGTAACCGCCACAGAATTTTGATTAAGAGCAAATAACTCTTCCAGAGGTAAACCACACACTTCATATTATTCTAGTTTTGGGTATAATCCCGTTCATAACTTTGTCAATTGTTATGGCAAAGGATGCCTTAGACAAATATTATGTCTAGGTGGTTCGTGAACGTTCTTTAGTACAATACCCAAATAAAAATTTATCAAACCTTCTGTTCAAAGATATTTACTTCTTCAGTAAAGTTTCTCCTATAAAGATAGTTTTTAGATTATATGAATATTCTGAGGCAAAGCTCAGTGCTTCTATGGAGAAGGGAAAATAGGCAAAATTAGAAATTATATAAGATTACTCTTATAATTGCTCAGTTTGTTTAGAATGGATTTTGTATTATTCGATGAAATAAAGATTTAAGGTTGTTATAAAATATGTTTTGGGTGTTGAATGTTGGCAAAGTTTTCGCTGATTTACTAATTCTATGAACCTGTGAATTGTTTGCCGTACTTAAATAGATTCTAAAATCCTAGTAAGGCCAGGTTACCAATAAGTAAAATCTATACTAACCGAAGGGAGCGACACTGTTTTGAATCCTTTATTCAGTTGATAATTTTAATACATAACTAAATATTAACAACTCAAGAGTTAAACAGGACCTAATATATTAATTTACGTTCTGTATAGGATTTCGGGATCTGAGGTCAAGTATAACTCATTATTCGAGTGTACTGCTTATTTATCCCGCTAAAATATCTTGGTCTTAAGGTACTTTTGTTGAAACCAAATTTTGTTGAAATAAATAAATAATCATACGAAATTTTTATGGTTTTTGTTGCACGAATGAGAAGGTCTGTGCCAGCTGTTAAACATCCGTCTCAAATAACTGGATCATGTCAAGACATGACTATCTATGCATCTGAAGTAACAGCGTTGTTACGAAGTCACGCACTCCCAGTGATTTTTATATTTCTCTAGTTAATTTTTATATTTGAGTAACCTTCATTCTTACCACTTGTTGTTACTCTAAGATTTTAGTAAGTTGAATTCTGTCTCTACATAGATAAATATATTTCTATGTAAATACTTTTCACCAGCCTCTTCGAATTATTACCTGCCATTTTCTTATCTGATAATCGTTTTTTATATAAATGGTCGTTTAACGTTGAAGCAAATGACAAAGACTACTAAATAGAAGTAGATACTCAGCGATGACAAAACAATGTATTTACCATACAAACGAAGTAGGAAGTTAACACGATATACTATTATTATCAGTAATCATTTTAGAAGCCAATGACTTATGGTATCATTGATGAAAGATAACTATAGGTTAGCGAAAGCAAAGGAAAATATATGCCAAAGAAAATAATTCCTAGCAATTGTAGAGTTAATGAGACACCGGGTTTGATAATAAAACGAGGTTTCCTTAACAATGAGTGAAAAAAAAACAATCTTCGCATTGGTAGTTTCCTTTTTTGTGATAAGCTAATCTTGTAAGCTATACTGGTTGACCTTAGCTCACTAAAATCAACAATCTAGCTTGTTTATGCAAGAATATAGTTAGATCACTATCAGATCCTTTTGATTCCAGCATAATTTTTTTGTTGTGATATAGTTTGATACCCGCAAATATTTTTATTATATTTCCTACTTATTTCTGACAAGTCAGACAGTTACGTATACATAACTCCAAGATAACAGATTTGAAGCGATTTTTTTGGTTTTGTTGTTCTGTGCTACTATTGGTTTTAAAACTGGTTCAAAAAATAAGTCCCATCATCATATCAATGATTTTTTTCTATATTTATTGTCTATTAAATATCATAGACAGGAGCGGCCTATCGAAAATATCCCAAATAATTAAAGTGTTTTCCAATATAAAAATAGACAGGTGCATACATTTTTGCTTCTCAAATTTTCTAGATGAAACCAATACAATTATTTCTTGTATTAATATCACACGCTAATGACCAAACATGGTATGAGATCCTTTGTAATAGTTGTTGTATCAGATATATTTCTTCAAAAGTTCTCTGGAGATATTTGTGTCATTTTCATACCAAATTTGTTTTATAATAATATTGTTTGTTTGGGGAAATCAGACAAATATTATGAAAGTGAGATTACTTAAATTTTCCCGAACTCTAATGTACAAAGTATAAATACTAGGTAAGTTCAGATAAGCTTGTTTAACTATGTTTCTATTTGGAAATCCATCATGTAACTCGTTTGTACCATTATTCTTAATTCTTACTTGATAATATACCGCAAGAGCTAGTTATTAGGCAACATCATTTAGATTTTATTGTAGTAGGAAGGGTCTTGTCGTTACTAAGAGATAAAACCAGTGATAGTTAGAGGTCTTATTGGGCTAGGAAAACTTCGCGAAACTTTCGTTAGAGTTCAAGTTATTCTTTATACTGTTGATGATGGTGGGAACGATATAAAAAAATGTTGTTGAATTTTAGAGAACAGCGAAGAACTCTTAATCTCTTTATCAGAAGTTAAACAATTCAGACTAATCTTCAACTCTGTGGCTCCATAACCCAAAGTTTTGTTCTAATTTAGTGATATTACCCACAAGCATTAAATTTAGTATCCATCTTTGATTTTTAAATACTATTTTCTTTGGAATAAAGAATTCCATAAGAAAAAGTGGTTGATGGTAAAACAATCGCTATATTTATGGGGTAAGTTGCCCTCTATATAAATCTTAATACATTCTTAAGCAAAGAACAGAGTATTTCTTGAAAAAAAATTCTTAAGTTAATAAACAATGCTCGTGGATCATCTGGGATTAGTTAAATACTTGGGTGTATGAATTGCTTCCAAAAGCTGGATAAAACAAGAAATGAATTGGTATATCTAAAATGCTGCACCGAAGAATGTATCAGACAATGCAATCTGCAAAATTACACTGAAGAGATATTAAGATCAGCAAAAGAGTAATTTTATATGCTATTAAACAGAGAAAATAAGTTATAGGCTGGGGAAGTCTCAAATGGAAACTATCGCCTTGTATGTTGGCTCTATGCAACAACAATATAACATTTGAAATCAAGATTCAGATATCCAGGCCAACATAAGCATCATCTACTATGAATTGATATCCAACAAACTTTTCTGTATAGTGTGCACAATGCATTTGCTATTAAGTCGAGTTTTAGATCTCTAAGAGCACTAATCGATGGATATGATGGTGACTTATTCAACAGTATTTGCCTATATAGTGCTAACCCGTATGATTTCAGTAAAACTTATTATTCTGCATCAAAATATAAGTCTGTTTGCTAATTTTTTGGTAAATCTCTGCAAGGCTTATGACTTTAACTTTTGGTAGGAGAAGAGAGAAACATACAACAAAGTACCGCTATTGCCTTGAAACCGTAAAATATACCAACCTAACAACTCTAAGCTTACCTGGTTTATTATTAGAATCTTATCAACGTTTTTGCTCGATGTATCATTATTTTTTTCGTATTGCACTTGAAGAAAGGTAATGCCACTTGATTTTGCATAACTTTCGTGTAACTCTGCCCAAATAAAGGGGTACTCAACTGGAATATCTCGCCTAAATTCTTTTAGAGCTCTCTCATATTCTCTTGATTCTAGCTCGATTCTAAGTACTCTGTTCTCAATTGCCCTTTGGGATTCTATATATTTATTTTTTTATTTCAAATTTTAATATAGTTGCTTCAGTCTCGAATTTTGTTGCTTGGTTTCCCTGGTACAAGACTGATACATGCTCGGAGATTACAATAATTTTGAGATATATCACTCTGTTTAGAGAAGAGGGTTTCAAATTACTTGGATTATTTATTCAGCCATTCATGTTTAAATTTTTCAATAACTTACTGAAAGATTACTTCTGAAAAGCACGGAGAATATGAAAAATTCGGAAAACTATAGAATTTGAATTATGTAGAGTCTAAAACCCCAGTTTCTAGATGGGTATCCGTAACAACATTTCAGCGTTCAAACAAAGTTGGGGAAAATGTAAGGTAGAGAGTTACAATGAATAAATTTGTTTTACTTGGTGGCTTACTTTGCCCAAATGTTCTCTGTTATTTTCCGGGTTTACCTCTAAGAATATTTACCGCAACAGTGCAAGAAGAGTTTCCATCATATAACTTCGGTTTCAACACCATTCCAGCCTTTGCCGATGATCATTGCATTATCCATAATGTTAGAAGAAGAAAGAACTCTTTATCAAATGATGTGACAATCTTGAGGAGATATCTAAACTAAATATGATTATAGACAAAATTAAGTTGAAGACTTTCTAAGAATATAGAACTGTTTTGAATGTCGATGAACAAAGAACCATAGAACTGGTGAAGAGGTCAATCTGCAAATCCCGCTTCAGAAACTTTCCAACTAGAGACAACTTAGAGGGTTACACTGATTTGTGTTGTTTCCTGGGTACAGACCAGGCAAGGGGTGGCAAAGTGACGTTACCTGTGAAAATGATAAAACAAGAACTGCTTTTGGAACCTAGAGAAAAATCAGCTAATATCGCCTCCTGGCTGAATTTCAACGACAAAAACCTCTAAATATCTAAGGCTGAAACTTTCTGTTCTGTTTGCATTTTCTCAAAGGTCCCTCCCTGTGATCGTGATGCACAAATGTTCCAAAACCATTAGAACCTATCTTGAAGAATTTAACAATATCCCCCGAAGAGAAATGAAAACGTTGTTAAACCTTTTGTTCTCTCTAAAATAATATTTCGCTAAGCTATGGAGCCTAAGAGAAAACGAGAAAAGATAGCATATATACAAATTATCCAGAAACATTAGATTTGTTCTCACCATTTTCTGCCCAGTCAACCCCATAATCATACTCAAATAGACCAACACGATTACTCAAAGCAACATGTACTTTCTTAGAATAATAGATGAAGATCATCAAGAACGGATAGAAAAACTTTGAATACCTGAAGTAAACCTCTCTACAGATTCCAAGCAACTGAGCGGATGACTCCCACCGGCAGACCAACTCCGGGAGATGCATCAACGGAATAGGTTTTCTTGACTCCGGAGTTATTTACTCCACTTTTCTTATTGGCTGAATCGAAAGTGTCTCAAAACGAAAATTCAAAATAAATTCAATCAAACCAACAAAAATCAAAAACTGTCTAAAGATAATTGAATATCGGTGTTAAGCTACAGGAAAAGAATAAAAGACACTGAAAACTATATCAACGTAATTTATCTTCACTATTCTACGTAATTTAACAAAAATTATGTTATTTCTTAGTACATTTAAAGATTTTAAGGTTGAATATCTCTTGCACAAGGTTAAAGAAGAGTGCGTTGAAAGAACTGGTTAGAAAAAATATAGATGTTTAGGTAAAGAGGAAGTTGCTTCAAGTAAAGTCATCTGAGATGATCCAACAAATTTCAATGAAAAAGACATATCAATTTCAAAAGATTTATTTAATTAAAATGGATACTGGAAAGGGATGGGGTTCAGGGTGCGCGTTTGGAATATATATATATGAATAAGGTTCACCGCAACTGTTCAAGAATAGGGTTCAAAGAAAAAGATTGTTTGTTCATTTCTTATCAGTTCAAAACCCTAGGTTTGGACGCGATTGATTCTTTTCAACCCCACCCTTATATGTTCCTTTTCTCTTAGCTGGTGATTCGATGATCAATGTTGATTGTATACATAATTCCTGGAAATGTTCTTTGAAAACATTATTTTGCTGCAGCCATTGGAGTTTTAGCTCTACCTAGTGTATCTAAACATTGCAGTTCAGCTCATGTAGACTCTGTTAAGTACTTATTTACTTTTGAAGCCTTTTTAAAGTTAAGTCCAAAATTCTGTACGTTAATTACTTTAAAGCTGTAAACTTTTTTCTTTGGATCCAACTTAAGATTAACTTTAATAGTGCAATTGTTGGAACTAGTGTAGATAATTTTACATTTTCGCAATTTAACTGCTTCAATTCAAAACTTTTTCTTTGTTTCTGACTTTGCAAAGTTGTGTGATGTTCTCCTTGCAGTTTAAAGCATCCTGCAACATCGTTTTGAAGTGCTTCAAACATTTCTTCTGCAGGGTTAGAGCTCTTTAATGTCTAACTTCCGTCTAAACTCATTGTCTTGGTTGTGTGAAAGTTTTCTTGTTTTTCTTCATTCCTATATTTTTCTTGGATTTTTTTTCAAATTTGGAATTTTTGACACTGTTATATTCTTAGGGGAATTCTAGTTCCGCTCATTTAAAATTTTCTTTATGAAACTTTACAATTCTGATCACTCAAAATCCAGGCCAAGTATAAATTTCAAATCAATTTGATCAATCAAATAAAGTGGAGTGAATAACTTCGGAGTTAATAAAACCAATCCCAGGCACCAAGAGCAGCCTAAGTAACCTGATCCATATCCACTGCCCCGCCTCCATCAATAGATCCTGATTTTTCAACTTCCAAGGTGTTGCATAATAATGAACAAGACGGATATTCAGGAATTCTTGCGTCATACATTTCCTTCTCCCACACTTAACAAAATTCTAAAAACCTTAACCTGAGCCCTTAACAACAGCTATACCTAGCCGAACAAATCATAAGTACACAACCAGTATACATCCGAGTGTTTTTTGGCGTATCCTCCAATAGCCTTGTACTCCACTCTAACTTGCAACCCCCTCCTTCATCTCTCTAACTTAAGTACATAAATAGTGTGATATCAACTGAGACCTATATCTCAATAAACATGTAATCAGTTAGCAACATTACACGAAAAAGAACATCAAACTTCATTGCTCTCATCAAACTCCTAATTACTTTTCTTTGCACAATGAACGGGACAGCAGCCGAACTGACGCTTGTTTACCTGTTTAAACTTGGGCTTTGTTCTAGAACTTATTTAATTGGAGTAATAATATAGGCAAATGCTCTAAGAAGGTTATCTTGTAAGGATTTTCTCAGCGATCGATCTATAAAATCAAACAGCACTAACTACTAATGCTACAAAATAAAATTCAATGTGGTTAGTGGAGCTTTACCGGATGGGATCCATCACCGAGAGAGAGAGAGAGAGAGAGAGAGAGAGAGATTATTCAGGGCCCCTTTGCCAAACGGCGGTAAGTTATTGTTGGCAATGCAAAACTCTTACAATATACCTAAAACTCAAATTTAATTGATACAGTTTCTGTTACATTGTCTCCAGTACATATGACTGGCACAATAGAAACATCGAATATATTAAAAAAAAAAAGAGCAGTATAATATCGACAACACGTCGAAAACTTAAAATTATGATCCCAAAATATATTCTCAAAATATTGTAAAAATTACATATTCATATTTTAAGACAACTTCTAAAGGAGTATACTAAAGAATGTTTATTATACACGAATTTTCTTCGTGTAAGAGTTTGTTTCAAGACTGAATAGCAAAAGAATATATTTTCGTTCTGTATCTATATATATATATATATGGCTTTATATAGCTGGGAAGTTAGGTCGAATGGCATAAGTATCTGCGCTAGATAACACACAGATAATTCCCGAACTTACGGTGTACTATTCGACCTAATGAATTAATTCCCGTTTACAGAGTTTGGTATCGAGTATCCCGTACATTGATAGATACCCGGAACTGTTTTTTCTTTTGCTTTTTTGGTCACCACGTACCTTGGCCATAATTTGCCACCATATCATACTATTATTACTCAAATATGCAATAAATATTAAAATTGAGTTTTTAACTTGACCTTAACTATCAATCTTCGCTTACTTTCTAATCCATCCATACTTTAAGCATCACTTCCAGTTAATCTTGGGAGACATCGAAGAGCTTATTAAGAATGTTGAACAGTGCTGAAAATTTGAAGTATAAAATTTATAAAAAAAAAGAAACTACTATAATTCACTTTCTTTAGGTTGTAAATCCAGAAAGAATATTATTTTGATAGAAAACTCACAGTTCTTGTGTTCAACCGGTATATTTCGGGATTCTCTGTTTATTACCACAATACCGAGAATTTCCCTTCGGTTTTATGCCCGGGCAGTAATGGCCACCCAACTTTGTTTGGATGAACATTGAACAAATAAATACGAGCTGCACTGATATAAACATTCTGCTAATAGTAATCCGTTTAATTGAGCAAACAAAAATCAACAAAATTCGATATTTGAAATCAAGAATTCGTTCATCGAGCTTAGGAAAGTTAAAATGACGGGTGCTAGCGAAAGAGTCTCTGGCTGGGAAAGCAGCAGCTTATATATTGGGGATTTAGCACTAGACGTGACAGAAAGTGATCTGTACTCCGTTTTTAATCAATTTGGAAATTTGAATAGTGTCAAAGTGTGTAGAAATTGGGATACTGGAATGCCACTGGGTTATGGATTTTTGAACTTTGGTACTTATGACAGCGCAAGCCGCGCCTTGACAGCGTATAATTTTAAAGAAATAAAGGGGAAATGTATTCGGTTAATGTACTCTACTAAAAGATCAGCATTATCTATGAAGGAAAGTGAGGCAGCTAATGTTTTTGTTAAAGGTTTGAAACCAGAGGTTGAAGATAAGTTGCTACATCAAGTGTTTTCCAAATGTGGTACAGTTTTAAGTGCTAGAGTCGCCCGTAACAAGCTAGGTAAGTCACTCGGATATGGTTACGTTTCATTTACCACCTTCACCTCTGCGCAGAACTGTTTACAATTATTAAAGGGTTATGTTTTATTGGGGCAAACTATAACGGTTGAACATTTTGTAGATAAGAAGCTGCGCAGTGAAAAACCCTGGTCTAACGTACACATTGCCGGAATACCAGCTGAATGGGATAAGTTTACTCTGAAGCGAAGATTTTCAATCTATGGGAATATAAAGTCTGCTGTTGTCATGTCCACCAGGACTCCTGGAGCTAACTTTGGGTTTGTAGATTTTGAGCAGCACGATTCTGCTGTTCAGGCTGTTGAAGACAATTCTTTAGGTTACTCATCTCTTGCAAAAAAACTCTCTTCAATTTCAAATCGGCAACAGATGAATTCGTGGCTTGATCCAATTTTTTATGCTCTGCTCAGGGTTACTCCTGCTATGAAAAAGGATAAAAAGCATAGTTTGATATCTTCACCCGCGTTTTCGGTTCCAGCATCCCCTAGTATGTTTCCAATGGGGACAACCACTTGCAGTCGAAAGCAAGGACACAGACGGAGTGTCTTTGAACTTTCACCAAGCTCAACGCTTGCATCAAATCAGTTAAGAGGTTATTCTAGCGCTGATTCTTTGAACATGGAGATTGGCAGTCATGTTGTACCAAGCAGTTTTGGTGGAAACCTTGGTGGAATAAATACTTACCGCATCGGGGAAAATCTTGAAAAAAGTGGTTTAATAAAACGTTGGTCTGATCAGAGTAGATTTGGCTTTGAGGCGGACCCAGATATATCCTTGCTGGGGTCTGAGTTTAGCAACTTGTTCATGAACGAGGAAAAGTTTAAAACGAGTTTTGGCTTCCTCGATGCTGACAAAGAGCAAAAAACGAGTTAAGTTGGCGTCCATGTGTGTATATAACGTTATTGATAGTATCATTTATGAAAAAATATTAGTGATTTAGGATTTATGTTGCAAAGAAAACAAACTTGCTCAATTAGTATTTGAAACATTTGTCTGTATCGAAACTTATCATATTTAGTATTTATTAAATATAGCTTATATATATTTGTAAGCTTCTTGTGTTGTTGCTACGATTTAAAAAAAAATATGTGTAACAAATGCGGATAAGAGTATAATTAAACCTTATGAATGGTCATGTCTGAATTAGTATCCATAAAACTATTAGTCCTAACTTTAGCCCACCATTCCTTCAAAAATTTCTTACATATCTTTTCAAACCACGGACTAATCTTATCACCATTTTTTTCAGCGTTTGCAAAAAAGTCATTTAGTTCTTTTTCTGTAAAATACCTGGTTTGCTGAACCTCGTTTTCATTAACCTGGAAGTCCACATCCTTTTTAACGAGCAATACATGATCAATCTCATGTTCTCCCCACATCCCCTCCTCTTGAGCCTCATAGTGAATCCGTGTCATAAATTTGAACTCACCTATGTCGATACCTCGAATCCCAAGTTCCTGCTCGAGTTTCCTAATAGCAGCTCGTTTAACACCCAGGGCATCAGTCAGTTCTAACTCCTCTTCCGTGTGCAAAGGATGACTACAACAAGTATTTGCCCAAAAACTTGGAAAAGTAATTTTAGTGGCGGCTCTTTGCTGAAGCAGCAGTTCGTTCTTGCTGTTGAACAGGAAGACGCTAAATGCACGATGAAGAAGTCCCTTGGATATATTCTCGTTTAGGTGACACTCCTTCTTTGACCCTGGTTTTATCACATTGTCTTTCTCATCAATAACAATTATCCTTTCTTCCATCAGCTTCACTTGCTCGTCGTCATACGTGGATAAGTCGACCGCTACCATCGCTTTTCTCGGTTTTTCTGCTTTATATTGCGCTTACTATATACGTTTGCGTGATAGACCAAATTTGATGCCCAAAATTACATATACGAAGATATATACGCCAATATAATAAACTTATGAGTAGCTTCTTTGAAATATTATCCTTATCTTTCTTACCTGTTATATCTTTAAGCTATGCTTTTCTACTCGTTGCGGCCTAGATGGAATTCACCGGATATAGGGCAGAAAAATACCAAGAGAGAAAAACCTTATTTTTTTAATTTAAGAGTCAAAGACCTGTTTGTTTTAACTTTCTTTTGTAGTTGAAGAAGGCCATAGAGTAGTGCTTCTGCAGTTGGAGGGCAACCTGGTACATAAATATCAACTGGTACAATTCTATCGCAACCGCGAACCACCGCATAACTGTAATGATAATATCCACCTCCATTGGCACAGCTTCCCATTGAAACAACAAACTTTGGATTTGGCATTTGATCGTAAACCTTTCTCAAAGCTGGAGCCATCTTATTCGTCAATGTTCCTAAGATAAAAAGACAAATGTAAAGTACCTGCTACAATCATCACATCTGCTTGCCGAGGAGAAGCACGAAAAACAATTCCGTATCTGTCCATATCATATCTTGAAGCTGCAAGATGCATCATTTCAACCGCACAACAAGCCAAACCAAATGTCATTGGCCACAAAGAACTTTTTTGAGCCCAATTAACCAGATCATCAAGTTTTGACACGGCGTACTCAACTTGGCTAGTTTGTTGTGTTAGCAAAGACTTGATATCTGGACGTCTTTGGATTTCTGAGCTTAGACATCGAAGTTGTGTAGAGATTAATTGATTTGGAAATAATTTCGGGGATAAACGCTTCAACACATTCATTTTATTGTTTTTAGTTTTTGGGCAATTTGTAATATGTAATGGGCCTTATGGCCAATATGAATTAAAACTA
Source organism: Labyrinthula sp. Ha (assembly GCA_015227615.1). Taxonomy (NCBI): domain Eukaryota; class Bigyra; order Labyrinthulida; family Labyrinthulaceae; genus Labyrinthula; species Labyrinthula sp. Ha. The sequence continues at coordinate 278,628 of JAALGZ010000006.1, forward strand.
TTATTTGATATAGAATGCTAATATAAAAGTACGATTTATCAAAGATACAATTAATATGATTGATAGGAGTTTGGGTATTAGTTCATAATATGCAAACATGTGTTAATTTCTTATAAGCTCAATGTGTTTGTATTCTATGCGATCTGCAGAGTAATATGACCTTGCTTTGATTTGGCTCCGTTGTCTTTAGCTTTCAAATTATTCCGTGCAAGTTGATGCGTGAGTCGTCTCCTTGATTACCATCTTTTTGTTTCCTTCATCGCCGATAGTTTCTTTCATCTCCACTGATTGGATACAGTTATTGGGCTCTGATAATATCATATGCAGTCTCAGATCCGCCTCCCAGACGTTTATTTGAAATAAAAAAGGCACCATTAACAATTTTCCAGTTGTTCACGCAATTTAGAATAACTTATCACTTAAAAACGGTTCCTATATTTGAAACCATATCATTTCATATGCTTAGCCGCTAAGGACAGAATAAGCATTCAAGTGTTAGGAATCAATGTTCTAGGTAAGGACAAGCAATAAGAGTCTATCTAAAAAATATAATTACATTAAGAACCATACTTAGCTACAAGTAGCTTAAATGTCTGCAGCAAATCTATAATAAATGTATTTCTAGCCTTGAATGTATCTGGGTTTGAAATTTTAAATATGGGCTTTCATATAATTGAAACAACTTCACTGCAATAAATACCTCCCAAAGCACGTGGCCGAGACAACACAAGTGCACCAAGGTTACTTGAACACAATCAGCACCTGCAAAAAAAAAGAGCTCGTTTTAATAACACAGTAAAAGTTAACCACTAAGCTTGACTGACTAATTTTGTACCAAGACAAAACCTTCACCAACAACTTAGTTTTGACCATAATAAAGTAGTTGACCAAAAAAGAACAGTGCGCAACGGTGAAAAAGGTTATATTATTCATTATTATTCAGGATTAGCTAAAATAAGTTACAGCTCTAAGAATAGAATGTTATGTTGTTGCCACAAAATAGACAGTGCAATGATAGTGTTTGAACTCTCTTGTCGACTGTTCTCTAGCAGGTGAACACTAGGTTACTTAATTAAATCAAATATCGGAAGGGATAAATAAATGCAAGCTTTTAGATGATGCAAAGATTAAATTGCCCTTAATAATGAGGGTTTAAAGCCTATAATTTGCCGAAGGAATGCCTTTTATTTTTCTAACTACTATATATTAGCATGGTTTCTCAGGGTCTTAACTTGATTTACTATTTCTATAAACTGCTAGAGTTTCAATTCACTCGTAATATATACACGTTATTGACCCACTAGACTAGGTTTTGGTGGTTTCAGATCTTCATATATAAAACCATAAGTTTTACTTTTAGGTTCTGTTTAGTTGACATTTTTGTTATTGGATAATGTAATGACTATTATAGTATTATCCAAATTAATAGTGCGGTCAAAATTATTTACCAAACTAGTTGGGATATAAACATTGAGTAACAAGGGAAACAAGGGCACTTGAGCTGCTTCTCATGCAATTTTGAGATCACGTAGTTGCTATATTTTGCTTTCTGAATAGAAAGAGGTTTAGTGACGTTAAAATTGATAAATGGCTGTTCACAGAGTACTTTATGACACAAAGATGTGCTTTAAAATGTTTAGAACCGCCTCTACGTACTCAAAATAGAACTCATGTTTGAAACAAATGCATTCGCACAGTGTTCCTTGTGAACATTGATATAGCATAGATTTAAAGAAGGACCTCAAGTGTTAAGTTAGGATATTTGGCTAAATAGGTTTTGAGGTCAGTATACGGTACAGGAATCCGCGCAAACTCACAATGTTTTAGAAACAGTTCCTTTTAAGTTTCCAATGTGCTTGTTGTTAGGCCTTAATCAAGTGGAATAGGGAATTCAAATTTATCATTGTTACAAGCATCATTAAAGAAACTAAATACTATGAGATATTCAGCCCTTTGATAGATATCATGATGTTTGTAGCTAAGATTTGTTGGAGATGATTTTGACTCTAGGAAAGCTATTGATGTATTATAATGTGAATATATGCTTTCTTAGCCTGTGAAATAGATTTTGCACTAGAATAACTAAGCATTAGATAATCTTAGGACAGTGATTTAAAATGCTTCAATACAATATTCAGAAAATTCTAGTCTATAAAAATAAGTTAAAGCCATTTCAATTCTTACATTGTATTAGTGACTATCCTTTTTCAGTTATTATATCGCTCGTTGTACTTATTACCATGCCTCTATTGAGCTGATAGGTTATTCAATAGAGCAGATTGAAAAGGATGCACTTGCTACCCAGGAGGCTCAAATCTCTTGGATTCTGTTGCCATCCCGGTAATTAGTTGTCAGAGCTTTCTTTCTCTGCGTTTCTTATTCACGCTGATGGAAAAGAATATTGTAAGATCACCACTCCTGCCCAGTTACAATTATTCTTGCGAATAAAAAGTTAGGTCTAATCCTAAAGCTACTAGTATTAGATCATTATTAAAACTGGATTTGCGCAGCTATAGCCTTAAACTTAGACTGTTTTATTCTGCAATGTATTGGAGATTGAATAATGAGCATGAACTATAGCCTATATTAAAATTATTGCATCTAGTAAATGTTTATTCTTAAAGTACCCGTTTAAAACATGAAATCAGGTAAGAAATGAATCTTATACCTTTTCGACCTTCTTTCAATACCAGAGAGAGTATAAGAGTGCTGGTTCGAGTATATTTTGTCTTGACCATAACGCCGTAGGTTCGACCTTTTCAGGTACACTTTCTTTCAGGTAAAATCCAGAATTTTGAGAATCTTGATTCGGATTTATATTTGGAAGCAAATAGCGAGGGAAAGTGCTTATCTCTGAATGAACCCGAGACTGGACTTCCTACATTACGAGCAAGTTTTGATGCCGTGTTCACTCAAACTGCCTGCCAAGAAGATGTCTTTCACGAGGTAACAGACCTTATATTAGCTACCCTTCATGGTGTTAACACAACAGTGGGCAATTTTTTTTGGTGATTCTTAGATTTTTGCGTACGGTCAGACAGGTTTTTTCCTAAAAACATAATTATTCTAGGATCTGGTAAAAGTTACACGATGTTTGGACCGGAAGATGACCCAACCCTATACATCGGAGGTACTTTTTTGTTTTTACCTTTTTGTAGAGACACTCTCAAAGGATGCTGGGATCATTCCACGTGTTGCAAAGGAGCTCATTGAACAAGTTAGCACGCATCAGGAAAGCTGCGAAATTTTTTGTAGCTTTCTCCAAGTGTACAATGAGGGCCTTTATGACTTAATCCGGGATCCAGAGCTTAAACATCCATTAACTCTTCAACAAAAAAGCATTGAAGATCCCGATGAAGTAATTGTTGCTGGGCTTTCAGAGTACTTAATCACCTCTCTAGCTGACATGCTGGCCTTGGTTGAAAAGGGGGATGCTCAAAGAGCCTCTAGATCGACAAAATTAAATGAAGTGTCCTCGAGATCACACTCCATCTTAACAATAACCCTTGAAAAACGAACAAATTACGGTGTCATCACCAGCAGAATGAATCTGGTGGATTTGGCAGGGTCTGAAAAGTGGGGTGTTTTAGATCAACTTAACAAAGAGCATGTAAGGGAGATGAATAAGATTAACACTTCACTACACACTCTGGGAAGATGCATTCAACTTCTTTCAAGCACCAGCAACAACAAAGAAGTTCACATTCCCTTTAGAGACTCAAAGTTAACAAGAATTTTAAAAGAATCCATTAATGGTAACTGCAAGACCGTAATCATTGCTACCATTTCGCCTTCAAGAACCTCATTTAATGAAACTGTTTCTACAATTAAATTCGCTGATCGAGCGCGAAATGTAATCCTAAATTCCACAGTTAACATTAAAAAACCTGAAAATGATGAGCAAGAGGTGCAACTCCTTAGAAAAGAAGTTTCTCATCTGAAGAAACAGATTCAGAACATGGAAACCCAGAAAAATAACATTTGTATGGATGGGTTAAATGAGCAGAAGCTAATTCCACATTTAAACCTGGAAAAAAATCCTTCAGCCGCACATGAGACTTTTCTGACAGAGAAGAATCTAGTTGATGATGAAGAAACTGATTACTATAAGGGCATGGTAGACACTTTGGAAAGACAGCTCTTGATTCATTCTGAGCAGCTTGCAGTAGTAACAACAGAAAATGAGAAGCTCAAGGCAGCAGGAGCCTCAAGTTCAGCTAAGGTATCTTTAATTGAACTAAGAAAACTGAAGAGGGAAAATGCTTTTTTGAAAGACTCTTTGTGTAAGGTAGGCACCCTCTGTAAGAGGTTTTTTAAATTTGAAATTGAAGAAGATTTTCTGAAGAAAGAAACCGAGGAAATATTACTGAAAGTAGAAAAACGTGATTCCAATCAGTTTTCTTTAGAGAAGAAGTTAGAACTGTGTGATCTAACTCAAAACAAAAGTTTTTCGGGAAGAAGATCTTCAAGAAAGGTTGATCGGCGTTATTTGGATAAACCTCCAGTACAAACTCCACTTAGTTTAGCCGGTGTAAAAGGAGAAAGAAAACTGTCGCCAAACAAAGATGAACGTGATGCAAAGAAACAAATCGCAAAGAGATTAAAATCTAAACAACAAGATTTACTCACAAACAAGAAACTAAGGGAATGGTTTAGCAAGAAGGCTGGAACTAAGCCAAAACGACTCAGGGAAAGTTTGGAACGAATACATTTAAAAACAAAGGATGAAAATACTTCGTCAAACACTCAAGAAAAAGAATCACAACTACCCCCTGTTCGTTTTCCTAGCAAACACGATATCTAGAAAATGTAGAACTAACCATATAAACACGCCTCGAAATAATATCAACAGTTGAAGCCTCTTGAATATTAATTATCGTCCACGACGTTGTGCATTTCTCCTATTTATCTTTACTTGTCTCTCTCTTACTTGGCGCGTATTTCGACTTTTACTGTTCTTTCCCCATTGTCTTCCATAATTAACTTCTTCTTCCATAGCATGAAGATCGGCAAATCCAGCTTCGGTCTCTTTTACTTCATCTTTTTTATCCTCCTTTTTAGCAGGCTTAACCTTTTGCTTTTGCACTTTTTTTGTAACACGACTCCATCCAAACTCCTCTTCCTCACCTTTTTCTTCTAAAGTCGTAGGTAAAACTTCCCACTGCTTCTGATCTTCCACTTCGGACTCACTTTCACTCTCAGTATCTGTCAATGCCTGAAATGGATTTGAATAAACTTTCTTCCCCTTCTTTTTCTGTTCCAATCTTGGGGACCTACGCACTCTCAAAGGCGCTCTTTTTTTCGTGAGAATCGGTGAAACTTCCACGAAAGATTCCTCGCCTTCTCCTTCTTCAAATATGGAAATTAGTTGCTCTGGAAGTGAATTAGCCCTCTTTATTCTCGGCTTGATAAGTTCTAGACCGGAAGTTTTCCTCTTCAAAACTGCGAAGCTTTCTTTTCGTTTTGTGTTTTCGTGAAGAACTTCTTCATTTAGTGATCCTTGCTTCTTAACAACGTCTAGAGAATTGGAAAGCAACTTAGACTCCTTTAAGTTGGAGTACAACACGGACATGGCTCTTTTCTTTTGCTTCATTTGGTATTTCGGCTTAAGTTCAACTATCACAGAAATAAGAGTTTTTTACGCTTTAGATTCGTTGCCCTGGTTTCACAAAATGGCTATTTGAGCCATTTTCAATTTCGCGAAACCTTGGATAAACTCTCCAGAAAATATCTATGATATAACAAAAGGACAGCTATTATATTATTCGTTCTAAATAAAACTTGTTCCAGTATAACAGCATGGCTGCAAATATTACTCATATTTCTTACACTTGTCTTTTAAAGAACTTTTCATATCGTTTCTTATAACAAATTGGCACTTTATTTTATGTGTCTCTTGTTTCAGTAATTAATTATTTACAGTAAACTATAGAACTTATTGACTTTCTCTTCCCTAACTTGCCAAGAAACTCGATTTGAACATGAAGTCGTACTCTAATATTATAATTATATGCGAGCTTTCTCAATAGGTACATATTTCTGATTCACAGCCTTATATACTGCCAAGAAGGACTTTTTTTATTACCGGGGCATGTATTAGAGCACGTGATTTGTCCCAGAGCCCCGCACGAAACGGAATACAAGTGGAGTAGGAACATAATCCCTGAACACCACTTTTGTTTCTATTATTAAGCAATTTCGAGAATTCTTGGTTTGTAGTACATTAACTCGAGTATGTTTTCATCATGGCGCCGCAATAATTATTCGTTAGCGCCCAAAAAAATTGAAGCGATTGACCTGCAGTTCTTCCATAAGCAAATAGTTTACTGGAGCTCTCCATAAGATAATTATTGTTATTAAGGGCATATAGGTTGCTTCCTGCGGGCTTTGGCCTTTTTACTGAGTCCAACCTTCCCATTCCAGATTTACCAAGACTGAAGTATTCTGTAAATAAGATAGTTATAGATAGAAGCTGTCTAAGAGGTTTTGTAGCTTTGATCTAAGCAGGAGATATAAATATATAATTAACCTATTTATCTTTTCTCATCAAGGGAGAATTTAATAGTTAAGAAATAATAAAAAAAAGTTACACCTTATTCTGAAAAGCAGTTAGAAAAAAAGAATTTTATTGGAAATACAAATATGTAAAATGTATAGAATACTGAAATTAATCCTGCGGCGGAAATAAAACTATATATTGCAAGATTTTATTCTGAGCATTATTGTAGGGTATGCAGTAGGATAGTTGGAAATGGACAATTTTCGCCCAAGTTATACCTTGAGCTCAGACAAATGAATGTTTTAAGCAGCTTCAGTTATGAATTTTTTCTTTTGCTTTAGCGCAAATATGAAAGTTAAGCTGCAAGTTAAAACAAACAATAGTCTACCACGTTTTGCTCAAACATTATCAACAAGAACTGCTTGTACGTTTAAATAAAAATTCCTAACACCTGGTTCTTTTTTTCAGCAAATCATTCAAGCAGTCTTAGTTCGAAGAAGCTACATTGAAAGATATTTATTTTAGCCAGGTGGAGTTATAATTTCCATTAGATGGACCCCATTATAGAGTCTTAATGTGTACTCTTTGATAACGAGCCAACTTTAGAGAGGAAAAAAGTGACGTTTAATTCACCAGTACAATCTAGGGCTGTATCGTTCATAAGAGTACAAGCTTTTAAGAAAGAGTTAATCTGCTTCGATTGATTAATTCTAGAAAATATCAGTAAAATTAAGATAAATACATATAGAGAGAGTAGTATAGACAAAGTTTCTTATAGCTATTCAAACTAAATCTTCCAAGTAAAGAACGATGCTGTGTGTTGAATTGTTGAAATAAGGTTACAAGAAAATTTTCACTAGAATGTGGTCACTTACGTGCTAAGCAATTAAGCCTATTATATTAAAACCTATAGAAGCTTTTTGATGTGTCATAGTTCAAAGTTTTGAGCGTAGGTATGAGGGACAAATAGAATATGTTTTAATATTACATACCTGGTTATAGATAGACTTTTCTTAGTATCAGTTCTAGTCATAGCTTTTCGACTACATCCTCGTTTTAAATAGTAATTGCTTCTTTGAATGAATGCGATAATAAACTCATTTCTGGTGTATCACGGTGTAAATCAAGTAAACAATATAAGAGAAAAAATGAGATTTTCTTTGGAATAGGGGGGTTAGACATTATCTAATTTTTTACTTAAATCCAAAGATAAGAAATTGGTGTACAATTCTGCGTATGAGCCAGGAAATGCCCACTCGGAGTAAATTATATATAAGGATTTTCCCAAGGTGTGCAGACACACCTTGACACGGGTGAAGTGGAAATTGATATGACTCGCCCTGATATGCCTCTCTCTCTCTCTCTCTCTCTCTCTCTCTCTCTCTCTCTCTCTCTCTATATATATATATATATATATATACATATATATTTAGAGAGATCTTTTAAGTGTAATTATATATTTTCTACCAGAAAAAGAGTTAATGTTCATAGGCAAGTTTTTTTCCACTCATGGGATATGTTTTTCTTTGACTTTCGAAGATTAGAGACTCGCTCTGAATCCGTAATGTGTAAATTTGCCCCATTGAAAATATTTGGTAGTCTTGTTGGTTCATACTCTTATACTTAATGTTTATCGAAGATTTAAAATTCTTTGTTCTCAAATAGTCAGCGAAACTGAACTATGATGATGCAATCAAAATTTTACCAAAGGTTGTTTGGTATAGATTCAGATTTTTTATATTTTGTCCTTTGATTATAGACTTGGTAAAGATACTTTCTAGTGAGAAAAGCGGTAATTGCTTATTGCCTTTGAGCTTTTGAAAAATCCATTAAATAGATTTTTTTAGTGCCTGTATAAACTATGGGCTCTAGGGCAAGTACTTAGTTTAAATGTCTAAAATGACTATGAGAAAGATATAAAAAATGGCAAAATGTATTATTTTCTATAGATAGATATAAAGCAACAGTATATAATAACAGATCATTCAGATAAAGGAGAAAGAGATTTGAGCTAAAATCATAATATGTTACCTCGTGAACTAGTAGGTTTTTCTTAAGCAGTGATATATATATATTTGCATAAGTTGACTGTACAATATGATTTTTCAGGTTTAAAAATGGGTTAAGAACTAATGTCGACTAAGAATTCGATAAAAATAATTCAACAATATTTTTGTAAAGCGATAATATTTAATGTTTCTTTGCTTTCTATAAGGTGCCCTAGGTTTGCTTTAGTGTACTACAGACTATTTCGTATGGCTCTTTTTTCGCAAGAATACTTAATCTTATACATAGTTTTTTCTTTGTAGTTTATCTCTTAGAATAGGCAAATATAAGAGTTTAATTTAATATAGTATCTTATATGAATAGTAACTTTTACTTCAACTTTATTCTTGAAGCATTTTCTATAAATGTCTGATGGTGTGGTCTATGTTAGCTGTGGACCGCTGAAAGCTCATATGAACCTTGTACCAATTAATTCTTTAAAGTGAGAATTTAAGAATAAGAAAATTTTTAATGACAAGAAGAAAGATAGATATTTTAACTAAACCACTAGTCTGTACTAATTTATGTCGAATATCCCCGAACACATTAGGTGACATATTAATAATACTACTAATGGAAATATATTTCAAGAATAGGATATTCTGAAGTGGAGAAGTTATTGAATCAGAAATAACCTTCCAACTGAGTAAATTTAGCTATATCAGACAGAGAGCAAAAATAAGAGAATAAACCTTAAACCTAAGAGAATAGATATGAAAGCTTTTGTACTTCGCATTAAGATTCTTAAGAAAAGTTACCTAGTGTCAAAAGGGTAAATCTACTGTGACAGAAAGGTTCGATTATTCCTAAGCTTTAAGCTTAAGGTATCACCTTTCTTACATAACAAGAATTATAAACAGTCCATATATTCATTACAAAACTGTGCAAACGATATAGATTTTCTTGAATCAAAGATACCTCTGGCTTCAACCAAAATCTTCAAATAACCATAAGGTTATCAGAAACATAAGTGCTACCCTAACATGTTTCTTACCGCTATATGTTAGATTAAGACATTGTTGTCACCACTAAGTATGTGCTCGTGAAGTTTGCTTTGTATCTATTTTAATCACTTTAACACGAGTTCAGAATAATTAAATAATGTTTCATGGTGGTAAAATTACTCGAACTAGACATTTTCTTTATCTGGAGCCAACATATCCACTAGATCTTATGGTTGTATTGACAATGTGGGAAAAGCTCACATATGTATATATAGTTTTGAAACAATTTTAGCTTCTAATCCTATTAATGGACATACACCTTTTGTAAAATTTTCTCCTTCTACCTTTTCTCTCTAAATTTGTTTTTTCCCAAGTGAAGTAGTTTACGTCCAATAGAATGCTTCATCCAATGATTCGCGAGAAGTATACTAAAAAAATACAAAATCCAATCAGCATGCAAGAATAAAAGAGAAAGAAAATGTGGTCTTCCTGAGGTTTTTTATAAGACCAGGAGAACTAAAAATTTAATTTATGACTTGATATCAACACCATTATATTATCATCAGTGGAACCAATTTCACTAAGATCCCAGTGAATGAGTGCACAGGAACTAAATTGTAAAACTATCAAACTAAATCAATACATAGTATTTACCGAGAAAGGAAGTTACCTGTTTAGAAAATCATGGTTTTGAAAAACAGTGGATTCTGCCCATGGATATATATAAATATTTTGAGTGGGGACAAATATTCTCTCCAACCCAGTTGTTCTTAAAAACTCTACGTTAACATAAAGATTAGAAGACATCAGTTTATTTTAGCATGTTTGAAATTGGCCTTGGTAATATATACTTAGAAGTACCTCAAAAGATTTCCTTTAAATCACAATTTATATTGGATGGAGTATGAGACTCTTTGTCCGTCCTGTATGGGGTATTGGGAAGTCAGACATTCGAAAGTGAGACAGAGTTACTAACAAGTACGATAGGCTATAAACGGAACCAATTCAAAGTATTTTCGGTTACCAACAGGTAACTCTAAACAGGAACTGCTGAAAAAAGGCTCTTAAAAGAACCAATGAGTTATTAGATACTTACTACAAGTCTTGAAATATACCTTCGTCTTATAACTCTAAGTATCACTACACGTATTGTGTCTTGATTTTATGATTGCATAACTTTCAGTTAAGTTTTGTCTTTTGTTTTTTGTATTGTCTTAATTAATTTCGTAATTATGTTCATCAATTAATTTCCTAAAGTAGCTATCTACTATTTTAACTATATCATTTGATGCTGCTATGTTAATTGAAGAACCGGTTGAATAGTGAACCTACAATGATGGCCTAAAAATTTTCCCTACAATATGTCTATTGAAAAATCATTCTCACTCTGTCCTTTTTGGGTTTCATATAATTACAGCTTATAGAAGTAGTGAGAAATACCACTTAAGGTTCAAGTATACTCTAAGATTTCAATAAGCTACTCCGCAATTTAGCTTTAACTTTATGTTACGTTCATTTAGATCTATCATGGAGTTCTTACCGCATATTAAATAATACACTACCCTTGTATCACTGACTAGAATAGTCGTCAATTCTAGTTGAGTTTATATGTTGCAGATTTGGTTGGGTTAAGTGCTGCTCTCTTGAACAGTATATGCTCTCTTGCATCTTTGAGACAGTTTCAATTCGTAAATTTCTTTCTGTTGTGGAATATTCCCATAATTAGAAAATATTTTTTTACCAATTTGTGAACCTCAGGAGGGAATAAAGCAAAAGACTTTAAGATGGTCTCTTTAACGTTTGCACGAAATTTTGCAGAGCACCTTCATTTATTGAAGATAATTTTTCCAGTAGAGCTTTTATTTATTTGAACTATGTCCAGCAACTTTAGATTATCATAGATATGGTTTTTAGCTTGAAGTTATGGAGAGGTTTCTATTCTTGAAACTTTTCTATTTGAACTCCTTCAAAGTTCAAGTACGACAATATTCAGTACCACTGTCATCAGATGCAGGGAGTTACTAGGCCATTAGAGAAACCTTGAGTTAAGAAAATCTGTTCTATTTACAGTAATCTAGAATATAAAAGTAATATTTTGTTTTAACTCTACGCCCTCGGCAATCTTTTGTTCAATGAACAAGAGTCGTTTCTTGAACATATCTATTTTGAATCATAAAGAATCTTTGAAAGAAGAGCGGAAATTATCTATTACTTTTCTGTCTAAAAAAGTCTACTTATCTCTGGCCATTCATGGTAAACTTAATCTTACTCAATTGAACTAGCTTTTAACCAATGAACTCCCGTTCAGCACCGTGTAGCTGCAATTTCTTCCTTTGTTTTCCAACGCCAATGCCAAAGGAAAACATAATATATTAATTTCCATATCTTTCATAAATATTCAATTTAATCTTCTGAAAGTGAAACTTTAGTTTATTTTTGCAAACAAGTGGAATAAGAAACTAGTATTTATATTCTAATGTCTACTCTGGCCATCTAATTTTTGATCGCATGGGTGCCCAAAATATTTCTGGTGAACATTTGGAAACAAACCATAATGATAAACAAAGTATCTCTTGTGGGTGGAACGCATGGAAACGAGCTAATAGGAAAATACTTGATTAAACATTTTCAGAATGATAAATCATTGCTCTCAAAATATGAAAATCAATTTAGCATTATAACTTATCTTTCAAATCTTAATGCACTTGAAACATGTCAGCGATATGTTGACACGGATCTAAATCGATGTTTTAGCACCGCAGATTTAAAAAAGAAACCAACAAATTACGAAGAAGAAAGAGCTAAAGAAATAAACCTAGCTATTGGACCAAAAGGTAGTGAATTAGCTTCTGATTTTGTTTTTGACTTTCATAACACGACCGCTGACACAGGTGTACTTCTATGTTTCTCGAAGGATGACAGATTAGCTTTGGAGGTATCTTCATTCATTAAGAAGAAGCATCAAGACATAAAAATAAGTTTCTGGACAGGAAACGATTCAAACGACTACCCATACCTTCCAAGTATCGGTAAAAGTGGCATGACAGTAGAAGTTGGACCATTGGCTCATGGTACATTTGACTTTCAAATGTTCCAAAATACAAAAAAGGTCATATTCACTGCACTTGACTACCTAGCTGCTCTTAATGAAAATAATATATCATATACCAGCTGTGAAACAGAAGTGTTACATCGAGTTGCACCAGTTCCTTTTAGACGAGATTCTCAAGGTGACATTACTGCATTTCCAAATGTTCCAGTTCCTTTAATACAAGAAAAAAGTGTTCCTCTCTTACGAGACCTGAATGGCAATGTTTTGCATGTAGATCTGAAGGAAGAGTGCGGTTTAACTGAAGATGTTTGGTGTCAAAAACTTGTGCCTTTGTTTGTTAATGAAGCAGCATACTATGAAAAAGACGTTGCTATGTTTCTCGCCTACAAGAAGATGCATACTGTGAAAATACTTAATTTCTAGTGTAGTTAGTTTGTTTTGAGTAATGCACTTATGCTGCATATATCAGCTAAAGCTTCTCGCAGCTTTGCCTTTGTCATTGGAGACTCTTCCTTATTTATTTGAGACTTCACGCCCTTTTGAATCTCTTCCAAGTTAGTTTTGATCGATTTTAGTTCTTGCAGTCGACTTAAGATTTTAGTTTCTTCTTCTAGCTTCCACATTAGAGTCATTTCTTCAATTAAACTTAGCCTTATAAATGCAAGTTCATCCATGTCTGCTACTTCTTTTCTTATGTTACTTACTTTTTTTTTATGCTTCTTTTTTTCCTTTGAAATTATCTCCATCCGTTTTAATTTATCTTTTTCAACCTCTTTGAGTTCGAAATTAAGCTTTTGTACTTGACAAAGGCAATCGTTTCGTTTTTTGTTCATCCTTTGAGCTTCAGACGCAATCAAAGAAGAAAAAGCTAACTCCTTTATATATTTGTCAAAATTAACAGAGACACTAGATTCAAGTAAGGAAATCCATTCTTTTGCAAGCTTCTTGTTTTTGGTTTTGAAACTCATGTAAACCATTTCCGTATTTTTTTTTGTCAGACTCAAATCAACTCCAATCTCAAAGTAAAAATTTTCTCCTTTACTTCCAGATGGAAAAATCTGAGCATTTGATATTGGTAAACATCCCTTGCACTCAAACTGAAACATTTCCACGAGTTTTCCATTTTCTTGTACAGGTTTGTACCACAACAGAAAACCATCTTTTAGAATAAAGAACCTTTCTTCCCATGGTGACACTTTTGTTTTCACATTAAATCCTGGTTTCATTCTTCCCCATCTTCGTAAAAGCACTCCACAGATTTGTATCTTCATTGCAACTCTTTTTTCTACTTGTTTTTGAGAGAAAACGGTTAACCAAAATGTTCTTATTTTTTCAGACGCTAACATCTTTAATTTCAGAGACTAACTCGGAAATAAAAGTTAATATTTTAACTATTGAACTCAAATTAGGATGTTGATGTCTACAGATTAATAAAAGCTCAGCTAAAGTACAGAGAGCGCTGGTCTATTTTTTGTTTACAAACTTTGCAGATTTCCAAGATTTTAACAGAGCAGCTCACGCACAATTTATGGTTACAAGGAAAGAATATTACAGGATGTTTTGAAGTATGATCAAATTCTTCCTTACAGCTTGGACAGCAGCTTAGCTGTTCGAAGCTCATCACACTTGAATCTGTAGTCGAGTCTTTACTTCTCTCCTGCGGGCCTTGTGGGGAGCTTCCCTTCTTTCTTCGGGGACTATCTTCGTATCTTGATTGCTCATTAGTATGGGAATTTTCATAATATGTCGAGTAGATGAACCAAACGCCTCCAATTATGACAGCAAGAGACATCGGCATGAATCTTGTCCAAAATGTCATCGTCTTCAACTTTCTTTCTTTTGTTTATCGAAAAATGATTGGTTGGAATATATAAAGTAACCAATGAAAACAAAAGCCAATGATTTTGGATCAGGTGACAAGAAAAGGATTGAGAATTATCCTTCCAGTGAGTTTTGCTTTAGGGGCAGGAATGGAGCTCTTTATGATCAAAGTTGCTGTTGGTGGTAGAACTTTTTGTACTGTTTATTCTGTGTTTATTGAACAGATGACGTTGCTGTTGAAAAAGAGCTCGAAAGGATGGAGGCAAGAAATTATAATAAACTAAATGAAGAGCAGAGGTAATGGTCCATAAAAAAAGGAGCAGTAATCGAGTCCTAAAGTTAATAGCTATTTTATTTATCAAAATACTGCCAAGGTTACAGTTGCTGTCTTTAGTTAGAAAGTAGTTGTTTATAGAGGTAGGAAATTGCAAGAGAACCTAACTTCTTACAACTTTTTTGTTGAGAAGCAGATACGAATAATAATAACGGGACTCAAAGGTAATAGCTTCTATGAGACTTAAACAATATACATTTTGTGCCTTTGGCTTTATATTGAAAACTTATTCTATGCAGTATTCTCGTCTGAGTTTGTCTTCTCAAGATATGAAATATTGAACTCTGAAAAGTTAGATAAAATTCAACATTTACTTCCTATTTTTATCATTGCATATATACTCCTGTGCTGAGTTACTTTTATTTTTGAAAATCTTCACGAAGAAACAAAGAAGTACTTTAAGTGAGGTTCAAATAGCGATAAACAGAAAGGACAAAGGTATGTTGAAACTCTTACTACCGCTCCTTTCAATGCTTACATTACACAACTTTGCTAAGAGTGTGTCTTGACACTTATTTCGAATCGTTTCAGTGGACTTTCCTGAACATTTTAACCACAGTGCGCCCAGCTAGTTCTCGATTTAATTATTTAGTGTCTTTTAAAATAACAGAAATGAATTTCATTAATACGTTTTTTTTTAATGAAACAGAGTTTTTATACTTAGAAGAAGTAATATTAAAAAAATCAACAGTGTATTTCAACTAAGAGCGATTTCGTGGAAGCTCAACGTTCGCCGTATTAACCGGAAAAGTGTTCTTATTCCCGGATCGGACTTCGAAATGTGTAGATAAATCCGTGTGGCATAAACTTTGAATTTTGGACTATAATAAAAACAGTATAGTTGGAAAGCTATGAAAGATATATGTTTGTCAGATACTTGTATGAAATACCCAGGACAGTGAAAAACAGCATAAAGAGAAAGTGGCAAAACAAATATAAAACCAAAGAAAAAGATGACAACTGAAACTTTCGGAAATGAGGAAGTGATTAAAATGACATATTTTCTTATAGAGGCAGGGAGCTTACTTTTTGATATGCAGTTGGTTTGAGTGAAGGAAGTCGTTTGTGACTAGAATTTGATCCTGGAGTATATCATTCGGATACTGCCCAGCTCTATAGGTTAACAAAACCTGATAGAATAACAGAATATAAGAACAAACTTAGTTGACAAGTTTTTAAGAAGTTTGACTGTAGAAGAAAGAAAGGATTTTACAGTACCAACCAACTTTCTTCAAGCAACAGATCAAATGCAACTTCTTACAGATTCTGGTTAAGAGAGTATTGTATGTATTTGTGACATTACTTTGAAAAGAGTTTATGTTGATTCAATTGACTTGTACTATAGTCACCGAATCTAGCCTGAATCTGTGTCCATGGAAGTTTGGATGGTTGGGAAGCTATAAGACTCTTGGGTCAAGGAAAGATGAAGACAACTGGACTCAGTGAAATAAGTGCGGGTGTCATTCAGGTAGCTCATGACATTCATTGCATTTCCGGTATCCATCAGTAATGGAGTTTGCTTTCAAGAGAACAGGCAAAGGAGTTAGTTCTTTTGTGTAACCAACTTAGAAGTGTCGTCATTACTTACTCTCCAATCCGCAGTGGTGTTCTTGTTGAAAAATTGAAGAATGGGAAACCAACTGGATTTAGAGCAAGTGCGTCCTACATAACTGGGGAAAATGCAAAAAGAAGCAAATTTTACTTGATCAAATTAAGGATCTAGCAGCTGCGAAGGGCTCTTATGTAAATCATCTTTGTCTGACATGATTGATCTACAAAGGAGCTGCTCGTTTTCTAAGATTAGCAAAACCTCATCACATTGCCAGTAACTGTGACAGTAATAGGGTTAACTTAACTGAGGAGGATGAGAGAATTGCGGATGTCATTGGAGACCTTGTTAGTGGCTTGACAGGCTCTGAAGCTTATTAGTGTGTTACCTTGGATGATTTACTTTCTCGCTGTTGAAGTGAGAAAAATGTTTAATTGCAATTGAACATAGAATTTTTTCTTTTTACCATAGAACCTGTAATCTTCTATATTTCTAAGTAAATTCTAGAAAAAAAAATCTAACTGCGCACAAATCTTCAACGTTTTATGTAATGGAGATAAAAACAGTACAGATAACTGTACCTAAGAGTATGGGAAACTAGAGATGCTGTGTTTCAAATTCAGTACACAAAAAAAGCATATAACTATGCCGTTCACCTTAATGCTTTCTCTTAGAGTTTTTGGAGTTAGAGCTAGTGAACAAAGGAACTTCTGGGGTTTCGAAGTCAATATATTGAAACACAAGATCTTATCAACCTTGAAGTGAGCAACTGAAAGATCAATTGATGGCCGTACTGCTTTTTGCCTCAAAATAGAACTTCTAGCCATAGCCTAATATGCTAACTGCTCAAATCAAGCTCTTAGTAATGGAATCCAAAGTGCCTTGGTACAAACTGAATAAGCTAATGAGATTGTTTGTCGGAAGTTCAAGACTATTATTAGCAATGAAAAAATGCCAAGTAAGAGCATAGTCTTCAACAGAAAAACAGATGGACAGGCCATGAACTGATTTAACCAAATTCAAATTGCAGAAGAACAGTAATTCCGTGAAGTCTTGGAATTATAATAGAAATTCTACATAAACTTAGCTACATCTAGTTTCATTGAAAAAGATTACTTAATCCCATTCCATTCGAGCTAAAACACTTTGTGTATCCACTGAAGCTATGAGGAAAATTTGTTGATTAAGACTAGGTGAACATTAAGAACAAAGGCCCTGTGAGGGCCATTTTTACACAACATGATGAAAAACTGAAATTCTTCCTGCGTACTACTATTATTTTGTAGGTTCCCTAGAGTGAATATATATATAGGAGCACTGACTTATTGTACCCTAAATTTAGGTATAAACTACGAAAATCTTAGAGCAGGTCCTAACTATATGTTCTATAAAATACTGGCTATCAGAATTAATTCGGTATTTTTGATCGAAAGAGATCTTAACACTTTCTGCCATAGCACCTCTGAAGATACAGACCATTATTAAAAACCTTTAATGAAGTGGAAGAAACGAAATAATTAAAGACTGGGAGTGAGCATCAAACCTTCGTAATTAGAGGAAAACGAAAAATTATTAGTGCTCGGCAGCTCGATTTTAAAAACCAAATATATATAGACATGAATCGAGACAAAGTACCCACGTAGTCATTTTATATTGCAGCAATGAGAGAGAGATAATTAGAAATAATGTCTGCTTATGACTAACAAATTCCCAATGGCAATTATATTAGCGTTGAGAAACTAAACTCCAAGTAAGGTCCCAAATGAGCAATAGCCATGATCTTTTCCTGTTTTTAAATGCTTAATAGTGACACTTATGTATAGCTAAGATTCACAAAGTAAGTCTGGTACTATGTCCAGCAATAAGTACAACATCAGAAGTAATTCTTATTCTTTGCATACAGCATTCAATATTGGAGCCTGATGTTAAATTCTATTACCGGGATTAATATACTCCTATACATTCATTTAACTACACTATTAGTTTGCTTCACACTCTACTTCATCTCTCCTGTAACGAGAGCAATTGCAGTATGAATCAAATTCTATATAGAACCATGAAACACTTACTGGTCCCCTACAAAGAATTTGAAACAACTTTGAAAATGGATTTGAAACAGGAGTTTTTGAGCAATGCTGTGCCATATCCATTTGTGCTTACAGTGCTGGTTTATTCCGCAAGAACGCTATTAATATTAAATTGAATACCAACCAGGCTTAAGTATATAAATATAAGATTGAAAATAAGATCTTCAACATGGTTTCTTTCACAACAGTTTCTCTTAATTTTCCCTAAATGTTATTTTGTTGATATATTTGCTAGGAGAGGAAAAGGGAATTAATAAAGAAAAAGCAACTAAGACCACATTGAAATAGCTTCGATAAACAAACTTAGCTGATACTACAAATTCCTGGAGATTTTCACAATCTCTTCTTCAACATATTTTTCTCTTCAACTATGTTTTGAATATTGGTCTCTAGCAAAGTGGTCATTCTCCATTGAATACGATTTAGAATTAATTTCTTGTTCCTCTACTTATACCATCAAACTTATATAAGGGGACTACAGGGCTCGAGAAAAAAATAAAATACAATACAAAGAAGAGTTGCACTCGGCTATCATTTTTAAAAGGCGTTAAACCTTTCCTTAATCAGGGTGGTAACAGGAGTTGCAAGATTCATGGCATTTTTCAAATTAAATTTTTTAAACTCATTTTTTCAAGAAGTAACTTAGGATTAATAAAATTGTTTTTCTCTAGAATCAACAAATAGAGTTAAAACATGTAAATCAAATTTTAAGACATATTATATTTTTTGTTGCATACTTATTTAGTAAGACACCAAGTAAGTCTCGTCGTATAGTTCATGTACCAATATACTTTCTATAGTTTGAAAATAGTCTCATATATCTTTTAAAAGTAAATTAATTAAAACATTGTTACAAATAAGGTTTCTCAGACCTTAAACAAAGAAAGAAGGTACAAGAAATAGAATTTATATTATGGTCCACCCTAGGTAGACTGGGCGGCCTGGCTTTCGTAATGTGATATAGATTATAAAAAGCCGTTGAAATATTTAGTAAGACCTAACCGTTTGAACTTAAATTAAAGATCTAAGTATGTAATAAAGAAGTAGATTTCAGATCAACCTACGTGGATTATGCGACAATATTCATTAAGTTTACATATGTAAAACAAGAAATTATCCCTGCTTCGGAATGTATTTCTAACATTTTCCTTTCTCATTTTCAACTTATGAATAGTCATATAACTTGGTTTATTTCTAATTATATTCGAAAATTTGTCATAAACTGACTTAACCCATATATAGTGGCATAAAAACTCATGTAAGCCTTATTTGCGGTTAGCTAGAGTCATCCGTTTTCTCTTAATTGCATTGACCCCCGCTGCTGCCTCCAACATTGAGTTTTTCTTAAAGGAAAACATGATGAAGTATTCCGTTCACACTATTATTTTTTTTTGAAAAGTTTCAAATAAAATTTCTAACCCCTGTCTTGATTCTTGCAGTTCTTACTTTTTTATTTAACATAGAACGCAAAGAGGTTATAATAACTATAAGAGGTGACTTTGGCACGTTTGTTAGAATACTTTACACCAGGATTTAACTCTGAATAAATCTTTTATGTGGAATTTGTTAATTTGAAAGAAACAAAACACAGACCTTTTAGTACTATACAAATATGCTGGATTGAAGAAATATGTTCTTGTCAGCCTAAATATTATAATCGTGAGAAAATATTATTATTTGTTACTCCTGCAATCAGATTAAATAATATATACTGTGTAGTATGATTTTTATTATTTACTACTCTTTAAACTAGATGTTATTCAAAATATAACTTAAACTTTGAGCTGAAATTAATTTCATTGCCAACATGATATCAATATCTCAACATATTTTTACCCTTTGAACGCTTATATCATATTTGAGGAGCGGATTCAGAGGTGTCCCAATTTGAAATATGAAAGTACCCCCGCTGCTAAACTAGATATTTATTCTTTTTGAAAATGTATTGCAGATATATTTTTAAAAATGAATTTTCCCGCTTCCTGTACCACTGAAGAAATAAAAATAAGAATATACCCAGAAGAAAAATCGAAAATTCTATTGATATTTTTCTTCATTGTATTATTTTGATAAGGAGTAACATGTAACTTACTTAATATCTTCATAGTTGCACTAAAATGAAGTAAACATCTTATTAACTTTCACACCAGAATGATAAAACAGCAGTACCAGCTCTTTCCACTGAAAAATTCCTAGCGCAAAATTTTAAGTACTCCAATCAATGGTACAATAAGAGAAAATAAAACAAGTTATAGTTAAACTTTTAGATTATTTTAGCTCACAGAACACCTTCTAATCTTGCTTTGAAACAAAAATACAGTTTATATATATATATATATATACTGGAATATACTTGGGTATTGTTTCACTCTAATACCGTTTTAACAAAATAAAAACAATTAAAACAAATGGGATCTTACTTCAATCTCACAACATTCATGGTACTCAAAAATACGCAAAATAGAAAATTTTAGGGATATTGCATAAATGAAAGTTAAGAAAACGATACTGACAAAAAATATTTTATATTGTCCGAGTTTAGTCTGGTGTTTTCAATAAATCATTCAATTTTTCATCACCAAGTGTACAGCAATGCAAAAAAAATTGAGGAAACAATGAAAATTTTTTCGTTTCTTTTATGACCGGGAAAAGGAATATTATTCTTGGAAAATTGTTGGTAGGTATGTACAATGGGCAATATCTGAATATGTAGTTAGCAGAAACCATAGAAAACACTCCACGGAAATGTTTGATAAATTGTTAGACATTGTTCTGGAAGACATTCAGTTTTTTCGCTTGTGCTATCGTATTAGCGGAGCTTATACTGGGAGATATATAGTACAAGCATCATTTCATGCAAAATGTACCTTTACCTTGTCTTAGTACATGAAGTTATGTCATTGCTAGGATGCATGTTTGCTTCGGGCTTATCATTGTTAAATAAAATTTTGGTCACATCACCTTTGCTCAAAGCGTCTATCTAAAGGTGTATTTACTGAACAATACTAACTTTAAATTAACCAAATGAGGCGAAGCTAACAAAGTCTAAATAAGTTAAACGCGTATAGTTAGGGTAAATTCGAGCTTCATTTACAAATATAAATCTTCCCTATCAGAAGTAAGACAGTTTGACAAAAATGTTGATGGTATTATACATTTTTATTCAATGTTTATTTTCAAGCTTACAAGCTGATCAGGTATTGTAGTTTGTATCCTTGCACACAGATATTACGGTTTGGTGTTTCTAGCTTTTTCTGTTTTGTCATAATCAGTTCATGGGATCCAATAGTGGATTAGCCCAACGAATATTTTCTGTTCACATTATTAGAAGTCTTCTGATGAACTTTGTTGCTGCTATTTATCAATTTGCTGATTTTTTTTCTTGTTCTTTAATTCGATTGGGGGTGTAATGAGTATTTCTTTTTCTTATCTCTCATTTTAGTATCATTATTTAAAGCGTACTTACCCAATATCTTGATTATTGAGTGGTTTTCCTTTACGAGTTCTACAACCCGTTCACTATGAATACATGTTGTTAGTAAGTTTCTCTCTAACTACGTAAAGCCGAGAAAGTGAATATACAAAGAATACTATGTGTAGTAAGAAACCATGTGGTAAACACCAACACAGAACACTAATAAACTGTATTCATGTTACTTGAAAGAATGATATGAAGCAAATAAATTTATTATAGTTGGTAGCTTCTGCGTAAATCAAACTAGTGTTCCACGTTCCAAATATAAATTATTTTTAAAAGAATAGATACTAAACCGATAAAGATGTCATTAAGATACAATAACTTTCGAACTTACCAAGAGTGATTGGGATTCATTTTACTCGCTATATGGCAAAATCTAGCCACAACAAAGAAAAAGAGTTTAGTTTGGTCTTAAAACTATCGCACAGCAACATCACTAGAGTCATTATAGAAAGCTTTACAACTAATTTTGTAGGTGAAAATCTAGGTATTGCCAATTAGTCTTCCAAAGTTTCCATTGAAATAAAAACAGAATCGATAAAACAACAAAATGTTGAAAAAATATCCTCAAAAAAGCTAAATCCTTCTAACATATTGGCAAAAAGTTGCCATAAAGTAATTGGGAGTCAATACCTAGGAAATAACAGAATTTTGACGTTCTTGTGAATTGTAGTCTAGCTGATTAAGGCTGTGTTGCTAGTATCGAATGATATCCCCATGATGCAAATAGAAACTAGATATATTAGTCCGGATTAAAGTATTGTACAAAGCTTTCAACCCCCTTATCATGAATATATTGCCTTTTACAGGCTAACCATTTGATTTATATTTTTACTATTCAAAATATGTGTTAAGATTGCGAACTTAAACACACCTGACTTAAGAGTAGGGATGCCTTTAATTTATTGATTACTTATCAATAAGTAGTTACCCCATATTATTTTCATTTATTGATTCTGATGATTCTCCAACTGGTTTGCTTCATTATTGATAATCAATTGGTTATCAATACAAGGCTGCGTCACAACGTCCTGGACCAATTAAAAAAATACTTTTTCATTCTTGCAACGTATGCAAATCTTTAAAAAATTAGCCATATGGTTCAACAATATTCTATTGGTCGATTATTCCCGCGTGATATGGCCAGTAATGAAAGTTTTTCCTACGGTGCAGAAAATAAGTAAGAATATTTCGGCAAGTTAAGAAAGGGTTGCATTACCTATCTCTATTCTGGTATGAAGTTGATAACCAAAATAAAATTATAAGCATTTGATGAAAATAAAAACCAAAACTCTTTCACCGATAATTAGAATCAAAGAGCAATGAAATAATTATTGATAATTTTCATTAGGTCCGATGCCTACTTATGAAGTAACTGGATAGGCAGTGTTTTTCTCGGAAATAAGTTTTAATTACCTTTAAAATACTCTATTATGGTTATTTATTCATATTTTAATTATTGATATCATCTCAAGCGGATTGGAACCTTCCTATAGTGAACTCAAACTGTCTCATATTACTTGCAATAATTTGGTTATAGTTGGATAACGCAATTAGTACTTACGTTATTGCACAAAATAATCACAGATGAGATGAGTATATATATATACTAGGTGTTCATACTATATAAAGTAAATATCACATATCTGCAGGATGCTCGAGTTGCCTCTCATATATATGCTAAACCACTGTTCGGCTAGGATATTGTGGCAGCATCATATTTGAAGCTAGGATTGAAAAGTGAATCAATATGTCATTACCAGGTGTATTTTCTGCAATTCTTTTCATAACCGCAAAAGAAAGAAGGAAACAAATAGAACAGGCCAATAGTAGATATGAGTGTAAGTAACAACATGGCCTCAACCAACGATATGAACTGGTTATTATTCAACTCGATATCTTCTATCTCAAGCTCAGATCTGGAAGATGCCTTGAAATCTGGGGCTGAACCCTCTTTTCAAGATGAAGAATCAGGAAGCAGTCTTTTAATCGAAGCAACAAAGGGGGAAAACATCGAAGCAGTAAAAATTTTACTAAATCATGGGGCACCATGGAACGCTCTTGATAGAAAAGGTATGTGTGCTGGAGAATACGCCATGCAAAAGAACAACCAAGAACTTATTGACTTAATATTGAACAGCGCAGTCAAAGCTGAACTTCTTTTAGGAACTCTAGAAAACAAGATTTATGAAAAAAATGTTAATAAATACCTTGAAAACCAGATTGAATTTAAGAATGATGGTAAAACAATTTTGGAAACTGAAACGGAAGAAGCTGTTATGATGGAGTGGGAAAAACCTTTGATGAAACTGCACTCCAACTTAGTTTGCAGCCGCGCAGAAAAAGATAAACCCAAGATAACAGTTCTCAACGTAGGATTTGGAATGGGTATAGTTGACTCTTTCATCCAAGAAAATGCTGAGTTCATTGAACAGCATATTATAATCGAACCTCATCCACAAGTCTTGCAGCAAGCGAGAAAATTCCAATCTCTAAACACAAACGTACGCATTATTGAAGATACATGGCAAAAAGCAATTCCTAAGTTGTTGAGAGAAGGAGTTAAGTTCGATGGAATATTTTTTGATACTTATGGAGAGTATTACAGAGACATGAAGGAGTTTCAAAACAACTTG
Source organism: Labyrinthula sp. Ha (assembly GCA_015227615.1). Taxonomy (NCBI): domain Eukaryota; class Bigyra; order Labyrinthulida; family Labyrinthulaceae; genus Labyrinthula; species Labyrinthula sp. Ha. The sequence goes on from JAALGZ010000006.1 coordinate 303,074, forward strand.
CCAAAACTTCTCAAGCTAAAAGGAATATATACATTTTTTAATGGACTCGCGCCAAGAAACATATTTTTTCATGCAGTTGCTTGTGAAGTAGTTAACTTAGAGTTAACCAGTTTAGGTTTCGAAGTTTATTTTCATCCAGTAGAAATAAAAAATGTAGTTGACGGTTTTGATGAAGAAACCTGGGAAGGCGTAAAAAACAGGTATTGGTTCAGTGAAACATATTTCTTACCTGTTTGTTTGTTTAAACAATAAATTAACTTAAATTGGCTCTTAATATTTCAGAGCGATCTTGTAGAACTTGGATAAAATTAGTCATTTTGCCTATTCGGAAAGTCAAATCTCGCGTGCTAGGTGCAGATTCGTTCTTCTTCTGTTCTTGCTCAAATATTATATGAACAACGTCAGGTTCAGATTTTTTAAATCTCAATTTTTTTATCCTACTGAGATGTATTTTTTCTTCCACAATTAGCTTAGATTCAATAATATCAGTGTCTGAGAACTTACAACCAACAATGAAATAAAACCAGGCCACAATTATCTTTCTCTCTATTTCATTTCGACCAACAACTTGATGGCAGGAGAATATTTTGGTGTGCTGACCAAGCAATGGACCAGAGGTTTCAGATCCCTTTCCAATGGAATGAAGGTGATCCATAACTTCTGTACTTTCAGAACCATCTTTTCCAGCCCTTGAAGGAAACTTTGACATCGACTGGTCCTTGACCATTGTCCACATTTCAGAGACTTTCCCAGTTAATTGTTTTATATCAACCTGAGGTAGCTGAGGACCCGTTCTAAAGGCTTCTGAAGCACTTTCTTCTGCTGCTTGTATGAAGCTCGAGGCTCTGGTCAATAGATTTTGCATTTGCTAAGGGTAACAAGGGGAACAGATACGGCTTCTCAACACAAATAAAAGAAAGAATGTTTAGGTATAAAAATAGTTTCTAAATATCACGTATTTATATTCTGGTGTTGGTTTTTATCAGGTATCAATCTTTAGGGTGGGAGTGGCGATTTAATGATGGGAAGATTTCGAAGAAGCGGTTATGGAACTGGAAATATCTGCGTCGTTTCTTCTGTGGTAATGTCATAACAAGTTAAACAAAGAATATGGGCCTCATGGCCTGGTTATGCAAGAAGAGGAAGAAATGAAAACATCATCGATCGCTCATTTCTCTTTTGCCTACTTGCTGATCTACACAGCTTCGGTACTTGGATTTCGATTAGCAGTTGGGGAATATATTCCAAAGTTGTCTATTTTACAGGCAGCGGTTGAAATATTTATTATCGTACCCTTGTACTATGTATTCTTTTTCTTCGACGACGGACAGTCAGATCCTGTGACTGAAATTAAAGACACAGTTCTGGTTTCTTCAGCTTGCATATTTGTTGTTTATCGAGTTTGGAAAATTCAAGTATGCGGAAGGGTGCCTGAAGCAGTAAATCTGAAAGGTAAGGTGGTGTTTCTTACTGGTGGAAGTCAGGGAATTGGTCTTGAGACGCTGAGATTCTTCCTGGAAAATGGAGCAACGGTAATCGTAGGGGTAAGAAAGAAAAGCTTAAAATCTCTGATATCAAAATTCGAAAATTACTCTAATCAACTTGTCTTGTATGAGCTTGATCTTACAAATTTTGAAAGCATCAAGGCATTCTTACAAACTCTGAAATCAAGAACAGACTGCATAGATATATTTGTGAGCAATGCTGGTATTCTGAAAGTGTCACCAGAAGAAATTACACTTAATAGCAAGCCAATTCAAACCAATATATTTGTCAACCACTTGGCAGCTAGCTTTCTCGCAGTCGAAATTTCAAAGATAATGAAGCCTAGTGGACAAATTATTTCGGTGTGTTCATCACAAGCACGGAGATTATTGAGAGGAAAGAAAGACTTTAAATTAGAGGATATAGACTATGAGCAAACCAATTCAATGGAAAGCTATGCTGTGTCGAAATTACTGAACTGCGTGTTCATGATAGGTCTCAGTGAAAAATTGCGTGGAAAAATCAACGTAAAACTTGTTTCTCCTGGATCGGTTGCTACATCAATATCCAAAGATATAACAAAAGGAGTAAATGTGCAACACTTTCACAAGTTAATTCTTGTTTATTTATTTCCTATTAATAAGAGCCCAGTAGTTGGAAGTTACTGTACCATCTTGGCTGCAACTGATGATACATTTTCTAAAACTACTGGTTCCTATTTTGAACTTGGAGAAGTTGTTCCAGATTTACCTAAACTTGAAACAAAGGAAGAGAAAATTGAAGTGGATAAAGTGTGGAAGTTGACAGAGAAGATGTTGGGTACAGACCTGTCTTTGTAAGGAATTCAGTCTATGCACTGGGAGAGCCTCAACTAGATGCCTGAAGTTTTGGTTCATACACCCAATACGAGTTAACAAACAGAGTATATATACTTTACTATCATTGAAGCTATATATTAAAGTGTGCAAATTCTTTTCAAATGAATTTGTTTATAAAGTACGGTTGAGCAGGTAACTTGGAATAGTTTTAGACCATAAGGTTAATATAGTAGACGGCAACAACAAACCTTAAATGTTGAAACAAACAAATAAATACTTATTCACGAAATTCTTACAAAATGTCTCTCATTTCGAAAGGGGTTGTGTCTTTTTACGTAAAAAATTAAGACTGTGAAGGATCCTGTGTTTCGAAGTTTTTTTCGTTACAGGTGCTGGTCACTAATAGTTGCTCATGATTCTGTGTATGATGCTTGAAAGCATATTCCTGGTTTATCTGATGATTTTAATGATTATTGGGATGCTTCCAGCAAGAATCATTGGATTCAAGAACTTAGATACTTTAGTGATACTTAAACTAAACTGAAGCATGCACACAATGGTAAGTTAGTTTTCTTGGTATGAGGTTTACAGTGTAACCTGCAAGAATACTGTTCTTTATACACATTAATTTAACAGCTGAAAGGCCCTTCTGTTCTACCTAAAGAGAGCTTTCGGCTAGGAAAGTAGCCCTGCAGCTTGATATACTTCAAACGCACCAGCTTTTCATTCATCATCCCAGTTTGACTCGAAAGTTTTGCATCCTAACTTCGAAGTGGCAATATTAAGCATGCTCAGCCCCTTTATCTTGCTTAGAATAGGTAGTCTCGCCACATACTCTTCCACTCGAAGTTTTTTCTTATCTGTAGGGCAATATTTCTCACATTGTAGAGTTTTGTAATATTGTTCTTCATAACAAGGAACATTTTTTACTTCAAAAAGGCTCCTGCGACATTAGCGGCATCTAAGTTGATAGTTGTTGTAGCTGTTCTTATCTTTCAATGTATAAAAAGAAACCTTCTCCTGATGAAAACTATCTTCTACATTTTGCAAGATGAATAAACGATGAATTAGGTTGCAATAAGAAATAGTTATGTTTGTACTTATCTTTAAGGGCTCACAGTTAATACGATCAAGTATTGAAATATACTAAGTTGGTGCTGTTTAGTTATGATAAAACATATGGAAAATTCTTCCACAGCTGGAAGTGATTTTGTTTCTGTGTATGACTGCGATAATAAGAAATATATATTGGAGTGAAAATTTTAGCTGATATCCCTCTATTTGATAGTATTCCAAAGCAGGTACATAAAACCCAACTTCTGCCCGAGTTACGCTCATTCAAGTACCCTGTTTGATTAAGCACTTGACGTTGCTCATCTTTTTACCTTCCAAAGCTTAAGCTAAGCATTTTCTGTTAATTGTGAGACCAGGCGAAAAATAAGTTCTATCAAGATTATGAAGGTGTGCCAATTCAAGCGTTGAACTTGCGAAGGATATGAATGAATCAGGTTGGCTTGATGTTATGCATGCTTCCATTGAATAGTTTCAGTTCTTTCACACCATCTTTCCATATCAAAGCTTTAACAGCATTTGTTACTTCCCGCCCCTCAAATTTGTCCAAAATACCTAAACCTTCTTCAAGAAACTGGGTTAGAATCTGTCAGAAAACTTCTAGTAGCGTTCTATTTTCTTTTCGTATAATTCGAGCAAACAAACTCTGAGAATACCCTGTAGTATTTAAATCAAACTGATATAGTTTGAGGTTCTCATAAGTGAAGTTATATTCAAATTCAGAACTATAATTATTAGCGCAGCAATCCGTATTTAAATATTGAAATATAGTGGGGTCAGATGTATTTAGATTAAATAATACAACAGGTTTTATCTTTTCCTGCATGAATACTTCGGGACAGATGAACTCTGCCACCGAGTAAATGAAGTCCTCGCATACATCAGAAATCATAGTTAGTATGCCATTTCTTCGCTCAGACCCATAGTTTGATTTCAATCCAAGCTGTGTGCAATACTGCTGTGAAATACAAATCGTGCACATAATCTTTTTTTGTCGTGTATTTAGTGCTGGTATGGAATGAAGAATGTTTCTCACCTACACTCAAACTCAAAATCCACCTTCCATTGTAAGAACACCTCAACACTTTCAACATAATTTAAGAGAATTCGAAGAAGGAAGTATATTACGTCTACCAGTTAACTTATTCAAGAAGTTCCTAATCCGGGATCTTGCAGTAGCTTCCACAATAGTTCTGTCTGACCGAAGCGATTAAGTAGTTGCACTATAGAAATACCATGTTGACTCTTTGCTTTCAAAGTTTACTTAGCTATTCTTTTATTTTGATTAATCTCTAGACATACATATATAATATTTTCCTGTAAGTATTCAGTTTTTTTATTTTGTGAACCAAAATGTTGAGAATGTTTCTCTGAAAATCTGGTGTCCTTGTCACCAGGGAAAGCAGTGAAAACTTATGTTTCTTCTCTTTTATTCGAGAAAAATATCACTTAATAACCTGAGATATATCTTCAATCCTTTCTTTTCGCAAATTTCTCTTTAACCAATATATTAAATCTCCTATTGTTTATCTTAAATATCTTATTCTTGCTTAAACAAAATAACAGAGGATGGTAAAATGTACTCTTTGGACATTCTAGATAAAACTGCGGAAAAAGAAAGAATTAAAAAAGAGAATTGCCTAGTGTAGAGGGAGATGGGCGTCAGCACTCGTATTAGTATTTTTTTTAGGGAAATTGATTATTTGAAGAATGGTTAGTTTATTTATTTATTTGGTAGATAAAGTGATGACGTGGAATGAGGGAAATGCAAGATGAAATATAACGATTAACGGAAGGTAACGTTAACAGAAATAGTGTACTAACGATAAAATAGGAAGGTAGTAATAAGGAGGAGAGAGAGACTACGGCAAATAATTAGCTGTAGATTGGGGTCCAGTAAAGAATAGATGGTTAACTATTAAACAGACACTATTTAGCAAAAAACTATGTAAAAAAAGAGTTAGTATCGCCTTTTTCCTGAAGAATTTTAAACGAAATTTGAAGTAAGATAACAATTCGAGTAGAAGAATTACAGCAGCCTAAATTAATAAAAGAAATACAGAAAAATACCTATTAAGCACTCTATACTAGTTGCAATATCGATGATTTACTGATCTGCTTAACCAAATTCGACGTTATGTAGTTTTTTCGGCCTAGTAGAAGAAAATGTAAAGGTGTTTTGGAAAAACAAACTATTTCGTTTACTAGTTTAGGAAGAATGGCTGACGAGAAACGTAACGAGTAACAAAGTTTAGTCAGAAGATTGTAAGAGCGAAAATAAATTATCTTATATGGTAAGGATAAACCAAAGCTGATGCATCAATATTTAAATAGCAAAATCAAATACCTGCATCTCGTTTGGTATAACATTTTCCAGCATATTCCTTGAAAAGTTTGTCAAACCAGCAGCTTGGTAAATGTCGAAAGCAGAAGAAGTTGATCCATAATCATACTCTGAATCAATAACTTCTTTTCCAGGTGAAGATTTTAAGTATAGAAGCTTATTCATCACCCTCACTTTTGTGTTTAGATTTGTTTTTTCACTGTATTCAACAAGATTAATATATCTACTTTTTCCACTCAAGAATAAACAGTGTTCACAATATAAAGATCTACAATTTGGATGTTCACAGACAAGTACTTTTTCTTCAATAGGAATTCTTCTTCGACATAAACGACAACAAAATGAATAATCATGAAAACTATGAGTATCTCGAAATGTATTCAACCAGGATTTTTTCTTTAGATTAAACCCTTGTTCTACATTTTTTGTTATAAGCAAACGATGTGGAGATTTAGAGCAGCAGGGTAATGATCTTATTTTTAGAGTAGATAATTTTGAGTCACTGTTGTCCAAAATCAAATTAAAAAAAGACGAATTCCAAGATCTGACTGCAGAGAATGCTAAAGATAAATTTCCATAGTTGTTATAAGAAATCATTTCCATTTTATTTTCAACAGTATTAAATAAGTGATCTAGTAAAAGAAGATCATAACTGCTTTGATAATAATCAGATTGATAATGATATAGAGCAGAAATCTGAAAGTTATCAGTTTCTAAATTTATGGAAAGTTTTGATCCTTTTCTCAGAAGATACTTAACATTTTGAAAACTTCTACTGCTCAGAGCTTCATCTAAATCTTTTTTTTTAATGATTGAATCTGGAGTATAAAATTTTGATTTGAGGTAATCAAAACAAGCAAAATCAAGTGGTGAACTTCCAAGAGATATATGGTTAAACCAATTCGGTTCGATATGTTTAATACTTTTATCAAATAATTTTAACACATTTTTTCCATGCCGAGATATTATAAATTCTACTGTGTTTGTTTTTTTATCTTCGATAAATATATCCCAAATACTTAAATCAGATTGAACAACAAGGTCAAACATACACCAAACTTCTTCTATTCTATTAGAATCTATCCTGTCAATAAAAAATCCGAACAAATTCATTCCATAATAAGTTGTTTCTTGAGAATTAAACTGATCCAAACTTAAAATCTCTCTTACGAAATCATATTTGGATTCAAAACATATTGTTGATTCACAACAACTGGTTACAAGACAATGAAAAATAGCAGAATCAACTGTATTTAAATCAAATAATGACAATAAACCGATAGATTTCAAATGAAGAAATAATTTCATACACGTGAAAAATGCACATGCATAAACAAAATCTTCATCAGCATCAGTTCTTGCTGTGAGCAGTTCATTTCTCTCTTCAGTTGTTATATTTTTCAACTTATTTAGAATACTATCAAAGATACGTATTAATTTATCTTCACGTTCTGCCTCTGCTCCATGAGAATTTAAGTATGGGATTAGGTGAAAAACAGTTAGTTCTTGGTCTCCAAAAACAAAATCTACATCTACTTCGTAACTCAAGAGAACTTCAACAATATTAACACGTTCAAATAAGAAACCAAGTACTAGAGGTGAATATTTTTCTTGTACTTGTTGATTTAAACCTTGATGATCAAACTCAGGATGATTCAATACTTTTTCGAGCAACTCCGATTCTCCCAGAAAACTCAAGATATGCACCACAGACACTCCAAGGGAAGTTTCTTGATTCAACACTTTTTTGGCTAACATGTTTTTTGCATACTCATTTTGATATAATAAATTAATAATTTGCTTAGCAACAAGTATTTTTCTTGCTTCCAGAGCGATGTGTAAAATGTTTCGTTTGTATTCATCTGACCTAATACGAAAATACCTCGGAGAGAGTTTAACTTGCTTCCCCTCTTCGATTTTGGGGATAAAAGGTTCAAGAGAAGGGGGAATTGGTTCTTCTGACTCAGTAAGTATGAGTTCCATGAATCTACGTCGGTGCGAGTGAATTGTATACCACATTTGGTGACCTTGCTGGGTAAAACTTGGTGCTAAATAGAAATTGTATGTACTGTCCTCTTTGGACAGTGTTGGAACAAAGCCCAACATTTTGGGCACTGATTGGAACTGCATGGCACCAAATTTTACAGAAGGCCTAGATTACGCGACCCAGTGCGCACATATATTGCTTGTTAACTCTTTCACCTTAAATGTTTCCAAACTTAAGCAACTCATCATCTTACTCTAGGAAATAATAATCGTCAAACATTTATTTGTCCAGGAATTACACATAAATGGATACAAAATCCTGAAAGAAATGGTGAGTGGCAGCTGCGGCCAAGGCAACTGGTTTTTCTTAAAACTGCCTCCTACCCTTGTTGGCTTAGTGACCTACTTGTTTGAAGAGCCTGCTTGTAAACTTTCCAAGGCGAAAAGTGTTAGCTAAAGGATCCTGAAAGTTGTTCTGAAATTCCCAGGAAAAAAAGTTTGTTAGGGTTTACAGTCACCATCTCCATGTCGGACATGGAACAAATGCGCCCAAGGAGTACCTCCAGGTACTAAAAAAGACAAAGTGAGGGATAGATTGAAGCAAGATTTTAACTTTAAGTGGCGGCTGTAATGCTCAGGTGAGTAGAGAAGGCTTGAATCCAGATGGCAAGCTATGCTACTCCAGCAGAAACAATGCGTATGGAAAGGTCTTAAAGGAGTAGTTAAGAGTTAAAGGCTTATATATCGTTAACAAGCAATGCACTAATAGAAAGAAGGGCTTAAAAAGGCCCACTACGCTTCATATCAGGTAAGATAAAAAAGATGTAGGGGCTCTTCTTCTTTTTTACTAAGAAACCACAAATATTTGCCTCTCCAGAGTAAGAAGAAACAATAGTACCTCGATTTAGCAGAACAGATTCTTACCACTTAGATATAAAACTCAATTTTAAAATCATTTAAAACATCGCAAAATAGCTGGAAGGCAAGAAACATGCAACTGGTTCAAACATACAGTAGCTGAAGCTCAACAGTTTCCCTCGATCAGAACATCTAGGAAAGCCTACAAACTACCCAAATTCAATGAGCAAAGAGAAAAAAAGTATGCCCGGGAAATTCGAGATGAGGGTAATAACACAGTAGACGCCTTTTAACCATCGAACCTACTTACTGACTTTATAGAGAAACAACAGCTCCTGCCTATGCCCAAAATGCAGTTTAGTGGAAGCAAAGTGGTGCATTACTGTATGCTAAAGCTTAAGCTAGCTTCGTAAGTTGTTATAGAAGGTTAGCTATTAGCATTGAATAAACTCATCATGCACTTGAAGTGGCTTAACAACAACAGATATGCTAAGGTAGATCTTATTAGTAATAAAGTGACCAAGAACTCCCCAATGGTGCAGAACCTGCTTAAAGAAATTCAACGCATTTTCAGGTCATACACCTTTCCAAACATTGGCAACAAAGTACAATATAGGTAAAAATAACTTCCATCACCAACCCCTCCCCCCAAGAATACACACCAGGGTTTCGCAGATCCTTAGCACTTCTAACCACGACATTAAGACTTAAGAAAAGGATTTTGCACACGAGAGTTCTATCGATACTCAAGACGCTCCCATATTACCGACTTAGTTTTCGTGAAAACGGTCTGTAATTAATAACATGGAAGTACTTAACATTATCATCAAAAAAAACTGTATGAAAATAAAAATATGAGAGTATCATTCATGGATTTTCAACAGGAGTTTCATTCTTTACACCATCGATTTAACCGGCCTTTTTTAAAGAAACATTTCGTACCTAGGAAAATAAGAGCAATTGCAAAAACTCCTTACCAAAGCGCTGCAGTAGAAGCCACAGAGAAAAATTAAATCTTAACTGATAAGTTTGAGAAGAGATTTATTGCTGGCTGAAACGCTTCTGTCAACTATTTATATACTTACTGTGAACTCAACTACAAAAAACTATTGAAGGAAATAGACTTAGTAGCATTAAGTTGATGGTGACATGGTTAGATGTCTTCCTTTGCTGACTACCATGTAACTATCCATGAAAATAGATCATAAATGACACATTCCTTGAAGAAGTATATTGCTTGGAAACTTTCAGGGGCAAGAATCTACAAAAGCAAAACAAGAAACATTTCGCTGATGAATGATATTCACTTTCAGTCAGTATTTTAAACTCTTGCAACATTATGCTAATTAAAATTTTTTGTTGTCAACGCTGTGATAGATATTTCCATTTAGAGCCTCTTTGAAAGTTCATCAGAGAGGCGGATTCTGTAACGGAATATACGCGGATAGTGTAATGAGATCACTTGCTGTAGTAAATACCCGAAGTATGCTTCAAAGGAAACTATCTCCTGTAATAGAAATCATACAATTATTGGGCTTTGACGTAACACCCTTGAGTGAAACGAAATATCTTAAAACAACTTTCAACTTGAAATTTATTCCATTTTAATTTATACTATCCTACCTATGCAGGTACAACAGCATACTTGCGAGTTTTCGGAACATATAAACCTCCAATTCATTACACATAAATTTTTGTAGAGTTAGGGAGAAATATTGTACTGACATTCCATATCTATAACCACGGTAACTGGTCCATCATTAACGAGTTTAAGTGAAAATAAGCCTCTTAGTATGTAAAATAAACTCAACGCTGAATAATTCCCAGGTCAATAAATACTGTTTCAGTGAAGAGAACCTGGGAATAAAAACATTTCCTATGGAACAGCATTAGAACTACAATAAAGATACGGAGAACACACAATACAGCCTAGTGCATCCTCTTTAAATAAATGAAAGAAACGGCAGCCTGAAGACAAAGATTCAGACACATATCATTTCTGGAAACATAAGAAAGCCAACTTGGACTTCAGCTTGGGTAGATATTACTGAAAAGTATATAAGCCTAAGCATGTACTGTCCATTCAGGACCCGTCAAGTCTAGGGCCTCTCCAAGTTATAGTATTAAAAGGAAATTGCAGAGTATCAGGTTCGGAGTCATCAATGTAACAAATCCAGTTGAATCATACTCAAAATCCAGCGGAACCTCCTATCTAGAATTAATCCGCTGTAATATCTGAAATAACTACTTGGTTTTATATCTGTCCCATGACTGAAGTACGCGGTACCAAAGTTTGAACCTAGGAAAAAAGGGATTTCAGACATAGAAACAATAGAAGAGCCCTTATCCCAATGTACCATAAATGAATCGTCAACCCACTTTCCACTTAAATCCATCTAAAAAACCCCAAAACATTAAGCCCTTATATCAATGTAGGACAGTTTCCCATTTCAACATTTTGTCATTTATACACACCTAGGATACATTTTTAACCCTTTAACAACTCAAACAACCCAGCATCTGCAAAATAGCACCCCCACAAAAAAAGAACTAAATCCCAACTACCCCATATCAGCAAGAAATTTTGACATTTTTTTTAGTTAAGTCCTGACTGAAAATTTTGAAGAACTAAACAAGAAGCCTCAATATATGAATTCCCTCTAATTATCACCTATTTCGTTCACCTTAGAATCACTGGCTGGCTAGCTGGTATATGCTTTGAAAATATTTTTATATTTTTTAATTGATTTTGGATTTTTGTTTAATATTATGAGAGACTGTTGTTCTGGGCGCAGCTCTAAATGTTTTGACATCTGAAGAGTAGAACGAGGTTTTTGTGATGTGAAGTCAATAAGATGGAGAGAATGACATTGCGAACTCATTTGGTTAATGATAGCAACAGTTACTATAGTATAAATAAATCTTACTCTCGAGGGTTCCTGAATGTGTAAAGATGACTAGGCTTTTGGAAGGATAGGCTCCCTAGCCCATTAACTACTCGTGTATCATCTAGTCAATATCTTCGGTAATTCCAGGGATGATGGATAATAACAGTATTTTCTGAGCCCATGAGTAGCTATATGCAGTGCTCTAGCAGTCCCACTGACTCTATTCACCAAAATAAGCAAGGTATCTTACTAAATATAGCTCCCTAAAATCAGTGTTCCTACGCACTACAAGTTTAGTATCTTATAAGAAAGAAACACAGTTACATGTCCTTGCGTACTTTGGTAATTAAGGAAAAGGGTTGAAAATATCAGCAATACGAACGGAGCTAATTGAGATAAATGAGCTAGAGAAGTTATGTATATTCCAGTGGTTGGAAGCCAACCCTATCCAAGTGGCTTAGTAACCTTTATTAGTTAATGCATCCCCGCGAACAAAAATGACATACATGAAATGCGTGACAGTAGCGTGGCCCTATTGGTTAGGTCTACTGGAAAGAAGCTTTTGCAAATTTTTTAATTCTAGAACCTGTTCCGTTTTAGAAAACTATTTGGAGTTTAGAATTACTCCCTTGAAGATACAAGAAAAGAGCAAGCAAACTAGAAGAATACTTCTGCTATTCGAGAAGCACTTCAACACAATAGTGACCAGAAAACTATCATAGAGGGAGATCTTTATTAGAAAGTTGTTACGGGTTAAAATAAATTGTACATTACATAGAGATTCTGTCCTATGAGGCAAATCATATGTTGTCAATCACTACTTCAGCATAATTAGCTCATATTTCACCAACTCTCTAGCTTTCCGTCCCTAAAATACATACATAATATGACCAAAAACAGATATCTTCCTAAAAACCAGATCGAGGAATTTAATATATAAACAATAAACAGAAATATAATAAGCAAAGCCAAAAATAGAGTATTGTAAACCTGTTTATGAATGATCTTCTTCTTCAGTATGGAGTCTGTAAATGCAAATAAAAATCAACGGGAAACTGGTACACTAATAGAGACACAGCAAAAACTGGGTGTTATTCGGTAAAAACGAAAAAAAAATAATCAAAGAGCAATTGGCAAAGAAGTAAATAATCGAAAGCCCTCTAGTTCACCCAATCGAACCGCAGAAGAACCAATGTCAGAAGAAAGATTGAGATACATCCCATGTGCAACTCTCTAAAAACGTTCAAACCACCGCTCCAACTAAGAAAACGACGGAGAACAGTAACTTTAGAAACCCCAACTTAATATTTTGAAAGTGAACTGTAAAAGGAAATGTAATTAACAAGGTATAGTGAAAACTCAAAACAAAGCAATGTATGATACCTTAAACTCGGGTGATACTAAAAAAACCTACAACAAAATATGGGTTTCTTAATGACGAGAACAACAGTATCAAATTTACTGAATGCAAGAACATGGATACGATATCAGTGGAAAAGAGACTTAATCTATCTTGTATGTCTCGTGAGAAAAAGAAATTATGTGCGCAAAGAACTGAATAAAACTTCCAATGAGAGAATCATGGCTTAGCAGAAAATAAGTTAACTGAGTATTTAAGCCAACTCAATATTATAAATCATCTATCAAACGTACGCAAAGATCGTAGAAAATTTAAAACTAACATAAAATTGTCGAAACAAACATATACTTCTTGATAAAGTGCTGGCGCATTAGGAAGAGTATACCATAATTATCAATCGGCTAATTTAATTTGATTTAACTATGAAGAAAAAATATCTGAAAAAAGATGGTGGAAGGTATTTACTCAACCAAAACACCTTCATCTTTGAAAAGAAGCTGGTCCTATATATGCGAATTAATCTATATGCTAACAACTTTGAATATCTTTTTTTTGAATTAGTTACAAAGATAATAATAAGTACATTCTTGAGCACCAAAGTATCTAACCTATTATCAGTATAGTTATATTGCTGGAGCACCTGCTATCAACAAAATAGTAACAGTAACTCTAATAATTGAAGATACCGCTTATGAAACAAAATTAAAACTTGTTTCTAACCATCGACTTTGAGCTATATATTAACTCTACCTCTAACTAGTGAGTAAAATTTAACAGAACAATACAAAGTTCAACCCCCCCATCTCAGATTAGTTTATTTGTATAACCTATACTAGAAATAGAATCGAAGAGGAAATTAGATATCAGGAAATGAATACACATAGAAAGATGTCCACCAACTAAATATATTGTGTTCTATCCGTTTTTTTCACCAATTAGAGGAATAAAAAGAACATGTAGGACATTATTAGGGAGTGCTTCATTTCAAGAACTACAGATTCAACTTGAGGATGATTTTCAATACACAGTAAAACTTGATTACACTTCGGAAATGTTCAAGATATTATACTTTAAATGTACAAGATATAAGTCGTGAATAAATCAGAAAAGAATATAAAAAAACAGATTTATGAAAACAGAAGTATCCCTAGAAGTTAGCTTCAGATATTATTATAATTTTATTTCCTTTGAAAAAGAGGTTCCTTGATAAATGGTACAAAGGTAGTTTAAATAAGAAGACATTGTTCGATACTAATAAAATGTCACTATACAGTGACATAGTCAATAATTGGCTCATATAGCTGATGCTTGCCCAATATCGCACCCGATAACAAAAAACTCAGCTGCTTGAAAATAAATAAAGTTACAAGAATATGCAGTGGATGAAAATATCGGGGACAACTAAATGGGTGATATTCAAAGAAAGATAACAGATGAGGGATCCGAGTAAACTTGTATATCTACTTAAAGACAGGAAAAAAATATACACTTTGCTATAATAGAAAGAACAACAACCTATCGGAGTAGCAGAATATAACAATGGAAAACAAAGATTTGGTACCTGTAGAAACAGTTCCTCTATTGAAGAGTGAATCCCTCAATAACCACTTCCTATTACTAGCCAGGATCCCGGGTGCCTAATTATAATACTAGAATGTAATATTAGGACGTGCATACATTTTAAAAACCAAATATACTAGTTGTGACTAGTATCAAAACTTCGAAACATGAGAGACAATAAACATTAGCTAGAAATAGCCTAAAAATTACAGTGATTAAAGCGGCAGCCGCATTTAAGTATTCGCGTCTTTCTGGAAAGAGTACACTAGGTAAAATATATTAGAAAAATACTCTAGAGAGACAATATAATTACAGTCATTTACTTCAATCCAAACCGGAGATCTTGAAAGTACACCCAAACATGTCGAATGCATCTATAAATTTATTTTTAGTTTTAAGCAAAAAACATAAGGGAAAACACTTTATCCTTAGATTTTAGAACCTAAGAACAAGTGAAAGTTATCTCGGATCAGGATATAAATTAGGAAAAAAATCAACCCTGAAAACTCAACTTAGACATCATTAGTTATTCGAACCTCGATGTGGAGCATTTTGTGAGCCTCACGAAAATCAGACATGCATGATATATGTATGAGCACTCTTTCCTTGTAAAATACAGACAATTATGGTATTTCCTTTATATATAACTGAAACATTTTATTTTCTAATTAATCAAAAGCTTCTTTGATCTTCAGAATAAAGTACGGCGTTGTTTTTTAAGGATCTGTAATTCTCACTCAGTAAGCTAATTGCCGCTTTGAAGCACCCCATCGTAACATTGATTTGGGATTTGGATATGTCACTGCCTTTTATTCTTCTGGCATAGTAACTTTGCTTCATTTTTTTCATAAAATTCAAGTTCTCATGAAGTAAACTGAAGTAGAACAAACTTTGGCGATTGGATTTGAGCACACATCATGAACCGAGAATTTGTATACCAATTACGATACTGGCGATACTTTTAACTAACTGTCATTTATTTCTTAGTACCAAGATTGTAACGTCTCAAGCAAAAAAACAAGTGTATAAAATAGAATATATAAACCCTGTACTGCATCAATATAACCCCAAATTAGATGAAGAATTGCAGCTAAGAAGACTCGAACACTTTGCATGCTCAACTATTTATATCTAAGAACTCTAAGTAAACTAAGGCTACATAACTAGATTAGATTCATATCACGGAACCCCCCCCCCCTTGAATCATTTATCTGAAATAGCACGAGCTTTTAACGATTTCGAATAAACAAATATAAAAACAAATTGCTGTCACATATGTAGATGAAAATGTTATTTATTCTCAAATTAGAGGAAATGCGCTTCCCAAGTATTAACAAATCCTGTACATATAATAGAAGATAAAATAGCCTTAGATGTCAAACCTTTTACTTTCTCTTTTTATTTGCATGTATGTTTACAAGCAGATATTTGCTGCATATGGTTCTTCATTCATTCCTGGATATTCGGTTTACTTTTTCTGTCTACTTAGTACATCATGGTCATCAACAAATATCTCTGGCAAAAGTTGATTATTTTTACTTATTCAGCCTGGTTTGGATTATTTTGAGTTTTAATAGTGATTTTTATTCATGTTATTTTTATTTAATGTATATCAATAGCATAACTAAATTTGTTCAATGCATATTGAAATTCCTTCAAAAAGTTGCAAAGTATTCTCGTCTAATATTTGGCTAAGCAAAGTTTGACAAAAGTTTCAAGAAAATTAGTAAATAGAGTAAGAGTTGTTTAACATTGTAGAAACTTCTCCGACTTCACCTTTTCTAGTCAAATGAAATTGTTTTTAATAATTAAGAAGTGGATTCAAAGTTTGAGTATTTTGTGAAAAAAAGCTAAACATATTTAAGAGATGAAGTACCCATAATACACCACTGATATGGCTATTTAGCTTCAATGCTCAAGACATGAGTCTCAGATTATTTGGTCAAATCCATTTTCCTGGTAAAATAAATTCACCACAATTGGTAGTGGTTTAGTATGAAATACCTGAACAGAAATTGGATACCAACTATTCGGACTGAGGAAGTGTATTGCTAGGAGTGGTCTCGTGTGTAAAAAAAAATAGAGAAAATTGCATATCTGAACCTTCAATAAATACCATCGGATAAGATAAAACATTATAATTATACCATGAGATAAAGGAATAATCCCAGTTTAATTAATAACTATTGTAAAGGATTGAGATAGTTCCATCTATGTAGTGTTACTGCTATGGCTTCTAACTAGGCATCGAATTTGGTTAAAGTCATCAATAGTTGCTTGGTAATTATATATGTCCTGAATTTCAATAAGTGAACTGAGATTTTGATATATTTCAACGGACTCTGATTTCATTCTGGCTATCAAATGATTGATGTTGCAAAGTTGAACCAAGAGCCAAAATATGTTTATTTCCCTTGTTCAGTGTATGAAATCTTTCAAAAAATGGGTCATATTGCCCACGCACACCCTTCTCTTCGCTTGTTCCAGTTTGAGATGACCATTTTATGTTGGTTTTGATTGAGCATAAGAATGCTTTTTAGACGTGCTGCCCAACCAGGTAACGATGATCACGTGATACTCAACAATCAAAATGGGTTTAGAAATATTAATAAACACCAAAAAGAAAAATATGGGCAACAATTTTCTCTTAATGAATTGTTAATGAGTCAAATCTAACTCTCTAGTTCTAGAACACGTAAGATTACCACGTAAGTGCAGTTTGGCATATCAATTTGGTCAGAATTCGATTCTCCAATAACTCTAAGTGAGGACTTTGGCAAGACAGATTTATCCTTAACTTTTCAATATGCAATATATTATTGTAGGAAATCAAGTCAACTTACCTACTTTATTAAGTATTTTTCTACTCCTCTACCTACGTGGATGGACAAGAAAATATAGCTTTGTGGGAAAGGAGCTCATTCCCATAATGCCATTGTTTACTGTTGTCTCTTGCTTAATCTTCCAGGCTTTTATATCGCGACAATAGAAGCTCGCCCTTGATATAATATAATTGCCCAGGACTAAGGTGGATGAATAAGGTTAAAATTTCTAGAAAATTTTTCTATTGCAAGAGCTAAATAGAAGATCACATGTGAACCTAACAAATTTTTGCCAGCGGTAGCCATATCAATATGGGAAATGGAATTTAACTCGAGAAAATGGACTTTTTGATGGATCAGCTAAAAGTTTCTAGTTGGGAAGCGTCTTCCTACATAATATCTGTTTTTCATTGTATAATAGTTCATAATGATAAACACAAGTATTTTTAGAGCATTCGTGACTGTTCTTTAGCCTAATATTAGTTCCAAGTAAGCATATGTTGGCCTAATTGATAGCTCAATGACTAGTATGTTCTTCTGTACGTGATCTTGAATGATATGAACTAAGTGGATTACTCATATCGGGGAAAAGCTTGTTTCTTAAATTGACTATATCCTACGCATTCGAATTTGGTATTTCCTAACTGAGCTGCAGGCATAATTTCCCGAATAAAGTTAATGCTTCGACTAACTAATGCAAAAGCTATAGAGGCACTAAAAAACAGAATTATGGTATACTCCAGGGTCGGGCAATAGTGGTTGTTTACTCTAGGCACCATGCTGAAAACTGAGAAATTTATATCTAAAACAAGGGAGGTGGTTCTGGCCTAATTTGAGCTTAGCACCAACAAAAAACCGCAATTAATGACCTTTAGTTATGTTTTCTTATCTTCTGGAGACTATTGCAGAAATGTGTACATCGGTATGTAGCAGGTTCCCAAATTCAATGAGAAAAGGAAAATTATGATAACAGTGATCAGAACTAGCAGCGCTTGCTAATATACTGTTCAACATAGAAAAATCTGATTATACCAACATACCCAGCTTTAAATTGACTAGAAAAGAAATGGTGATGTTAGGGTAGCCTAACTATATAGTTTGCGCAATACAAAATTAAGTTCTTCAGAAATAGTTTTAACACTGATAATCCTTGGGTTACATATTTGAAATTAAGAAGGGAGCTATTAATTCTAATTCGATTATGCTCTAGGCCTCCAAAAACAATTTCAATGAGCCTAGAAAATTTAAGCGTTCTGAAATTTCTCTCGTTTTATCAGTAGTATAGCTATGATTTGGTTTGTTTACGACAATTACGGTTGTTCAATATATTGATGTTTTAGATAGAGCGAAGAGGGAAATTCATTTTGGTTAAAGGTACATTTAATAGCTAGTAATAGTTTTTCTCCCAATAACCTTTTTTTTTAATCCTCGAGATAATACTAAGAACCATGCATAATGTACATGTTGATACTCAAAGAACATAATTAGAAAATAAACAGATCCGAAAAAAGTTATTCACAAAATTCAAACACTCCCAACTCGCTTTCGACCTTCTCACTTAACAATTTTCTTGGAATGTCGGCCAGACCAACTGCTTGATAGATGTCAAACACAGAAGATTTAGATTTATAGTCACATTCAGAGTCAAGAATTTGCTTGCCGAAGTCTGAACTGAAAAACAGCAATTTATTGATTGCTCTTATCCTCTTTGCTGAAATTAATTTAGAAGCATATTCAAAAATATTTAACTCCTTGTCTTCAGATCTTGAATTTAGAGAAAATAAGCATTCCTCACAATACATCAATCGACAATCAGTTTCTTCGCAGCACACAACATTTTCGTAAGTTGGAATCTCTCTAGGACACAAGCAACAGAAAAATACTAAATCTTCAAAGCAATCAACTTCTCGATAAGCTTGTTGCCATGAATCTTCCTTAAGGTAATAACTAGTTTCTGAATCCTTCATTACTATCAATCGATGTGGATACTTTGATCTACAAGGATATATTCTTTCACTTTGAGTAAAGAATTCAGAATCTGAATTATCTAACAGCAAATTAAAGGCAACAGGATTCCAACTATTGAGTAAACTAAAAGCAAGCGGAAGAGATCCGGGTCTATGATATTGTGTAAGTTTATGTTTTGCGTCGAGGTTTTCCAATAAATACTTAAGGAGGAGAAGATGAATATTGGTATGACTAGTTTCATCATGGAATTCACCAAAAGAAGAAACTGAGAGTTCTTTTTCCTTATACACAGTATTTGATTGCGATCCTTTTTGAAGCAAGAATTTTACATTTTGAAAACTTGCAAACTCTGAAGCTCTAAGCAAATCTTCTTCAGTAAGAATAGAGTCCTGCGTATAACTTAGATTTTCAATATATCTGGTAATTGCAAAATCAATAGGAGAACTTCCAAGTGAAATATGTTGAAACCAATCAGGTTCAATATTTTTCAAACTCGTGTCCAGCAATTCAAGAGATTTTACTCCAAGGGTATCAATTAAAAACTCAACTGCATTTGTTTTCTTACCTTCCCTAAATTCATCCCAAATACTTAATTCAGTTTTCAGTAGAAGATCAAATAATGACCAAACTTTTTCTATATGATCATAATCTAATCTATCAATAAACCTTCCAAACAAGTTTTCACCATAAAATTTTGTGTGAACATCAAACTGGTCTAGCTTCAAAATTTCTTTAGTAAGCTTATACTTAAACTTGAAGCATTCATCATTTTCACAGCAATCAGTTTTAAGACAATAAAAAATTGGTGAGTCAACAGTGTTTAGATTGAACAATGACAACAGTTTTTTCTCTTTTAAGTGAAGAAATAATTTCAAGCATTGAAAATATGCGCAAGAGTTCAAGAGATCTTCATCGTCGTCTGTTCTTGCAGTAAGCAAATCATTTCTTTCTTCTCTACCCAATGCTTCTAAGCTTTCAAAAACCATATCAAATATTTTAATTACTTTCTTTTCACTCTTTTCATCTGTGTTTGTATTTAAATAAGGTATCAAGTGAAAAATATTTATTTCATCCACGCCTAAACAGAACTCCATATCCACAGAGTAAGTTAATAGTAAATTAATAGTTGATATTCTCCTAAATAAGAAGGATATAATCAACGAAGAAAATTTATTATCTACACTCTCAAAAAGAATCTTTTGATCAAATTCAGGGTGATTTAATAACTTCTTGAGAAGCTCTGTTTCTCCTAGGTAACTCAACAAATGCACTGCTGTTAATCCGTTTTTCGTCCTTCCATTAAGAACTTGTTTCACTAATAACTTATTTCGAGTAGAGGATTTATAGGTAAAATTTATAATATCAGAAGCTAGTTTTATGTTCTCTTCTTGAAGTGCAACGTGCAATATATTTCTCTGGAACTTGTTTGTTCTCATACTAAACGCAAGAAGACAGAGCTTTCTTCGTGATCCTTTTTGCGATTGAAAGATGAATGACTTGAAACCATATGAAAGTGATTCCTCTATTTCAGCTTCTACGATATCCTGGATTTCATTTTTGAGTGAATTTATACTATATTGCATCTTTTTTCTTTTAATTTTGTTTTAGAATCTGGGACATTATTGTGACTTATTTGGACATATAGCGACTTCACTGGACAGTTGCTCTTCGTAAAACAACCAAAACTAGTGCCTCAATATATTCACATACATTACATGTGGCGAGCACGAGGCTAGATTCAGAATTCAATACTAGTAAAAGGCAGAAACTAGTTTGTTCCAGTTTTTTGTCATGATCAGTTTCATAACTTGGTGCTGAGTTGGATACAAGCGTTTCTATTCACATGCCATTTTGTCGTCGTCGTTCTCAACAGATCGTCTGCTTTTTGAACCAACCCCCAAAAGCAAAAACTTGAGTAGATTTATATTAAATAAAATAATCATGCTGTTAATTTGCTAGCTTTTAGGCATTTTTTATAAACTTCCATAAGACCAAGCTGATTGTACATGTTAGGGCGTAAATTTTCAAGAAAGTGCATATAAGATTACTTGAAGATAGCACCCAGCACAAGCTAATACAGGTGGGACCAGTGAAAAATCAATAAAGCAACATGCTGTTAAGAGTTTATGTGAAGATGCTATTTTGTATCCACATTGGCCCAGGAGCCTTGTAACAGTTGTAAGTTCCTGACGAGCACTCAATGAAACCAGTCTGAATTGTATTGATTTAGCTAAGCAAATGCCTGGGGAGTGTACAACAACCAAACTAAAAAAGACATAAATTGGAGAGAGCGCAGAAGATAGATTCATATACCGGAAGCTCAGCAGAAAATGCAGGGGTGACCATCAATGATGATAGCACCAAGTAAAATTTCGCCTGGCAAGAAGGTCAGAGTAGCTTCACTAAATTACTTTCAAGAAAGTTTTTGATAAATTTGTAGCTAGACGCACCAGTTTCATCTTTTCGCATCTCCTCTGTTTCTTCATCGGTTTGTATTGTATCTATGTTCTCCATTGCTTTGAAGAATACCATCTCACTTTCGTCTGGTCTATTGGCCGAGTGCAGCTCAAACTCAGTGTCATAGGAACTGAAATCCTTTGGAAATGAAGCGAGAAAGGAGTCAGAATCCAACTTATAGATAATTTTGAGCAGTTTGCTACAGAAAACAGATTCAGGTGCAGAAAGTTTTTTTGCAACTTCAGGATTTTGCACAATATAGAGTGCGTACCGGCGTATTTTTTGCAGTCGTACTCGATGATATTCGGTGAGTATAAACTTGATTCTTCTTACCTCGAACTAAAATGAAATAAAATGGTTTGTTACTTGATACATGCTCTTCAAAAAATTATCGGCAGCATCACCTGCACAATCTTCCGTCAATTGATCTTGCTCAGACACAGCTCTTTTTAAACTTTCAACCAAGACAGTCTTGTACTCCAGGATGTTTTCACAACACCGCTCGTTCTGAGCTGAAACAAGAAACGCTTCGAAAATAGAAGAAGTTGAAACATTGCTTTGGACCTTGGAGTCTTCATCAACATGGATATCATCTAATTCATTCAAGAACTCCTTTTCTATTTTGTCTTCTTCCATTCTCTCCAAAGTTTGTAACGGTTAATATAACTTGGCCACATGGCCAGTGATGGAATTGCCCAAAATACTTAGAAAGCCAACCAACAAAAGAAACAAATAAAGAGATTAAATCATGGGAAGAGTAAGAACAAAGACCATTAAAAAGTCTGCAAAGACCATTATCGAAAAATATTACTCAAAATTAACGCTAGACTTCCAAGTTAACAAAAAAGTTTGTGATGAGGTTGCTGTCCTTCCTTCCAAGAGAGTTAGAAACAAAATTGCTGGATACATAACTAGACTTATGAAGAGAATCCAAAAAGGACCTGTGAGAGGAATCAGTCTTAAACTTCAAGAAGAAGAAAGAGAGAGACGAATGGACTTTGTTCCAAAAGTATCGGCTATTGAAAAAGAATCTATTGAAGTTGATGCAGACACCGGTGACATGCTTAAACACCTTGGCATTCAAATACCAAATGTATATGTTCAAGGTGCTAATTAAACTTTAAGCAGCTCACTAATAAATTTGTGAAGTCAATTGAAACATAAAAACCCTAAATAAATCTATATCTATATTTAAATGAATACACAGAGAACACAAAGACTAGGTTTCGGCTAATTGCTCTTCCTCGTCAGACTCTTGATACCGGCCAAAGCGCAAAGTTACTTTTTCCTGCGCTTTTGCTTTGTCCAGCAACTGAGTTAAATCCCCAATGCCATATCCTGCAACCATCTTTTTATCAACCTTTATTAACTGGTCCCTCAACATAACCAAGCCTGTAGCTTCCAAAGGTCCCCAATCTCCATTCTCAAGATCTCTGAATCCGCTGACAATAATCTTTTTATCCTCTGTCCATCCAAACTGAATTCCTAAGCCTTGCTTTGCTTCGACTGCAATGTCAAATTGTTCTTCGGGAAGCTCAGTGTATTCAATTGGCTTCTTCCTCTTAAATCTCATCGCACGTGGCACAAGTCCTTCACCAGCGTCAGGAGTTGACTCGAAATTTTGTTGCCTCAATGGTTCACCTTTTCTAACTCTGAGCAAAACTTCTCCCATATCTTGATGTCTCAAATCTTGAGCTTCAACAGTTTGAACCTTTTCCTTCTTCGTCAAGAATACGTCAAAGTTCTTTCCATCCTTCTTAGCTTCTCGGATGACTCCCGGTTGCCATTGCTCTGGCTTAACTTCCTCTTTATCAAATACTTCGACCTTATCTTGTTTGTAGAAAATAGGTCTTCTTATTCTTGAGGCTATAACTTTCGACTCATTTGGAAGAGACTCATAACTATATTCAACATCATATGTCATATCTCTAGATTTAGTAGATCCAGATCCATGTTTTTGCTTAATGGTAGCTCGTCTCCATGAAGCCTTGGATTCAGTATCCTGTACCTGAACAACTTCACCCACTGCGAACTCAAATTTTTCAACTCTTGTTACCTCAATCTTGTACTCAGTCTTGATCTTGAAGAAAGGATAAGATTCATCTAAAATCCTTATCTTGTACTCCTGATTAATTAAGCTGGCTTCAACCACTTCAGATAGATATGCTGTTTCTTTATCTTCGCTTGGCTTAGCAAACACCTGATCACCAACTTCAAAAAGAAGGGGTTTCAGCAAAACTATCAGGGCGCCATTGGTAACAAACTCCTCGCCGTCTTCTGGCATGACAACATACTCATCATTAAATTTAACCTCTTTAATATTTCCAAGGATAAACTCGGTTCTTGCGGCGGGAATGCTTGCTTTCACATGATCATTCTCTTTGAAGTCCGTAAGCGCCATTCTCATATCCTTGGATTCCACATTTGTTTTCGGGTCAACTTTAGGGTTGTCAAATTTAATTGCATAAAAGTGAAGAACCCCTTTCACCCCTTTTCCAGCTTCTAGGTCTTCATCGCTCTCTTTTTTTTCCTCATCTGTTCGTTTATCTACAACATCGACTCTGGTTACAGTTCCTTTAACCCAATATAAAGCGTCGGTCTCATCCTCATTAACTGAGTCCTTAGGAAGGTTTTCCTTCTGCAGTTTCACTTCAACTCGATCGTCAACTATGTAGATTCTATCCTCACCAGCAGAAGGGACAATCCTTCTCTTCACAAATAACACGAGCAAAATAGCAATAACGAGGAGAGCAATAAACAACAAAATAATCCACCAGATATCGCCACCAGTAACACCTCCGCCTCCGGTAGCTGGTTCTTCACAGGTCTCTACAGATATTGTTTCTAACTGTTCAGTTTGATACTGGGTTTGCTCTATAAGAAACTCTAGAATATAATCTTCAAACTCGATTTCAGTATCCCAGGATCCCCAATAAGCGCTGATGGTACTGGCTGCTGAAGACACTAATAAACTGGTTTCCTCTGAGCCCGGTGTGTTTGGGGCAACAAGCACCGAAAAGTCTTCAGACGGATCAATTCCTGCGTCCTGAAATAGGGCATCAATAGTTAGCCCGTTGATAATAATAACCACATCTTCACCAAGGCAAGGGGTATCAGGGTAGATGTAATTAATACATGCTTGGGAAGCGCTTGAGGGCTCATATATATGAGTCGTCAAAACAGTAATAATGCCATCAAATTCTGTCTGCATGCGTACACTCAAATAGTCGCCTCCACCATTAGTATACGTCCATCCCGGGGCAGGTTCGCACTCCAGCCTTGTCTCTGGAAATTCCCCTGTAATCACCGCGTTGGTTTCAACAATGGAGCCTCCGTCTGCAGGTGTATAGTAACATTTAATGACTGCTCCTTCTGGCATATCTTGTGTGGTGTATTGAGTGGAAGTTCCAGCAAAGTCTATTTCAACACTAGATCGTTGACAGCACTCGGGCCAGCAAGAGTCATCATCCTGCAGATCGCGGTTTTTCATAAGGTTATCACCCTGCAACGTCAAAGGAGCTAGCGAGTCATCAACACCATGTCCACTAACTTCGAAACATAAACTATTTTCATTTTGGTTAAATGGTTGGAGTTCACGTGTCAGCTCTCTGCTTACTCTTTGGTATCCGGAGTTATTCAGAGCTAAGGATACACTGGAGTAGCCATAATAAAGATTTTCAGGAGTGGTCCATGGATTCCATTCGATTGCCACGCACTCGTAATCTCCATTGTTCACTACTGGAAAGGTTTCATACAGAAAATACTCTTCACCTTCCTCGTTACGCTTCTTGAAGGTACATGTTGCTCGCACTCCGGATACTATGTCCAAGAACTCAGGGATATTCTCAATACCCTCTCCAGTAAAGCTTATACTTAAATCATCACCAGCACAGAATTCGTTGCTTTCATCTTGACCAAAACGGAGAATTTCAACATTACCTTGAGCACAAGTGCTCACTTCCAAGTCGAGAGGAATCTCAAAACTTTGTTCAATATCAGAATCAGAGGTGTAGTGAAAATTTATCGTAACAGAGTCAACTGGATTCTCTACAATACCAGCATCTATAGGTAGTGCACAGGACAAAGAGTTTGCTGAGGTAGTATATTCTTTGGTAAAATATGTGTTCTCTCTTCGGAATATGCAGTCATCAATAGATACAACTCCATCTTGGCTTTGACTAAGAAGAGTATCGATGCTTCTTCCACTGACAGTAAATGTAAACCAATCCCCAAAGCAGAAGTTGGAAATCTGTGATTCTTGATTTCTTACTTCGTATTCAAAACATCTTGCCGAAAAATCAAAACTAACTTGGGGCTCTGAGGCTGCTATTAGCTGTTCACTCTGCTCGTAGGAAACTAACATTTCAACTTTGAACAAATCATCTTCTAAGGGAACCGAGAAAATATCTTCTGGAACAGGGCATTGAAGACTGTTACCACTAAAGGTTGCTTCTTGCGTTACTTCCTGAGTACCACCTCCAAGTCTAGATTCATAGCCAAATCTACAGTTAACTTTAGCTTGAACATCATGTTCAGGTGAAGCAAAGTAGTCTCTGATATAGGTTATACTTTGCCCTGACAGCGAAACAGTGCCTTCAACATCTCCATAACAAATGTCAAAGGTAAACCCTAAACCAGTGTTAGAAGGGTCAGCTGAAAATTCAACATTACCAACTTGTCGGTATACAGTGATAACTTGAGAACCCATCAATACATCATTAGCATACAAGCGAACACTAGCTTGATTCTCATATGATAAAAACTCGGGATACGTACACTCAACAACGTTTTCTCCATTCCTAGTTCTAAGGCTTCCACCTGTATCTATGGAGGAACCATCAGAGAAACTAAAGTAACACATCAAATTATCAGAACTTTGCAGATTTTCAACGTTTGATCCAGAAAGCCTGACGCTGAGAAGTTCACCAAGTAGAGGGTAATTTTCTTCATTTGAAAAATCAACTTCTTCGGATGATTCAGAGTAAATAATCGTAGCATCAAAAATATTAAAATCAGACTGGATAAATGCAAGAATGAGTTCAATCAAAGTTTCTAAAGCATCGGGATCGTCCACATGAAGGTATCTTTCTTCATCACCTGCAATTTCTTGAACTTGAGATACTCTAACTTTATCTCCTACTCCTATGGAGTAGAACTGTGTTTGATCCACATTCTTTAAATCAATCAACTCATCAGTTGAGAACTCATCAAAGTCATCAAATCTTCCATCAGTTAATACAACAATCGGATGATACCTTGAGGGAGGCTCAAAGTCAGATGATTCATCTATCATTTCTTGAGTTATCTGCAGAGTTCTTTCCAAACAGGTTTCTTCATGAGGCTGAACGTTTTCTATAATCGACCCAATTTTTCGCTTAATATATTCTTCATCCGAAGACTGACGAATCCTAGCCTTTGACTGTCCATCACCACATCCAAAGGTTATTAAGTTGACCCTGAGACCATTCAAATCTGGAGTATAGAATCCAATGATCTCTGCAAGCCGTAGAGAAACGTCCTGCCCAAATAAAAGGATACTTTCATACATTTTTGGCCTGATAGAGTCACTTTGATCTATTATTAAGTAAAGGTCAACGGGAGATTGAGTTACCTGCGTGCTAAACAGTGGGAAAAGGATCGCCATCATGGTCAACAAAAAGTGGAACAGTTTCATAATCTAGAATGGTGGGGAAAACAGCTTATCTCTAGTATATTCGAATTGAAAATACGGAAAGTACTAATAAATGTGTAAAGAAATTATGAAGTTTTGAATTTGTGTTTCTTTTTTTGTTTTCTTTACCTTTTTGTTATCTTAAAGCCGAACAAATAATTCACAAATTTTCATCATTCGCAAAGTTTCCCGTTGAAAAATAAATTTTGGGTAAATACAAAAGCAGAACCTCATTGGTTTAACAAGACTGTTTATTGGATAAACTAATTTTTCATTTTGGGCAATTGAAACGGAAGAAAGAATGACAGGATCTAATGGATTAGTAAAACTCTTGAACACTGTACTGAATGTGAGTGGTATGGCAGTGGAATATGGTCAAATTATTGTATATTCTTATGCTATTTTATCTCTAGGCGAGATATGCCTTTATTCCAAGTCTAATTGCAGTAGGAATGGCGATCACAAAGCCAACACCAAGTTTAATACAGATTTTTGTTCCAACAGCTTAAACTTAAGTAGACTGTAAGAGTTTCATCAGCTTTAACATAAGGCTCTAATAAAGACATATCCAGTAAATCTTTGAAGAAATATCGTAATATTGGCCACCTCTAAGAGGCATTCCATTTCAGGGGTCAGATTGTTCTAGGAGGTTTTCTCCACCACTCCAGATTTCGTGAGCTACTTGAAAGAAAACTGCCTAACTTTTCCTCTTTCTTTTCAACTTTCTATTTTCCGTTTTCTTCTAGGTCCATTTAACCCCGTTTACGTACATCCAAAAGAAGGAGGCGAGATACATGCACGGAACATTCGGCAACGAAACAAGTCAAGACCTCATTAAAGCCATAATCTTCAAGGATTTGGGTAACTCTGACTTTCACGTTTTATCTTACAATACAAACCTTGTATCTAATGAGTGAGAAAGTTTGGAGAGTGGAAATTGCCCTGTCTTCTCTTAATATGACATTCAGTTCAACAACATGGAGCAGTTGATGAAAATTACCGATAGCTAGAAAATTTACAAATGAATTTTCCAAAATTTTCAGGATATGCTGTTAGTATTTTTTAAGGGTACCTGATAGGAAATTTTGGCAAGGCTTTGCAGCGGTGCTAAACAAAATTTAGCTCAGCAGAGACTTAATTGCAGTACCATGAACCGCACCACCAGTTCCTGAATGAAGCTCCACCCTCATTCGCTCGTTTCATACAATTTTATATGTGAGACAGATTGGGTTTTAGAGTACTTACTTGGCATAGACATTGTACCATTACTATAGTATAAACTCTAATTGCTGAGGCTTGATTTAATCGTTGATATATTGCGCACTTAGCCGTTAAGCGGAATCAATCAGCCTGAACATTTAAAGTCTAAATTTGAGGTGAGACCGAATTCTACAATTTCGCGTTTTTTATTGTTTTACGCTGGCATGGAAGTTACCCTTTATTCTTGTTTCGCACTGATAAATGTTATAAGCTTCTTTAAAATCTTCGATGTGGTGACAACCTAGACGCTACTGCCAACAAGAAATTATTCTCAATTTATCTTGTTGAGAGAATTCTTTTCTAAGCTCTGTGGAACCCTCGCTATATTTGACAGTCTCAGTTTTTTTTGCCACTGTCAATGAGAAATATTCGCCGAAGCAAGCTGGAAAAAATATGAATGAAGACCAGGCGGTTTATAGTTACAGAGAGAGGTTAGACGGCTTGATTTGAGCAGTTATTCCTTGTACCCATATAAAATGAAGCTAATACTTCTAATTCTAGCCAGAAGTTAGAAGACACTGAAAAATCGAACTAGTAAAAGGTTATGGTAGAGACAGAAATTTATTTCATCTCCCCAACTGTGTATTAACCTTCTCAAAATTTTTATTTTGTATTGACTTAACTGTTACTTTGCTAAATATAATAAACCAAGTTTATTTACTAACGGTGGTTCATGTATCAGTTCACTAAGTTTTGAAAGAGCATCAGGCCATTTCAGAGGAAGTTTCTTTTTATTTCTAGGGAATATTGTGAATATCATAAACACAAGGTTTGCTGGACGCCTCTTATATTCAAAATAACTTAGATAATTAGATCTGGTTGGTACCTATTGTACCAACAGTACTCTACTGAATAAACCAAACTGCATACTTTACACAAACTACTTTATTCAAGAAATACATATTCAAAATTAAACCCAGTCTAAATTCCCTTTCAATTTTATTAAAAAGCTCTGAACGAAGTCTATAAATCACAGAAAAGAAAAAGAATGGAGACAGATTTCTTTTAAAACACGCAAAGCGAACTATACAAACAACTATGTACAACTAGTGACAATTCTATGGATTCTGTGAATGCCTATTCTGCTGGTTTTGGCTCTGCTGAATCAAATATTGAAGATTATTCAGATCCACCTGGTTGGACGGATCCCCGGAAGTCATGTTCGCCATCTTCATTGCTGTTAGGTACTGGTTCAGTTCATTCAACTGTGCCACGTTGTTCAAGGAGTTCATTTGATTGACGTTAGGACTTGCATTAATATTCATCCCAGGAAAGGAACGCAGTTGTGACATTGTTCCAGTGTTTTGAAGGTTCTGGGAAAGGTTATTCAGTAACAGTGCCTGCTGCTGCTGTTGTTGGTGTTGTTGTAATAATCGAAGTTGAACTGCGGCATCCATACTCAAACCTAAACCACCTTGGAGATTCAAACCCAGCAAGTTCGTAGACGCCACATTTTGATTCTGGAACCCAAAACTACCTCCAATAGAGGAGCTTAACGCTGCCAATTGCTGCAATGCCGCTGGATCACTCAGCATGGTGGGTGTAGTTGCCCGCATGTTTGGACTAAGATTCAACATATTCGTATTCCCACTAACAAAGTTTCCAAGGTTTGCAGGGGCATGTTGCTGTACGCTGGCTAAACTTTGCAAATTAACAGGTTGATCATTTGTATTAACCCTAACTGGAGTATTTGCCCTGGAGTTATTTTTCTCCTGCTTCAAATTTAACTCTTGATGCTGTTGGGTTTGCAAATTATAGCTTGCAGGAGGGTTCTCCATAACGAGCCCACCCCCCACGGTTTGTTTGCCCAAATGAGGATTCAGCCTATTAAGCTGAGAAGTCCGTATTTGCATTACATTCAAATCTGTCAAATCGGTAGCAACCATTATTTCGCGGAGCTTCTTTGCCATTCCTTCAACCACAGCTCGTTGCTCCTCAGTGTCCTGTTTATTCACCTGCTGAGCGTCAATTTTAGTAACACATTCGACCAACTCTGTATCCCTACTTTTCTTCAACTCCAACAGGAAAGTTTTCTCTAACTCGTGTATTTTCTGGCTAGATGCCTGAGTACCTAAGACTTCAGCTTGAGCTCCAAGAGTTGACCAAGCAGCACTAATTTTAGCAATGGTGCTCATTCTTAAGGTGTATAATGTTCTTTCAAATTGCTCAATAAGTTCACTTTCCCTTATGCCATTTGATGCTGGCTGTTGAACACTTACGAGTTGCACCTCCGGTGTTTCAGGTCCGGTCACACCAGCCAATGGTGTCTGATCCGGGGTTTCTAACTGAACTGGTTTGTCTTTAATTTTCTCACTTGCCTTTCTCCTTCCCCTTTTGGTTGGTGGCTTAGTCTGCTTTCCATCTTCATCTTGCAAAAGAACAAGGCTTGCATAACCCATCATGTTGCCTGCTGCTCTTCTCTTCTGCCCTCTCTTACTGGTTGCATGTGTTTCCTTCGCTTTTGTTGTGAAGCACCTTTGCACCTGTAGTATTGAAGTATTTCCAAACTCTGCGTTTCTTTGAATGGACAAAGATGGATCTTTCTTTTTTTTCTTCTCAATGGAAAGGAAGCTTGGGATGGGTGTGCATTTGGTTTCCAAGTCACTTAAATATTCATTGCTGTTAAGCAAGTCCGCAGAAAGAGGGATTCCCAGTCTCTTCGCACCTACAACAACTAATTGAGTTGCATCTTGAACATTTTCTTTTCTCAGATGGAACTGTTTGTGCAATAGTTCCTTATAGTTAACAGTTTTTTTTGTCTTGTAGTAAAAGTCTATGAGTTCGAAAACCGTCTTATTTCGAAAGTATGACGCAATTTTCTTGAAATCTTTCGGGTACATCAAGAATATTTCAATAAACATAACCTTCTCCAAGTCACTGAACATTTTGGAAACTCCAGGAATTTTGTTTTCAGTTTCTTTGGGAAAGGTAAAAATGCTAGTTTTTAATAAGTTTTCACAGCATAGTTTCATACTCCTCATTGAGAAACCTTCAAGATCAGCTTCAATTGGGTTGAACGCGGGTACAACAGCTCCATTCATCGCTCTCCTTTCTGCGTTATGCAACTCATCTTTCGCATCACCTAAGTCTAGACCGGGGCTTAATTTATCTGTCCTCATTCTACGTCTTCGACCCTTGCCCTTAGGATTTTCAAAGGCATTCATCAACTTATCCTTTGACGCAGACCTCTGCATTTTATATGAATCTGCATAGAGCTTTTTTAAACTTAGGTTTCTCGAGTTCAATTTCTTAACCAAAATAGTGTTAATTTCTTGTCGCTCTGAAGGAGTGAGTTGCTCTTCAACTGGGATGAAGTGGCTCTTATTAATCTTTATTACTTCCTGTTTGATTTCTTTCTTCAATGTCTCATTAGTAATACTTGACCTTAATCGACTCAAGTTAACATGTTTGGTGTCTGAAAACTTTTCCTCCTCAATCAGCTTGTTAATTAGTTCCAACCGTTTCAGAAGATCACGTTTTGGAACTGGAAGCTTATACTTCGCTTTCTTCGACGAAACGAGTCTGTTGTGAGGAACGACTTCACTTTCCTCCTCATGTTGAGAGTTCGCCTTAGCTTCAGAATTCTCCTGAGATGAATCTTTCTTGCTCTCCAAAGGATTCTTTTCTTCATGAACTCTTTGAACTTCAGAACTAACATGTTCCTCCTTTTCACCAAATGGCTTTGGAAGGTTCCCGCTTTTCTGCTCCAACTTTTCTGTGACAGGAGACTCTACGTTTACCTCTTTATTAACCTTCTGCAGCTTCTCTTCTGCCACTTCACTCTCATCATATGCCTGAACATATTTACTTGAATCAACCAGCGGTGTAGCTATTTCCATCTCCGATTCTATTTCTTCCATTTCCACCTCCTCAACTGCTTTGTTACCATTGACCGTGTCATCACGTTTACGCTCTATCTCCTTTACAAAGACTTCTTTTCCACTTATATCTCGGGGATCATCTTTACCTGACGGCATTTCAGCAACCTGGCTAAGAAAAGTTGTCTCTCTTTCTATTTCTGAAATTTTCTCAGTATGTTGATCATGCTCTGCTTGAGTTCCTTCTTTTGGTTTTTCATGCTTGTACGGCTTGTTTTGAAAGCGCTCTCTGATACAAATCCTGAAGAACTCATCAGGAATTTCAGCACCTAGCCTCCCTCTCACAAGCCTCCATATTTCCGGAAGATCCTTTGGCCCATTTTCTTCTCTGCGCTCTAGCTGCTTAAGTAACTTATAAAAATAAGTCTGGGCTTTACTCTTATCGAAAGAATAAGATTCAGCATCCATCATTTTCATTTCCTCCTCATTAAAACCCTCAGATTTACCAGTTTTGACTGTATCTGTATTCTTTCCTTGATGAGTATCTTCAACTTGAGAACTTCCCATCTCAGCCTCTTCTACTTTAAGCGAGACAGATTTAGTCGATAACCCTTTTCCCCATCCAAGCTGGGAGGTTGCAGTCCTAGACAGCCTTTCCTCCTTCTCTTCTTCCTCATCTGAACCATCATCCCTCATTTCTTCATCTGATTTAATAGATAGCCCCTTTCCCCATCCGAGTTGGGAGCTTGCGGCTCGTGATAACCTTCCCTCCTTGTCCTCTTCATCATCTGAATCATTGGCCTTCAAATCTTCATCTCCACTTACTTGAGAAACATCTGAACTTTCAGAAGCGCCAAATAGTTCTTCCACAGTTCTCTCTTTTTTCTCCTCTTTTTCTTCAACCTGATGTTTAGAACCCTCTTCGTCTTCACCGCTCCTAATATTCGATTTCTGCGTTTGTTCTGGTTGAGATTCCCCGAAATCGCTTGAATTTCTAGAAAAGCTACGGTTCCTACTACCATCAACGCTTTTTCCCGATCTCTCTTCGAGATCCATAGTCGATCGGCGCCCAAGATCAGGAACAGAAGAAAAACGAGACCTCCCGGTCCTTCTTTCCATGGGGACAGAGTCATCTCTAACTGCGAGCCTTTGTGGCGGGAGTGTGTAACTACGTTGATTTCGCGGCAAGGAATAACCAGGACCTGCACCCGGAGACATGCTCATCCTCAGGTTTTCTTCCAGCCCAGCACTAGTATACCTGGGAGGTCTGTAACTCAACCCGGGCGTATACCGAGTATAACTTGGCTGTTCATACTCTGAGTTAGAAGTTTGGTAATCAATTCGATATGGCGGTCGAGCTGGTTCGTAGCGACGAGTGTAAGAAGGGGGCGGAAGTGTTATTTTTCTCCCTTCGTTTTGGTGCGTGTTAGAATCCGGGAATTGAACATGGTTTTGATTGGATCGATGATGATTTCGGCCAATCATACTACGCCTTTGATTGTTTCCGGTATAGCGGAACTGCTGATATGTCGTTGGGTGAGGTAGAAATCTATTATGAAAAGGTCTTGGGGCTCGCGGAGGACGAGGGGGTGATTGATTACCCTGCTGCGGCTTCAAAAATTTTCTGTGGCGTGTATACATTGGTGCATTAAATTCTTCACTGCCATGTGGACTGCGAGATCTATAGTACCTATTATTGTTTTCTCCTTCATTTGGATTCTGATTATTCATTTTTTTTTTGATTGTCAGTTTCGGACAAGGTATTACCGGTAGAAAACGTTATGGTACTTAACATGGGGACACGGAAAGTTTCCGTTTAGTGATATGAAAATAATTACAATAGACGTTTAATCCAGAAAAAAAATCGTTCTAATAAGAGTCCGTGTGGTGTTATGCAACTAAAAAAAAATCTTTTTTTATATTGGGAAAGAGTTCTTGAAATCAATAACCTCGGGAAAGAGAGAGAGAGTCCAGTGTTGGCTTGACATTTGGACGACCGTTGACCACCTCCTGAGTGTTTCAAACTGCGGTGTTATGGTGCCACGAAAAATTATAATGAACTCTTATCGAAATTCAACGTTAGCCCGGCCTAATAGGTTTTTGAAAATATCTGTTATCATTAACTTTACGATTGGGTGTTGTGCAAAAACAAGGTGGGAAAGGAAGAAACAGAGAAAAATTTTAAACTACATTTACTAGTGCGGCAATGAAAATTAAAAGTATAACGCGAAAACATGTGATCATAAATATATATAGTTACTAAGTACTTAAGTTGTTTAGCTTTGCTTAACAGGAACATTGTTTTGCTTTCATTCACTCAACTAAACAGTAGTTCACGTAAAAACTGTCTAGGATCAGAGGACGAGCTTGAAAACAAATAACTACATAGCTTTTGATTTTATTCATTAGTTCATTTTTAGAGTATTTTTTATTGGTAATAACTAATCTCTACAGAAGGTGACAAGGGCTATAGCACGATCACTAGTGCCCCGGCTGACTGTGCGACGAAAACTTCACAAGTAAACTGGGTTATGGCCTTCCTCATCGTTCACAAAGTATTTATATGGGAACCACATGAATTATAGTACCTAATTTCTTTACAGAGTATTGATATGGGCAAAAAAATGTTCTAAGTGTGCTTAGTTTAAGTGAATGATAAAGTGCACATAATTTGTGAACTCTCTCCTAAACAATAGACGTCACTGGAGACAGTTGTTCTAATAGGATGTCTAGAATTGGAAACAAACTGTCTCCCATAGCACGTTCAAAACAGCTAACATTCAGCAAGGGATTAAATGGAAGATATAAAGGCATTTAAGATATACCAAAAATAGAATTTTAAGTCGACAGTTAAGTTTCAGCAAACTATAGACTTTACAACTTTTGTTTAAACAGCAAATGAGATTTCATTTTGTTCATAGCTTTACCAGAGATTGATGAAGTCATGATACAATGATTTAGTATATTGGGTTCATCAACACGATAAGATTTCTTAATACAATAACATTAATTTAATGATTAATGGATATAATTACAGCTTATAAAATGCCAGTTTTTCTTTTATGGGAAAATGCAAGAATAATATGCACAAGTGTTTGTTCAATATTACAAATGCTTCTTTAATACTCAACAATTCTCCCCTAAAGAACACTATATTAACTTTCTATGCTGCTTCAAAACCTTTCCAAATTTATTTTTGTAAAAATATTGGTAGCTAGGGCTTGGTAACAGCCAAACTTATAAATATTTAGTTTATTATTATATATTTCTTCATTAAGAAAAAAAGTATAGGCTATTGATGTCCATCATGTCGTACTGATTTGAAAATGATTTTCAAAGACATTATCGGGCTCCCTAAAGAGTAGAGGAATTAAAGACTTCATTAAAAAGAATATAGAGTAGCAGAAAATTTTAAAAACAATATAAGTTAAATCAAGAAAGTACTGTTTGGGCGTGTCTATTAGCTTAAAAATGTGCCACGAGTCAATGCGTTAACCCTAGATTATGCTATCCATATCTTCGTCTAATTGGCCGGATGTGAAGCGAGAAGAATATAACAAACATACACACAAATTAATAAAAAACAGCTACACTCCGTTAAATACTATGATTTGGAAGATATTACTTTTATCATTTCAATCATAGTTTGATTTTTCATCAGCTATTCAATAGTATATATATGTAACTTTTACATGGTTATAAATTTAAGTAGAGCTGCAACTAAATTTAATGGATTAAGATGGATTCCTGGCCCATTATTATCTACTAGAGCTACATCGAAGAAAAATAAAAAAATATCTCCTTTACTGTTTTCTATTTCATCCTGATGCTTTTCTTTGTTGTCAATGGTGAGATTTCATAACGCTATTCTTCCTCCATAATCTTTATCCTATAATGCATCGATAAAGATTTTTCAACTCGGAAATATATTTCGCAATAGCAAGATATCTTACATGTTCAGGTTTTGCACAGCATCAGACTTTAAAAATTATTTGCTTCTCTTTCAATCGATCAATGAAGCAGGCTGGGATATGGTGTTGTTTTCATACTTTTATACGAAAACTCAATAATGTAACAGATCTAGACTTTCATATATTTTTTTTGTTAACATGCTATCAGAATAGTATAATCAAGGCCTCCCAAGCTGTAAGAACCACCTTATTATATGCATGGTTAACTGATTTGATACATGTATTTGTTTTTATGATCTTCTGGCCCAAAATCTGACTATTAGTACGAAAAGAGTATCTGCTTAATTCGGCAAGTTATACTAACAATTCCCTGAAAAGCTATTTCGAACAACTCAGGGTAAATTCGTGCTAGCAGCTAAAAAGAGTATAAAGTTAAAGTCTAAATTATGTAACATGTTTCTTAATTAAGCTAGTCTGGCTTAGCCCTCGATGTTTCCACTGTGCTTACAAAAATTTCTCCTCTTATTTGCTTTCATGACTTCTCCCACAGTTAGAGCAAAGATAAGAACATAAACTATCTGTTAAGGTTGAAGCCAACCCGGGTGGATTTTTGAGTGACATCCCGTGGTCAGCTAGGCTGGTGTTTGAAAAATCGTAATGCAACGACGTAGTAGTACAATATTATTCTACATTGGATCTAAGAAGTATTTTATCGAAAGATAAGCCACCACCAATGTTAGAGGCTAACACATGATGCCAATGGAAGCTTCTCCCTCTTAATGCTAGGATTTGAAATCCTATAACTAAATAAGAAAAGACCAAGCAATAAAGACGAGTCTTCATGTGTTCAAAAAAGTAGAAGATCAACATTTACATCAATCACACTCAACAATAGACACTACTTAAATGGGCATATAAACGCTTCAACAAGATTCAGTCTAGACTTTCTCAATATCTAAATTTCATCTCTGCTTCTAATATTGTTTGTTCTTCGAATTACAGCCAGTTGTTAACACTATTTTATCACATTGTAGTAATTTACTCGAGAATGCTCCAATAGGGAATGGTTGTAATTATTGCTTTTTTCATCTGGTATAGTTATTTTTTTGATCATTCACCACATATTTTGACCAAGAATTAATAGTGATAACTAACAAATTAATCAAAAGCAAAATCGTTAAAAAAAAACTGTGTTCAAAGCATTTGTATGATAAACCAATCAAGAAAAAAAATCTAATGCTTATTCCCAAATATTATTTTCCCGACCTCTGTTTGCCACAATTCAAAATGAATCTCTAACTTCCAAAACTATCAAATTAGATTTCCTAAGAGTTCACAACCTACAGCGAAGTATAATATAAAAATACTCTTTGTGATACTAACATCTAAGTTGCAGTGCAGTTACAGTGCCAAACTTAAGGCAGTTTATGCAGACAATGTTTTTTGGAATCCAATAGTTACTAATCCTCGCTTGTGACTTGCTATGATTCCTACACCAGCTGTAGGCCCTCTTCAAAAGCTTGAATAAACACTTACAAAGAAGTTCAGGAGATATTTTTATCTGTTTCATACTTAGAGAAATAATGATACTTTGATTTTAATTTGTTATAATGATACTTTTTTTACTGCTTGAATGCTTCAGGACAGTTGGAGATAATCTCCTCAACTGGTTTATCTTTCGTAATGCGTTGTTCTGTGATTCAAAAATTATGTTCAAAACTGTTTCCAAGTACTTATTCTTTGGCTGGAAAGCTGCTTTAGTCTCTTATTTATATCTTTCGTTATCTTGCACTTTCCGAAGTTATTAAGAAGTGGAGTCAGGATGATGAATACCAGTTTCTTTTTTCAATTCCATGTTTTCTACCGTTAAGCCATCACCTGATGCCACGTCATCATTGACTCAACAAGTATATTCCTCGGATAAAAAGCAGAAAGGAGACCAAATAGATAATTTAGAAACCGACCAATAAAAGAACTCGATGGAACACAAACAAAACAAAACTACAAACTCAGCAGAAGTGCTTGGAAAATCTGGAAAAAAAATATGTTGTAGTTGCCCTGAAACAAGAAGACCACGGGATGAATGTGTGGTTCTCAACGGGGAACAGAATTGCAAGGAACTGATAGAAAAACATAATGAGTGCCTAAGACAAGAGGGATTCAAAATATGACTGAAGTTAAATAAAGGTAGAATTCTCATCAACTTTCATTAGAACACTTTCCCTAAGCTGTAACAACCTTGTCCATGCTTCATTTTTTTCTTTGGCAACAAGCGTAAAGTTCTTTTCTCCAGAAAAAGTGCTAGCGTATTCAGATTCATCCAGAACATAAACTCCCTTCACAGGAGCCAAGATCCTTCCAGTGCTGGATACAGCACATGAACTCTCGCAAGAAACGACTTCTTTTAGTCTTGGACACCGCCTTTCTATATGAATTTCTTCCGCTTTGGCTAATTCAAGAACTAGAGTCTGAACTGTTCCAGCTAGAGCACCAACCCCTTCTGTAATCAACTCCCACTTCTTCCCTTTTCTTTGCAGAACAAAGAAGTTACTGGTTAAACCTTCATATACGTTGAGAGCAGAATCAATCAGTACCATTTCATTGATATCTCTATCAGCAAGGATATATTTTGCATATTCTTCTCTTTCAGTCACCCAGGAACTGTTTTTTGCCAGGGGATTATTTCGAGGACTCCCATATAGTTGGATGTTTACTCCGTCCACGTAGTGGGTGGTGTGAGGAAGAACTGCAAGATGATATTTGAAACCAAAACCGATAGCATCAAACAATATAGTAATCCTAAACTCCTGACCATTCCACTCCATCTTCGCAGTCTCATGAATCAGTTTCAATCCTAGCTTGACTTGTTGAAATACAGCTTCTCTTGAACCATACGCTTGGTTCACTAGTTCCTCCCCATTTATCTTAACCATAGACTCATATAGTCTATCCAGATGTTGCTGGAGCAGAAAAAACTTTCCTTTGTTTGTTCTTAGGGTCGTATATGCATTGCTTGCACATTCCTTCAAAAAATCTTTTACGCTTTTTTCTTTCCTCTCAACCGTCGAATTTTGCAACACTAAAGCGGTCATATCATTAAATTACCCAAAATACTTTCAGTGTAACCTTTTGCGATTTCTCGCTTTGTTCGTTTCTTGTGCCTGTCGAGAACTTGTAGAAGAAGCAAATTAGAAACTAATCGTTTAATCCAATTAATGACAAAGAGATTTTGTTGAGATGAATCGATCAAAATCAAAAAGAGCAAGAAGCAAGCGGCGAGAACTAGAAAAAATAAAAAGACGAGTTTTAGGGGAGGTTGATTGGTTGAAAGGACTAACTCCGCACCAAATACAGAAGTTTAGTCGCTGTTTTGAGCTGAAGACTCTAGGAAGTAATAGTGATGAAGATATGGTTGTTTCACCTTGTTTAGATACAGGGGGTGAGTTTCGATATGGAAGTTTTAGCTCAGCAGGTGGTCTTCTTGGCCAGAGTCAGTACTGGACTGTGGAAGGGGAGAAAACCTCGGGGTTCAGAATTCTCTTGTATGGGGAAGTACACGAGGTTGAGAGTCAAAATCCTCTCTTAGATCAGGAATTTTTCCTAACGGCTGATGAAGAGGTTAGCAGAAAGGTGGAACCAGGTTATCAAATAGGGATGACTGCCCTCTTTCCTGGCAGAAGAGGTGAGGAAGCAACTTGGAAAAAGACTCGTAAAGTTTTCTCAAAGCAAGTGTTTTGGCTTGAAATATCCCAAGAAACGTTTTTTTCTGAAGATAGTAAGTATCTTGATGTACTCAGGAATAGAGTTGAGACTTACTATAAAGCAGTATGTCTGAGCGGGGTTCCCAGAATAGGGTCTAATTCAAAACTGCGCCATTTACTTCTACCACTGATTCACGTTGAAGCCCTTGAGCCAGACACTGTTATGTGCGAACAAGGTGCAACTGCAACTCATTTTTTCATGCTCCTTTCTGGATCTGCCGTTGCTGTATATACAGATAAAGACGGAATCATTGAAGAAGTAAAGGACCTACAGGCTAAAGAGTTCTTTCAGCTCCCTGAAGTATATAAAAAGGAGAGATACTCTGTATCTGTCGTTACCCTGGAACATTGTGAAGTAGCTTATCTTCATAACACAGTAATTAAGGCGAAAGATCCGGTGTTTCAAACGAGCTTCGAAAGTGTTTTTAGCAAGAAACCAAAGAACTCCACAGATCTAGAGCTAGCAATTAGAATTGAACCAAAACTGCACTCCCTTATCCTCAGACGGTTGACAATAAAGGAAAGTTTGGAAGTCCTA
Organism: Labyrinthula sp. Ha; assembly: GCA_015227615.1. Lineage (NCBI taxonomy): Eukaryota > Bigyra > Labyrinthulida > Labyrinthulaceae > Labyrinthula > Labyrinthula sp. Ha. Next base: position 343,650 of record JAALGZ010000006.1, read on the forward strand.
ATAAAAAAAAAGGCACCCATATTTGACGAAATGTCACAAAGAACATTTCATTTTCTTTGTCTCGCAGCTGAGGTGGTAGAGTTTCCATTGGAACACATAATAAAAAAACAAGGAGAAGATTTCAACAAAAACTTTTACATATTGCTCTCAGGCTGTGTAAAAATTTTCCGTGACGACATTTTAGTGAACACGTACAATCTCGTTGGGGACTATTTTGGCCAAGAATCGATTTTAAAAGATGCTGCCGCGGTGTCTACTGCGGTTGTTGCGTCAGAGAGTGCTCATAACTCCGATAGCTATGTTACCGATCTCAACAGGCGAATTATGCCTATAAAAAAAACTACCGAAAATCGGGATCGAAAGGGCATTTCCTTTGGAGGTTCAAGCGCAGCGACTTTGATTACTCCTGCTTTGCAACGCGTGCAAAGAGTTAGCTCAATTATGCCCGGCATGAAGACTGCGAAGTCTCTAAAGAGAAAAGTAAGAGGGAAATCTGAACCCGCCAGCAAAAGAACTGAAGTAACTAATTATTCTACTTGTCTAGCCATAAACGGCACAGACTTCAAGGCCATACTGGAACAGGAACCTGCAATAAAAGCTGAGATTTATTTAAAGGCGCGTGGTCTTGGATGCTTCTTAGAAGATGTCCTATTGCATCCGAATGGGAGGGCCAAGTTTGCAAAATTTTCTCAATTAGAGCACACCATGGAAAGCTTTGATTTTATTAATGATGTGATCAACTTAGAACAAATAAATAAGCGTAGAGCTAGAAAAAAGGTCGCAAAAGCTTTAGGAAGAGATCCGTTGGAAGTCAGATCCCAGAAATTAAAGTTAATGGCTAAGGAAATAGAAAGAATTTACAGGAAGTATATAGTAGATAGAATTCTGAACCTTCCAGGACGGGTTTACGATGATCTAGATAATCGCTATGAGCAAAAGCTCTTTGATTTCGATATGTTCAGCACCGCGAAGCAAGAATTACATGACATGATTGACTACGACTCTTTTTCAAGATTTAAAGTAACAAAGGAATTTCAAGATTTATTGCAGGAGGTTGGTGCTTATGTCACAGGACCAGAACTGTAGAAATTAGCTTGTTTTTTTGAAAGTTATGTGTCGAAAAAGTTGGGAATTATCTTCTGTTTTAATGTTTTCACTTTTAGGGAGTTGTACTCCTTAACGTTTTCCTGCGCTCTAGCATTTTTTGAGAACACCTAGCATCACACTAGCGCTCGCTCTCTAAACAATGAAGAGTCTTTATGGCACTATTCTATTTGGTCTAGCTGCTTCACCAGGAAATTTCCAAGACTTGCGTTCTTACGTTTGACAGCTATTTAACAAACCTTAAGATAACTACTAGGTTTACTTCAGAGGAAATATAAATCCCCCCCACCAAAGATTAGAGGTCGCTCGAGTTAGTGAAATTTAGGAAGCATTATATAAACATGTCTTTAGGAGGGTATTCTCAGTGGTTAATTTCACTATTTGGAGACATTTTTATAAAATCTATGGTAAAGTTAGCGCAACTAATGCTCATCAGTCAAATACCGTGACAAGAATAGTGAAATGAATGGGATTAAATTGCTAAAAAAATGTAGACGTGGTAAGTTAGCTAAAGGCTATAAACTCCATCATTCTCCCTTCCGCCTTCCACCTAACAGAGGAAGCTGATTAGTTGCAAAATAACAATAAACAAGCGATTCTCTGCCATAACCATGAGCGATTCTTCTTGAGCAATCTTATGGAGCTATTAACGTTTTAGTAGAGGGAAGGTTACACCTGGGAACAAATACTAGGCATTGTTAACATCTAAACTTCAACACTGGGGATGCAGAGATATGAAGACTAGTAAACACAGTACATGGCAAGAGTTGGTTGTAGATGCTCAGGCAGCATTCATGGCCCAACCGGAATTTTGAGGAACTGCCCTGAAACGTAATTGGATTTGAACATTGTGAGAACAGTTTTAATTGAGATATGAGTACTTCCTATAGCTTCTTGAGTTCATCGTAATTTCCACAGCGAGAAATTTTGATTAGGTACTCATTCTTGTCATTGATAAAACATCTTGTAGCTTCTAGGGGATAAGACTGTAGCACCATTCCAATCTTAGGCAGTGAACATTTTTCATTCTCCATGATTCGAGGTATTATTCCTTTTTAGTCTGTCCCAAACGGTAACCGCAATGCCATATCTAGGCATCAGATTTGCAAAAACTTTTCATAATTTATTGAAAATTGTTTGTTTCTGATTGTTAATAGGAGAATTGGGATCTTAATTCTCATCAAATGAATTTGATTTTATTCTGATAACCAAAAGAAAAGAAATTATCAATATACAATTGTTTGCAAAAAGTATTTATTATCAAAAACAAAGACCTGCACCAAAAAATGATAGGAAAACTATGAAATTATCAAATCCAATCTCTAGTCACAACAAATATGCCAAGTACACAACCCGGACATTAAAATAACGTAATGAGGAAACTCGACAAATAATACGAGAAGTCCCATGGTGACTCAAACATTGCTCTTCAAGGGATCAGCATCCCCAGATTCCTCAAACATTCAAAAATATAGTAATAGTTAATCAGAGATTCAGGACCCCATTTGGTTATTGAAAATATAATCTAGTGCAGTACCCATAATATCTAAATGTAAATTCTAAATTTGTAATCGTGTTTCAAGAAGTATGATAAAAAAATTAACACAGCCTAAAATTAGATTAATTTTCAGTTTTGTTATGCCAAAACAAATTACACTCAGATTTTAGTTAGCCTTAATCTTGTGACTTGATATAAATAGTTAAAAAATAGCTTAACATCTGTTAAATCCAATTTTGGAACACACCAACGGCTACAATGGCTGGCCTGTTAGAAAAGCAAAATTAAAGAAAAAATATAAATTTTATATTGGACAAACACCGGTTATTTGGCTAGTAAGAGCCACTGCTTGTACAACTTAAATAATAATTATAGCTTTTGTCAACGCCCGAGAATCACCTGCCGAATGAAGTCGGTAATAAGTTTCAAGTGATTTTCTTTCAGCGTCTTTCAACCCCAGTGCTATAGTCTGAATTGACCAAGATTGTAAGAAAGATGAAAGCAACAATGCTAATAAGTTTGGTTTCCACTTTGGCCAGTGACAAATAGAATATGATTCTTAGAACAAAATCTAGTTCGAGCCTGAAATATTTATAGCGCATTACTATCTTGATATGGCAAAGAATAAACTAGGAAAATACCACTTACCTGGAGATTATAATGGCTTTCAATTAGGATGTAGAAACTAGGTATTATCGATCAAGTTTACACATCAACTTAAAGATCCTTTTTTTATTCAGCTAACATGATCTGTTTCTATAGTCAAGCTTAGGAAAGACATTTTTTTTGGACAGTTTTGTCCTTTGTTACAGTATATGATACTTTTTAATGAATTTTTATAAGGCTTATAGTTTTAATACCATTCTACTATTAGCTTCGTGGATTTACAAAAGGTCTAACTGTGCATGGGAGTAGCGAATCTATTTTTTCCACTAATTTAGACCTCAAATATGCATCAGTACTGAATGAAAGATGACTCATTAATGAGTATTAAATTGAAAATCTGAGAGTTTCAATGATTCTAGAGCAGTAAGCTAAGTACCCCAAATGAAAGGCTGATTTCAAAAATAAACGATAACCTGTCCCTTATTAGAGTAGGGTTGTCACTAGCAAATTATTCATTTTGGGTTATTTTTATAGATATTAGGTTTTATTTAATTGTGAAATCATGTATAACACGAAATGGTTTGTGTTGCACATCATCAAGTATTTAAAATATTTAAATTTCAATTTATATTATACAAGAAAGAGTTAAACCTTTGCCATGGTGCCGAGTACTGGTTTCAAAGTAGAGTAAACATGTACCATATCGTTCATACCACAATGTTTCCCCAAGGAAACAAGAATAAAAAATATCAGACCTGACGAAAGATCATATAGCTCAAAATAAGAAAAGACTGTTCTAATAAATAATATTCAAGTTAGCCAGGACGTTTTTATTCACTAATAAGTTATACAAACGAATAACATTTGTAAGTCATCAACAAGTCAAGGTAAAGTCAACGTAAAATTAACCTAGCTAAACTGATACATATTTTAATATTTAAATGATATATGTGTGTGGAGCTCTCTTCAAGGAATAGTCAAATCTCTCTTACTTTTAAGTACTTTTGAGTGAACTAGTGTATGACCTTCTTCGCTTTAAAAGAACACCCTTATTAACAACTCCTGAGGCAATAGGCATTTAGCTCCTAGTAAATTGCTTGCTATATGATTAAGATGCTACTGCAATCGTGCCATTGATTCTTGAACAATACATCCTAGAATGTAGCTCATAAGGACCGTTACCAATGTATCTGAGATCCTTATTTTTCATAGATTTCTTGTTTTCTTTGCTGCCCTCTATTATCTTCGGAAAGTACTCATCTTAGCTATTATTAATTTAAAGGGCTTAGGTTGTCCTGAAATGAGGCTCAATGTAAAGTTTCTCACAGAGACGTACTCAGAGAGAAAAGTAATAAAAGTTAGAATAACCCTGGTAAAGGTGAATGGGCCATTTGAGATATCAAAAGTATCACTTCTTTACTAGATAAAAGTTTCACTAATGGCAATTCAGTGAAGTCTTACTCACACTACATAATTTTAAGGGATTTATGAATGATGTTCTTAATATTATCTAACTGGATCCTTGGTATGAATGTCACCTCACATAACATATATTCATTAAAAACTGCTGTTAAAGATAGTCCTAATGAATAGTATAATTCTAAAGGGCTTACTACTCACAGATTTGCCCGTACTCCGGCTATGAAAACCTGAAAATATATTTAATTCTAGGTTTATTTCATTCTATTTTCAAGAATTACAAAAGACCAACCATAGTCTATCATATAAAGACTAACTAAATTGGAAAATACCGTTTTGTAAATTCTCTTCAATTCCTTGCTCTATCAATTTGTTGATGGAGCTCATCTGATTGACTGATGATGAGTTGACCATATTTCAGAGGTGTTTTAACCACCTTTTCTGATAATTTTTTAACTAATTGTTCCATAACGGATAATATAATGTGATACAGAATCAAGTCAGATTCATTTTATATGAAGCAAGAGGCCAAATTTTCACATTAAACTCAGGTTCTCGCCAAGAATTACTTTACTAGCGATGAATTTCATCAAGTCCCAAGCATGCATCTAATGTGATCCATAACACTCTCAATGAGCTGACCTAGTTGGCTGAAAATGAGTCAAAACCTCAAAAAAATTGAGCGTCTGTTATAGCTGTACCTTAATGAATCCTGAGGGTAATAACTATAACAGCGGAGTCGGTATTCTATAGTCTTGATTATCTTCTTTACAGCTTAGAGGATAACTATTTCTTTATTTTTGGGCCACATCCTCATTCCGATAACATCTTTGCCAGCTTAAATATTACAGTGTATTAAAATATTTATGAAACTATTTGGACCATTATAAATTTTTTTCCACTTTAAGTTGTTGCTTCTGGTAAAATTAAGTTATTGTCTTAGAAATTTATTTCTAAGAAATCAAGCACATTGATTGTTTCTTAATCCATAAGCTTTCCACCGCCTCTACATACCTCATCCTAGTTAAAACTCCCCAAAACTACAAATAAACTATTTACGGCGACTGTTGCAATGCAAATAAGTAGTTAAGTCACAAAAAACTCAAACTTTTATTGTCTTCACTTTCTTGCAAGACCGTTGGGATTCAGAAAAGGTTGTATGTTCTTGAAGCTATTTACTAGTAGAACAATGTATTGCGATATAGTGAGAAATGATCAGTATTAAAGAAAAGACTAACCTCAGTCGCCGTTAGGGGCTCGACTTATAATAAACTAGCAGCTATTATTCGATAGCTGTTTTGATTCTGATTATAAAGTAGAGTTTTGGAATTTTGACCCATATGCAATGTTTCTATTCTCATTATTAGGTGATATTTGTTGCAAGACTAACCCTTGAGGCCGCAATACTGATACTTGGTTTTAGACCGTAATAAATCTTATACAGAATGGCAAAATGATCCATGAATACTCTGATTAAAAAATCTTATTGGGCTGTTTCTTTTTTTTGTTAGTATCATCATTCGGTATGACAATGAAGTCTCTTATTCGCTTTGAGCCCCAATTTTTCTATTGACAATTAATAATTATAGACAATATATTAAAACTTTCTTGCAAATATTAATAACTATGAAGAATAAAAATTAGGCTACATCCTTTTTTATATACTATCGATTATTCAAATCTTAGTTGTAGTGTTAGTTCAACTCAGATATAAAGGAAGAAGAAAGGCTGAGGTGAGATTCCATGAACACATATGCTAAGATTAATAACTGCCGAGGGAAAGTTTTGAGATCAAGTATGAAATTAACACTGCTAGATATTAGTTTTTAATTTAGTTAGCATACATTTTACCCCCATACTGGATTTATTGGATGCCCATTGAATAAGAATAGAAATTAAATGGGGTGTTGCGAGAGACCCCAATTAACAAGTACCGTAGAAAAAAGACACATTGTATTCCAAAGCCAGACCTTATATAGGAGGAAACTATAACACCGTGTAGAAAAGTGACACCTAATATATGCTTTCATTGTACTAACAGTTACCTTAGCTGTTAGATAGCCAACGAGTATTATGGATAAGCCAAGATTAATCACTACATGAGACTAGAGATACAAGAATTGTAATAAACAAAAACCAAACCAAAACTTGGAGTTCTCCGTTGGAAAATGTCAATCCATTTAATACCTACAGATGTATACAATATTTAAATGATATTGTTAGGGTGTTAAGATTTATTCTTAGGTAAAACAGTTTATATGAAGTGATCCTAGAAGTCATGGGCAATTAAGTTAATGGATTCAAGGCTCAGTTAAATATACTGGAAGAGTTTAGAGAAAAGAGTTAGCGATTATAAGGAAGAATAATCACTAAAAAGGGCTTTGGAAGCTTAACTCCGTACCTTAATCAGGCTAACCCATGTGGTTTCTATTTATACCATATGGGGATTTCTTTCTATGTAGGCGACCTACATTTTATCAGTTACACAGCAGCTGCCAAAGTATTTAATCTTTTACTTCCAGATATTCAAATATTATGTTGCATCTTATGTACGGCTGGTTTTTCTAAGTGTGGTGTATCACAAAAAAATGAAGAAAAAGATAACTTAATTATTCAAATAGGGATTTCACACTTGTTTACCCCATCTGCTATGACATATTCGTTTTAGAGCTTTTAGTTAATCTACATATTTAAAAAATTGCATAAACTAAAGTATACCTGACAATCTCCACGAACAGGTTGTTAAAAGCCTAGTGAAATTATTATGAATACAACTTTTAGTTTTGGACTGCGTTTGTAACTATTATGCAATGCCGAAGTTAAGGTTTGCGAAAAAGAAAACTTAAATGCAAACCATTTGTCTCAATGTTTTTTAGATTCCTAGAAAGGTAACTTTCTCCAACTGTAGCATCATGAAACTATCTTTTTAGTTTCTTTGTTTCTTACTAGCGCTTATTATCATTGTTTGTGCAAATTAGGTTAAAGCAAGTTAACTCGGGTTTGGAAAGATTGTTATGAGCAAGGTGTTTATTGACTTTGCTGGTAGCTAATACTAGTAGATAGAGTGTTATTGTATGTATAAAATGAAGAGACATTTCCTCATAATTTTGTCAAGGTGTTTCCGCAGTAAAATTTCTTATGGAATCCGTCTCTTGAAAAACATGAACCAGAAAATAAGACTAGCGGGAACTTAAATGTATTTCACTAGTCAAGAGAGTTCTTATTTATTTCGCGATAGGTTTGGCATTTCTTCTAACCATTACCACGCCTCAACCCCGTAGAGAGATGGAAAAGAAAAACCAGATGACACAATTCGTCGATCCAAGAAACTAGATTAAGAAGTTGACTTACCAGATAAAGCCAAAAAAAAGATTTATTGTTCGTCTTTCTAACTTACTAATAATGTTCCTCCACTGCATTTAGCGAAGAGAACCCCGGAATGTGTTAAATAGTCTTCTCTAAGGGTACCTAGAAAGAAGAAAGTTTCTTAAGTAATGGTCGCTTGTATCTTGCTACCCTGCCCGTTGTACTTTGAAATTTGTTACGAGAAAATCAAGTTATCAATCTATTATAAGGAATCAAGATGGTATGATACCGATCTAACCAAACATACGTTTTGTGTTGTTGTTACGGTTTTGTTTCTTAGATGCATTCTAAAATTAACCAAGCAAGTATTCAAAAGCCTCATCTCATTTTTTGTGTTAGTTATTTTAATCATAAAGATTTCAAGTTACAATTTTGAATATTCATGCCACTGTATGATGTCTACTAGTATTACTTGCTGAAATTCACATGGAACTCCTTCAGTTATGCTTCACGGCACAGGAAAACTTTCCAACCTTCTGAAACTACAGGCTATTAACTATTAGCAAATTAAAGTGCTGAAATGGGATAAGATAAGCTGTTTATAGTAGCAAACTAATATTTCCAGGTAAGAGGTTCTTCTTCCGCTGTAGATATCAACTAAGAACCACAGTTTGATTAAGTTTGCAATTTTGTAATTTTTCCCTGCTTGTAAAGGGGTTTAACCCGAATATGTGTTTCTCTTTTCCTTTTTGAGTTACACTACATAGAATTTCACGTTCTATACAAGAGTTGGAACGCCATACTTCTAGCTAATACTCGACTAATGAGACCCCTTGGTTCTGAAACTTGTAGGTAGAAGCAACCTAACCGAGTTTAGACCCTGGTTTCTAGTAGTTGCTAAGTTTTTTTTTTCTATTATTATCAAACTGTTTTTCGAGATAGTTGTACCTTTTGGTCAGAGTTCAGTTAATCTGCTGGGACTTTAAACTGTATCAGAGTTTGCAGACTAAGTACGTATTGATAGACGTTTTGTCGTAGTAACGCAGTATTCTATACTAGGACAATAATCTGTGTAATTGATTGGATTAACAAGATTGTATCTGAAATATGATTTGTTGATTATACTCTGTCTGTTTTGATTTGTGATGTAGCTCTTAATACCGATATTATTATGCAGTTTGATCTGTAAACGAAAACTCCATTAAAAGAAATTGATGCACAAACATAAAAAGCGCAGTTTCAAAACTAAAATAATAATCAGGAGTATTTATAATAAATATGGATAAACAAGACAGGTTTATTTCCACCCGTGCAATATTCCCGTGTACATAACTGGCCAAACAGAACAGGTTAATACAAATACAAAAACAGAAACGCATAAGTCCGAGAGTCTTACAATAATAACGTTGAAATATAATTTGGTTTAAAACTATGAGCACTGAAATAAGTAGAAGCGATTCTGGTATTATGTTTGATGATCTTCTAGACTTTTTAATATCTGAACCACCTTCTCCAACAGCGAGTGTCAAGTCGGAAGGAATTAAGAGTGAAGTTTCTTATCTATCGCCCACAGGGACAAATCAGAACTTTGTTTATGATCACACCTTTAGGGAAACGGATCAAACGTTTCATTTTCATACAAGAAAATGTTGGTCAAGAGAAGAAGAGATCTGTCTAATAGGAATAGTGTTTGACACGTTCTTTGATCGTGGAGCCTTACTTACAAGAGATAGAGCAAATCATATATGGAACGAAATCCTTGATTCGTTTCAGAAACATTTGCCTAGGTTAGTTTATTTTAATAGTGATAGAGAGGCATGTAAAAAACAGGAACAAATTTTTGTACATAGAACAGCAATTGGTCTACAGAAACATTATAAGTACATGCGTGATGAAAACGAAAAGGTGAAAACAAAAAATAGATTTAAAGTTTTGTATGCTGAGTGGGAAAGGTATAAAGAGTCAGTTTAGGGAATTTAAATGTGTTTTTGTATTAAAAAAATCTCTCTTGAATACCTTTCCAAAGTATCGTAAACAACATACCTTGGAATCCGTTTGCTATAATCCGAGTTTTCAAACCTCGAAAGAACAAACCTTGGACACCATCTGCAGCAACTACTTGTCTTACAGCTCCTACGTAACTAATCTTTTCTGCGTTGACTTGCTTAGTTGTTTTTACCACTCGTACAGAATTACTCACCGAGTCACTTACTACCGAAGCACTAAATCCTATTACTGCATTTCGACCTAACTTTTTCAATGTCTCGTCACTTTTTGGTTTTGGAAGCGTTTCATTCAAGTAATTATACGTAAAAAACCAGGGATAGTGTCCCACAAAAGTCGCTGTCGACGCTCCGATTGCCCCTTGGTACAAAACTAGTGGACTGTGCGACTTCATCTTATGTGAAAGCAGGCCCAGCCCAGCTTTGCCTTCAACCTGTAGGGTTGTTTTCAGAGTATCCACTGGCATTAAGAAGATCCTCCATGTTCCTGCTGCAAATGAGGCTGCAAATGTCTTGATTGCTACAGGTAAATTTTGAGTGGTTTCGCTATGTTCTAACAAGCTCAATACTCCAGCATTAGCCGCTGTATCCCCAAACCTTGACAAAGGACCCTGAAACAAAGCAGGTCCAACTCCTCTATAAAATCTTCTAACTCCACCTTCAGCATAAAGCTTTTTCAGCGCTTCTCCAGTTGTCGTTCCGTATCTGTATTGGTAGTTCATAGTTGTTCTAAGCCACATTAACGACCCAACTTGAAGACCCATAGCAATTGCTCCAGGTGCACCATTTCCAAGTGCTCTTTTTCCCGCTTTCTCAAGTATTTCCTTCAAGCTAAGCTCTTTTTTCTGTACAGCCGTCATTTTCGATAAATTTGTTACGTTTTGTAATACTGCTTAACGGGTAATTTTGGTTTGGTGTTGCATTATTGTTCGGGTAAAATTCATACTCTGCTTTTTGGGCGTTTAAATAGTAATTAAGCTGAATATAGCGAGTGCATAATAAGAAATAATATTTGCTCATACAAAGTTCGGAATGAGTCGTTTAGAACTAATTACAGAACTATTTAATGAAACCATACATTAATAAAGATAATTAAATAATATTAATTTATTTATAGTATTATAACACTTAGTTTGGAACATATTCATCATAAGATATATAGTTTTTTTTTTCGAAAAGGAATTGCTTTTGTTTCAGTTTTCCAAATTTTTATTAACAAGTTTTTTTAAATATATTTGAAGAATTTAAAACTTTGTTTTGCAATAGGAGTATAAGAAACTTCAAAGGTAGATTATCGCTCTTGAGTAGAAACTTTAACAATAGACATAAGAATTACACTTCATAGTTAAAGCCTTGATGTAAACTAAGTTTCGTGCAAGCTTATCAGGAACACAACAATAGAATTAGTTTTCCGCGTTCAACTCTAATGCATACATTCTACAGTCTATGATGCTCTCTAAAGATAGTGGGCTAGAAACTTCGCGGAGAATTTAATTTGAGGGAGGTAATGAATATTGTATTCGTACTCCTTCAAACATATAGCGCTCGAAAAGGCAAGTAGTGGTGATCCAATTGCTGGATATGAACTGTAGATAGAAAAACTAAACAATTGGCCGAGAGTTTTTTGTACAAGAATCCCCTTCCTTCACACCTGAACTTTAATGGATACTAATGAGTAGGCGGTAGATAAGAATACGTATAATGTTAAGAACATAATATACAACGTTTCCTTGGAGAATTAACAGCAGTCGCAAGGTTTCAAATTCATGGGAGAAAATTAATAGGGCATATCGCCTTTTATCCTTTCAACTAAGGACTAAAATCAGAAAGAAATTTGTGAAAATTTTTTCAGGTATCATTAGGGAGGATTTCTTAGATATTCTTTTGAGACATGCAACTGACGGGACGTACCTTTTATGCACTCATGTGTGAAACATGGTTGAAACTGGCTAAAGTCTGAATCAGTTTGCAGTAGCCCCTGAAATACAAGAAAACAAAACGAATTCGAGTAATGGCGTAGATAAAATGGTACAGATTCATCACAGTATAACATAACACTTGTTCGAAGCTGAAGATTCATTAGTAACTAGCTGTACATTTTTCTATTATAATTACTGTATCATACAGAGTACATGCGAAATTAAGCCTTACGAAGAGTTTCATTGCTCTATTTTTATTAAGTCTTTTTCAGGCTCTAGAATTTCTATACTAATGCTGCAATGGTGTACTACTTTAATGTTTAAGATATTGCCACTGTAACTGATTTCTACTTGAAGAGAGCAAGGTAGTTGAAAGCTGCTTACGACATGCCCTTCTAGAAAGTTAATAAGCTAAAGTATCGAAGTGAGATAAAGGACAGAAGACAGAGCAGATTTATTTTGGGTAACTACAAGGAAAGTTATTGACCTTTTTGGCATAACTATCAGAAAAATAATAGAATAACTAACTAGACTTCTTGAGATTACAACTCACTGTAATGAGTTATATTGTATGTATGAAGTTACAGTGGATGAAACAATGAGAAAAAATATAATTTAACCGATTCATTTTTATACACAATATTTGGTTTCAGAAATTCTTTGATCATTACACGAGTCTGATCACTATTTTGTGGGTTTAGGAGTTAATTTACCGTACATTAGAAGAGGAAAACTTCTTAAGGAAATGAGTCAGTTTCTTAAGATTTTAAAGCGGATACAAAAAAAATTCTCTTTGGGCTTAGTTAAATAAGCACCACTCTACTACGATGTCACTGTCAGGTTCATACCACCCAGAAATTTCGAATACTTTGCAATGCCCGGGATTATTCACGACGAAAAATGTCAGCATAAAATATTCTTTATTTTATTGTGGCTTCATTCCTAGATATCTTTATTGTAAGCTATAATTTTAGCATAAATCTCATTTTCTCTTGTTCTTCTTTCTGGCTTTCTACTTACCAAATATATCATAAAAACTAGTCTGAAGATAATCATCTTGTTTGGTTGTTTTTCTAAGACTACTATAATCAAGCAGGCTCATTTCATCGGGACTATTTTTGCATTTTCAAATACAAATTCTTCTTTAAATTTTCCCTGGAATAGTATTTAGTCAGCTATCAACATCAGCCTTGGGTGTATACATTGCAGCAACATGATAAAATATTAGTATGTAACACCACCCAATAAAATTTCTGTGCTTAGGGGCTCCAATAAATGCGAAACCTTTACTCGCACAATATTCAGTGACATACATGCTTTCAGTTTGAACAACACCAATGAACTGGATTCAGGAACAATTATCTCAAATACTTTCCTAGGCAAAAAATGCACTAAGTTCTAACTGATAGAAAAACTTACACATACATTGAATTATCCAGTCAGACCATGAGCTCTTTCAATGAACGTCGTTTAGTTTTTAATGTTGCTCTTAAGAAGTAGACCAAGATATTCATCCTACAAGTGATCATTTTCTTGCTTTCTTTTCTTCCTTTAGTTTTTTTAGCCATTGCTGAATACCAACATAGCGTGCTAGTACGAAATTATCAAAAGTGTTGGTATATTGTCTTTTATACACGAAGTGTTCTAGACTGATTTCCGACTATGGTTGTTATGTACTGTGCTTGACATATGTGGGAAAGAAATATTAACCCCTACAGTTGAGAAAGAGGATGCAAAAAACAAAAACTTATGATATGGTTCTCCTACGTAAGATGAGGGTGCAATAATAGTACCAAACAAAAATGTTGATAATAAATTGACCAAAAATATTAGGGATGACCATGAAAATAATGAAACTTCTACCCTGATTTAACTTATAGGACATGGTATAAAAGATTATTATTTTTTATTTAAGAATACTTTAACCACTTCTGATATGAACAACCTATAATGGAATTAGTAGTATTTATTAACCCCATTCTTTATAAGTTGAAATACATCAATGATAGTTCAGGATAAAGCATTTTCCATTCTAATGATAACTCGTATGACGCTCACGCGTATTTTTTCTTATTTGATTGGTCCTATTTATGATTTAATGTATGTGTCTGTTATTAGGAAATTATTTCTGCAATGTAAGACCAATAAGTGAAGTCATGCCGTCGAATTACCTGAAAACAACTGAAGTATCTAAGGAGCGTAAAAAAGAATAACTATTTACACTACAAAAAATCAATACCACAGCTAAAATATTTAATGGTCAATGAAATCCATACAAGACCACTCAGAGCGTAAACATGGTTGATATCTATAATGAAAACAAAAATTAAACTAAATGCTTTATAATATGTAGCAATTGGGTTAGCTGTAATAATAGTAAATGCAAATAATAAATAATCAAGGATAAAAAGGGGGTGATATCCATGAAAGTGTCAATGGTCTAATGTGAGAAAATAATGCTGTTTCTATATTATCTCTCCTCATATGATGGAGTAAGTTCTCCTTTTTCAAAATTTTCGACGGGAATATTCTAATGCCTGTAGTGTAGTTTTGCTAAGATTCATTTTGGATACATGAGTATCTATTTTCTGAAAAATATAGACTGTAGAGGAGATGGTATTAAATGACCCCTGTAATATTTCTTTTAAAACCCTTAGCACCAAAAGAAGTTTCTTATCTGAGCACAATAGATGGCGATGGTGTTACTATTATGGTTTTCTTGTTTAAGTTCAGGGCAATGGGAATAAAATTTCAGTCTACTAGCCATGATAGATTTGATTTTATTTCTTTCGCAGAATTTAGGTCACTTCAAGCATTTGTTGCTTTATGTTTTGCTTGCTATGATATTTATCTATAATATAGATTGAAACCATTTCCAAAAAATTATAGATCTTGGCACCTTTTCACTATTATGTATGATTTTAAGTTTGCTGGAATCATATTTAAATTGACTTCAGTAGCCTTGAAGAGATATAGGACTTATCTCAACTCGGTAATTAAGCATGACACAGTAGTATCACAACTAGGATGTCTTTGCCAGACTTAAAAAACGACAATAAATTTAAGGTTGCTTAGATGTACTTAAAATCATAATACTCGCCATTAAGCTTTTTTTCTTCCCAGCTTGACAACACTTTTAGCTGCTTACCACTATTATGAATATCTAATACATTACATATTCGAACAGATTTCCAAGGCAAAGTGTAGGGTATTTCCCATGAATTTTGTACTTTTCTCATATTAATCAAAGATATATTTAGAATTTACCTCAAACCAAGAAAACCTTTAAAATATGGATTTCACTCTTCTTTGATTAATGTGTTGTTTTCTAGTTTGCGCGTTATTTATTTGTGAAATATCCTTCACACCCTTTTCACAGTGGAGAAAAGCTTTGCATTGTTATCGTTTCAAGTTTGTTTGCGCCCGGAGTTGTGGCAGGAATATACAAAATTATTTAGAACAGTATCAAATAAAAAAGGAAAATAAATCCCATGCGACCAGTAATACTGAAAACTCTATAAATTGAAGAGACATGAAACTGTGCATATTAACTTGCTAAGTGTTGGCAAATCCATGAAAGTAGTTTTCTGATTTTTATGGACTACCTTCAAAGGCATGTCATCTTCATATTTCTTTGAAAAAATGTTAGAGCCTAGATTTCATTATTAGTTTCAGATTTTTCCAAAGTATTTTTCTTAATATATTGTTTAGTTGACACTTTCGTCTGAAGTTTCTAGAACCAACTGCAAACTTGCTAGCTAGCATATGAGTTGAAAATTCAAATCCAGAAAAGTTTTGTCCTCATATTTTCTCTTAGTCGTAGGGATCAGTAGAGGAATCAGATCGGTTTCTGCTTCCATGTGTACTCCAAAGGGATGGATATCATTTGCACTAGAAAACTCATAGAATATGATATCTTCCCTCATGAAAATTTAAGACTGCCAAAAATTTGAGGCCATGAGAAACCACTAATCAAGTATTAGATATGGTTAAATATGCATTAACATTCCAAAAGGATCATCATAATTGAGGGAATCAGGTTAGAGTTTGCTCCAGATACCTCAAATATATTAGAGTACCAAGCATAGGAACACTTTCTTAGAAGTTGTTTTTTCTAATATATTGGTTGTTAAATAATATGTTTTAACATAAGTTTATTTTAGAATTATAGGAGTTGTGTATAAAAGTAATACCTTTGTTTGTTCTGTATACAAATGATACTCGATCTTTGTTGGAAAATTTTCTATTCCACCAGGTTAGCTAGCATATTAACCCTGAAATCATTGAGTAGCTCAAGACTTAGTTTTAGCTTTTTCTTTTCTCTGGAGGAAACTTTTAGCTGTCTTTAATACCTGGTTAGCTAATCCCCTGTAAGATTTGTGCCTTGTGAAAACTTTTGTGTTCTGTACATGTGCTATTTTCTAAATGGTGCGAGACACAAACAACTTTAAAACAAGCGCGAAACTCTTATTCTGGTAAGACTTTCAATTTTATTCTATAAAATCATCTGCTTCAAGTATCCCCAAAATAGAGATGTGAGGAAAATGCTCAACTCTCTTTCTCTCACTATGCTATCATCTTTGCAATTTACCAGGCGTAATGGTTGATGCGTTATGAATGGCCAAAGTAAGGTCAACTTAACAAGAAATATTCCATTGTTTTATCTATACTATATTAACTACTTTTTAGAATAGCGGCTATGGATTATCGCAAGTAGGCATCTCTTAAACCAAAGATAATTGCACCCCCAGTCTTCTTCACCTATTTTACACATCCTGGGTAATCTTCTCTTATGTTCTAGGTCATCTTATTCTCTTATATTATAGTATAATGCAGCAAAGTAGGTTTCTTTATTGAAGTATTTTCTATTTAGATGAATAAGATTTGTTTTTAATTGTCTTGTCAAATAGATAACAATTTTGTGACAGAGATAGTTTTCATTTACCAGATATATTGTATTCTTAGGATATCTTATGACTGTAACTTACGGTAATATCTTGGTTGCACAAATAAATTTTCTGATGTAATATTTTGTACAAATACTGTTCTAAATAGTAAAATACAAATAATTTTGGAACACTTTTTAATCTATTTAGGAAAAACAGAACCTTGAATTTTTAAATATATATAAAATAGTGACTCAATTGGCATAATAAATAAAAAGAAAAAAATGACAAGCAAACTCAAAGAAAATTTGTTTCAATTCAAAGAAGGTGGTGAAGATACAAATCTACAGTGGAGCATTTTGCTAGGCCTTACTTTCCCTCTTTACGTAACCTTCTTGGTACAAAACTGGCGTCACATTGAATTCTATAAATTTAAATCCAGAATCTTGGCTCATCTTTGCTATACGTTTTTCAATTCAGTTGTTGGAATCTTTGAAAGTTTGTTTTACAGCAAACAAATTGCTTCCCAAGAAATTGACCCTTCACCAGTAATAATACTTGGGCACTTTAGATCTGGTACTACCTTAGTGCACAATTTATTAAGTCTTGATGAGGAGAATTTCAGCTACCCCACAACGTTTCAATGTGCTAATCCGTCAACATTTTTCCTACTGGAGAATGTTAGACATATTATGCAGCGCTCATTAAAAGCTACCAGACCCATGGACAACATGGCTCTTGGATTTCACCTTCCACAAGAGGATGATGTTGGTTTAATAGCACTTTCACATACTTCACCATTTTCTTTCTTTTCACTTCCGAGTGCTTTCGGAAAAATTAGAAAGCTTTATAATTTGGAGAACCATCCTGAGGAGAAAAAAAAGTGGATGAACAGCCTTAATTTCTTTTTAAAAAAAGTAACTCTTCAAAACACTACGTTAAAAAAATCTAAGAGACTTGCATTAAAAAGCCCATTGCATACTACAAGAGTTGAAGTTTTGAATGAGATATTTCCTGAAGCAAAATATATTTTCATTGTGAGAAATCCTTATGACGTATTCAAGAGTATGAGACACTTTGTGGAGAGCACATTTATTCATTGGTTTTTAGAAACTCCCTCTGATGAAGATTTACTAGAGTTCATTTTGACACAATATGAGATTTTTATGAGAAAGTATTTGAAAGCAAAACAGGATGGAATTCTAGTTGAAGGAAAAAACTTGGTTGAGTTAAAGTGAGTTTATTTTTGTTATTTATTCTTAGGTTTGAAGAACTTTCTAAAGAGAAAGTGCAAAATATGAAGCATATTTACGATGTATTTAAAATTCCAAATTGGAAAAAGATGGAGAAAATGGTTGAACTTGAACAACAAAAGTTAAGGACTTATAGGAAGAATAGTCTTAAGGATCTCACTCCTGAGTTAAAAGACCTTGTATACGATAGATGGAAAATAGTTTTTGATTCATTTGATTATCCAAAGTAATTACCATAAAAACGTTTGTGCATTATTAATGTTCAGCAATAAAAATTATAATGTAAATATATAATTTACACCTGTAAGACACCTTTTCTCGATACTTTATTGTAGTTTCAGCCCTCACAACATTCGAATCTCAGGCTTCTTAGAACTTGTTGGAGTCCTTTGTTCAACCCTGGATAAATGCTCAATTCAAAAATCAATACAGACATAAAGCAAAACTTTAAAATTAGAAGTTATATTCTCGAAAACCTACTACTAAGTGACCAATGAAGTTTACTATCTAAATGATTCGGACTAAGATCAGGAATACTTCCTTCGACTAGTTCATCACCATTTTTGCGGAAGCACTTTACAATACCCTCTCTATATAACTTAATCAATATTTTTTCTATATTTTCAGTTGCCATGAACCACCTCGCAGGTGTCGTCTTTGTGTACAGAGACTTCACAATTAAAGATACTTTGACAAGATGGTGTTCCTCCTCAGATAGGAACCGCACAACCTGATCCTCCCGTTCCTGTCGGTGCTTGATATATCTTGTAAGCAAATCCATGCCATCTTCAATATGAGGCCCATGACCGCAATACAGCTTCTTGGGATTTAGATTTTTCATTAAGTAAAGACTTTCCATGTACGGTTTTAAATCCCTCAGCACTGTAGTTCCATAACCAAGAACATGGTCCCCTGAAAAAATATTTCCTTCTTCTTCGAAATAAAATGCTGCATGATTATGAGCATGTCCAGGTGTATGTAGAACTTTTAAAGTGGCTCCTTCCAACTTAATAATTTCTCCATTTAAGAGTATAGAGCTGTCACAAAATAAACCTTCTTTATTGAACCACGGTTTATAAAACAAAGAGGCGAACTTAGAATAATAATATTCGATTATTATTTCTTTTTTGTTTCTTCCTCGTCGATCCCATGAACAGTCGTCCAAATGTTCGGGCCACTTAGGTAGATCCAAAGTGCGAAATTTTTCTCGGAAGTTGGGCTCGTGAGGATGCCCAGCCAACTCACCTTCACTAAATAAAACGGGAGAAGGAAGCGCCAATATATACTCCTTCAAACCCAGTTTTTCTGGTAAGCCCACACAGTCATGTTCAAAATCTTCTGCCATGGGAATCATTCTTACAGGAATCGGACCATATTTTTGTAACAGGGAGGAAACGCCACCCCAATGATCATAGTGCAGATGGGTAATGAGAATTACACTAATTTTTTCAACACCAAATATATTCATAGCTCTTTCTAACCGTTCAAGAAATACTTCATTGCCGAAAAGAGCTTCTCCTGTGTCGATCAATGCTCGTTCCTTGCCGCTACCGACTAGGTAGCAGTTGGTGCCATTCAAAGTGAAGGGTCCTGGATTTCCAGCTAGAACTGATACCACTGTAGAAGACAACACTTCAATGTCAGGTTGCGGAGGTGCCACTTTTCCAATGTCAAATCTTTTCATACCTTTTGCTACAACGTTTCTTGGGGAGCGTTGTTCAGTTACGGGTCCAGCTGTAAGTTGAGGTTTAAGCACAGACTTATAACTTGGTTTGTATACGAATGGATCTATATCAAGCTCTACTGGAAGAATACAACAATTGTGGGTTTCTGTCATTGCGTGCGCTCTTCTGGGATCGGACAAAGGATTTTGTTTTATGAAGCTCTTACGTGCTCGATTATTTCAAGAGCCTTCCCCATCCGCTACTGTTTTTGGGCAACTTTCTGTTTGACTCTCTGAACCCGATAGACAGGAGTTATAAAAGCCCTTCGTAGAGAGAAAATGATGTTAAAGTTAATATCTTCAATATATTATCAGCCTAGATTCAATTTTTCAATAATGATTAAGATTTATAAGTTTCCGCTAAATATTGCACCACAAAATATCTGGAAGGCCCAACAAAGTCAGTGATATTTCCTGTATAAACAGGGGCTAATGGAGAACGGGTCTAAGCCCTGCCTCAGGGAGAAAGGATTTTGTCCAGTTGAATTTTATAATTTGTTAAATTTATTTCAGTTAATATTTCATTAGTACAACTTAAGGTTTCCCTATGTAGCAACAATATAAGCAATTCTACAGTGTACATTCACTCGTAACGTACTTGCTCGAAAAAGTCATGAGTCTTACACCTGAAAACTATTCAATCCAGCTATCAATTTTTCCTTCTACAAAAAAAACGATAACCCATGCAAAGCAAGAATATTTTAAATGGCATGATGTATCTCAAGATCTAGTAATAATTGACCCAGTGTGTAACTGCTTGAATATGAATCGTGGTACTCAGAAAATAACAACAACTTCAAAATTTCTCTAAGTATGGTTATGATTTTTCTGTATGAAAAAATTCTTTAATTCATAAATAACTTGAACCATATGAGAAATATCAACTCATACGGTGAAGCGCCATGGCTTTTTTTCAGAGTTATAAAATACTTATCATGTTGCTCTATACGGTTTGTAGCCGCCTTTTCCAAACAAGATAAAGACACTAGCACCCCCCACATTCTTTTATCTTCATGGACCTACTCATCTCCAGGAATGCGATCTAGTATGAAGTTACTTCATTATAGTTATATGCAAAGCATCATTATACTACTTTGAACATGAGACATAACTATTAGCCACAAGCACTCAACTCTTATGAAAAACCAATTAAACTGTTATAATTCACATACAGAATAAAATATCCATTGCCATGCCAACTTCACAATATGCTAGCCTATTTTTCTGCGGTGTTACTTACCTTTAGAACCTTTTCCTTGCCCTGCTAGGTACAAAGCAAAATCAAAGAAGCCATAAATATTAAGAACTTTTCAAGAGTTTAGGTGACGTTATACAAAACAGAGTAATAGCTGTGGGCTTCACCGTATTAGCTTTATCGCATATATGGTGCTTTTCTGTCAACGAATTTACTATTCTAAGAAGATTTCCCGAGCTATATGATGATTTAACAGACGCGATAAATTGCTGGGGTTTGAAAATGCTCAAGTTAGTCAATAAACGCTGAAGTACCCTGCATTGCACGATGACAATGTAAACCATGACTAAGCCAAAGAATTCTAACAAAATGTTTCTAAATGAAGAAGGCCATAGTTTTTGGAGCACCGTTTCTTTTGAAAGCTCTACTTCGGACTAAAGTCTAGAAAGATATGCACCGTGTCTCAGTTACACAATACATAAATAGGCAAGGGCCATTAGGTGGAGGGAATCAAAAACTATCATAGTGTAGATAGAATTGTATAAAGAAGAAAGTAACAGTACAGCCAACTTCTAAACATGTTTGTTTGAAAGCTGCCCGTCAACTGCTTAGGGATATCCTGTTGACTTTATACCTCTCACAACGCCATGGGGTTTTTAAGCGCATAACACTCTTTCAGTATGTTTTATTAGTAAAGTAGAAAGTTTATTTTTTTCTCGCCTTCCAATGACGTTTCTCCTTTACCTTTTTAATGTCTCTTATACCACGACTCCCTCAGAACCCCAAAGTGTTAAATTTTCTGAAAAGCGTTGTGTTGAGGTGATGAGAAACTGAGCGAAGTATGGACTAAACATAATGTGATATGTGGAACTGTTAGTACTGGCAGCTTCCAAGCAATATTTGGTGTCAAACTCCAGTGTCTTTATTTAGCAGCCAGAACCTCAAAAATCGTTTCTTCTTGTTCTGTATGAAACTTAACAATGGACTCATCGCTTTCATATAAGAAATAAATTCTCTTATTTCTCATTTGTACTGTCCGTAACAAACATTAATCTTTCGACTATTTCACTCAGAGCATATATTTTTATATAGGGGTATACTACTTAAACATATCTAAAACCATAAGTCAAAGTAAAAAAGTGTACAAAGAAGACATCAGCTGTCCCATTTATTCTTTTTGTGTCATTAAAACTAATGTTAACTTAGTGTAGTCCGAGTACATTGCTGAATGTTGGTTCAGAACCATCTGTAATATTGTACCTAGGCGTGTTTAACGAGAGGGTCTTAACGAGAGCTTCTCGAGAAAAGTTCTTTCGTTATCTCGCAACACAGGTATTTTGACAAAAATCTTTCTCGAGAAGCTCTCATTATCTCGATAAACACGCCTAACTGCAACTGGTGTAAACATATTATCCATTAGAGTCCAAATGAGAACCATACATATAAACAAACACTACAAAGTCTGAGACATCCTGATTTCATATATTTGTCTCACGAAAATACACTTAATATTTCCCTATATAATCACTTATCGAGAAATTATCTTATTTCGAGACATTAATCAGAATGACTTTATTAGACCGAATGTCGGGAACATTGAATATGTCCTGTTTGTGAATAGAAAAAGGAACTGCAAAATGCAGTTGAAGATTGTTCACGCTGATCCCCGAATTTCACCATTCTAAATAATAAAATAGAATCTGCATAGACCAAACCAAAAACCAAAGATAAAAAGCTGAAACCCAACCAAAAGTTTCCATGCTAGACGTTTTAATGTCCTATTCCTTTGATAGAAATATACAGCAGCGGAAACAAAATGAAAAACGACGGCCGACCAGCGAAGAAAGAAGCCTTCCTCAAAGAAGTGTACAGCAACCGTTGACACTTAATACTTCGTTTCAAGAAGATTTACCAAGTTTGAAGTATGAAGGGTATAAGCCAGGTGGTTATAAAGAGTTTGAAGTAGGTGGAGTTCAGCACGAAGAAGATTTCTTTTCCAACTTGTTCACTGCAAATGATCTTCCGAATCCTGTTCCGACGACCTCAAAAAGAGAAAAAGAACCTGATATTGAACCACCAAGTCTGAACGGTCCTATTATTCTTGGAAAACGTGAAAGAAGGGAGTCTTCAGAACCGTTTTCGTTGGGTAGCATGAAAAGAACATCAACTCATACAAGTTCTCAGAGTTTAATCTCAAATCCTGCCAAGACTTGGACGGTTTGGAGCCAAGAAGAAGATGTGTTTTTAATAGGAATCATATTTGATTTTCTATTTGAAAGGGGTTCTTTATCGTCTAACAAAGGGATGGATGTTTGGTTTGATATAAAAACACGGTTGGACGTCGCTGCTGAGAAATATAAAAAATATTTAACAAGAACCAATCAAATTGAAAAAGTTCCAAACTTCGGAGATAGAGCAGGGAAAACTTTACAAAGGCACTTTAAAACCTTGAAAAGAAAGAATTTGGACGTAAAAGATCAAGTTGATTTCAAAAAATATTATAAAAGATGGGAAAAACTGCAAGAAATATGTGAACTGTAAATATATTGTATTAGATGTTTGTAGATTATTTCCTGTTTGTAGTCATAGAACTATTTTTCTTAAATTAAATGGAATTACAAGCTCGCCTGTATCAATAGATTCCTCAAATTTAAGTAGAACTTTAAAAAAATCTTCTTGCTTGTTGGCCAAATCTTTTGCTGCTTCTTCTGAAACTTTACAACAGGATTTTAATAACCAAAAACAGATTTGTACAAATATTTGTCTGTCTTTCGTTATTGTTTGTTTTGTATTATCGATATTCTTTTCTACCAGATTTAGTATTATACCAACAAGATTATTCTTCTGTAAGAACCGCGCACAATTTAGTTCGTCACTAAGGCGATCCAATACTTTTAGGAAAAGGAGACAAACTTCAAAATCGTCCGAATAGACTGAGATTACTTTCAAAAAACTTACGGTAACGTCCATTTTCTTAGCTAAGATATTCAAAAGGCTACCATTAATATTCAAGATTTTGGTGTTCAGGTAAAAAATTTCCAAAACTTTATTTCCAAAAAATAACTGTATTGATCTAAAGTGAAGAAAGCTTTCCATCTCTCTTGTTAACATTTGAAGAAAAGCTTCAATCTGCTCCAGATTACCTGATTCGATAGACTTGAGACAGAATTTTGTCTTTAGAAGTTTCAAATAAGCGTTTTCTAACCTTTCCTTAACAAGTGTGATATCTTTAGGGATAAACATATCGTTGCTGAATCTTTTTTCTATATCTATCAAGAGTTCATCAAATCCTTGCTTGTGCAGCTCGAAAGACAGTTTTTCCCTCAGGGCTACAAGTTTGATAATATCAAAACAATATCTAACTAGCAACTCATCCAAACTTTTTTCCATTGTTTCAGTAACAGCTTCAATGAGCTTCTCTTCGATCAAAACCTCCTCAAATTCAAAAAAAAACACCATTAATAATTTAAGCGATCTGCAAATTTTGCTGCAAAGCTTATAGATCTCAGCATTTGCAGTAGTTTTGCTCATTATCTTCATCTTTAACTGTCTTATCAAACTAACGAGTTTTTGTTTCTCCTGAGTGGCTTTAAATTCGAAACTTTTTGTTAATACAATTCCCATTTTCTTGAGTCTTTATTTTCTGGAGACTTTAGGGGTTACTGAAAATTTAACCGTTTTGTGCGTTTCATTTTCGACAAGCCGTTAAATCAAATAAGAAAACAAGAAATTTGTGAAATAGATTTGGTTTGTAAAATAGTGTTAAATTTGTACACAGCAAGATGTCTGACGTAGCTGATGTTTCCATTGCTGACATGATGATCCACTGTGTGGCTGCAAATCGGAAAGAACGAGTAAATGTAAACAAAAAGAAGAGAAAAAAGAAGGTCTTATGTCATGGAAAAGTATCTTTGACTGATGGGAAGAAGACTCAGTTTTGGTTAATGGATGGAAAGAAGAACTTACATTTGAAAGTAGGAGGCTTTGAGGGTGATCAAGATCCATCATATCAGCGACTAAAGAAAGATTTTCAAATCGCTCTTGATGACTTTGCCCTAAAGGAGATTCTATTTGAAGAGCTTAAAGAAAAGACCCCAGTGATAAAAGCATGGGAGAAAACCCCAAGAATTGAGCCATTTAGAAAGAAGGTTCCAGAAATTA
This sequence comes from Labyrinthula sp. Ha, assembly GCA_015227615.1. NCBI lineage: Eukaryota > Bigyra > Labyrinthulida > Labyrinthulaceae > Labyrinthula > Labyrinthula sp. Ha. Next base: position 368,723 of record JAALGZ010000006.1, read on the forward strand.
GGAAGACACAAAGCTATGATAAGCGACAGATGGAAAAATATAAGAAGGATAAGGCCAGGTACAAGAAGAAGAAAGTAACTCCAAAACCAATTAATATAGTAGAAAGACAAGTGGCGAACCTTAACCCTGTCTCACCAATTCGAAAGCTGAAAATCGATACTGCGAAAAATAATGAAAGCATCTCCCCAGCAAATAATAGGAATAAATATACTAGGGAACCTCAAATCAGTCCTACAGATAGAAGCTTGATGAAAAAACTGAAAGGTGAGAATGTTGATGATTGGTCGTGTAAGATGCTATGTCAACATGTTGAAACTAAGACAAAACATACTCACTTAAGCAATATTCTTCGCAAGAAGCAAATTAATGGCGAAACTTTTCTCCGAATGAAGCCCGAGAATTTAAAGGCCTTGGGGTTCAAGAAGGAGGCAGATAAGAAAAGTGTCTTAGATATTCAAAAGAAAATGCTCAAGAAGGTTTTATAAAGGTATGATTGATGTATATGTTGCTGTGTACTGTTTCGTGTTTTTCGTATTTATGTCGTAATGAATGTCCTTCGTGAAATCTTCTCTAGCAGCCTACCAATAACTTCATACTCCTAGCGTCTAAAAAGAATACTACTTAGACAGCAATTGCCCACTTGCATAAAACTCTCTTTATTATAATGTTTTATGAACCCTAGCGTAGAAACAGTTCTACCTTGCATTTTATTATTCCTCCATTTGGGTAAGAAGTTTCAAAATTTCGAAGGGACATTAACCAAGATTATCATTATTAACTAACAAGTACTCTTAGAGAATCTTTATAAATTATGTTTCAAACACTTTTCCTCAAGCTGCGTTGGCATAAGCTATTGTTTTAATTTTATTGCTGTAAGTGGAGAAGATCGCAAGTTCTGATTCTCATACTAGCAGCATATCTCCCAACGAGGGCTCGACACTTTATAAAACTCGCCAAAAGAATTTCCTCTGTTAAACCTTTTTCTAGACCCAAAATATTCTTACTATTATGTATTCTATTTCACATCTCTGGAAAGTCTAGTTGACATTATACATTTTACAATGTCTTAGAACTCTCTTCAGCCACAAAGAAGAAGACTAATTGGCTCACTATTTCAGTTTCTTGAGCTTTTCTATAGAGAAACTAATCTGTTGAAGCCATACTTGTACCTTGTTTCTCAGTCCAGTGTAAAATTTTATTTACTTAATCAAGAGTTCTTCATTTTAAAGCTCAAATGATGCTTGAGTTTAGATACATCTGAGCTCCAGAGAAGTTTAAATGCAACAAGAATAAACAAGAGATCTATCTAAAAATGTTCAAAATATTTTACTGGTTTCAACCTAACGTATTTTTAGGTAGAACTCAAGAAGTTTATTACCTTACACCTAAATAGAGAAGGCTGTTTTCCAACTCGCATCTTTTAGGCAAAATATTTTCAAGAAACACACACTGAGAGCTAATAGGCTCAATTGATCCATATGAAGATATAACAAAATAAACACAGTCCCATTAACTTTGCTCGGGGATTCTATCCTTAACTAGAATCAGTACACAATCCTAAGTGATTGTGGTGTTGACTATATAACATATATCTGAGAGTCTCGTCATATCATCTTTGCCAGGTAAAGAAACGTTTCTATCAAAAGAACAAATTGGCTGTTTACGCACTATTCTTTGGGTATAAGGTAAATAAGATTGTGGATGAATTTTTGTTGTGTTACTGCGGGGGTCCGAAATCAATTTCTTTGATACTTGTAGCTGCGAATCGGTAAGACATATAAACAGCGCAGTAAGAGAACATATCCAGCTTTGTGGATGCGTAAAAGGAAAAGAACATTATTCAAAGCTTTACAAGCATCAATATCGAAAGCACTTTACTCATGTATGAAAGCTTTTTTTCGGAAAAGGCTGTGACCCAGCCATAAAGTAGTAGTTGGGTTCCGATAATCTGTACAAGAAAGGTAAGCCAAAAAGAAAGCAGACCACATGCTTTAAATTCCCTCTGGGACCAGGGCTGCACAATTAGTCCTGATTGAGAACCCATTCGCCTCTTGAGGAATTTTCGGGGTGACTGAGGTAGTTTGAGTATGTCTCGATGCCACATTCAGTGAGGCACAAAAGAGGAACGAGTTCTTTACGTGGGAATTGACCGAAGAACTCATTGAGACAGTGGCTGAGGATTTTCTGTGGAGTTGACTGAGAGGGTTAAAGAAGCTAAGAGGATCCTTAATGAGAAATCTATTGAAGACTACAAGCTTCATGACTGTAATTTGAGGCTCCTGAATTCGTTAATGAGGAATTTTACTTGGTTGACACACCTATCTGAAGCAAGCAGTCATGTTTTCCAAGGCGGTTGGTACCATATCTAGCCTCGAAGGAGCATGCTCGACTCAACCTTACCTCGTACAAAGCGTTCTTTGTTTCTTCAAGAAAATTGAGCTATTCAACCACATCTGCTCAAAATTACGGTAGCTATATTTCTTGAACCGGAAATTTTATAAGAAACCCCAAGCGAAACATTATTACGCACTACTTGGTAGAGAAAAAGCAAGGCTATAATGCTGTGATACGCTGGTGTAGAGGTAACAAGCGCTTCAAATGATGTTTGGAATACATTTATAGGTTTAAACTTCACCTTCCTTGCATTCTTCATTAACGTGCGAGAGGCAGTCGAAAGGGTATAATTGACTTGAGGTTATAATCCATGCAACAGCAGAGCAAGAGGTATTAAAGATAAATTTATCGTTTTTTTATTTATAACTATCCCTTCTATTCCAGAAAGAATATTATTTACAGCTTTAAACAATTATTCTAGCTTTCGTTATTCCAGGTTTTCTGGGAAGAAAATAAAAAATAGGATTTGACTATAAAAGTGAATTCTCCTCAGAATATGTCTTCAACCTATACTAAAGTCTTCCCATGGTACTTAATTGTGCACAAAGTTCAGTGTTACAAATCCCCGCAGTGAACAATAGGATGAAACTTAGGTATTTCATTCAGCTAAAATTCTAACCCTACGTTGATATTCAGCTACAATTAAGAACAAATACCCTTGCCTAAATTTTAGGTACGCTCAGTTACTTCCGATTGTGGGTTTCCATTCCATTACCCGGTACTGGTATCAATGAAATTATATTGTATTTCCATGAAGCGGCTTAGTCAAAGTAGACTCTATATGTAAGTTCTCAATCATGTAATCACCTATTCGCAATCTAAATAAAAATAAGAAGAACAATATTGAACAACCTAAGAAGAAAACATCGATATTTATAACTCGGCGCTTTAAATGAGTTTCAGGTAATCAGAGATGGTTGATCAATGGTGTATGAATACTCCTGTGTATGTTCAGCTAAAATTTTTTTAATTTAGCTGGATTAAAAGTTGAAAAACTCATTCTTTTTTGCTGAGATAGCTCTTCACTGTCTCTTCTCTTAACGGGATACTGGTTGCTATCTTGTAACTGGTTTTTGCTTGGGGAAGTGCTTTGGTGCTTGTAGAGTCTTACTTAACATTTCCTGTCAGGTGGACTATCATGTTCAAGGTTATTATTTGGCTATAGTGTCGCGATTTATACTTGGAAGTTTCATTTCGGTTCTTAAGTTGTTATTTTGAATTTGTGCTAATTCTTGGTCAAATGAAGTGTCTCAGTTATTGTTTGCTAATATGATGTTTTGTGCTTCGTTTCTAGAATTTTTTGTTTGGATCTATTTTTTTTTTGGGGGGGGGGAGAGGAAAATATTTTCCTTGTTGTTTTACTTTAGCTAATCGTACTATAGAGAACTAATTCTACGACCCACCTCTTTTATTTTTGAGGTTGCTCTTGCAGCTACAGAGAATTTTATTCTAAGTATGTCTGGTATTGAATAAAATACTAATTTTGTGTGTGTGTCTAACAGAAAATGTGTCTTAGTGAGAGTTCCCATCACTTTTCTTCAAGTTTTTTTGGTTGCTTATGTCTTTATCTCTACTCTAGTTTTTTATGGTTTCTACTTTCTAATTCTATTCAGTTAAATGTTAACTCTCATTGGTTTGGTAGGTCCAAGGAGGGTGTGATGATGGTATGTATTTCATGTGGCCTTCGTTCTTCAATAAGGTGAGATCTTGTTAAGAGTTTCTAGATATGGATAAAACTGAGCATGCCGGGTAAAATCTCTAATATTTTTCTACGGGATCATATTCTTTAAGTATAATACTTTTTGCTTGGCAGTTTTCATTTTCGCTGAGAGACCTAACTATCTATACAAGATCTAGATTTCTTAAGTCTAAAGTTGTACTACTGGGGCTAGTCAATATCTTCTCGATTTAATTGATATCTTAGCTAAAGTGTTGTTTATTGAGAGATTGTAAGACCTATTACCTGCACCGTAAGTTGTCACTGCTACCCTTAATGCCCTTGCACATATGCCTTTGTTCTTTTATATTCAGTAGTTAATGTGAAAGTGTACTTGGATCTGATTAAGGAACTGTGTACTTCTAAGTTCTTACCCTGGATTATTAGTAATATCTTTAGTACTCAAACAGAAATGCCAGATATTAATATTCTACCACTGTTTCTGCTGAGTCGCCTTATATTTCCAAGTTGTTGGTTTTGGTTGTATTTTTTGGAAGACCATCCTTTTTCTATCTAAACTACTTTAGTCTAAGCTTGGTTACAGTTTCCAGTTTCTTCCAACTAGTAGGGGGGGAGGCTCTTATGACATTTGAGTAAACATTTAGGATGGAAATTTCAATCGCAAAGTATATATTATAAGTTGCTCAGAGTTCTATTTGTATCATTATAGGGTATCGTATCAATAATATTGTATGCCTTGATGGTTAAAAATACTTAAGTCTTAAAAATGTTTACCTTTACCTCAGTTGGTTGGTGGATATACTGTGTATGTATGACAAAGCTGGGTTTTTCTGCATTATTCATTGTTGAGTTGACCAGGTTGTATCCAAAAGCAAAATATCCAAGATTTTTTTTCGTAGGCTGGCTCCGAGCAGGGTATTCTTCCTATTTATTTTGCAGTTAAATGTGAAAAAGTAAGAATATGATGTGGGGCAGCAAGTTTCTAATGTAGTACACCACGTTTTTCGTCTTGTTTTGAGGTACTTTCTCCGGCATCGCATATTAAGAGATTGTTTTTTTGTAGATGGTTCTCTTAAGCTAGATAAATATTCTCAGAACGCGATGTTGTGTTACGAGTTAGTATAATAAAATATTATAAGCTACTACCAAATGACTAAACTATGTCTACAAATAGAATATCCAGGTAATGTCTTTGCATTATAAATTCGTTAATGATGTTGTCAAAGGCCTTCTTTCTTGGAATAGTGGAGCTTCTAAGTCCAGAGCATTGTTGAGAATCGTGAAGGGCATCTAGTATTTTTTCCCAAAAAGTGTTATATATGCTTGTGAAAAGCTTGAAGTTGGAGTTCAGAAAGTATATTGAGGGGGTTGGGTCAGCTGTACTACCTTCTTGTCTAGATAAGGATAACATTTGCTCTATATATCCTGTTCATTTTATACAATTTAAACTTATTCTTTCCCAGAACTTTTGAATGTCTCCATTTTTTACATCTGCACCTTTGGCATCACTTTGAGTAAATAATATCTTACTACATTAGGTCATGGTGCTCTAGTATTCTACAGGGATACAATGTATGATTGAATTTTGCTCTTCATCGAGGGATTGATATCTATTTTTCTTTCAAGTATCTCATCCTTATTTTAAATCTTGCTTCCGTGTCACTTGATCTGTAGATAGCTGATCAACTCCATATTGCTTGTTTTGCATGATTTCTAGGTATTCTTTCCATATAAGAAAACAAACAGCTACTCCAACTTTGTTGTGGATTTCATCGTTTAAAATTCCTCATTGGTATTCTTCAATATCTATAGTTTTTCAGCAGTCGGTACCTTTTTTCAGAGCTTCTTTTTTCGAACAAAGGGTTAACTTTTGAGATCACTTCTTGTAACCACTTTCCGCACTCGCCTCACGAAGTTTCTTTTAGGTTTCGGCTAATATTCCTCTTGTTTCTCATACATAAATTATGGCAAATGACTGGCTGACACCTAATTAACAAAAAAGTTTGATTAGAATTATTACATTATGCTAGGCTGTATGTTGCTTTAGTTAGATTGTTGTTCTACATGGAGCGAATGATGTCGATCACGATCTCGTAGTGCCCATTGAGGTTTTTATTTAGCTCTAAATATTCACTAATGTATATATATTTATGAAGATTCTTATTCATCGTTTGGTTGCACAAATGCTACAGTTTAGCTATATTTTATATCTTTTTTCCTGCTATGTTTCATCTGAATGCTAATGAGTGCTCTAAATGATATCTTGCCGGAGTTACGTTTACTCGAAAGCATGTAGTAGATGCTCAGTCATTATATGTTTATCGAGACTGAAACCCAGTTTTATATGAGCAAATAGCTAATTCTGGGTGACCCCTATTATCTGCCTTTTGCGTAAAGGTAAGGTGCTTTTTAGAAGTTTTCTTACCAGTTACTGTTGAATGTTTAACATTTGTAACTTTTTTCTTTCTAAAACAAAGCTAAGAGTATTCTATAGATGTTAATGCATGACAAAAATCTTTATTTTCCAGTTTTTAGCTCATTTCTATTCACTTTACTTTTAAACTCCTTGCAAATGAGGGCCAGCCCCTTTATTTTTAGGCTGTCTCGCTTTGTCTTCTGGTTCATCAGGTACATGTGGTAGATTGTAATTTTATGTCCAGTGTGAAAACCGTAAACATTAAAAATTAAATTTGCCCTTCCATCTAGCTTCGCAATCATGGTCGGGATCCTGTCGCTACTACGTTAAACATCCATTACTCGGTAAACTAGCTCCTCAGTGAGGTAGGTAGCTACGCCAGTGACCCTTCATCGTTATTTGAATAAGACCTCCTTCTCAAATCAGGACAAACAAGCACATTATCTCTCTTATATATTCATGTTTTTGGTTTTACAGATCTTGCAACATCATGATTTCTACCGTTGTTGACAGTTGTAGTTGGCCTCTGCTCTTAAAAGCAGTTAAACCACCAACATTCCCATAGATCAAATTAGGTACGTGATTCCATCAAATAGCCGCCCCTGGTACTTCTTTCTAAAGTTTAGTCAGGTTGATGCAGATAAAACTCTGTGTTTTTCTTACGTCCTTGACTTTCCTTACACAAGCCCAAAATTTTCCTTAGTAAATTACTCAGAGCCTCACCTTTTCTGTCTACAACAAGACATTATAATGTTGCATTACTGAGGTTAAACAAGAGAAAGAAAAAGCAAAATGCCAGGTCAAAACTTGCCAGTAGCTGTTGTCACCACTTTATGCGTGTCATTGATTGGATATACACAGCTCGCAGCACAGCAAATTTTCAGAGGAGAGGTAGCTGTTATTGATTACATATTTCTTTAGCGTAAGCCGGTTATGGTCGATTCCTTCGATCTCGCAATGTTTCGCCGTGACAAACATTTAAAAGAGTTAGAACTGGCAGAAAAAAGTGCAGCGTAAAAGCTTAAAACTTAATAAGGCTATTTCATCTTATCCAGCTTATCCTCGTGTAACTTGTAAACATCAATTGGCTCCAGCTTCCTCCACTTGCCTTTCGAAACTGAATAAACATTATTAACTCCACCTGATGCCCCATCACGGCTTGTTGCATGATAAATGGCATTTCTTCCGAGTTCAATAGCTTCTTCCTCAGTCATATCCCAACGATAAGCCGTATCCAAAATTCCATAAGCAAAAGTACTTCCACTCCCAACACTGAAGTATGGAGTATCCTTCGTGGCTTCTAATCTACTGGCGTCATTATCTACATAATACAACTGCTCTCCAGTATTATCACTACCAATAACCATACTTCCGATACTTAACCCACTTCCTTTGTATTGATTCATGACGTTTACCAGCATTTTACTCGCTGCTCTGACTGATATTTCTTCCCTATTTCTTAGTTGATGTAATCGGCAACGCATTCCCAAGTTTCTTTGCCAATACAGGCAATCAGCAGCCCCCCCAGCCATCGTACCAATGAGCTTATCAGTAATCGGAATGACTTTTTGCACGGTTTGAGAGGAGACATATGATCCCTGTGACGCACGAGAGTCCACAGCAACAATAATTCCACCTTGGTATTTGAAGGCTAGCGTGGTTGTACCCTTATCGAACTTTACTTTCTTCCCGTTGTCTTTATATGTTCCAGGGGAAAAATGATTAGAAACAAAGGTAGCTGGTGAAAATTTTGGAGCTATTGGGAACTCATTCTTATACTGCAAATGAGGTGGTAAGGCCTTTTTTCTTGCAAATGGACCAGAGAGGGTTTTTTCTGAAGGTAAAGCCAAGATATTCATGAACTCTTTTTTCTTTCCTTTTGTTTTCAAAATTTTGGGTAATTCAAATGAAGATAATCAATATTTGAGCAAATGAAATTTTCCACCAAAAAAGCTTATAAGGAAAACTTAACCAACACGAATGTACCTTTGGAGAGGAAGACTTGTTGAAGTGTTGCGGCAGCCCGCAGCGACCTTTGGGTACAATAGCACTAGAAAAACTGACAACACACAGAAAGAAACTCTTCAATACAAAGATCTCGATGACTTTGAATACTTATATCTTAGCTTTAAAGGTTTCATCCAGCCACTGAAATTGAATGATGCAACAGTTATCCAAAGCAAAGAAGACTTTTTAAAATTTGCTGTGTTTTGTTATTTTTGCCAAAAAGAATGGTAAATTTCCAGAATATTGAAGCTTAGGATTGTGAAGGAAGGTTTTAATTATGGTGGAGATTTTGTTCTGTACAGGGAAAATCCTGACAGATGTCACTCAACATACGTTGTGAAGGTAGTAGACAAGAATAATACAGGTATTTAGTGCGGTTCTTTTGACTATAGTACCCTTTATGGATATTTATCGTCAATCTAGAATAGCAAACACAGCAAGAAAAGTACTACTTTGTTCAAACTCGTCAATGTTAGAGCTTGCTGATTTGTTCTGCAGCAATAAACGAACAGTGGAAGTCTGAAGGAAACAAGGAGTATTTTATTCAAAAGATTGCCTCTAACCCATTCTCTGCCGTCGTCATAAACCTAACAGAAGTGAAACGATTCGCGACATAAACATGTCTTTTTAATTTACATTTCCGCAATAGAACCGGTCGATGCATTCCAAACATATTTAGATAAAAAATAATTCTCTTCCTGAAATATTTTATTTTTGTCAACAACTTCATCAATTATTTCATCGCTTTCCATAAGTGTTGCTTTTTTTTTCTCCAGAGCTACTTTCCTTTCTTTAAACTTTTGAACTTCATGACCCAAGCTTCTCGCCTCAGACTCAAGTATACTTACTTTTTCTTTCCTGCTAGCAACTTCCTTATCTATACCTGATATTTCTAAGTATAATTTGTCCTTGCTTTCCGCTTGCAGTCTTGATCTCTTCCCTATCTGCTTCATTAAGTGTGTTTTAAGTTCTTCACGTCGCTTCACAACTTCTTCGAAACAATATTTAATTTTTTCTTCATATTTAGTATGGTCCCCTTTCGTCCTCTTAGGTAACAAGGAGAAAAGCTGCTCCATGTCTTTGTCAATTGTCTCGTCCATGATAACGGTTAAGTTTTGGCCTGTTGCAGTTACAACTAACTTTTGGCCGTATTCTCAATATGCAATTCGAAGTAGATACCTGTACACAAAATCTACTAGGAAACAAACATTCCATTGAGAAATGAGCAGAGCAAACACAGCAAAGATACACATATTATGGTCAATGGTATCCCTGGGACTTGGGCTTCAGGTTATGGTTGTGTCTCGGAAAAACAACGATCTCCAGCAGCAACTCCAGAAGTATGAAAATGTGGATGCAGCAGCCACAAACACAACCAAGCAGCAGAAAAAAGAGATAACAAAAGGTCAGTCCAAGATCTCACTAGAACCAGTGGACACGTCTTCTGTTAAGATACCTAAGCTCGTTTAAACCTTAACTATCCAGTGCCACAGAAGCTTTGACCACAAGCTTTCTTTCTGCGAATGATGTCACTAAGCTTGTAATATTCTAATGACGTCATTAACGTGCTCGGTTGTCTGAAACATTTCAACGAATAAAACTGCAGGTGAAAAATGTCTTCAGAAAGCGTGGAAGTGAAGGAAATCAAAGCACTAACCGTTAAATCAATGGTTGAAGGGTCAAAATATCTTGAATCTTTCCGTGAGTTGTTGATTAAGAGAAAAGCGTCGGAAAACCTCTTGTTTATCTTGTATATATAAGGAACTGCTATTATGTTCATAGTGAGGCCAACGAGTACAAGGAATTTTGTAAAGATAAAGGACCAGATGATTATGAGGTAGTCAGACAAAGTGCAATAAAAATAGCTGAAAAGTTTTTACCTGAGGAAGCAGAGTACGCAGTCAACATGGGAGACATTATGAAGCGCCCAATTTGTGACACTTTGGACTGGACGGACCCTTCCTCTAAAGGTGGGTTTTATACAGATTCACCGTTTCAGTTTTCGCTTGGACTTAGCTTTGCGGACTATGAATACGAGGAAGAATCGCCGCAAGAAAAATTCTTTGCACTAGTTGAAGTGTTTGACGAAGCTATAGTTATGTTTAATACAGAACTAGCAAAGAATTTCCTCTGGGTATTTCAGGATCAAGAACTACGTGCCTATTGGGCTAGAGAGCTGACACTAGTTCAAACCTGGCATTTCACAGGATTAAGCTCCATTTTCAAAGTTTCCGAGCACACACAGTATTCTCTAAACCACTTTAATGTAGTTTCTACGTATCTTCATGAAAGAAAGAACTTGTTTCAAAGCCTCCAGCCATTCATGAAGCAAGCTCAAAGAACAGTGGCTCAGTATATATCTGGATTTGAATCCATTAAAGGTAAGAGAGTCCCAAGAGTTGAGTTGATGGATCTTATGCAGACCAAACTTCCAGCATGTGGTTGGTTTTGTGCTGTTGTAAATGGGATGGAAAATACTATGAAAATTTTTCTTCAGGAACATGCTAAACTGATAGATGAAACAATAAGTAAATTAATGGAATTTAAAGTGAATGAAGAACAGACGGTTAGAAGCGAGTTCCAGAATATTAAGCTGAAAGATGGCACTGTCATTGAACACTTTTCTAGAGCTGTGGAAAAGAAAGATATAGAAGAAATGTATAATTGGCAACAAATTGTTGAAAGCACTCAAAATAGAATTAAGAGTTTGGAGGATGAAATCTTGCTTCTTCGAAAGAACGGGTTTAGAGATGTTGCGTTTGAAGAAGGTAAAAGAGGTGAGATAAATCAGCTACATATTAAGAAAATGCATTTCTACACCAAACTGTCAGCCAAGGAAGACTCCTTGCGGCGTAATTTGACCTTCCATTTTCAGCAGCTTGAAACCTGGGAGTTCCAAAGGCAACAATCAGTTCTAGAAGCCTTGGCAGGTATTAAGTTTGCTGATCATACATTTTACGAAAGAGTCCAGAAGTTTCTGAAAACAATTCTAGGCCAGTTTACAATGTCTACTATTAAGAACAATATAGAAAAATTTCTTGTGGCTGAAGACATGGATGTTGAACCCTTAATTGGTTTAGTTGATCTTCAACCAGAAACGATTGAACCTTTTTTCGATATGGTAGCTGTGTTTAAACATGTTTGTTTTGAGTACTTTGGAAACCTTGCTGCAGTATTTGCAAACATTATTATCAGGTATAAGAAACACTTGCTTAAATCGGTGGAGGCCGCAAATGTAATTAAGCTGAATGAAGTTAATCATTTCTTAAACTTGAGATTGCAGAATCTGTCCGAACTTAGCCGATACCCTAATGCCCATTTAAAGAATCTATTCGAAACTGCAGTCGTGCGTATTTTTTCCCAGAGAGTAGTAGCAGATAAGTTTCCAGAAGAGTTGCTAGGTGGATGGGATGAGGCAGAGAGCTCTTTAGTTCAAAACTTACTAAATGATTTAGATAAATGTCAAAAAGCATTTGAGCAGCTCCCTATCTACGCTGATATATCTGAATCTGTGAGCAACTACAAGAGAATGTATAAAAGTTATATGCGAAAGTGGAAGGCAAGAAATGGCGTAAGAAGGGTGAAGCAAACTACGCAGACTATTTTTGCTCTTTCCGAGAAACAGAAATCTTCAAGACTCACCGAAGAAGAGCAGATTAAGTTATTAGCTGCGCGTGAAGCTATGGAGGAGCACAAAGTTGTATACACAGACGCATTTACTCAGCATCAACAACTGGTTGAACACAAAAGGAAAATACTTGAGAAGTTATTCAAGCCTTTTGAGTTTTGCATTAAAGGCGTTGAAGGAATATTGCAGTCTCAGATTGAGAACTTGGATGTCTTGATGGACTTGAACAAGAAGTTCAAAACAGACTTGAACATACTAGAAAGTACGCAAGAGGTCGGGGAAAAAGTAATTTCCAAGGATACCGCTTCTTTGAAAATGGCTCTTACCTTTGCTGCTTTTGACCAATATAACTTGTATGAAGTTCCGTACTACGAATAGATATAGAAATCTTAGAATCTTTATATATTTAAATCCCCTTAAAAGTTTCCCTTCCTATGCAAATACATTTAGTTCTTTTGTCTCAATCCTCTTTTTTTCTTTTCACGTGGCCCATGTCCATGATGATGTCCATGACCTTCGTGATTTGGAGGAGGAGGTGGCGGCATCTCCCCATATTCGTACTCACCAACCGGTGGATAGGGATGCGTCCAGTTACCAGGATGAGTCCAGTTACCAGGTTCGAAATCTCCATGAGGAGGCCAAGAGTGGGTATAGTTCCCATATTCGTACTCATCGACGTGTGGAGGAGGAGGACCATGTGGTCCATGCCCATGATGCCCAGGATGGCCTCCATGTCCACGACCTAGGTGCCTAACAGGAGCAGTGGTATCTGCTTCAGTTAGAGCCAAAGTACTAATAGCTGCATAAAGTATAGTTTGAACTTTCATTTGTATTTGCTTCAACTAGTTTCTCCGATAATTTTCCGTCGAAAATATTTGTGTCTAAATACTCTATTTTCTTACTCATCTTGGTTCCACAGAGACGCAAGTTTTGTTTCGGTCCTTGTTTTGGGTTTGGAACGAATATTGCATTACTACGGAAAGATAAACTCCGAAACAATAATAGTTTCGATAAAACTTAACCATTCATACTACCTTTTCATCACAAATTTAAAACAATAATTACTTATCGCCCAGATAATTTAAAACTTTTGTTTTCTAGTTGATATTGAAAATGTATTTGTATAATGCTAAGTCAAGCAAAACATACTAAGACCCAGTATATCAGGGTAGCTGCGACTGAGCTAGAAAAGACTTTGCGTCGAAGAGGACAAGATAAATAACATCTTGGGTAGAAGTGGACGAGATAGAGATATCCTTTTCTTGAAGCTAACAAGGTAAAGAAAGTTTTGCGTCAAAGCTGTCAGTTTTAAATATGTAGTTGTCCCTCTTTTAAGCACTCCACTCTTTGGTAAAACATTGGAACTGGCTTTCCGAAGCTTGACTTGAAAACACCTTAGTTCAAGAAAAAACTCAACTTGAACACAATTTTGAATGTGGAAGCTGTCATTTTATTTTCTATCAAGAAACTTTATTCTGTATGTGTAAGAAATAATATCCAGGTTTCATAATGTTTAATGCTTTGTGTACACTCGAATTAACAATTGGAAAGTAGAAGAAACATTTATATCACGAGCGCAAGACTGCATATCTGTTCGGGTAGCATGCTTAAGGGGAAAATAGATACTATTCCGAAATTTCAGTCTCGAAAGTTATCATTTACATTAACAAGACTTTGCAAACTTATTTTGCTTATAAAGATCTTTTCTCTTCAACACTTCATAAAGGTCATTGCAATAAATCAGCTGGGCTGCTAGCTTATTCTCAAACTAACAGAGAAAACTGTGTCACTGCTTAATTTATTGCCCCTGTGGTGTTTTATTGGGTGACCTGCAAACGGAGTGTTGCGTAGATCCATTTCCGACATAAAAGTTCTGATAAGAATGACTTCATTGCCGACTTCCACAAGAGAAAACTAGTGTAAAGCGCGGACTGAAATTAATCGTATTTGTTAACCTAGCCTTCAATACATACTTTAAACTCTTAACCAACTCTTCAACTGTACTTCAAGAATTATCTTATTATTTTCGTGTATACAAATAATCGTCATTGATGAGACTCGAGAAAGAACTTTGAGTCGAAAATATAATTAAGATAATGAAAGCAATATTCTAAGCTAAGTTCCGTACTAAAGGTGTATATCGACATTTAGGCATCTCTCTTACTCCGCAAAAGCGGAAACATAAATCTCACGTATTTAATTGAACAGCAACATAAACAGAAGTTGCAGGGGACTTAGACTTTCATGCTCCATTGACGCAGATGACACTGTGAAAGGATTTGCAGATTCTTTCTAAGTCGATAAATTAGAAAAATTCTCTATAACTATTGAGGGCGACCTTAAACTAAGCTTTTACGTAAATATCTTAGCCGTGTTACTCGATTGCTAAAGCCATCACGATGTAGGATGTACTGAAAATTGAGTGACCAGTCTCTTTACCGACAGAGTAAACGTAACCAAAGAAAATTGAGCTTCTGTTGATGGTTTTTTCAGCATGTAAACATTTTCTAAGCATTTCTAGTTTCAATGCCGAACAAATGTTTCATGGAAACCCTTCAGGTTTTCATAGAGTTAATGTTATGTATATACTAATCAATCATGTAGGTTTATCAATTATCAGTTATTGATGATTATAACAATATCAAATAGTTTGTACAGCATTTTAGGAAATTATGATATTACTTATCTTATGGCAGAATCCTATATACAAAACAACAATAAAAGAGCAGAGCTAACTTCAAGCTATAATCATAATAAAAGTGAGACCCTTACAATCGTACAGCCTTAACAATATAAACCTGAGTTCATTCGGCTAACATAAGCATAAGGCGCTTTTTCTTGGCTCATTAACAATACCTCTTACGAATTTGAATGTCAGGTCGTTATATACTATTCCAAGGAAAGCCTGATCTAACTCAGTTAGCAAGCGTAGCTTTCTTGTTGGTTTTCTTGCTTCAATCTAGAGTATCTAACTATTCGGTTGTTTATTCCGAGCAGTTTAAGTTGCAAGCTAAGCAATCTAATAATAACTGACTCGAAATTTAATTGATATTATGCGCACGTAACGTTTTCAATTAACTGGGCACATCATCTTTGACACGATCTGGTAAAATTAAGCTAGTCATGTGGGAACCTCTATATTTTGTTGTGCTATGTAATTGAGGCTTAGTTTCAACCTGAATAATATTAAGAATAAATGTTAATATATGCGATCTGTTCGTGTTATTTGCACGATATTAAATCTGGCAACTCTTACAAAAGAAAATTTCTTGGGAGTTGAAAAAAACTTCTGATCTCGAAAATATGGATTAAAAGTTTGCATACAAAAAACAAAATGCACGGATGTACATTTATGGAAATTCTATTTAGTTCAACAATTAGGGCGTGACAGGGTACATAATCTGTACGGATTGTGCGATGATGCACTGAATTCCTTACCATGAGTATATGGGAATAAATTGAAAGTGAATGGTGCCATATGTCGCTTCTCAAAAGGCAATGCAGCAAATTATAGCTAAGAAACTTGACTGTAAAACACTATGCTTTGTGGAGGTGAAAAAATCAGACTTAGAATTAAAAAACACGACAATTACTTCATAGCAAAACAATACCATATGTTGTATTTAGCCATCCAATCAGCACCCTCAGATCTTTCTACATAGTTACCGACTATTCTACTCAGTTACTCATTTACAGATTCAATAACCTTTCGTCAATCAAAAACTTGTCCACGTTGCCATTATATTATTCTTGTGATAGTTACAGATGCTAAAGAATTTGAAATCAATAGTTCGAGCCAATTTAATATTGTTATTAGATCATCAGAACTGTTGTATTTTATTCGTATACGGATTAACCAACCGAGTTCACTAATACTGTAAGGGCAAATACACAGAAACAATTTGACACACACTAGCTAATTAAACCACATACAGTATAGCTTGAAGATTTGCAACAAAAATCTGAGATAAGTTGAGCTGCCTACATGTCAAGTTTATGTACTAAAGTTTATTCTGTAGTTTCAAGAGCTACTATTCATGACGAGACTATATCCAGACTCAAAGGTGGTATTCCTGTTGAAGCACAGAAAATCTTTCCAAAAGCCTTGCTACTAAGAAGACTCCTAAGCCTGAATACTGTGTAAATTTCCAAGGATTTAAATAAAGAATGAAAAAAGGGTTTATTTAATACCAGTGTCATGATAGAATAAAATATTGGCGAGTTTCAACTTGCATTAGATGTAAAAAGGGTGCAATTCTTTCCACATACAGCATCTTTAACATGCAATATGAGGTGAACCATATGCAATAAAAGCTGCAATGAAAACTTCAATATGGCGACTTCAGATAAGGCTGACTAAGTGGAATTCGTTTAATACAAGTTGAAAAGGAAAATGAGGCGATTTTCAAGAAAAATGAGTAGCGCATACAGGGGTAGATGTTCATTACTTTCGCAAAATAATGCATAGCAGTTCATATAAAGCTTAGTGCATATTATAAATACGCTCGGTGCCTGACTTTATTTGGTGTTATTTTCATTTTCTTCTGTGTAACATATTATAATTTACTTCATACTAAGGATAGCTTGGAAACCTTGGTGATTTTTTAACTTGGTCTTTGTCAGCTATCTGTCGTTCCTCCAAATGTAGCCCAATAAGAAATTTGTGTGCGTGTGCGTATAAACATAATATATTGGAGAATTAATCTATCATAGTAGCAACATTTGATACAATAATATGAGATATTCCGTAGACAATATGTCTATTATCTTGACTACTGTATTAAATCGGGATTTTAGTATTTTTTTTTACTTGCTGCAGTTAATCTTCTAATACTTTGCAAGATTTGATAAAATAGTGTAGCAACGCGTCGCGGTTCTGAATAAGATAAAATCCATATCCACAAACACTGCTTGCTCATAAAACATTTTAAAATAACAAATTTCCCTTCCAATATTCTTAATATGTTATATTTCTTCCACTTCAAGATCACATAATAACTTGGTGTCATATGCTAAGATATTGAAATTGTTCCCAAGTCGTCTTCTCTTTCATTGAATGAAAGGCGCTTCCCATTGATTAAACGAAAGTATTCACCGATTTGAACATTTTGGTATCATCCTTAGGCTACCTTATTTTTCTAGCAGAGCTTTGAATATTCTTGTTTACGCTTAGTATTTTGTTTTTAATTAATGCATTAAATTGCTCATGGTAGTCTCAAAATATACGTGTATTCTGGTACCATTAGATGTTTATAACCGTTACACCCAGTTGCTTCCATTTCGTTGAAGTATTGTTTACTATTATCAACTGCATCTAATAAAGGATTATAATTATGAAACTATCACGTAAAGCTTTTCTTATATCATAAAAGAAATATCTAGCCATAATCCATCATCAGAGCATTACGTTATCTCGTTGGATATGTCTGGTTACTGCTTGATGAGTGCGACAAATATAATTAATGTAAAAAGAATCCCCCAACAACAGTATCAGTATATTTATACACGAAGGCATGATATTAAAATATCGTTTCCGGAATCAGTGTTTACTACAAGAGAACTCTATAATAGGAAGAATTACTTTACATTTCTCATGTCTACAATCAAATCAAAATTATCAGTATTTCCCATAACATACGCCTCTTTTTCTCCTTTTGCCACATTTTTTTTGTATGTTTCTTCAGCACGATTATTACCCTTGAATTCTATGCACTCATGTCTTACTTAGAGTAAGTATATAACCACTTCACAAGCATGTTTATTATCCTAAAAAGTTTTTATTGAAACATTGCGATAAACTAAAGTATGATACAGGATTTCACGAATTTAGTTTTCTGTTGCGTTTAGTATGGACATTCTGGCAAACATTACCATTTTTAGGATATAAGCTCTTAAATTTCACAATTTTCTCAAATATTAATGCCATATGTTGGAATGTGAGTTTATTATATGTTACTACAACAACTGGTATTTCCTGAATTTGTATAGAATACTTCAAGATACATATGGATAGTATGTGACTCAGATCATTATCCATCAATTGCCTTGAAAATGTTTTTCTTGTGATTTTATTTACAAATAACATTAATAAAAGTTATCGTGCCCTATGATGATTATTTTACTTAGCATTAAATGTTTTCTTTGTTAGGTACTATGAAGGTTTTTATGTTCCCAAATGGTGTATATTTTCCAGATGGCAAAATTTTCATATTTGCCGTGTAGTGCATATGTGTCGTTAGCTTATACAGAAAGTTATTTGAACTATTTTATTTTTGTGAGAGAAATAACTGGAAGATTTGTTCATTAAAACTTAACCCAATATAGTGTTTCATGGGTCATTTGCGATAAGGTTTGTTTCAGGATATTCTCATTCTTGTTATAAATATAATATCATAGGGTTCTATGTTAATACTGTGCTCTCTTAAGTAATCCTATTCTTTGTTGGTATCCTTTCCTTTTACTTTAGTTGAGCACTACTTTAAAACTTGACTAATTCTTGGTATGGTACAAATTGTACGTTCTTATCATCTATATTTTCTATCTGTTGAATCTGCCTTGATGCAAACTAAATCTTACAGATATTTCAACAAGTTAGTTTTCAACGCTTATTTTCCTTATGTATTTTCATCTATTTCATACTGTGAAATGGCTAAATATTGCAATTTTGTTTACCAAGAGCAAGAATCTTGTCTCAAAGTCATTATTCTTAGCTTTTTCAATCACAATTACTTGGCAATATACATCCCGTTTCTAATAATATAACTCTTGTTTTAAAAAGATCGATCTTAAAATACTTACTGTTAAGGCTCTGTAGCTACACTGACTAAAGAGATTTACTAATTGGATAATTATTGGGCTTCACATATTAGTTTTGTTCAATTTGTTAATAAACACCATTTTTTAATCTCTTAGTAACAAAATAGCTTGATCATTGCACCCTCAGATAGACCCTTGGTTATATATAGAGTTTTCAATGATATCATATGTCTTGGTTTACAATATTAGGAGGCAAAGGGGCTTATTCTAAAGGGTAATATTATAATCCATTGATAATAGCTACATCATCTATTTAAAATCCGTCCTTATTTCAGTATTGAAATTTTTTAGATTGTTGGCTCAATATCAGGTTTGTTATAATACAGTGCATTTTGCTTTAACAACTCAATTTTTCATTTTATTATTTGGTAAGTTTATATTTCGAGGAATTTATGCCTTTATATTTATTTACTAAAAATATTTATATAACTGACTCTGTATTTTCTACCTTCAGTGTCATAACCTTATAGTGTGCTTACTAAAACAATTTTTCCAAACATAATACAACTTCTAAATAGACTTCTAAAATTCATCGTATAATTACTGTAAACAAATTTTACTAAATCCTCATCTCAATACAGAAACATTAATCTTTTCCGCTCTTATTATTTTAACATGATTAATTATTTATTCATGAGCAATCAATTCACCTTTGCAATAATATTAGATTTGATTCAAAAGGTTTAATTAACCTAGACATATAATTAATAGAAATTAGAGCAAGTAAACCGAATCTTAACCAGTATTCTATTCAGTCACAGAGCCCTAAGCCTTCATTACAGCTCCTTTTTTTCTTGATACCTCGCTCCTATATATATATATATATATGTGTGTTTTACTTTACAAATACATCTAATCACAAAGTCTATGTTCTTTCTATTACATAAATCTTTCACTACTAAACTTTCATTTTCTGTTTCTTTTTGTATGACGCAACTATTATTATGGTTATGTGGTTACACAAATTGATTACAACCTTAAAAGGAAATCTTTTTTTTTCGCTGATTAATACAATGTCAAAAGGAATTACAGTAACTCACTTGCATATCTTATTACTAAAATTTACTTGTAGTACTACCCTTTTTAAAGTATTAATTGATATTGTTGTATACCTGAAGGACCGGATTTCTGCCGTCATTATTTTGCAATAACTGCAATCAAGTATTAAGTGTGCTACATCATTTATTGGTTCGGTCGGCAACGTCCTTGTCACAAATTCTGAGCAGTCTTTTACAAATAAAACTAAAAATCACATTTCTTGTTGCCAAGTAATAAATTTCATATGTTGAAAACTTAAATTGTCTTAGTAAGTCTGAAAGATCATATCCTTAGGAATAATACATATTCCTTAAGCGCCATATATATTCTTTTAATTTAATTAGGATTATGGATTTTGAAACCCCCTAATTCAATATGACAGCACCGTTCCTTATGTTAGTACCTTTCCATTGAATTTGATTCTTAATATAATAAGATATATACTTTTTCTTCTATGTGCATCTTATCAACATAGTAAAAATGAATAATTTATACCAAGTACAATGGAACTAATTTAACTTAATTCTTACACAAAACCGAAATTCACCACCTGTTAATGAAATATGTTTATTAGCCAGGTCTTTTCCGTGGGTTATGAGTTAGAACAATAGGAAATTCCATGAATCGTTTAGTAGTATCAGAAACCATACGCAAGAAAACATCAAATGCTGCTTTCCACAGTTAATGTTACTGCTCCTAATTAAAATACTATAAATGACCTATGAAACTTTAGTTATTATAGATTCAATCCTTTAATCTTAAAGTTACCTTACTTTTTTGTTGCTAATTTACTCGGCACTTGCCAATATAATCATAAGATTTTCAACACAGAAGCTATTATCGAGATCATTTGAAGAATTCAGTATTAAAATATATAAAATATCGCACCTTGGCGCTAATCAAGCAATTTTATTATATTTTACTTAAATCCAGAGATATTATTTGGTAAAGGTTGTGAATCAAAAAAAACAGTTAAATCTTTGTTCATGAGAGTTAAGTGGATGTATACTTGCCTATGGCTTCATGGATATAGCCCAACCATTAATTTATCTTTTCTTTACTTCATGTTGTTCATCATAGTCTTTTCCTTATGACACATGTATTTATTATGATTTTTTTCATTTTTTTAGGTCAACTGGCAATAAGTAACCTACTATTTTCCCAAATTTAAGAATTTGCGGTTGATAGTAACGATCATGATGTAACTTCCCAAAACCACTATATTTCTAGGGCACTGTTTCCATTTAGTACTATCTAC
The DNA here is from genome assembly GCA_015227615.1 of Labyrinthula sp. Ha. Classification (NCBI taxonomy): domain Eukaryota; class Bigyra; order Labyrinthulida; family Labyrinthulaceae; genus Labyrinthula; species Labyrinthula sp. Ha. The sequence goes on from JAALGZ010000006.1 coordinate 389,958, forward strand.
TCTATATTTCAATGACAATTAAAATACAGAGTTGAAAATATAAACAGTCGTGATTATCTTTTAGTTGTTTCTTTATTCCATTAGGCTAAAACTCTTTTTCTATGAGCGAAATATTAAAATAATCAGAAACCAAAACTAGGTGATATAAACCACCCACTTAGTTGGTATTAAGTAATAGGTGTTAATAGCAAAAAAAGGTGGATGACCGATAGTTTTATAATTATTATTTTTTATTTTCAATGGTTTCATACCTAGGAGGTGACAGGGTACAATTTTTGCTATAGATTTTACATAATCCAAAATTTATTTGAGTTTAAAATTTTGGAATGGTATTTATCCCAGTGGAGAATCACTCACCAGGTTTTTCGGCACTTTTTATCAGCAAATTAATAAGCAACGAATCGTAATTCTACTGGTGCAAGATCTAAAATGATGCCCCGTGAATTACATTCGATATGTGTTATTCAAGAGAGATGGGAATTTAAACTGATTACTCGGCAGCTAATCATTGATTAACCAGTGTCACATATTCCGTTCTGGCACGTAGCGGAAGAGAAAATTGACTGAAACAAGAAAAAAAACTTAATTATTCCCTAACGTATTTTTGTTAAATCCTTGTAGACGCTACCGTTATCAAAAATGTCATGTGATACCTAAGCATTCGTTTGCTGGAATGCATCTCTTTTAATAAGAAGGAACTAAAATTAATAATCAATGTCTTATATAGTAAGAGAATATAGCTAAGATCACTGTTCATTCATAGGTCAGACTAGTAGCTTCTATGATTTAATACTTTCTTTTGAGGCCTTAATTTAAATGTCCTCAAAGGCTCTAAATAAATTTCATCATCAGGGAGTAGTATTACAGGCTTTAATCTAAGACGTTTCAGTCAATAATCTAACAGACAACAGAGAGCTCTCGCTTAAACTAAGCGATGAATTCTCTGAAAAAATACTTTTCACAAGCAGAAAACTCAAAAGGTTGATCAATTTTTGCAAATATAGAAGGATTTCTTACTTTTAAGGAATTTTTTACTTTTCTGAGCCCATATTGTATGTCGTTTGTGCCTCATGGAATGCGCATTCGCCTATGCAGCTATATACCTGACCTGGACCATGTTATATAGATTTATTAGAGCAGTCTGAATATTTGTAATCCTTTGCTTCTTGATTGAGAAAAAGCAGTCTAAGATTATCCTTAAGTTATCAGAGTTCGTCATTCTTTCGGCACCAGTATACTTGTAGCTTTTTTGTGGGCGGAAAATCGACTTTCTATTTTAATTATTGGCAATAGTTATATTCTAAACCACTGCAAAAATTTTAATGTCAGCCATCAGGTTCATTGTAATTAACCCCAGCTACTAAAAATTCTAAAACATGGGTTATCCTATGTAATATAACCTTTCTTACGAATGTATATCAGGCCAAGGGTACATTATGGTTTTAGCAAATGATATCACACAAGCAAGTAGTAAACCATTTTTTTTGAATGAAGAAGTAGCCACCTATAGATAAATAATAAACTAAGCTTACATAATCAAGTACTTTTTCTCGATTGTTGGGTTGAGGAACAATCACACTTATTAAGCCCTAAATGCTCTCTCTTTCTCCTTCTCGCCTAAAGAATGACTGAATTATTCGGCTCTCATTTTTCATAAAAATTTCCTATCGGTGACTAGGTTTCAAGTGGTCTATGTCACATCCCGCCAGGTTTTTGTTCATTAAGTTTCTTATCGTATGCCAATATGATATTGCGAGAAGAGGTAGGTTTTACTCTTAACCTAGGAGCTTGGTTTGAACAGATATCGGTATCCTCATCGTTCTGCGACCATGAAGCAGATCTACTACCAACCTCTCTTCAATGACATAGATCATAATAGCATTAAACGAGCTCACCCTACATAATCTGTGATTATATTTTAATGGTGTTACTTTTTGATTTTTGTTCGTAGTGAAATTCGGGATATCATTTGCCACTTTTTTCTTTTCCATTTTAGCTCTTCATTGTTTTGGGATACTTGGATTGAGCGAAGTATCCCCAGTAAGTATAGATATTGAAAACATTTATCAAAAATAAAGCTATTTTTATCTTGATTCTAACTAGGAACAAGAAACATGTGATTTTGTTTCATTTGAAATTCTTCTGATTTTATATTGATGATTAACTGATAATCAAATCTCAACCCAAAGATTTTTGTCAACAATAATGAATATCAACAACAAAAACAAAGACAAAAAATCTATTGATAAATTACTAATAGATAAAATCTGATCCCTAGGAAAAATGAAACCTCGTTGAGCATCCAATGTACTAAAAATAAATGCCATTGATAAAATCATTGAATTTGCCATTTGATAATACTTCGAGTATACAAGAAGAACCACCACAGGAGATGAATACTGTTGAAGAACTTTGATATATTATCCCTATCATTCCATTGTTATTTGAATGTCACGCTGGGGATTAGTTCAATTTCTCGCAACTTTAATGTTCTGAAAGAAACCTGTTCATCCAAAAAGAACTTACTTTAACCTCGATCTTAGAAGGAGGGAACGATGATATATTGAGCCAGTTTCGTTGAAATATCTAAATAAACGTGACGGTAATTTTGAAAGATGCATTACATCCCGCTAATTTTCAATAAATCTAATACAAGACTACCAGATTTTATTAATCTGAGGTAGCTGTTACAACTAAAACTACCAACTATAAGGGGATCCATATCATTAAGGAAATTGTTATCTAGCCATATGTTGATGAGGAAAACGCTTAAACCACAAGATTACGACCATCTACCAAGCTGTGTATCTAAAGCACATAAAGAGCTCCCCTGCCAATCTGACCATGCATACTTATAGCATATTTGGTATTTCGGGAATATACTGGTTTCCAGGAACAGATTTTGCGCAATAACTGATGAAATGATCAAACGGGAACAAATATAAACTTGAGATTGAACTTTCGCTTCAAGTAATATCATTTTGCAGTAGTCACATTGTTAAGAACAACTTGCACACGATATAATCTAGAATCCCATTGCACAAAAAAGGTCAACGACTACATTCATTATGTTTGGCATATGACAAATGTCAAGAGAATGTACTGTAAGGTTCAATTTGATTTTATGTTTTATGAATGTGTTGTTTATATTCTGGCAAAAATGATATTGAAATTACTATTGGTTTCGATACCTTTCTACCTGCTTGGTTGGAATATACGAACTCTTGATACTATAGTACATACTCTCTCTATCTTCGCCACATTATTTTTTTGTTCTTTAGGCAGATATTGCTATACCAGAAGCCACAGCCGACACAGATTTCTTTCCTACTTGTAATTTTCTTGGTGAATATGCATCATCAGCCGATGTGCCGTAGTATATTTGCAATATCAGTACCAAGTTGTTACAACCTGGTTAGCTTACAGCCCTGGCCAGATGCTATCACATTTGCGCATGTGCTGGACACCTGGATTTTATCCACAATAATGAACCTTCAACCAGTAGTGAAACTTCTCCCCTGAGATATCCCTTACCTTTTTGCATTCTGAACCTTATCTAATTAAGAGTGTTAAAAAGAGCCACCTTCTGTCGCACCAGAACAAATATGCTCTAAGAAGCTGCTCTGTTTCTTTTCATATGTTCTTAATTTAGTATTTTTGGTGTTAAATCTTAAAACAATTCTAGGAAATGACTAATTTTTCTGCGTTTGCACAGGCATTGCTCTCCACCCAACGTATTAAGGTAAGGATAGACATTCGCGGTCTAGAAGCACAGAAACTCTAGGTTTCTGTTCTCATTTGTGTAATGCAAAGCCTCTAAATGTAGCAACTATAATTCGAGTTCTGAAAAGCTTCAGAGTTTTTATTCTAGGAAGATCTAAGTAGGCTAGTTTTTCTTTGAAGTAGCGGTGGAACCCTATTCGCAGGTAGCACTGATATCTAACCAAATACAAATCGATATAACATGAAAAACAAGGATGAGTCTACTTTTATTTTGAATAATAGTTTATTTCCTCCTTAAGCTTCCTACAAAAGTTTAACAGGGTGTTAACTTTTGTCTTCTCTTGTGCACGTTTTTTCAGATAAAGGTTATTGTGTATTAACAGTTAACTTATGACATATATAGAACTTATGTCAACGGTTTATTTATGACAAGTATACAGCTAGTTTCTATAGCATGAATATATAGTACAGTTGGTGCTCACATGGTACACACATATCGCAATACTTTGCGTGAATAACGTGTCATAGCATGACATCCCCCCTTTAGGCTGAACCTGTACGTCTTTGTTGGAGAAAACAAAGTTGAGCAGGCGGGGTTAGATCCAGGCCGCATGTGGTCCAATTCTCTCTGATGTTATTCCAACGTCCAAAGAGTTCGATTGTTCTTCTAGCTGGAAACATAGTCGTAAGCATCGTATAAAATATTTCTGGTTTTCTTGAAGGTCTCAATGGTTGGGAATAAAAATATTTATTAAAAGCTTTTATATTATCTTCTTCGAATGTATTTTGATATAGAACATTAAGTCTGTTGCGATGTTTAAATACCAAGGAAGTCTCTTGGCTATGTAGTAGGAAATTCCCTATCGATTAGGACGATTAGGTGTGAATTTCTTGAATTATGCATCTTCCAGCACTGCAATAACTGGATGCCCCCCTGATGGAATTTTTAGCGGGTTTGAGTGTCCCAGCACCCTGTAGCGCTTAAGTTCAAGCGCATCTTTGATTTCATGCAGTGTATTGAACACATTTTTTCTTGAAAGTTCAGAAAGATTTGAATTCTGAATCTTTTCCTCGATGGTCTTAGTAAGTAAAAGGTCTTCTCCCGCGCAAGAAAGATAGTCTTCTTCCAGTATGATCCACTTGATACCTGCCTCTTGAGCTGCCTGTCTAGCATGGTGGCTGAGAGCTGAGCTAGGCGTGAATGGTATTGTCTCAGGGACCTGATGCGGTGAGTAGATTGGTAGACTTTTTTTGACTTCTAAGGACGTAGTGACCTGCTTTGCCGACATAGCAGGAGCATTTGATTCCATTTCAAGCAAGAGATTCTCTATCTTCCTTCCTTCCTTAGCTACCAAGTTTACGCTTTCAAGGACTTCATTTCCAAATAGCGACTGCGTAGCCTTGCTTCTAGTTTGGATTGATTCATGTTCTTCGTCCCTGGGCATTTTCTCCGTGATTTCTTCCACGACTGGAGGCACCGACTGCTTCGCCACGGGTGAACTTGGGGTTTCAGGAGGAGTAGATTGATCTTCTTGCATGGTAAAGTTTTTATATCTTGATATCCGAAAACTGACGTTATTCGAATAATGTCTTCTCTTGTGCACGTGTTTTCAGATAAAGGTTATTGTGTATTAACAGTTAACTTATGACATATATAGAACTTATGTCAACGGTTTATTTATGACAAGTATACAGCTAGTTTCTATAGCATGAATATATAGTACAGTTGGTACTCACATGGTACACACATATCGCAATACTTTGCGTGAATAACGTGTCATAGCATGACACTTTGAAGAAAACCTTACAATTTGCTTGTTTACGAGAGGGTAATTTAATCTTGTTATAAATACTCTGTACATTTATTCTGCTCTTTTGTACTGAATCAACTGCGTTAAAGTCTCTAATACATAATTAACCGATTGATTGGTTACATTAAAAATAATTAAATATGATTGGATAATTTTACTTCTTACAATAATTTATTGTCCCGATAAGTTCAGTCCAAAACCCATTTTATAACCACATTAATTTAGTACCCGCTCAGGAGCAAAATATAAAAGAAACCGCAAACCAAAAAAAAACTTCTAAACCAAAATAGACATGCTAAATAGTACTTTCCAAGAATCAAAGGCATGCTTTCTTTTTAGTCAGGGAACATCAGCTACTAATGGAAACTTGAACCTTGATGCGTATGACTGGGGTAGTTGCTGCGATGATTTGTCAATTGTACCCAAACCCTTATGGCTTGTATTACTGTTTTCTCTCCCCATTGAAGCTGTACTTGCAGGTGCTGATATTAGAGCTACAGGTTCAATGTACGCAAAGAAAGAAAACAGAACTGCCGCTTTGTTTGTTTTCTTCAATATTGCAACCTTAGCAACAATCGCCTATGAATTTCCATGGGAACAATGTTCAAACGAACTTTCTGCATTTGATTGTTATCAAGGTTTAGTATTTATGTTTTATAATTCAACTGCAGCTTTAGCAACTCTAACTGTTTGGATGTTGATTGTATTAAGAAAGTTTTACGTGCAGATGTTTTTGCTCACTAAGAACATTATTTTCCATGATCGACTATGGAAAAAGTATTTTGAGATTAAGATTGGTGAACTTGAAGTTAAAAAGGGTGCTGATGATACAGTTGTAGAAGCTTTTCATGAGCCTTTGATCGCAGAATGGAAAGAAATTGGAGATCAAACTAGTTTCTACTGGTATGATTTTCTTTTGATTGGGGTGAATTTAGTATTTGGAGGTCTTACACATGTGTTTGTGGGCAATGTCTTGTATTTTTATTTGATATTCACTCTAGTTTCCGCTCTTGTTTATTCTCATTCACTCAGACAGCAGTTTATTTCAGTTTTCAAAAAAGATGAAAATATTACAAGACCAAACTTACGTTCTGTTTTCTTGAATATATTTATTTTATATCCAACTGCTCTTATTCTCTCTTTTATATTTTCTTTACTCTATCCAGTGAAAATGATATTAAAAGGAATTATTTACATACCAATGTTTTTATGTGTAAGAAGAAAGAAAGCAAAGATGGATGAAGAACTTGCTCCGGAGATTCATTTCGAAACAGTTACTGTTGAACATAGGATGGAAGCTCCTGAACCAATAAGGGAAGAATTACTTGATGAAGTAGCAGCAGTTCCTACATTTGCAGATGACTCTTCTGCACCTATGGATGTAGATCATCAAGAAAGTGCATTAAAGTTACAAGCGCTTGAATATGAAGAAGCTCCTTCATCGAAAAAAAAGGATAAGAAAAAACGTAAGAAAATGCAGCAACAAGCAGAAGAAGAAGAAAGGAGAATGAGACTTGAGTCTGTAGCACCGCCAAAACCAGCTTCAGGGTTTCTAGCGCCACCACCTCCAGCAGCCCCACCTGCAGAAAAAGTTGAAATATCAGAAAGAATTGAAGAAGATGATGAAGAGGAAAGTGTTTCTTTAGGAGATGTAGATGAACCAGAGAAGGAAGGTAAAAAACCAGCAGCTGTAACATTTTCAAAAGTTCGTGCTTCTGTTTGGAAGCATGTTGTGGATACACTAAAAAATTTATGTTTGTATGATCCAGAAGGAAAGTTGATTATGTTTGCAGCTGCTACAGTATTCACTATTTTTTCTTTCTCTGCTAATTGGGCTATTTTATTTTATTCTGGTGCAACATATTATGAAATTCCTTTTATTGATTTCTGGGCTAGAAGAACAGAGCTGTATATAGAATGTACTATTGATAACTTCAAATCACCCACAGCATTTGGTATGATTGACTTTGTTGGTCTTGCACTTACTATTTTAGCTGGTTTAATAGAATTTTCACAGTTTATAATTAACTTAATAAGAGGAGGTTAGATAAGGAAAATATATAAGTATTAAGTTAAATGCATAGTTTATTCTATTGAGGTGCAAAATGCAACTATTGTACCTATTCCAGAAAAGCAATGCCAAAGAGAGTGATAGAATTTATATTTTTGTGAATAGTTTATTTCATCTTTTGCTTTAACATATATAAAAAAGCTAATAAATGCCAAAAAAGAAGCTAAAGACGCTATAAAGAACTGATTCGAAAACAATAGTTCATAAATCCGAACTGTATTTGAAAGAAGCACCAAATACGCCCATGCTTTATCACTACTATAGTGTTTTGATTTTTGCTCATAGTTCAAATGATATCGGGTTGAAAATAAAGTTAACATAAAATATGCGACTGATCGGAAGAATCCTGAATTTTGTACCACCAAGAAAGCAGATGCAAAATAAAAAATGTTGCTTGAAACTAGCGGATCTTGAAGACTACGAAAAGATGGGTGAAATACATAGTTAAGAAAATTTGAAAATGTGTCGTACAAAATATGTGTTGGTGATAGCAAGTGGAACAAAGGTATGGGCAATATTGCAGCGCCAATGAGGAATTTCTGTACTTCCGGTTCTTGTAGAGTAAGGTCCTCGAAGAAAATTGAATAGCAAGTTGAAACCAATCCAGAAAAGAAATGCATAGTAAATATATACGGATCAAGTTGCATTTGAAGCCATTGTTTTCCACAATCAGTTTGATTTTGATCTTTTGTCTTTGAATTTGCGCAGAGTTGACACATTATCACCAACTGTTTTTATTTATTGACCGTCGGGAAACGACGGATACGCACCATTGATTTACGGACATTGGATCGTATAGATGTGTATTGTGATTCAATCTGGCTGGTTAAAACATCTTAGCCGTTATGAAAGATAATCATTTTGGGGAATACCTGATAAAGTATAACAAGAAGAAATGTGTCATTATATCCAAGTGTTTATTTAAGAAAATCTTCATAGAGAAGTTTGAAGACAAGAAGAGTTAAACTTAGTTCACTATTTTTTAGGAGTTTTCACAAGTTTACAGAAATTTTTAGGATTCTCAAATGTCTTGTACAGGTTTTTGAGAAAATTTAGGTGTATTCTCGACAACAGACAATCTGATAGCCATGCTACTTAGCTAATTTTTCCTCAATAAAGTTTGTTTTAGCTATTATCGCATTTGAAAAATGTTGATGTATAAAAACTCATGATTGGTCTTATAGTTAGTATGACCCTGGCGATGAAAATGGGGACGCAAGTAAGGACTGATGCAATAAAGCACCTTAAATTGTGTAATATGTCCTATTCTTCCCTCAAAGTTCTTCGAATTATCCTCTAACTTACTCAAACATAATTTAAAATCCGAATGAGTTGGTTTGATCCCTCATGACGAGGTAGAACAACACTTCTAGTTTCATGTAATTTTCTTGAAAACCACAATTCAGGTGTTAAAGAAAACTCAGTGGGTAACGCAGAGTATCAAGCAGTATCACGGATGCAAGATGCTAAAATTATTTCATCAGTCTACGTCACTGTTCACAAACTTATAGAACGTAGTACTTTGAACTTAATTAGGGAAGAACCTCAACTTTCCATGAGTAAAAGAGTACACCTGTCATGTATTTTAACATTTCCGCTCACATTTCGGACGGGAAGCGCGGACAGTAGCCGAACCACAATAGGTAGAACCAGAGAACTCAGTAAGAAATACATAACAGCGCTGCTATAAACCAATAACTTGACAACAGTGCCTTGGTATATCCTAAAACGAAAAAAAATACAGCATGATGAAACTGGAATTTATCTCTCTTTCCGACAAACTCATGGCACTACAAGAAACTGCAAAGGAATAGCTAACCACCTCACACAGCGAAAGATACCTGATATTCTTAAGAGTATTAAAATATAGAGGTTGGTTGTAGCTGAAGAGTTTAAGATCAGCTATGAAGCTTTGGTGATTCAATTGTTTCTTCTTAAAAAACACGTAAGTAGAATTAAAAAATATAAATTAATCTTTGGCAGGTTTTGCTTGAACTTAATGTTCGGATGCAACGTTTTACTTTTGTAAGAAATCTTGTTGGCAACCCGTTTTCTAAAACCAATCTTAGTACCAAAAAAAATGTTAAATTGAAGAATCTTGACAACTTAAGTTAGTAAATATGCGGTAATTCTATTTTTGCAAATCCCTAATTTAAACTCTTTCTGACTTAAACTTTTTTGTGATTGCTAGGAGCCTACAGATTTGGCTATTACTCGTCATGTTCTATCTATCAGATAACAAGAAAAAAATATCGAACATGGAGAAAAGTTTACTTCTAGTTTCTCGAAATGATTCTTATTTGTCTCTGAAGAAAGGAGCTTCTCCTTCTCGTAATGGAACATAGAGGAAAGATAAGTTAAATTATTTGGCACATGCTATCTAAAGAGGCCATTGAAAAGAGGAAGTAGAACAAGAGCAGAAAAAAATCACGCTTTCTTAAGGGTTAGATTATTGTCGAATCAACTATTCATCTTTACTTTTTGAGAATTTTCACATTTAGTTACATGTTAGCAATTATATTTAGCTCATTTAAATTGTGGCCATAATAAGGATGTCCAATGGTTTGGAATAGGTTAACTCATTTGCATGCACCTATGTATTGACTTAGCTTATTAATTCCGTAACTAGTAAAGACCTAAAAACTATAATCAAGTTCAAGCAAGGAACACTTAACTCGAAATGGAACTTCAGTGCTGTATCAACCCCAATTATTTAATTCAAATAAAGTTGAGCACACCACACATGTGTAACTCAAGTAGGCTCTGAATGAGTAAAGGGCATATATTTCAAGTCAGTTCAGAAACTTAACTACTGTGTAATAGAAAAGAGACTTATTCGATAAAGCTAGATCAGGATTTTCCATCTCGTTTTAACCCATTCAAATAATTAACACAGAGTGTTAAGGTACTCACGACGGGGTCACCTTGCACGAAAGTTGGGCTAGACCATCCTGCTGGTGTAACCCATAAACAATTCAAACTAGACCCTTCACACACTTCTGACCCCTGCTATAATCAGTGTATTATTAAGCAGAAAGTAGGGGTGGGTTTTGATTTATTGATAATTTATCAATAAGAAATTTGCCAATATATTTCGTTTTGATTGATTCTAATAATTCCTCAACCATTGCTTTTAATTATTGATAAATAATTGATTATAAAATTCAAATCAGAATCATTTAATAAAAATCTAAATCCAAATTCTCCCACTAACAATCAGAAACTAAATAAATATAAAATAACTTTTAATAATTTTTATCAACCTCCACCCCTAGCAAAGAGTCACTTACTAGACCTCCTAAAGAAAAGAAACCTATAGACCAGAATTCAACAGTGCCTAAAAGAGTTTTGGATTTTCTGCTAAGCTGAACGAAGAAGCGCACTTTAAACTACTAGGCATCAATCTATAACTGTTTCTTCCTTTTTGTAGGTCTTAGGTTTCATCATAGGAGTTTCTTCTAAGATTTAAAAAGGGAAATAGTAGCACCTTGGTATCCTTGATCTTGCAGAAATGTACAGTTCAATGGTTTTACTCTTTCAGGCAAGTTCTACTTTTAGCACTATTTGTGCAATCATGTCCATAACTAGTCATTAACCATAAACTAATCAGGTAAGGAAGTGTTTTCTTAGAGTTAGAGACTAGTTGTTTCTCTTCAGACGAGTTTTTCTTACAAGACCCCCTTGAGCCCTACTGTGCTGAATAAGATCAGACGTAGAATCACTGTTAAGCAGGGAATAACTCGGCTAGCTATTTTGACACCAAGAAGCATCAGTAACTGTTTCATGCTTATTAAGTTCTATGCTCAGTTTTTTTCAGGATTAATCTTATTATACTAGAGGCACAAGCCTAGAGGATAACCAAAGACAGGGCAATATTAGCAGCACGTAAACAGGCAATTAGCTTGAAATACAAGTTAGATATCGTGTATATACCAAATCCAAGTCATCAACCTCATTCGCTTAGATAGAAAGAATAATTAAAAATACTTTGCATAGCGCAATTTGTATTTTCTAAATCTCCAACGGCTACAAGCTAAGTAAGGAAGTTATGGGCAGAGGACTGAAAATATTTCGTATTAATAAAATTCTATTATTTTAACACTATTTTCTCTTAAGCCTTAGATTCAACAGCTTTTTCTCCACTAAGTTGCACAGCTTTTTTAGTTTTTGCTTCTTCCTTTTTCTTTTGTTCTTCAAATAGTTTCAAGATACTTGCATCATCAATTCCAAATTTCTGTTCAATTGCTGTAAGTTCCTTCTCGGCTTCAGAGAAAAAACTTTCAAACTCTTTTTTTGCATCATCAGTGTATTTTTTCCTCATTTTCTCAACTTCGGCATCTTCTCGCATCTTATTATACTCTCTTTCTTCTCGTAATTGTTTCTCTTTCTTTTCTTCAGAAAGAACAGTTTCATCTAAAGCACTCAAATCACTAAAAGCAGCATCAATAAACGAAGCTAGCTTAAAATCTAAAGAGCCAGGTACAACTGAGTTCTTTTTAACTGTAAGCATTTTCTTAATCCCCTTAAACTGCCCTGGTTGTTTAGATCTCAGTGTGTTCTCTTTCTCCATAACTTCTTTTGCTTTCGCTCTTAGATCCAGCTGCCTATCTGGTGCATAGTTTCCGGGTTTAAAATACAAAGAGTTTTTCTTTCGAAGTTTTCCCTTGATTTGTTGATGTTTAGATGGAGTCATTGAACCAGTCTTTGAAGGTCTTAAGCTTTTCCGTCGTACTGCAGGCTTCTCTTCCATCTTTTTAGCTATTATTTTCTTTGTTGCTTTCTGCTGAAGCTGCTTTTTTAACATATCTGGATCCATCTTGGAGTTTTACACAACACTTAAGCCCTATCTTTCACACACTAGAACAGAATTTCACTTTTGTTCCGAATACACTTTCTCCTTCTATTTCAGTTCTGGGTTTTGGTTGGTTCAAATTGTGTGAAAACAAATTTAATTGGTAGACCACTACGCGTTTTGATTGGCTGGACAATATCTCTTAACTGTTTCATTGGATCCCTCCATTCCCACCGTTCAATAGTTTTCAGGTCGGCTCCAAGTAAATTGAATTTGGTTGGACAGAATACACAGCTAGCCAATCAAATTAACACAAAATATAATATTTTGGGCAATTGCGTGAGTGTTGTGAGAAACAAACATGAAGTCAAAACGTGAGAAAGAGCGACAGGGAAAGACAGTTCGCTTCAAGGATCCTGCCCCCAGCACTAAATCGAGCGAACAGAAAAAGATAAATAGATTAAGCACAGATGTATTAGATAAAAAAGATAAGCCGAACAAGAATACGTCCAGTTTTCTCTTCAGAAAGAAATCTGGTAAGGGTATAAGTAGGAGAAAAAAGGAGATAAAAAAGTCTAGCAAAAGAATATCTCCTAGACAAAAACCATATGAAAAAAAATCACTAAACCTAAGCAAGCTTCGAATGATTCAAAACTCGCGAGATAGTATAGGTAGCGATTCCTCTCGAAGTTCACGACAATCAACTTCTTCCCTGTCAACTAAATCTTGTGGATCTGAAATTAACTTTGAAAGAAGTTTTCATTTATTGGATGTTACTGAACGAAAGGCGGAAAAATTGAAGTTTATGCGGTCCCAAAGTGGAAGCAGCTTGCTAGATTCTAAGGATGGAATGCTTTTTATATAATCCAACCCTTGGTGCTGTTTATGGGTTTTTTATTTAAACAGGATCTGGTTTCTGAAACTTAATTATGCTTGTGTACAATAAGAATAAGCCTTCCCTTCGTTGCTCTGTTAACCTATAACTGATTATGAAATTTGTTTTCCGCGCGAGAGACTCTTTTGACGATTAGGTTTTAACGAACTAACCTATTTAATTTAGTATCTGTAACTTTCAGGTTTGAATGGACCTTCAGGGTTAACTCCGATGTAATCCGCCTGTTCCTTGCTCATGATTGTTAATTCAGCACCAAGTTTCTCCAGATGTAACTTCGCAACCCTTTCGTCCAAATGCTTAGGTAGAACGTAAACCTTTCCTCTTTGGTATTTCTCTCCATTCGTCCACAGCTCAATTTGAGCAAGGGTTTGGTTAGTGAATGAGTTAGACATCACAAAAGAAGGATGGCCAGTAGCACACCCAAGGTTCACCAACCTTCCTTCTGCAAGAACAATAACAGCATGACCATCTTCAAAGATATATCTTCTCACTTGTGGTTTGATGTCTTCAAAGCTCTTTGCCTTAGTTTGTAAATCAGACATATCGATTTCATTATCAAAGTGACCAATGTTACAAACAACAGCGTTATTTTTCATTTTGTTCATTAACTCGTATGTAACGATTCCTTTATTTCCAGTGGCTGTCACAATGAAATCAACATCAGCAATAACAGTCTCCGGGCGAACAACCGCTAATCCTTCCATACATGCTTGAAGGGCACAAATTGGGTCAACCTCAGAAACGTAAACTAGACAATTTGCAGATTTCATAGCCTTAGCACATCCTTTACCAACATCTCCAAACCCACAGATAAGTACCTTCTTCCCTGCAAGCATTACATCTGTTGCCCTCATTAGAGCATCTGGTAGCGAGTGCATGCATCCGTACAAATTATCGAATTTGGACTTGGTTACGGAATCATTAACATTGATCGCTGGGAACAAAAGTTCTCCTTTTTCTGCCATCTGGTATAGTCTGTGAACTCCAGTGGTTGTCTCTTCAGAAACTCCAACGATGTTGTCAGCCATTAAAGTGAATCTACCCTTTCCAGAGGTCAAATTCTGAGCTAATACTTCTCTAACAACGAGTTCTAATAGAATAGTAGCTTCCGATTTATCCTCAGCTTTTGGATCGTATCCATCCTGAGCGGCTAACCACTTCTCAAGCTTGGTATCTCCATCCAAAACAGCTTTCTCTGCCTCGACAGCTTTGTGGATTAAAAGAGTCATATCTCCTCCATCGTCAACAATCATATCAAACTCACCTTCCTTTTCTCTCTTTGGCCAACTGATGGCAGCCAAGGTGCATTCCCAATACTCTTCTAGTGACTCACCTTTCCAAGCGAAAACAGCTGCTGATTTAGCTTCTGCAATTGCAGCTGCTGCGTGGTCTTGTGTTGAGAAAATGTTACACGAGCACCAACGAACCTCAGCACCAAGAGCAGTTAAAGTCTCAATAAGCACAGCTGTTTGAATGGTCATGTGAAGGGAGCCGGATATTTTCACGTCTTTAAGGACTTTATCGCCTTTTCTGCACTCCATCAATCCAGGCATTTCTACCTCTGCAAGTTCAATTTCCTTTCTTCCAAAGTCAGCTAGGTTGATGTCAGCAACTTTGTATGGTAACGATGCGTAATCCGTTGACATTTTATTGTTTGGTTTTTATTATCTTTCTAAGTTTTTCTGTGGTACTTTGTTTTGATCATTTTAAATATGAATGGGATGTGATATTTAACCAGACACCCATAAAAATATATAATTTTCGCAGTAAATGTCACATAGACTGAATCTTTATAAAAGTAAGGCCAATTTGGCTTAAACGGTTAAGGTAGGACCATTTTCAACCTGCTCTGGGCAATATGTCCCATTTTCACCAAAATGAACTAACATATCTACAAAACTATTATATTTAGTTAGAATCACTTATTTTGGCTTAGAGTTACAGAAACTTTTGTTTCATTAGTTTAGAACGCAAAACTTAATGTTGTGCTACTGTAGTAGGTAAGTATCAAGTTTATATCAACTTAATCTAATTTTTTGTTTAGTTCAAGTTTATAGAATTGCACTAAACAATTACTCCTATATAAATTCAGAGCAAATAGAGTTCTCAGAATGAAGTAACTATACAACAGTTCTAGCTAAGCTTTAAGGCAAGAGCAAAGAAGACACAGTGGTGCTGGGTTTCCAGAAACATACTATGGCTTTTTAGTGTTACCAGAGAAATCACCCAGTGATGAATCTTTCATGCAGCGTTGAGTTCACTGAAAAACGAGAGTTCACTTAAAAAAATCAAAAATATTACTTCGCCTGTATCCTCAAATATCAATGATGCCACGAAGCACTTACTCTAACTACAAAACTAGTTCCTTGCTCAGGTTGTAGTTCCACAATGTCTAGTAAAGTAGCTAAGAATTTAATTAGTAATAGGTTACTATTTTTTTCTACTATGAATCGATGAAACTCCAAGGAAATCTTTTCTAAATTTCTGTGTGATATCTTATTCTAATCTTCTTAATGCCCAGATCAAAAAGAGAGCGAGAAGAACGGTCGAACTTTCGAATTTAATGGCTTTGTAAAAACTTTGTACGCCTAGGCAATGTCTCTAATAAGGAATATTTAGGATTAACATCGCTCAATTTTTGCGTTAGGTGAAAAGTACATAGTATCCAAGACATAGGTCCTGAAAGTAGACGCGGCTAAGAATAAAGATCGGGTTCAATCATGCGCTAACTATTTGCCAACTAATTCAAGAAGATTTAGGTAATGGAGAAAGGGTTAAGAATTTGAAGAAGCAAACTATAATAATCCTATCAGTGATCCCAATTAGAGGGATTGAAACATTCTTCTTTTACTAGCGAGAAACGAGGTAGCATTCACAATTTCTTACAGTATAGTATTGTCTGCACGAAACCAGAATGTCTTGTCCCATGTGTAGAATTCGAAATAGCAAAAGAGAGTGAGGGTGTTGTACTTTTGTCTAAGGTAGATAGTGTGACCAGCATGTGGGTTTCCCTTGGAATATGTAATGAGAAAATTTTGACTCGTCACCGAAAGTTTCTTACTTAACTCGAAAGTAAACTGGTTGCTGGCTTCAAATTGGAAAAAAATCTAATGCCCTGCCTAAAGAGGTGTGCAGAGACCAAACTGGGTTCCTCGATTTTTTTTAATTGTAGCTAGACTTCACTAGTCGGAACTTTCATTGTGAATTAAAATTAGATGTTACCGAAATGAAAAAATATTGTTTGCATCAAACTTCTATTGAGCTCACAATTTCAGAAACAAACCACTATAATTTTATAGCAAGGACTGAGTGAACGATTTATTGCCCTATTGATCAGATTGATATGGCTGGTCTTTAAGAATTTTCTGATTGTAAATTTCTTGAGCTCATTTATCATGGTTCTAGTAGCTTCAAACAACACATAAGATTACACAAAGATGCAAAAATAAAGCACAGAGAGATTTTACTGTTTCATCAAAAGTCTTATTTATTTATGTGGTAAGGCTCAAAGTTAGTGAAGAATATTTCAAGTGTCGACACTGTACTTTCTGTTAGAATTTTATTGCTAATGGAAAATCGAGGTGTAGGATTAACTCCTTATCAGGCCTGTGTTATGCGAAACTTATGATGACATGATATTGGTTTAGCTCAGTTCTTGTAAAGAATGTATAAAGCCAATGAGTGCTATAAGATTTGGATGAGGCTTGGGAAGATTCATGCTTAATTAACTGTAGCAACTTCCACCTAACAAATCTAAGAGAGTTAATAAATTTAATAAAACTTAAGTCAATATATAAACTTGGCGAATTTGGTTTGATTCCATGATTTTTCCTTATTTTCGACCGGATTCCAAACGTGTGAAGCTGCGCCATATAGCAATTATAGTGAAAGAATCTCTGACTCTAGAGTCAAGTTCATAATTAAGCGTTAATCAGCTTCACCTAAATCAATAGGAACGGCCAAATCGGCCCTTTCACTAGCAAAGAAATAGGCAATTACAGCCCTGTGTACGCAATTGAGCATTTCGATAATTAAATAGCGCTTCAGTATTAGCCATTCGTCAAAACCCTGGTAATAATATAGCATGCTACTTTACATATAGAAAAATTGGAAATATATTTAGACATTGCGTATATATATATTCATTTATCAAACAAAGGATAAATATCTTGTAGGGAACAATATATGTGCGCATTTTCAACCTGTGTAAGCAGTTATGGTTTGTTATTAAGTTAAATACTGCCATAAAGGATAAACCTAGAATGGATATTTAAGTTGTCTCATTTGAACACTCAACCATATAATAGATGACAAAGAGACGTGGTCGTTTTAAGTAATCTGCGGATGAAAGACTATTTTTTTGAACCTGGTTGACTTGGTGATAGGGAAGTAATACTGTATCAGCACCGAATAAATTTAATGTTTTTTGAAGAAAATCTATTGTACAATATACCAGTTTTATTCTTCTAGCATAACTTACAGAAGGTCTTCGCTCTTTTTGTTAGCCAGCTGAGAAAAATTATACTTCCATCATAAGAGCTAGGAGTATTACTTCCCCTTAGAAGTAATCCTCATCATTAATATATGCAAGCAAATGTTAGCTACCCATGGTTATCTTTTGTTTAACTCAGCGACTCCGCGCCTACTGAACTCACGATTCTAAGTACAAGACTAAGTGCTCTAACTCATACGGAACACTGCAAAGCGGTAATTTGGGAAAGAAGAAAGATCTACAGAACTTAGCTAGAAACATATTTAATGAATAATATTTTCTACGTAGTTAGTTAAAAGTTTGGTATGTTTGAAGACTTTTGAAATAATGTATAAAGATGCGTTCCATACTAGGTTCATGCATTGATTAGCTGCATTAGTTGACTGATTGCACTTAATTTGCTTCATCTTTCTAGTGTGGTAATAATAAAGCCCCAATTCATGGCCTGGAGAGTAATTTTAAATATTAAAGATCGTTAACCTGGCCTTCATCCAGAGTGTAAGAACTCTATCTACTTAACTATATGAACATACAAACCATGGTTGACACCATTTGAACCGCCCGCTACTATTGTAGTATGAATAGGAAAAGGCTATTATTATCACTGTGGTTTTTAAGACTAAGAAATATTGAATAATGGATAACTATAGCACAAACTGAACATGTATAATTACTTGCTTAACAATCTGAATACACAAGTAAGAAACATGCGCTCTCCAAATGTTGTATAGAAACAATTATTCATCTCTTAGACATCCCCGGCTTATACTTAGTCTTTTTTCAGTAACACAAAGTAACATTATTAAATTTAAATCGATGGGAAATTTTTTTATAAGGATAAGTACTCAAGGGTCTTAGCAGATATGAAATAAGAAAATCTCGAGTGACTTCGGAATAAGCAATGTTAATAGATTATCCTCATGCTGTTGAAATAATCGGGGCCTCCCGTTGATATTTTCAAGTTATTCCAAATTTTGCTCATTAGTTGAAAATTTTATTTATTTACTCAGTTACCCAACTTTTTGCCCAAATTGCTATGTAATACATACTAGGTAACTTCATGAAGCAAAAAGATATTCGGTTTTCAAGTCACAAATAGCGAATCATTCTAGGACAAGAAAAAATAAAGGAAATTGGAGGGAGCACATATTTTGTGGTTGAGGTAAAAGTCATGATTAATAGCTAATTATTATGTTGAGATCAAACGTCTTTTCATTCTAGTTATTATACTCTAAAGGATCTGAAATGTTTCTTGAGTTAGCTTCGTCTAAAAAGCGTTGCATGAAATGAAAACAAGTGCAGTTTAATCCGTTATTTTATCGCTGTGTCCGTATGGTTAAGATAACCCCCCGGATGTGGTAGCAGGTTTTACCTTCAGTGCTATTTATATTCTCTGTCATTCAAAGTAGATGCTACATTCTGAAATATCACTTAGGGCATATATTATGCGCTTAACTCCGGAATGTTGATTCATTAGATGCCAAATTGAATAATTCCGGCTATCAATGCACATCAGTCATTTCCCTTTGTCCTGTTCATTTACTTAAGCTGTAAAACAAATACATTCAAGTGGGAATAACCTTTGAGGTACCTGTGAATAATATTTGGTTCCTAGCTATGATTAAGTGTAAACAAAAACTTTCATGAAATCTTTTCTAAATTTTTATCTGCTTACCAATTACACATAGCACAAAATCTTTTAAACTATTTTGTAATAGTTGTACCTAGAGTTGTTCAGCGTTCCAAGTTCTGTACTCCCCTTCGCCAATTCTAATGGTGATATAATTTTAAAATTTTGTTTTGCAACGTATATTTAGTTGGCTAAATTGAATGGTTTCGTCGTTAATAATTTACCAGAATCCAACATTTTCTTTTTTTAGTCATGATATTTGAAGTGTATACGCTGTGAATGAACTTTGATTACACAAGCAATACCTTGATAACCATATTAGGACCTATGATACCTCCAGATGAAACGTGCTTACCCTGAAACCTGTTGAACATCTTTTCTTTATTTTTCAAGGTACCAGTTATTGGAAGCATATTTGTTGAGAATTACAGCCTCAGCTAGTCAGCTCGAGGTGCTGGTCGCATCGAAATACTCAGGTGAGCTTTTCTCTTGTCCTATCATGCTATTCACTTGGGGTGCAGGGTGGGTCTGGCCGATTCTCCACATCGCATTGAGTCAGAAATGAGTAGCTCATAGATGATTCTTGAATGGGGAGTGCGGTGAACTATATTGATTGAGGAATTAGGAACTTGCTCAGGAGGTGACCGAGGATTTTTGAGTATCGTAATTCAGGAGCTCTTTGACAAATATGAGCTTCATGACTAATTTTTAAGCCTGCTCCAAGCTGGCAAAACTAGTTTCGAGTAGGTTTTAATTTGATGATCTTTAATTACTCAATGTTGTATTTTCCTCAGCCTTATTCACTATTTGTGAGTAAGGCTTATATCGTAGAAAACAATATTTCTGTTGCAAAAGCAGAGCGGTACAGTTCACTAGATGGAGATGGAGTTTCACATATCTCGCTCAAAAAAGGAAATATCAACGTAGTGTTGTAGGTAATGTGGTCAATGACCTCAGGCAGGGGTACCGTTGAGGAAAAAACCTCAAAACTCAGAAGCTGTTATCAAAAGCTTTGAATGTTGATCTTTTTCTGGGCTTTGTTATTCCTTAGATGATAGATGATTTTTTATATGTCATAATACCTCAAATCATGTTTAAGCCACATAACCAATCGCAAAATAGCCCAGATATTTCTTTCACTTTTGCCCCGCATGAAGACCATAGAAAATGGACCATATTGACCAGTAAAAACCCCGTAACAGTTGGGATCAGAGATATATTTTCCTGTAGTAAGCACTAATTCCAATGTTCTTACTAGAACATGGCTTTGAAACTGGCAAACGAGTGGATGATTGAACGTAGGCTCGTATTGTACTGCCGTTAGATTGTTATTATCAATAATTCGTGTCGTTTAGCGTGTAAAATGCTACAAAACAAGAACTAAAGCTTCGAGTCCTGTGAACTACAGGAGACAAACAGTACGATCATGGAGTACCAGAATAGGGTTTCAAACCACAAGAAACAAAAAAAAACTCAACGTGGCTGAGAAAATCCACAAATATACTCAAACTTAATTCCAACTCCTCAAAACTCGTTTAATATATCACGTTAGTTTCAAATGGCGCCTTTACACTCTGCACTGATCAACTATTAATGAGCTCTTCATTTGATTTTTCCTTCTTGTGATCTGTCTAGGTTTTCCAAACTACTTTCATATTTATTGGCCGCCTCACCATACATACATAAGAAACTATAATTGTTCTTCATTGTAATAATAATATCAAATCATTTTTACTCTATATCACCAAGTGAAAATTGATTGGTTCGATAAATAACATTACTGTTATTATGTAACCTATTCTGTTGTATACTATATACTTTGGGAGTTCTTTTCTTATCTTTTAAGTTTGTCTTCTCTGTATATGTTGTTCTATTGCGGTGATCTGGTCAACTGAATACTGCATCACTGTAAATAAAATAGAAGAATTGATATATTTACTGTTACGAAGTTACAAACGCGACAAATGGAGTTTGGGCAATCCCAGCAGAAGCGATAAGGATACCATTAATAAAAGAAAACTTACTATAAATATATCTCATCATCTCATAGAATCTGAGATGGTGCTGGGAACCCTTATGCGGAAGTGCGGACAGTTTGAGGAACGTCAGAAACTCCCCGAGAAAACTGTGAGAGTTGGGGAGAAAATAAAGACGACTCTTCAAACCGGAAACCAAGCTAGGCTCTAAGCGACAGGTTTCTGGTAAATAACGTTGACACAGCTCAAAAGACCTGCATAAATAGTCCTTCTTCGTATAGAATAGTAAGTACTAGAGGCAGACGCGCGTAGTACATCTACCAAAAACCAATACGAAACTACTCAAAACCCAAAAGAAAACAATGTTGAATTCTAAGTTTGGAGTCTGTGCTTTGCTTGTCGGTTTTCACTTTCTTGTAACTATGAACTACGTATCTGAAGAAGAACAGAAAGAGATTGGGAAAGGTTTTCGATGCACTGAGGCGGATCTGAGTTGTCGGAAGAAGCAGAATTTGAATGTTATGAACGAGTTTTCCAAGTACAAAGGTTTAAGTAAGAGTGAATTAGTTGAAGCCATGAAGGAGAGTTATTTACTTCAGACAGAGTAATCTTTCTGTAATAAGGGTAGAGAGAGAGAGAGTTGATTTTTTTGTTAGACTAGTCTATGTGCGAGTAATTTTGAACTGTTGTGTGTTGCTATATTTTGGTAGGGGAATATTAATACTATTCTGTTACTTATGAATACTTACATACATTTATCTTTCTATTTTGTTTTGTTGCATTAAACAATAATTTCAAACATACGAAAACGTAAAACTGTTCATCCAAAGAAAAACATTGAACACCGATGTGAAATACACTCTTTCAAAGCGAACTAAAGTTTTTTTTACACAAGACTTTAAAACACAGTTTAAGCTTACACTTGTTATTTTATGGAAAAGCACAACCATTGTGTATACAAAACAAATGTAATCGTAATATTTCATATCTCGATTCACACTGAGAGCTAACCAAATAACTTCGACACTTTTTCTATTCGTTTTCTCCACTCCATTGAAACAGGGCAGTTTTTTTCCCTTTTACTCAGCAAGGCATAAATCTGCTGCTTCACAAATGAAACTCTCCGAAGTTTCCACTTCTTAAACCCCAACATCCTCTTTAACTTATGATCTATAGCTCTGTTTCTTCGATATATACCAAGTAGATTCGCTGCCCGGCAGATCTCTTTCAGTTCACAGTTTATCATAGCAAGAGCTAAGCGAAGCACTATCGCTTCTTCCAACTCACTCCATCTCCCTGTGCACTCTACCTGCTGCTTTTGCTCGGGTTTAGGTACTTCGTCAAAAAATGGAAAAGTGTCACACTTTCCCTTGATAATTTCCTGTATCCGTTGATTCCCGCTTTCCTTTTCTCGAACTGGATCAATACTGGCTGCCATCGCTGCACCCAAAAGGTTTGGTGAATAATTTCTGAGTAAAAGACATTTCTCTACGTTTATTGACATTTTATATTTGTATTTGAACTTCACGTAAGGATAGTTTTGTTATTTTATTAATACACTATTAACTTGAGAAACGCGACCGTCTATTGGTTCTCTGAAAAAGCGACTATAAGGTTAAATATATACTGGTCGTAAACTATATGTGTTACATAGAGCAAGTGTATACTTGACGTAAAGTGCTGCATAGCCAGGAACACTATTTAACTTCCTATATTTCATTACACATTACCGGAGGCTTAATATTTTCAGTTGTTATCAGACTGGTGTCTAGTGACGACATTCTAGCGAATCTGCTTGTATAAAATATTCTGTATCAACAAACCAATACAAATCCATTATAATTTCTTAAAACTTAAGTATAACTTTATATAACAAAATAAACTTTTCATAATATTTCCAAAAGAATAATGTTGTTATATATAGCTATATGCGAATGCTTGCGTCGTAAATTTTTGGGCAGGTTTTCGGTTCCATTACGGTCATCGCAATTGTTATCCCGAAAGTACCGAAGTGGGTTAACGAATAATAGAATATGTTCGAAAATCATCGGGTGTTAAAGAAAGAGCAGATGCGGCCAGGACAATGTTTACGACAGACAGAATTGAAGACGTGAGCTCAACTAGTTGACTAGTGTTGCTGAAAATACTGGGATGACACCAAGATACAAGGGAGAATTATCTTCACTCTTCTCTTGTTTGATTGAATAATAAAAACTTCGGGTCTAGAAGAAATTATATACGAAGATTGAATTACTGGGAACCAGATTAATATTTGTGAGAACCTTCTAAATAACTCATGCTTCTTGATATAGTTTTTATTCTTAACCTCTTAAAGCCGATAGAGTGTTACAACCAAGTTTATTATTTTCCTGTCCTTTGTAACGCAAAATTTTACTTTGTTAAGGAGTTGGTGTGAACACAAGCGTACAATATCCGCCAAAAAAGTAATATTAGTATATTTCTTCAGAAGTGGTGCATCAATGTTGAAGTTTTTCTTGCTCTCTTCCTCTGTTTTAAGACTTTAACATGTTATTTATGTAACTAGTTTCTAACGTTGTACAATAACTTTTGGTCTTTAGCCCCAGACTGGGTAGAAGCACCGTTGTTGAGGTGTAATTTCTTGTGCACATAAAGTAGTCTACATGTTTCCCTGTTTAGACTGATTCTGTCGAAAAACAAAGTAAGCAAGCTTAGTTGTACGGCATATTTTCAAGACCTTTTTCGGATTGCTAAAATAAACTTTATTTGGAGTTGATACTAAAAAATACTTTTGTTCTATTTTCTTTCAGCTAACGTAGTACTGGGTTTGAGGTAAATGGCAATATTCTTTCATTTCTTTTAGAATTCCACAAGCAGGATATATTTAGCTCCTGGCGTAGATGTAATTCTTGGGATCAAGTTCTATTCTTCAACTTTAGGTCTAGTAGGATCTCAGGAAACATTAAAATTTGAAAAGGCCTGAGGAAGCAGGCAAATTAATTGGGGTAGTGGAAAAGGGATATATCTTGGCTCTTCTATTTTTGATGTTAAGTGTTTCATCGCGCTCTTCTTTTCTACTTGGGTTCTTATTATTCAGAAAGAATCTCACTGGCCCAAGGGAACTGCTTTTAGTGGGGTGGTGGTTTGTAACAATTAAGACATAAAATATTAGGGGTTAGTACTGGTTCAATGGATTGTAGCATCAGCATAGCTGGTAGTATTAAGAACTCATCTTTGTGAAGGCGAAACATAAAGGAATTTGCTCTGAGTATATATCTGACCTGTACTTTTCCTATACAACCAGGTTGTGGTAAGCTAGTTTGCTGGTTTTGGGAATAATTCCATTCTATAAGTCATTTTCTCATTCTCTTACTCAAGGAAGTTTTATCAGAAATAAATACCTCCATGTCTAAACAGCTAATTCACAGAGCGAAAGAGAATCTATAACTGAACTAGTGGTGGAACAGTTTTACTCTCAAGCAATTAAGGAGAATAGTAATTAGACTGTAATGAAGATTTTACGTTTAAAGGTGAAGAACAGAAAGAATAAATGTAGAAGAAAAGACTCGACAAAATGCTCATTAAAAAAAATTTGACAATGATATATTGAGAGCTGTTAAGAAAAAGCTTGCTTACTAATAGGATGTACGAGTGGCACTAAAATACTTAATTCTCTTTCTCCCTTAAGATGTAAACAGAAAAACTGATTAAGCTGAACGACTACAAGCAACTCTAAAAGGTATTTATATGGCAAAAAAACTAAATGGTTCCACCAAGTATCTCCTGCCGGTAACCATAGATTGAAACCAGAGAAGCGCAACATATATGTAATTATCATGCTAAACATGTTTTATTCTTACTGTTAAGTAGATGGCTATAATTCATAGATATTCTTTCTTCACAACGCACTTTGCTAGACTTAATTAGGATGTAGTCCCGTTACTGGTCTATAGTGCTAATGTAGCTTACCGAATTTGCCTCTGTTTTCTTGCAGAATAATCAACTGGAAGCACAAGAAAAGATTTGTGAACCAAAATTTTGGTCGTTGAGAGAAAAGATTATTTATGTAGCTGTTATCATATCTTTTGCTGTGAAAGTATATGGAGGTTTCTATGATTTTTGAAAAAAAACGGAGAAGCCATATTAGTAGTGAATGCTGAAAAGCTACCATATAATTAGGTATAGCTCATTAAATGAGCTCAGCAAGCAACATTCTTATAATGTGTTACGAAGCGTTAGTACTGTTGATCAAGGAAACCTTACTAACTAGAAGTATGTAATGAAAGATAGACTTGAAAAATCAACAACTAGATTGCCTACAATGCAAAATTATTACTGGTAGCATCATCTATCAAATGAAGACAAAAATGCACTAAGCTGTATAGATATCTTGTGAAAACTGCAACTGGGTATAAACATGCTTTCCACCTCTCAAGAATAAGCAATGCTCAGATCATTATTGAGAATATCAGATTATTTTATTTGAACTGAATGCTACTAAGCACTATATTTGATAGATAAGTTAGTGGCTCCATTAGGCCAAAACATAATAATGCTTTTTGTACATGCTATAAATAGTGTATGGAATGCTTGAGGGAACTTGCAGAATATATTTAGCTACTGTTTCAAGCATAGGCAAATATTAATCTTGAGATTCTAACTTCAAAGGTTCCAACCCTGATTGTATGACTTGCTAAGCAGTAAATATCAATAGGGTATAATACAAAAAAAAATAAGGATTTAATTCCAAGAAATTGTTTTTCAAAGTCTTTATGATCCAGTTACGCCCAAATATTCTTAAGTTCTAGAAGTTCCAATACCAGAAATAGAATTGTTTCGCAAAATTGTTTAAAAAATTTTACTATTCTAGAAATTCTTGGTCATTGGTCTTAGCAAGTGATGTTTATTATCAGCTGTCCGTTTTACTACTTTCAAAATATCAATTGGCAGTCTAGAGTGCCAAAAACACAAATAATGTCTTGAATCAGATACACTACAATCTTGAACCTATATAAAATCCTGCCTCATAGGGTTGAGGGTATCTAAGTACCCTGTTATGTGCCTTATATAAAGTTTCGAGTCCGTTCCAAGAGTTTCTTACAGGATATCTGATATGTGTGGAAAGAACAATTAACACAGACCAGGAAAAACTATACCAATGGCTCTAAAAGATATTGACCTTATTTCCCTACTGCTTGGAAACTTTTAAGCAGCTCAAATACTGCGTTATTGCAGTACGTAGGATCCGCTAAAAACTAGATGTCTCAATTTAGAAAAGGAGGAATTAGCATTATTTTGAGAATACATGAAGCGAAAATTACCTTCATCTCAAAAAAATTAGAACCAACTTTTCAAGTCTTTAATAATACCTAGACTGTCTAGCTTAACATAGTTAAAACATAGCAGGAACAGCTATTCGCAGAGATCACCTAGCTGATGCAATTATAGCTTGACTACTTACAGTGCAGTCTCTCAGAATTGACACAGATAATATTCTAGCTCTAGAATATTAAAATTAATTTTTGCTTGTGGAGTGCGGACGAATTTCTTTACATATACACTAACTTGCATTTACATTTGCAACTACTCAGCTCACGAGCCGGGTCATGCAAATAGATTTGGTGCAAGAGATATTTTCACTTATTAGGATTTAAAATCAAACTACCATGATTGATTTTAACCATACTCACATATGTGACTGAAGTTTCACACTTGTTGCATACACATAGGCTGGTTTCATCAGCTTTAACATTCTCGGAAGTTCTCTTCTTCAATAGTTAGAGCTAAATTCTCTGGGTACGATCTTAAGTTGAAGAAAAATTATTGAATTTTAATGTGAAGAGGAAGAAAAACATACTATAGAACGGGGAGAAAACCCAGGTATAGGCAGGGGACGGATTTGATTCAGTGAGTGCTCATCCATAAAGTTCGTGTCCATGTTTTTCCTGCTGATAATCATTATTTATTCACAATACAACCTTGAAAAATGATTGATTCTCATTCATTACCAATAAAACCCTGAGCAACAGGTTCATTGGCAAGGTAGTCAAAATATAATCTATCCTTCAATCGTATGAAAATATATGAAATAAATTTTGTTGCTAGTGTGGCTAAAAAACATGCGTTCCAAATTTGTCTTCCTTCTCAATTGCTAATCACAATATAAGCACTATCATTTGAAAGGAATTATGATAAAGCTTTCCATCTTGACAAAAACAAGCAAAAGAATTATCAACTTACTATAGATAAACTCCACAAAATGAGGCCCCTAGATACAAGCGACGAGACAAAACTCTACTCAAACTAACTAAAGAGGATTCTTTCAGTAGAAGTCAGTTCATAACCATGGGTTCAACAGCAAATTCCTAGGAAATAAGTTCATATTAGCAGTATTACATGTGCGAGTGAGAATTATAATGCACTTTCAGTGCCAAATACCTGATATTCTTTGGGTGTTGATGAGCAGGATGTTTGCAAGGTCAATAGGTGTAGCGAATTGCCTCTTAAGGGATAGAGTTATTTTATTGTGCACATAAAAGAAAACTCGTTTGTTTTAATAAGAGCTGAGAAATAATTCAGTTCATGTTTTACTCATATTCTTAAGTTACAGAGACCATGACTTCCCTGCTGATAGTTCCACAAAAACTATGCCATGCATTGTAATGAATAGTCAATACAACATTACCATAGTTTTCATTACATCGAAACACATTACTGAGTATCAACCGAATAAGTTTTTTTTGACTTCGAAGCCGAATACTCCAAATTCTGATTGGTCCAATTTTTAAGTGTCCTAAACTAAATCTCTCAAAATCAACAAAAAGACACCAACAAAGGAACTCGGAAAGACAGCCAAGTATAGAAAAATATAGAGGCATCACTCTAGGGTTATTATTAGACTGTTTTTTAGTTCTGCGAGGCTTATAGAGTACTTGAAACAGAATTCACGCTGTTTGAACGTTTTTCCAACGCAGAAAGCACATTTCATAAAACTAAAGAGGCCAGCTTTCAGAACGTAGGCTTTCAAGAAGAATTTCATCACACTGGTTTTGGATCGGTTGATACAGTATTTTGGTAAGCTTCGATATTAACGCACTGGAATGTATTGAGTTAAACAAGGATTTGATTCATAGTAGCTGAAAACGGTTTCTTTTGGAGGGCAGGATGTGGATTAACAAAATTGTTTCTTCGTGATAACAGGTTTGGTACTCAATTTCTACATTGGTTAATAGGATATTTTTGTTGCATAAAAAAACCTAAGTCTTAGAATATCACTTGGTTTTAACAGAAATTCGCATTTTTTGAATTTAGGTACTTAAATTTAATGCTTTTGAAACTCCTATTTCCTTACGCTTCAGGTATCATTATTAAGCTTTGCATACTCTCCAATGTATCTAACTTTAAAACAAGGAAAATAGCCTAAATCAATCCTCATCTTCATCTAGGGTTGAGTGGGGAAGGAGGGTCGAGTCATGGGGAACATTTTTAAAGGCGTACTCTAACACAAACGTCAAGGATTAAGCTTAATTAAAAAAACGAAATTCATTTAATTCCATAGAATGAGTAGAAGAAGATACTTGAACATTATCTTTTTAACTGTTAGTGTTTAGGTCGTACTTTGTACCACGCTTGACTTTGTTCTCAGCCACCCTCTATATTTTGTCTATGGTAAACCCCCATTCTGCGTATCGTTTATTCAGGCGAAGTATAGTGAAAAATTATTTTGGGAAATTGCTCTGATCAATCACATCACGCGAAATATCTGACTCCGGAGTTAATCAGAACTCAATATAAAGATCAGTTAGAGTGATGCGGGAAATTAATTGTAGGTTGTTCTCTTATGGAAAATCAGATTACTTACAGTGCGCAGAGTCTGGTAATATTGGGTCTTCTAAAATATATATCCATTTTTCGGGAATGTTTGGTGGTCTACTTGGTTGCGAGTATATTCCTTCACTTTCGGACGTTTGCAGCAAACATGGATACGCTTTTTTCCAACCT
This sequence comes from Labyrinthula sp. Ha, assembly GCA_015227615.1. Classification (NCBI taxonomy): domain Eukaryota; class Bigyra; order Labyrinthulida; family Labyrinthulaceae; genus Labyrinthula; species Labyrinthula sp. Ha. The sequence goes on from JAALGZ010000006.1 coordinate 419,328, forward strand.
ATTCTTCGATCTTCATATACTCAATTTGGCATGAAGACTTTAAAAGATGATGTAAAAGATATTATTCAGCTATTGGAATTAATTGAAACAACAAGAGAACTTGATGCTATTATCCTAAGTGGACATTCAACTGGCTGTCAAATAGTCTGTTTTCTACTACAAAGTATTTGCCAAAGGGAGGAGTTATTCACAAAGTATTCTCATAAAATTAAAGTCGCTGTTCTTCAGGCGCCGGTTTCTGATCGTGAAGGGTTTAAAGTAGATCCAGAGGCACTAAAAGAAGCTGAAACTAGAATACAAAACAGCGAAAAGAAAACTAGAGAGTTTCCAATATATTTGATGTTTAATCAAGTTCCAGTCAAAGCAGAACGATATATAAGTTTGTTCACAAAGTATGGTGATGACGATTTTTTCAGTTCGGATTTGACAATTGACGAGATAAGAAATAAAATGGGACATTTGAATAAGTTTCCTAATTTAAGAACAATTTTTTGTTGTTCAGAGAAAGATGAATATACTCCAAAAGAGGTGAAAATATATCCTGATTTACCAGAAAAATGGATCTCTGTTGCAGAAAACTCAAAATATTTTCTTTTGGATGGAAATCATGGACTTTCAAATAAAGAAGGGTCTGAAAGTTTTATTAGAATAATCTCCTCAGAGCTGTCTAAAATGCAAAATTCGCTCTGAGAAAATTATCATTTAAGACAAAAATTGTTTATTTCTATAGATCATATAAAGTATGCAAAATATCTAGAAAACAAATATCTGTCAAGGAAGAAGCACAATCAAAGAAGTATCAAAACGGAAATTTTAATTTAACAGTGTTTTCATGGCAGAAACATGTTCCAATAGGTTGGATTGTTAACCTGTTTGGTCTTTTGCTTTAGAATAATCCTCTGATGAAAGAATATAGGAAATAGACACTTGCACAATGGCACCAAAACCTTTTCCGAATCTCTCGCAAACAAACCCAATTCTTGTTGGATGCAGATAATAGGATTAATGTTATGAGCTGCCTGAATGACATTTGCACTTGCTTCAGTGAGTCTAATTCTCTTGATCCAAGAGATTTACTGCACCCCCTCATACAAACTTCCACAAACACAGATTCAGAGTAGATACGGTGACTATAGTATAAGTCAATTGAACCAAGATTAAGTATTTCAGCTGAACCGTTACAGGCACGTAGAAAACGTTCTACATGAAATTCTGTAAGAAGTTGCATTTGATCTGTAGCTGGAGAAGACTTGAATGTCACTGAAAAATCCTTTACTTTTTCTACAGTCAAACTTCTTGAAAGTTTTTCAACTAAAACTTCGCTATATTCCGTTGTTCCTTCGAATTTCGGCCTCCTACAGAGGTATGCAGTATCGAAATGACGTACTCCAGAATCAAATGCTGCTCTCAAACTTCTCAATGCAGTTTCTTCTGTCAGAAGTTCAGTATTCCCCTCGGTGAGTCTCATTGCCCACAAAATTTTCATTGAGGGTAAGTGTAGTTTTATCAGGGCCTATAATTATTTCTCTAATTGTTTTCTCCCTGCTTCTTTTTTTCACTTGTTCTGGCCTTAACAGCTCTTTTCTCACCTTCTTTGAGGTCCGTTTTTTTTTATATCAATGGGTAATAAGAATATTTTGACCAGACTTATATTCTTTAAACCGCATTTTTGGGGAGAGTCCACAAGTTTTTTCAACACTTAGTTTTTGCCAAGTCCAAAGTCAGATTCGGGCATAGGAACACGTTTCTGGTTAATACAACGGGACTTTATAGAAGCCAAGACTTCAGAGAAGTAAAAGACACATATAGTAGGCAAAGAGCTGCTTGCTTAAAAAATGAAAGAGTACCATAGAGCTAAGAGAATCAAGGACAACATACATTAAACTATGTACAAAATTTGACCACTTGCGTACATACCTTTTGGGCACTAAGTAACATGAGCTTCCATAAAGAAACTTCCAACCTTTTTGAAAACTGGAAGGGAAGAGGAATAAGATAAAGTATCACATTGAAAAAACTCCATCCCATGCTTCTTGGAAAACTCCATTGCCTCTGTATTGCTGACTTCGGCAAACTCCTGAAGGTCGCACTTGTTGGCGATGACAATGCCCTTGGAGTTCTTACACTTTGTCTGCATTAATTTCATCCACTTGGGAAGGAGTTCAAAGCTTTTTCTGTTTGTTATGTCATAAATATAGAAAACAAAGTTAGCATCTGCAATAAACACATCTGCATCCTCAGATTGCAAGCTCTCGAAAATTGAGCCAAACGCTTTTTGTCCAGGAAACTCTATTGTAACAAAATTAACCCGAGCTTTCTCAAGGTTCACAAATCCTTTCCTACACTCGAAAAATGTTGTCATATCATATCCTGATATTTTTCCGAGGTCCTTCTTGCTCTCAAAACTTTCCAAAATCATGGTCTTTCCACATTTTTCCTCGCCACAAAGTATCACCTTACAGTTCAAAAGAACATTAGCCTCTTTTATTTTTGTTATTTCCTCATAACGACTTTCAGCTTCACCAAAACTCTCTTCTCTGTTTTTTTCTTCCATTTCCAAAAACGGTTAGTTTTATTGTTTCCTTCAACGGATAAGAATATCGACTTACTTTCTCACAAGATTTTTGGTGAAATTCATCATCAGCTGAAAACATTAAGAAGAAAAGATATGGCACAAGTATTTTGCGATATGATATACTCTTTAAGTAAATCGTCTATAACTCTCAGCAAAACGTTCTATCAGTTCCTTTGCCACATATCTCATAATTCTTTCCCTGCTTTTTCAGAGCGCTTCCTAATATATTGGGTAAACCCAGCTGGTTTGAACGTATTTCATTACAGTTTCCTTTTTTTTTAAAGGTACGAGTTTTCAGCAAGGAAATACTCTGGCTGCTATTTACAGATAAATTTTTCTTCTGCAAAATACTAAGATGAGTTTCCTATTAGGAATATCAGAAAAAATAACCACACAAGTTAAAAAAATATACACATATATATATAAAACATAGCAAAAAGTACTCAAACAATCGAGTACAATATAAAATATAACAGAACATATATCTATATTACTACCTCACAAATAGGAAAAACTCCATAGAGCAAAACTTTTACTTTGTGTCCAACAAGTAGGATTCCTTCATAGCGTTAAACAAATCTTCTTTCTCCAAAGTACGATACTTTGAGAACTCAGTTACTGTTTCTAAATTCACACTTACTCGTCTACTGCTTCTCATCTTCTCTCTACAGCGCTCCAACTTTTTCACTTCTTCCTCTTTTTCATAACAAGAGTTCATAGTAACAAGAACGTGAAACCCAAAGAGCACAGAACAAATTCCAACTTTAGAAGACAGCATTTATTTATTTATCTTTTTGTTTTCTATTTAGTTTTGTTTTGTTCTCAGCATGTATTGGGCTATTAAGAAAAAACGTCAACGATTTTTCGTATTTCAATATTAACTCCTTATTCAAACACAGCAAGAAATTCAGGTATTCTTGGACAAAAAGCCAGAAACTACTGTATTTCAGAGAAAGGAACGCGTGCATTATTTCCTCCCGTTGTTGAGTCGAATAAGAGTTTCCTTCAGTTAGTTTCCCAGCTGTATTACTCGCTTTGTTTAGGAGTTCCTATATCATCTACGATTTCTGTCAAAGTTATTCGCTTTCTTAACAAAGGTGTAGAAAACTCTATGCTGTTTACTCCTAGCTTGTAGTGTGTTTCGATTGTTATACCGATCTTTTTCTGCTGGGATGTGCGCAATGGCCATAGTTGTCTTGCCCATATTCTTACACACTTTTTTCTAATCATGCCCCGGCATAAATATTCTGCCCATAAGACTGACCGATTACAAGAATATATTATTGTTTTATGGTTTAATATTTGAGGGGTTTATAATTCATTCACCCCTAATACAAATTCAAAGTTTATTTCAATATAAATTTTGTGAACTCTTAAGAATAGAGAAGTTTATATAAAACAATTTTTCTGCTCATCTTGACTTAAGAAGAGGATCGGTATTCAGAGATCACGAGAAGTCGCTGAAGAAATTGCCCAACCACATCAGAGTTTTAAATTGTCCAAAATTATGTTTCATTAACGTGAAAATTGACATTCTGAGTTCTTTGTTCATGACAAAGAGTTCTGCTGCAAGAAAAAAACAGATCATAGACATAACGAAATAATTACCAGAAGTTTTTTATCCCCAGGACATTCTAAAACTACACAAATTTAGTTTTTCCAAGAAAAAGTAGAATAATTCAGCTGGGAAGAGTGATTTCTTAGTTGGTGGCAGTGACGGCAGACTATGATATTGACGAAAAGTTGAAACCAAGAATTTAGTATTTTTTACTCCAAGTCAAAGGTGAGACACTCTCCGGATTCTTTCTTAAACTTTGTAAATCTCAAGTTAAGTTATTAACGATTAATTATACCATAAACTTCTTATCACAAACGATTACTGTAATACATCAGGCACAACCGTGCCAAAGGTTTAGCTAGATATAACTAAGAATATTCAAAAGTGGAGATTCTTAGAAGCATTTCAATAGATTCTTCCGTATTGAAGAAGTAGCACCTGTTTCTAGTATTAAGTATATTAGTTGAGTAGTGTAGTGATACGCATGTACACACATAGGTCTTACTTGGCTGTATTGTCTAGTTGAAGGGGCGGTAAGAAATAGAAGAATTAAAAAGAGTAGCAACTGAGAATAGCCATTCCTTATGCTTTGATGAAGGTAACGAACAAAAAAAACATAGAGGGATGGATTTTAGTAGTTTTCATACTCAGGGGGTATTTATGTTGCAGAAAGAGTTTCTACTTGAATCAAACAAGACCATTCTAAGAACATTACATTTCTAAGAAATTATCAAAGTAATTCCATTTTAACACAAGTTTCCGCAACGATGAATCTCATGGATATAAGAATAAATAAAATTCTGAAAATAGTATTCAAGAGATAAGTTTCAACTATTCTTACTTTTTTAGTTTTGTGAAAGCTGTCCTGATGCACATGGAATGATGCCGATTTATAGAATTATTAAAAATTATCAGACAACCATGAAAAAAAACTTGCGCCTTCATTGTTATATTATTGACAAAGATTATCATATTCTCGGTACAACAATTAGCTTGCTGAGTAGTAGCTTTAGGTATTTTACTTCATACGAACTAGTTTTCAGAGGTTAAACTACAACCAGGGGCATCAAGCTTGTGATCCTCTATATGGACAGTGTAACAGGCATGAAGGCAAGAACCTATTGTAAAAGGGAATAAAAGTACTATACTATGATCTGTCTTCAAAAGCAGTTTTCACAAATATTTTGCTAGAGTTTTCAAGCTCATTGGCTTAAGATCTTCTAGTAACAAATCAACTTACTTACCATAAGTTTTGATTATAAAGGTATGAGAAAATGTTGCTGAGATGTAGAGAGACTGGTAGCCTTTCATAAGTTAACTGGCTCAAATAGAGAAAAGGAGCCAGTCTTGTCATATGTTGAACTGGTTTAGGGTATTTATATTTACTTGTCTAGATTTTTTGAGTTCTAGCTTTGACGTTCCATTCTTGGTTGAAGCAAAAATATTAAAAGAAACATTGTAAATTAAGATCATATTTAAATTTTTAAAATCGATATACTGAAACAACATATTAACATAATAGCTTGAATATTATGAACGAAGTTCACAGCCCTAAACTCTTAAAACACTTCAAGAGGTTTGTAAGTTTGAATCTAGCGGTACGCTCCCTGGTTTGTTAGAATGGGTGACACCAAAGTCTAAACATAAGCATCAGAAGGGAAATAGCTCTGAGAAACTTTTGTGTTATTAAAGCAGCTAAAAGCCCAACTTCGAAATTTATAATTGACCAACCGTCGTTTCCCAGTTATAATGAGAAATTTCGTTAAAATGTTTGTGAATATATAGAGTACATCTCCAAAAGCCTTGTTTGTATCTTCTTATTTCAGTAAGAAGAAACGGTTTAAGGTTTGTTTTACAACTCGCTAAGATAAAATTCATACCCTTATAAGCCTCCAAGCTGTATTTAACTTCCAGAAACGCGGAGTTATCATTATTAAGTTCTGAACACCGATCTCAAACAACGTTTGCGCAGTTATACTTTTACAGGTAGCTTCATGATTGAAAAGTAAATCTACCTTTGGAATGTTAAAAAAAGGAGATACTATAAAATAAATCTAGTTCATAACACTTGGTTTTAGAAGTATCAGAGTAGAACCTTAGTTTTAAAATCGGTGTATCTATGGTTCTATCTCAAAATTTAACAAGGGTTATTATCAATGTTGCAGCTTTACATTAACAATGTGAACTAAAGATGATAGCAAAGTCCGATTGCGCTGGAGTCTTGTAAACAACTACTTGATTCACTAATAATGTGATTAGTGGATATATTTTAAGTACCGAGTTTTTTTTGTGACATATGCAAATGTTTTCGGGGGTGGGGTATGGAAAGCCGAGACATATGAAGAGGCTTTGAAGTGATGACGAAGGTGGACTTTACAAAGAGCAAGAGGGGATATAAGGCTAAAGAATCATGTTCTAATCTCCTTAGGAATTTTTGAGCAAGTTCAGACAACCATGCATTAAATCTCGGGAGGTGAATTCTGTCTTAAGTGTAACAAAATATTTTATCTAACAAGATATCAAAAATGTATTAATGGTGAAGTATGTACCAAATATGCAATTGCACAATCTTTCAATGGCCCGTATAACCAATAATGATAGTTCGAACATGAGTTAAGCAAATCTACTTATTTAATGAAAACAAAGTTGGAGCAAGCACATTTTTTTTTGGAACTAGGAGTTATCTTAATGTGAAGCTTTGAAGTATAGTCATCCTGCATTAAGGAGAAAAGTGAAAATTGAGATTAATGCACTTTGCTAAAAAATTCTAAGTTAAATTTTATAAAGAAATGCTAGTAAGAATATGTGGAATACAAATTGAAATGATCTTAATTTCTGGGTGTATTACACTGTCATTCTTGAAGCTTTATATGAGAACCAGTTTAAGCAGCTGAACATTCAACCCAAGAAAATCCCAGTTGCCAAGTTCACTGAAAGGGAAGTAACAAAGAATTAAGGAGAAGTTTAACTACTACATGAAGTATGCTTGCTAAATTCTTATTTACCCTTAATAAATTTGATAATGCTACGGTGAGTACATTCTTCTGTACATCTGTTCACTCTGAGGTGGTTATGTGTTATCTTGGTGCTAAGTTTCATATATTCGACAATACAGTAAGTGAAATCTCCGAGTTGAATAAAAGATAAAAATAATCCTGATTAAATTTATAAAAAAAATAAACTAAAATTTATATACTTATGATCAAATTTGAAAGCAGCAAATTAAATGTATCAAAATAGTTTTCAGCCGTTCATTAAATAAGAAAGAAGAACCTGGATATTATTCTAAACAAATTGAGAAATGAAAAAGAAGGTATTAAAGATTTCTAATGCAGCAAAAGAAAATATTAAAATGAAATGGAATCTTAGAATAATTTGAAAACGACCAATACTTATGCTAAGTTCTTTTGAAAATTAAAAACGAGTTTGTTGACAGTACCAAAATTAAAACCACTTATGAACAGTTAACCGACCCAATTATTAATAAAGCACCTACGGCCAAGTATCTGAGTTTCAAAAAATCATGATTTAGAATCATTGGATTGGTAATGGGGCGAGAATAATCTGCTTCAAACACCAGTGTCTGGGTTTAGTTCAACTGTACTTCCTGATAATAGCTCTTCAAATAAGGACAACAGCGGGGGGATATGGTAAAAATTACAGGGTGATCAGATCTTCCTTAATATCAAGAGATATCTCAGTCTATTGACCTGGTAGCTGCACTCTTTTCTATATACAAGGGCATAATTTTGGTAGAATTGTTTTATCAACTGTTTTAGATTTAAGTTGATCTCATTTCAAACCCCTATTTGTAAAGAGTGTTAGGCCATAGTAGCATCTGAATTATTCGACATGGCTTTATGTCTATATAAGGTTCTTCCAATTGAGGTTTACGTACTTACTGGAACTCTACAAAGATATTTGCTTTATTTATTTTTTTCATGGTATATGATTTCATTAATAGTTTACTGCAACGACTTGATGTTTATTACGAAGAGTATCAATGAGAGACAATAAATAAAACAACTACATCAAGTGGTATGGCCACTTGCTAAACCTGATGCCAGAATAAAAATACAAAAAGTTAGAATTAGAAAATAGGAAGTAGGACCTGTTTTGGTGTGTGAAAACTTAGAATTTGCACAATTCAATAAATTAACCATAAGCTAATGCTAGTGTATTAAGTAGAAATAAACTAGACTTAGTTGTAATAATCAAAAATTTCCCTTACGCAAAAACATACTAACGTTAGCTTATGATGATTTAATGCTGGTAAGTTAGCGATAGCGTTGTCTAGGTATGTCTCTTTCCAATTAGAAGAGTAAATATACAACGGCCTAAATTGATGCCAATCAAATACTGTTAAAACAAATCGCAATAATAACAAAGTTGTTTAAAACACGAATAATAGATAGATAAAAATTTTTGGTCAATACACTGTCAAAGTAGAAGAATATGGAATTCTAAAGCTACGAAAAGAATAAAGTTACATCGATAAATAAGTGCTAAAAAAATTGTTTATTTACTCTATGATGAGTGATTTATTAGGATATAAGAACTGATCGATTTCTCCCAGCTCATTGATCAAAGCACTACAATTCTTTCTAGCGAATATTATCTGCAATGAGATTTTGAATTCTTTTTAAAGCCGCTGAAATCATGTCCAGAACCTTGCAAAGTAGGGAACAAGTATAGACCAATGAGCAATAAGAGAAAGCGTACCTTTTAATGATTTACTTCATACTAATGAAAAGATCTTGTTTCTATTCTACGGTTTTGCTGGATAAAATTAAAAAAAAAATATGAACTTACGTTAAGTATGAATGAAACTTGGAACTCGTATATTTATATATAATTTGCTAGTCGCCCCACCAACACGCAGATGACGTACTTGCGAAAAAAATGTTTTTATGCGCAAACTAGAAGAAATTTTATGAACAAACCGCTTTTTAAACGAGACATACTTTTAAGTTTAGCGTATGATGCCCATTTCTATAATAATTTTCTGGGGTTGAACTCTCTGTTCCTAGAAGCAGTCACATGTGGAGAAAAAATTTCGTATACGTGTACATGAAAAAGAAAAAAATCTATCGAGACTATAGGTTGCATTCACAATTACCTTTGTCAAGAGAGATATTTATATTTTTTAATATTGAAGCCTGGCTCATCTTCTAAAACCAATATAATCAAGATGCCCAACATTCAACAAAATTCGGCCATGGATAACATGAATAAGAAGAATTCATCACGATTAAATTGTTTTATCGATGCATTCCAGGTATGATGATACCAAGGGCAGCTGTAGATACATAATCCAGCCTGTAATAGGACTAACTGTGCACTAAAATTGAATATCAAACTGATCAAAGAAGAAAAGAACTCTTCGCAAACATACAAACAAATAATTAAGATTTCAAAAGATAAAATAAACCTTTCCAATTATAAAAACAGTACTATTGTTTTGCTCGCAAAATTATACTTCAACCACCCAATGCAAACAAAATTTAAGTTTTATATTTTTTAAAGCTGAGCACTTGCAAAAAGTCATGTCATAAATAAAGAACAATTGGTTTGACTTCACTGAGGAAAACTATTCTAGATTACACTAATCATTTCCTAAGTAGTTTCCACTATTGTAGAATATTGAGCTATGTAGGGAATCATGGGTGATTCAACATCAGCTACGCTTTCCCTTTCAAGGTTGGGTTTTTGAAAGAGCAATATTTGAACAGAGACTCTGATTTTCTCTCTGAACTTGAATCGTTTTTATTCTTAGTTCTTGGTGGCGGGCCAAGTTCTAATAATTACCGAGTAGGAGTATACCATTTACTAGATGTTATTAAGGATTTGATACAATCATTGTCAAGAACCAGATAATTTTATATTTATTTCCTTCTTAATATGTACAAAAACTTTAGGTTTGCAAGTTCTCCATTTGAATCTTTCAATGAAGACTTTGAATATTTTGAAGAAATAATAAATATAGTTAAGATGTATTTTAGGGTGTTTTGCTTTCTGCTTGTTACCTAAACGTATACGAATACTTATAATATATATATATTTGTGGTCGGTTGCGTATATATTGTTCTCTCAAAGGAGCCCTAAACACTAGGGAAATACAATAATGAACTCATAACTTACTCTATGTTCCATTTAAAAACTAAAACCTATTAAGTTTATTGACTCTAGAGCAAAATTACGTAAGCCGTGATATATTTAAGTATCTCACAAGAATATGATTAGCCCAGATGTAAGAGTTGTGAAAAGAGTTTAATCCAAACTCGTAATTAGGTTTCCCAAACAAATTCTCAAATCAAGGTTCTACATGAGCTGAAAATAGTTATTTTTCTAAGAATTAGCACCGCTTTTTTAACCAGTATCTCATATGGTGTGTAAATGTAGTGAAATCTATTTGATTAGTGAGATGGAGTATATAATAGCAGAAGAAGAAGTGCATTGAGTATTTTTCGTCCATTAAAATATCAAAGTCCAGATGCAACCGAACGTCAGTTGTGTAAAAGTCTCAGTTATTATCTTATATGTGTTCTTAATATTCTCTTTTTTAGGTTAACTTAATTATTACTTAACTCAACTAGTACTAGATGATGTGACATCGTGAAAAATGAAAAATAAGTACCAGATAAAGAGAGATTCACCAAAAATGCGTTATGCCGTAACTAGTGGGTAATAATCTACATTTTGTTTAGAGGTTAGTATACTTGGCAGGCATCTCGAAGTATGCCTAAGCCTCAAGAATATGCAATAGCCCTCAGTAGAGTGTTCAAGACTAAGAACAAGCACAGATTGTTGGTATTTTCAAAAAGAAATGAAACAAGGATACTACTTCAACCCGGGGAGAACATTTTCTTTCATGTGAGCCCCGACAGCTGAGTACGGCAGCATAAAATTGTGCTACAAAAACAGAATGAACCACGACGAGATTCAGATATATGAATTTAAGATATTTCAAAGTTTTGAGTTTTTCAGGGAAATCCCACCAGGAGTTTGAAACTTCGAACCAAGTTCGCTTAACTTCTTGTGTGCCGCTGCATAATCTTTGAAGAACTTGACTTCATCTTGGGCATACAAATCATACCATTCCTTAAAGTTACCACTTCTCAAAGCCTCATCAGTGCTCAGCCATAGTAGTTCTGCATCCTTAGCATACTTAAAGTAACTGTTGTCAAACTTTAACCATGATTGTGTCCACGATCTACCTCCTGGCATTCCTACACCCTCAGACCCATCAGACCTAGCCGCGGTTTCCCCTGATGTATACTTTGTACCTTTTTTTGAGCCATACCCATTTTCAGTAACTCCCGATCTTTCTTTAAAGGCTCTTCCCAGTGTATGTGCACCTGAAAGCGCTACAATCTCCTGCTCATTGAAACCCATTCGAAAAAACACGTTTCTAAGATGATCACCTGCAGATTTTTCCCCTTTGAAAGGTGGTTCTGCGTCAGGTAAATTTCCTTCCTTTGGAACATAGTTACTATCTAATCTGCCATAGATCATGTCTATCTCTGGGCCTCCTGCCAGGGCAATACTCTCGGCGCTTGCGAGTTGAATAAGGTCCGCCCATGAGACATCTGGATACTTCTTCTTGAATGGCTTTAGATAATTCACAGCTTTGAATAAACCTGCATTAGCGCCATGAGCAAGCTCTTCGTCGTTTATTATCGAAGCGTTCGCTCCTCCGCATTCAGGAAAATCTTTGCCAGGGGAGAAGGTGCCGGAGTCATGCCAAGCTAGTCGTACCAGTATCGGGTTACAGTTCGCCTTGTTAATAAACTCCCTCAACTCGTTTCTAAGGGCAACCAGTGAGTTCTTGTATGCAACTGGATCAAACTCTTTGCTCATGTTTTCCTCGATTTTCTGTATCTTTAGTGTTATTCAGTTGCGATTTGCATATATTTTGGCACGAGTTCCACTTGGTGCAATGTCTATGTAATACACCAAGTATTCTCTATAGTGCAGCAGGAAAACAAAGGTATAATTAAAGATCTTTATTTCCTTAACTTGGTATAGAGAACCTTCAAGTCTGTTTTGGTTTCTCCTTCTGGAAAATTGCTGAGATCAAAATAGTGAGGTGCTATTTCTACTAACCATTCACCTTTGACTTCTAGACAAGTACGTATGTAGTTCCTACTAGTGAGAACAAATTCTTCATAGAGAACCCACTGTGGTTTATAGTTCAAACAAGTCGAAGGGTGCAATTGAACAATTTGATTATCTTTCACTGTCTTATAGTCCTTGGAACCACCCAGTCTTTCCAAATGTGCCACCTGCATGAAGTAACCAGATAGAATAGATCTTCCTATTTTCTCATAGTATACATTTGATCCAAAATAATCCGATGCGGAAGATATTTCAAACTTCATTTTTCTCAACATATTTACAAGTTGCATTCTAATCTTGTCAGCTTGGGCTAAACTTCGAAACTGAAGAGATTTCTTTTCACACCATCCTCGCAAGGCCCTAGAGTTTTGATCACCATATCCTTGATTATTGGCTTCTTGTTTATAACTATGATATGCATTAAGAAGAGCAAAATGATCTCCATAAACACTACCAAACTCAACTTTCTCTGAGTTCTTAGAACTCCGTATGAAAATATTTGGTACCGATAGCAAGCTGCAAATACTTGCTATCTCACTAATGCAACCAAATTTGGCTGAAGCCAATAGCATTTTAGCAAGCTCTGGTTTAAGAGGCAGTTTTGCCATCTGGGCGCCTGTTTCTGTAATCTCACCTTCATCATCCAGAGCATCTAAATAATTCAAAGCCTCAAGAGCACGCATTAGAGTTTCAGGAGCCGGTGGATCTATAAAGTCGAAATGAACAAGATCCTGAATTCCAATCTCTAGCAAGGTTAAAACCACAGACGCTAAATTTGACCGTAAGATTTCAGGGTGCGTTTGTTCTGGCAGATCCTCGTTGAAACTCTTCTCCGTGTATAACCTAAATGCCTTTCCTTCTCGAGTTCTTCCTGCTCTTCCTGCCCTTTGATTTGCTGCAGCTTGAGATATTGGAGTTACTAGTAAACTTTCTACTCGTGCTCTCGGATTAAAAACTTTTTGTTTTGAGAACCCCGAGTCAACCACATACACAATTCCATCAATGGTTAAACTAGTTTCAGCTATGTTGGTAGCCAACACAACTTTTCTATTTCCGTCACCCACATCATCAAAAACTTTAGATTGCTGCTTAGCAGTCAAAGACCCATAAAGCGGTATAGGCACCAAATTTTCATCCTTTGGATTCTCAGAGTTTAAAATTTCGTCATATATCTGCTCAATTTCTTGCTGCCCAGTCAAGAATACTAAAATATCTCCTTGATCTTCATATCGATGAATTTGAAATATAGTTCTTCTTGTTGCTTCTAAGTAGTCTTTTTCAGGCTGAGGTGTATAGAATATCTCAACAGGAAAAGTTCTTCCAGGGATCTTCAACAAGGGAGGTTTTTTATCTCCATTCACAGTATAATAAGTTTGAAATCTATCTGAATCAAGTGTTGCAGACATAATTACAACCTTTGCTTGACAAGCCTCATCTTTCAACAGGCCTAGCAGAATATCAGTACTAATTGTTCTCTCGTGTGCTTCATCTATTATAACAACATGATACTTTGAAAACATTTTATCCAACATGGCTTCTCGGAGAAGCATTCCATCTGTTAAAAACTTGAGCCGTGTTTGCGCCGAAGTGCTTTCGTTGAACCGAACCGAATACCCTACTTCCTGCCCTAATGAAACATCCATTTCTTGAGCCACCCGAGTCGCAACAGAAATGGCAGCCACTCTTCTGGGTTGAGTACAGCATACTTGTTTACTTGAGTTTGGAAACTTCGAATTATACACATAAGTTAGAAACTGAGTTATTTGCGTGGTTTTTCCACTCCCTGTTTGTCCATCAACAACAACGACTTTGTTCTCTTCCACTAATTTTTTTAGCTTGTCTAGCGAGGAAAAGACGGGTAATTTTTTGCGCTGCTTTAAGAGTTTGTAGTAGTTAGAGGTATATGGTTTTCTTGTTAATGGATTAAGGATGTTTTTTATGTTTTTCTCATCCGTTATGTCTTCACTAAGTGAACTTATATCAAGTTTTCTCTTCATAATATATTTTCCAACACAAGTTTGCGCTAACTCAGTTTTTCAACAGTATTACAATGTTAAAGAGTCCTGGTTAGCTCAGTTGGTAGAGCGTTAGGCTTTTAACCTAATGGTCCAGGGTTCGAGTCCCTGATCAGGAATCTATTTTAACTTTTTCAGATTAGTGATTGGCAATATATGTAACTATACTGTCTTAACAAGGCAAGCCACTGTGGTATATTCTTATGACAGTTTTAGTTAAATGGAGATGAATTTTGTTACTGGGTAGAGCTCTGTTCTACTAAGATAGGTTAATAAGGATCTAAACAAGGATATGGCAACAAGCTGGGGGATCAAAGCCTTGCCTCAAATTCTTTTTGCTACAGAAATTTACAGTGCCATAAAATAGAAATATATTGTATTTGTCTTATTCTAGTATAAATTCTCTTCAAGGAGATTCTTAGTATCTGCATAACCTAGAAGACAGGTTATTTAGTCAAACGAAAATTTTAACAGCGACTTTATGCAAAGAACATAGAGCATGCCATATGTTTCTCGTATTCATTCTCCGTAGATCCCCAAAAATAATTTGTTTCAACAATATCAGATCTCCCAGAAGAAGTTATCAATTCACGTTTTTCTTCCAACGAAGCTTATATCATCTTCAACTCGTCAGTGCTGATGTAAACAGTTCTAACTAGTATGTTCATTAGGTTTAATACACCAAGTTTTTAAATGATTGAAAATCGACTAGTTTCGTTTAACGTAAATTTACATTTGATAGCAAATATGAGCCGTTTTTAGACCCATAAGACGATTGTCGAGTATATATCCCCGCTAGAGAATTAAATTTATCCTCGGTTGCTGCACAACTTGCTTATGTATACTGCACATGGCAAATATAAACAATCTTTTATCAATGATTGTGAAATACTATATATTACTTAAGAGACCATGAGTAGTACAGACAAATTTAAATGAAATAATATTAAACTGAAAGAGAGAGAAAATATTTTTTATTTTTCTTAAAAAATGAAATGGAATTTGCTTTTCAAACTCTTAATAATCAATGTTTGTTTGTCAAATATAAAGTAGGAATAAGCACATTCTGGTATCAGCTTCTTACAAATCTTATACAACAACTGTTTAGTGATACTTCTTGGAGACATTGAACAATATTGTAGACTTTCGAACCTGCTTCCATTTTTTTTATCACAATTCCTGTTTTTTTTTTCGCAAAAACTCCTTTTTTACTGTCTATTATCTAACGCTGCTTTTCTTAATATCAGAGTTTATACACTTAGCCCACACATCTAACCTTGAAATAACTATCATCTTGTTTTTCATGTAAATATACAATGCTATCGTCTCAAAGCTTTAAAATTTAATTTTGAAGAGAGTAGAGAGCCAGAAATAATGCTACAGCTTTTCATAATGAAACTGTATTTAACTTTCTAGGAGATAAGATGATTTTTAAAAGGATTTTACTGAATATCCTTGAAACCATTTCTCCGCAACATCAAGTAAAAGAAAGAGGATTTTTCAATCCTTGACTGCAATTAAGTTGGTCCAAATCCTTGTGTAGAAACATCTGGTAGATATAAACCGTCTTCCACTTGCACCTTATCTATAATCTAGATCGACAAGTGAACATGGCTGTCACTTTCTTGAAATCGCCGCATTAATGCACCTAGCCGAATGAACAAACCAGTCTAGGCTCTCAATCAAAAAGGTTTACTTCATCATTTTGCAGAAAGCAAAAGGTATCGTAAACACTTAAATTAGAAAGAAGCTCCATATTGAGTACGACGTATCTTGGAAGCTTCTTACATTCAGCAGCACCCTTAAAGCTACTTTCAGCTGTTTCATGTTAGGTACTACACCCTACCTCAACCATTAGAATTCAAAATATCTTTAATCTGCTTCATCTATGTAGATAACAGGACTTATCTTCGAATAACCTTACATCTCTTAGTTTCAATTCTTAAAGGCTACCTTTAAAAAGAGTGTTAATACTTGAACCTTACAGTTTTAAATTAAATTCTCTGTGGAAGCTACATTTTAAGTAATACATGAAATATATCAATAAAGGAGCTCATGGAGAAGCAGAGATTCCCCCTACACATTCCTACGACTGGACAATGGAAAGGGAAACTGATAGAACAAAAAGGATGAATAGCTTTGCCTCTATAAATAATAAACAACAAGACTACTTTAGAAATATGATCTATTCTCTTATTTCTTGGTTGGTTGATTGAACATTAAGTTTAAACCGAATAGAATTTTATGACTCCGGAATCAGATACTCCTAAATTTCATTGGCCGAATTTTTAATTGCCCAAAATTTTTTTTGAAAAAAAAAACCAACAAAATCAAAATAAAAAATTTGAGATCATGACAGTTGCATGATAAAAGACAGAACAAGACAAAGCTAGTACCCCGAAAACACAATAATTTACAAGATTTGGCAAGAATATACAAGATTTAACAAGAATTTACAAGATTTAGCGCTGCTCAGAGGGTTGAAAATGGAGGATTTATCTAAGGTAAAAGTCAAAGTTCAAGATTATTGGAAAGAAAGGGATGAGGCCCAAGGATGAATATTTCAACAAAAAAAGAAAGCTATTTTGGATAAAAAAACTTGCACCTAGATTAGATGACGAATCCACTTAATTTTTAAATTTTAATTTTAACAAAAATCTAAATCTTCTAAATTTGAGTTTTCAAAATTAATTTTCTTAAACTTTTAATTACTTCACCTCATATATTTACTTATTATCTTCTACACATGTTTTCAAGTTTCTGTATTCAAGCTATGGAAAAAGATTTAAATCCATCCTCGTCTTCATCGAGGGCCGAGTCATGGGGGCCATTTTTAAAGACGCGGGGAACATGTAAGGCTCCCCGCTACGCTAGGTTCAGGTAACTTTAAATTTTATTGTTTCTTAACTATTAATATTTTTTTTATCTTCTACTACACTTTACTTTATTCCCAGCCCCCTCTCTTTTTTGTCCAAGTATGGGAAATCGCGATTCTGCGCCTCCTTTATTCAGACGAAGTATGATAGAAAAAATTTTTGGGAAATCGATCTGACCAATGAGATCACGAGGAGTATCTGACTCCGGAATTAAAAAATCTGAGCCCAGTTTAAGGTTTAAAAATAGTAATTATCAAAATTTTCACTGAATCTTATTTGATAAACTATTCTATAAATTATGACAACCAATAAATTATTTTTTTCTCCTAAACTTTGCCCAAATAATATACTGAATTAAAGAATTTTCATAGAAAGTGTTCTGAATTCTATTACACCCATATTGTAAAAAAATTCATACTTATACCCCAAATATACGTAAAATAAAAAAAAAAATAGAAATAAATTTAAAATATAAGAATTAAAAAAAAAATAAAAGTGATACAACCTTGCAATATATTTTCTGGATTTAATTGTAAACCTTTGCAAGAAATAATCTTCCGAACAAAGTTGGGAAAAGTATTTGTCGTACTTTTAAGCTTATATTCCACAGGGGTGAAAATAAAAACATGTTCTTTCAAGCACCATCAATTTCACAACAGTTTGAAACAAGAAATAAGAAGAAACGATTTCTGCTTCAATGGTTATCCATGTTTGTTCTCATGTCTTTTAGGTCATATCGTGGTACAAAGAAACCAATAGACACAAAACGGTTTAAAAAAGAGATGAAAAACTTTCTTCTTAGTTTGAATACGGTTGAAGAAGTAACACGATTAAAGTATCTAACTGTATAAACTTTGATTTCAGGTTTGATTGTTGCCCTTTTGATGTAATTGGCGTATCATTTATCAACTTAATTAAGAAGTTTCCTAATGTAAGACAACTCAAGTAATTTTTGCCTCCTGGTTTATTTTAGTTTCCAATATTGTCAATTCGATGCATATAATTTTTTGAGTGTAAGAAGTTTGAACACTGTCTGGGCTATTAAGTCTATAAGGTTAATTTTCAGTATATCTGATATTTAGATTTTCTGTCTGCACCTTTCCAGAAGAAACTTATTTCATTAATTTCTTGAAAGGACAAAAATTTACTTCATTCACGTAATTTATATCCCTACTTGAATATAGGTTAAGAGATAATAACTTTGACAATAAGACTTTGGCAAAAATATTGGTAGAGGTTTCAAAAATAAAACCTTATTCAGCATTTAGTAATATTCGAAATAGTTTATAATTTTTAGCATAAGAAACATGAACGCTTCTGTCGAAGGAAAGAAACTTTTTCAGTTTACAAGAACTTGCTGTGCTAATCAAAGTTACCTACGTAAGTTAGTGTAAGATATTGTTTTTTCATTTTATTTAGTTTACGATTTTCTTCTGTAACACTTGAAGAGTTTGAAACAAATGAAATTCAAGATATAATTAATTCACATCATTTTTTGATTCTGTTTGAAATACCAGTGCGTAGGAAAATTGATACTAAGAAGTTATATAATAGACTAAAAGAATATGTGCAGAGTGAATTGAGAGTGAAATATAATAAGAAAACTGTTTTGAATGAAGCTCAAGTACTATTTATGGGTGATGGTCGTGTAGGTAAGACTTCTAGTATAAGAACTATGTTTGAAAGGAAGTTCCAGATTGAAAATGACTCAACAATTGTTCTGAATGATGTTGATGTTTTTGGAATAAGCCCAAATAACTATCAGTGGAAGAGTATTTCAAGATATCAGTTGAGTCTCCAAAGGGTAAAGAATAGTCTTCCAGTAACCATTTCTAATCCTTTGAGTGAAATGAGCAAATCTAAAGGTGAATACCAATTTAGTTTTGAAGAAGAAATATTTTCTAGAACAGTTGCAGATGAAGATTTTGTAGAAACTATGAAAACAAATACTTTTACTTTTGCATCAAGTGAAATATATTTTCGTGTTTATGATTTTGGTGGTCAAGAAATATTTTCCTCAGTTCATAATATTTTCATGAATCCAAATGCACTATATTTTGTAGTTTTTAATATGTCAAAGTTGAAAGGAAAAGATATACAAAGATTTATATATTGGTGTGAAAGTATATTAAGAAACGCGCCAGAAGCACCAATACTTTTATTAGGAACCTATTTAAATAAATATTTGAAAAAAAATGAGAACGATGTCGACTTGAAAAATATCAATGAGAAAATGGAGTATATTTTATCTAGTTTGAGCCACAAGATGTGTATTATTCAAAATAATAAAAACAGTTTTTTTCCCATTGAGAATTCTAAAGGAAAAGGAAGCAAAGAAATTAATAAAATTAAATCCTCTATCTCAAGTATTGTTTCGGGTGCTTCAGGATTAAATAAACAAGGGTTGTTGAACTTTCAGGTCACAACAGCACAAGTTCTATTTCTTGATAACTGTAGAGAAGAATCTAGTTTCTTAACTTTAAAACAATTTAAAGAAAAAGCAACCTGTGCAGGATTTAATGAGGTCTCAGTAATAGAAATGCTTGAAAGTTACTCAAAGGCTGGAATAATTTGCTATTTTCCTGAACTAGATCTTGAAGATTACCAGAATTTTATTTACTTTGCACCTTCATACCTTGCACAAGCTCTTGGAAAGTTTATTCGGGATCCAAGTGTTCATCAGCTTGCATTCAGAGTACCCACTAAAGATTTTCACTCTTATAGATATTATGTGGATACTGGAAAAATATCCAAGAATCTATTTCATATCTTTTTAAGAGAGTATAAAGAATATGAAATTAAATTCATTCTCGAACTAGCCATCAACGCTTTGATTTTACTTACAGTAGAAAAAGAGAGGGATATATTTATTCTACCAGGACTTCTTCCAGAAGTTAGTAATAGTAAAATCCAGCCTATTTTTAGAGGTGACATGGATGTAGTTTTTACTGAATACTTGACATTAACTGATTTTACAAGAATTGCAGGTATATTTCAAGTACAACAAGGTGTTACCCAGTTTTTCCTATTCAAGGGGTTTGCGCGTATTATAATTGGAATACAATGTGTTATAGATATATTTAGAAATGGTAACAAGATTATGAGTATTGATTCCATTCAGGGTAGTAAAAGTTTTTTCACCAGCTTTATCGAGGCTCCTCTACATATAGTGAGAGACAAACTTAGAAATCGTTTTGATGTATTTGATCGAAAGCAGGTTGAGGGACACAGATACTAATTATTTCAAGTTTAAAGTGCTGTTCTTGATAAGTATTGTAGCGAATATAAAATTTTTGTTTTGGAGAATTATTTGGTATACATTAGAATAGTGTACATGAGGCCTAGTCCTCAAGGTAACATTATAGTTAGTTACCACTAATTAGAAACTCTTGCCTGAAGGCTTGAGGAGTGTGGTTATTATTGTTGAAGACGGTTTTTTTTTCAACTTTATATATTGAGATTGGGGTAGTCAAAAACAATACTATAAAATAGAGATTTTCTATACATATGGCATCAGTACGGCAGTGTGGAGGTATTCTTTGATTCATACTAGGGTAATCTGATCCTGAGAACTGGTTTAACATAAACATATGTGCTGAAAGCATGAGTAACTTTAGAAATGCTGTTTGGCTCTGGCAAGGTGCAAGTATGAGTTCTTCCTTAGTAAGTGCAGTCTTGTATACAACAGGTTACTTTTACTCTTAGTGAATATGTGGATATCAATAGTACTGACAATTTATGGTATATATATAGTTACTTTGTTCTCTTAGAATTATTTTCATACCGAAGTTAAATGAAAAGAAGAGCAAACCAAGAAAGAAACCATTATAGGTTCTTACCATACTTCAGAAATACTTCTAATAAGTTCTAGGGAGAAAACCAATACAAAGCAGGACCTGTGTGTAAAAGACAAGTTACATATAGTACTTCTACGGTAATTAACACCTTAAAACAGTAACCAAGCTAATTTTAATATACAGTTACGTAAATTAAAACTCAATAGAAGCTCACATAGCTAATGACACTCGAATTTATAATAGATTTAGTAACTTTAGTTAATATCTAATGAATGTATTGTGATAGTTACCTATATAACATCTTGTATCAGGCTAAAGTAAAGACATATTCCCTGGTTTTTTAGAAAGTTCTACGAAATAAGTCTTTGAAGCCAAAATACGACACATTCTCGTGAACTCCTGGATAAGTTTATAAGGAAACTTGTAAGCTAATAGAGGAACCTCTAAATGACGGCAGTTTAGATTCTTATAGCATCCTCTAGTGGGTTGCAAGAGAGATTTTCTAGTTTATGATGTTTGATTTCCCGATACTTTTGCCTAAAGCTAATATTTGTTCAAAGGTAATATTATGGTCGCTCTAGATTCAGTGAATAAGCAACAAAAATTCATCCATGATTATACCAAAGTTCATTTATAACAAGTGTCTTATGTTTATGCGGAATGGGAACCGTATTATTCAATTTAGTATCATTTCCAGCGCACTAATTTGATATTTTTCTGATTAAAAAAGAATGCTTATCGCAACAGCTCTTTGATAACTTACTTCAATTAATATTGCACAAGAAAAATTAAAGGATATACAGATCCATCCTATTATTTTGGGCTCCAAAAAAAGTACCCCTCTCTCTCTCTCTATTTGATCTACTCTCGCATACATATGATAGAGGTTGTGACTCCATACTAAGGTTGCAAATTATTTTTTTTATCAATGATCCGAAAACCAGAATATCCTCCTGTGAGGAGTGGTGATATTTTTAGTCAAGAGAGTGAGTTATAAACGAGGTTTTTTATTTTTATTTTTATTGAAAATTATTTTAGCGAATGTTGCTTTCTTTCTTGTGAGATTATTGCCTTGATCCTCCTCAAAATTTTCCTCTTATACCTTTAGTTCATAGAAAGTAGTTTTCCACAGCTTGAATTGGGGGCAAGGTTTCGATAAGATCAGGAGTATTAAGATCATTTTTGTGGGGAAAATGGAAAGGTTCTTTTTTTTTATTTGTTAATATTCCATTTGACCACAAGCTAACTAATATCATACAAAGTTCGTATCCACTCCTGGGGCAGACATTTTTTGAATGAGTCATTGTTAGAAATGTTGTTTGAAAAAAACTTCTCATAGAGGAATTGGGCATTCTAAGACTCAAAATCCTAAAAGAAAGCTTTTCCAAAATTTGAGAATTCCAAAGATCTAATCAATACACTAAAGCTTTTTGTTCAGTTTCTCAGTAATGATACTCAAGCATTGTAAAAACATAGTAAATCCTGAGCACTTACTCAAAAAATTCTCAGAGGTTTCTGAATAGGATCATCTGTTAATTTCTCGTTGTATTCTTGATTGAGTTTGCCATACCTCACGGAGTGTTGTATTGAAAGTCACCCAGCTAGGCTTAGTCAAGTTCAGTCACCAGGAAAGTGCCTTCAAGCACTAAAATGAGTTCTCAATGAGAAAAGATCCTGTAACTCCAGTCAAGCTAAGTTCTAGCAAAGTCTAATTGTACTATTTATGCGAAAAGTCTAATACAATAGCTGTACATATGATTTTCTGGTTCATGATCTAATTTATTCTAAACTTTTCATATCATCACTTCTGTAAACCTCAGGCCCTGTGACGCATCTATGTTTAAGATATTTCGGTAAGAAGTGATTACTTTGTTGAAACATTAAGTTATAGGCCCTTTCAAGTTACTCATAGGGATGACCAACTCATTAAATATATCTAGAAGTTCTAAATTAAGCCTAGCACTAGCTTAATGATGTATGGATTACGAAAGAATAAAGTTTTCCGGAATATGAGCTATACTGTATCCGGCTATGATTCACATCTAAGAGAATACATCATAGCAAGTTTCTTCATGTTTTCTTCTCTTCATTGAGTGTCGCTTCTTTGCCTTTTGGTAAAACTTTTTTATTGCAAAAAAGACAAAATTTCGATAAGTGGACTTTTGATCTAACCAGGTACGATATGCGAAGTGCTTGATTAATTCAGTCAGAAATATTGCCAGTGTTTCTTGGGGCCCTAGTTATTAAAGCAAAGGGACGCGCTTCCTAGTTCAAGACATTAATACCATTCTTATTAGAGAACAATGCTCTTACAGAATTAAATTCTTTTTTTTGACCTTCAGATTTTTTTTATTGTAGTTATAGCTTCCAGGGATTCTGACAAGACTCACCTTGCTGTAAAATTAGCTTCATTGATGTTTTGAGAGCTATTTAGTACTAAGCTAAAAGCCTCAACTAAATGAAGATGTAAGGATTAAGTGATTATAATATAGTTAAAATACCCGTATTTTCTAAGTCCCAGTTTCTTCTGTTGAAAATAATTTAGTAATAAGGAATAAATTTTACTGCGTTAGCTTATCATTCAATTTAATCAATAGAAACATGAATATATAGACTCACAAAAAATTCTCAGCTATTAAATCTAAAGTGGCCCCAAGTAATCAATTTAAACATGAACCAAAAGCAAGATTATATCGCTGATATATTCATAAGTCTCGTTTTAATTTTGCATTTAATTTTCAAATAAAATACACTTAATCAAGCTTTTATTGAAACAGAAAACTTTATTGACTTGCTTCGCCCGCATTAAGAAATCTAATCAAAAGGCAGCATATACTGTTGCATAAGAAAAGTGACAACATGGTTATATAAATATTTCATAAATTATTCTTATAACTAGATTTTCATAGTAAGGCTATCGGGGCGAAGTTGAGTAATTTCTGGTAAATCTATATCACAACAAGAAGAAACAACAAGACACAGTAGAAGCAAAATGCACTTCGATTCGTCAAGAGTAACTACAAAGACTAATACATAGTAGGCCAGTATTAAATATCTTTTTCTGTAATTCTTGCGCTTTTGCTTACCTTAAGCTCTTAATAATGTTGTTGGGTTCGCAAACGCTCATTGAGCTGAGAAAATCCCGGTTTTCAAGTCATGAAATAGCTAGGAAAATATTTGCGATCCTTCCATTGCACGCAGAACTGATTAGTTAAGCATACTCACTATTTGTTCCTTCTTATGATTATAGCCTCTTATTTTCTTGATAGAAGAGTATCCGGGAGCAATTATTCTAACAACCTTAATTTACCTTGTTATTTACCGCCAAGTACTTTGTTCACAAATACCAGAGATCGTAAAAGCAAAAATAAACACTATAATTAATACCCATTCATTGTAATTTAGAACAAGTTCTTTTGGTTTTAGCCGGCTTGTGAATACTATATACATATATTTACTCGAATTCTTTGATTCTTATATCATAAAAATGTCGTTTCCTCAATATGGTATTTCCATGACTGCCAATATAGGTATCCATTTAATTGGCTCCTAAAGAAAATATATCCAATCAAATTTGTGTACTATCCAGCTCAGAACTAGAAGTTTGAAAACAAGAAGGAGAATAAAAAGATTAGATCAAAACGACTGATATGGCACAAAATCCTCACATTCCACCTAATATAGTTGTATATAATGATTATTTACCTCACATGAACCCTCTCCCTCTTCCGCAGATACCCCGGAAGCGTCTAAGGGAGGTACCTCAACCAACGTCTTTCCATGTTGAACAACCTAAACCAAAAGAAAATCATCGTTCCAAGCCGAGAGCCAAGCGATCAAAATCTCATATTTACTTTGAAGATCATCCTACTGATAAAGATAAGAGAATTTGCAAAGAATGTAAAAAAGAAGTTACTTTTGTGAATAAGACAACAAGCGGTATGTTGTCGCACATGAAGAGATGTGACAGAATAGTCGAGCTTGAACAAGAAAAGGAGTTGGAAGAAATACGTACTTATACGAATACACAGTTTCTTGGGAGTCAAGTTTTTCGTGGAAATGCCGCAAAGGAAGCTGATGAGGAAGTTTATAAGAAGCAGCTAATTGTTATGCAAAAGTTTAAGTTGCCCTCGACATTTTTTGAAAAAAAGGAAGTTGTTGATTGCTTCAGAGCGTTGCATCCTAAGTTCAAGCCAAGGTCTGCGCGAACTTTTAAAGTAAGATTGGATGCAATGCCAAAACTAGAGAAAACAAGACGTAGCAGAAAACAAGGTTAATCTCGCATAATACTGATCTATATACCATTTTTATTTGGTAACTGGTTATAGTTTAAATCTGGTTTTTGAAATATTGTTTCAACTTTCATTCTACTCTAACGTTTTTATCGCGTTTAGCTATCGTTTTGATATTAATTTCCCAAAATAGAATCTTTGGAAATGGCATAATCTGGCATCCACTAATATCATAATACTTCAATGAAACACAGATGCGAAACACAGTTGGAAAAGATGAAATCATTGACAGCTTTAATCTCTCAGACGTCACAGACTGGAAATATCTTAATGAAGGAGGGCTGAATATTACATTAAGTTATGTAGGATCAAATCCTACGCTGATAGGAAGAGTTATGAGATTCCGTAAGTCGAAGCATTTTGATGATTCAATGGGACAAAATTATAGGGAGAAGATTATACGCCCTTTAATAGGAAAGAAATATGTTGAAAAATGTATTAAAGTGAACCTTCCAGCTCAGTTTAGATCTAGGATAAAACAAAGTATATACGAAGATAGACCGACCGAGAGGAAGAAAAAGCCGCCGACGAATACAAACCCAATGGACAAGAAAACTCAAAATACTTTTGCTTTGCTTATGACAAACAATACCCTTATTTCAAATTATGATACCTCGGTTCCTAATATCTGTATTGAAATAAAACCAAAATGTGGTTTTCTCTCCCGAAAGCAAAAGGAGAATGATCTCCCAAGTCGATTTCAAATGCATCAAAAACTTAAATTGAAACATAAGAAGATAAAAAGGATAAGTGACTATGATCCTCTAGACTTATTTTCACAAGATGAAGTTAGAATGAAAAAATCTATTAGAGACTTGGCAGGAAACCCGCAAAATAATTTGCGGCTTTTTATCGACGGGAAGTTGATAAATCCCAACGAGCACCAAAAATTTTTCAAAAGCTTCTTCAATGAAAACTATGTTGATCTAATAGTTCAGGTATTAAAGAAAGAAAAACTTTTGCAACGTATTTTAGCAGCCCAAAAGTTAGATTATTTTGGAATAGAGAAAGTAGCCGATATTTTTGCAAGTATTCAGAATGGGTTTGAAGAAAAGTATACCGATATGCAGAAAAAATTTGAAAATAAAGATTTTATACTAAAAATTGATTATGAAAGATATAAAGTAAAAATCAAAAAAATGCAGCATTGCCTCGAATATATTTCATTTACTGATCAGGAGAAACTGTTCTTAATAAGGGACTTTATGATATCAAAGACAATGAAGGATTGTAGTATAATGCTTGCATTTAAGCAACTGGGCGCCTCTTGTCAAGAAAATCTAGTTTCTGGGTTTAATTATAGTGGACCCTGTTCGGTAAGTAGAAAGGTCCTGGAAGATTCATATGAGTTTATTGAATATAAGAATATGGTTGAAGATTATAGATATTTTTTGAATGTGGTTGACCTGGATGAAAAGAACTATGCCAAAATACCTGAATATCTTAAGCAAGAACAAGAGATTGAAAATGAGTATTATAATTCCTCGAGTTAGTTAATATAGTTTATTTTCAAATTGTGTGTTATTTTAACAAGCAACGTGTAGTCAAGTAAATATTTATATTGAAAGGGATTAAAATACTTTTTATCCAGTTCATTACTCTTGAGGAGAAATAGGCGATTACTAGTAAACAATGGCGAAACATGCGGTAGAGTGCTTCTTAAAGCGCTGGGGTCTAAATAGTAATGCTCGATAACATTTCCGAGCATTATGCCCTCTAGTACTCTACTTACAACGGATTTCAGCAGCTAGGAGAAGCAACTGTTTGTACACCTCAAGTCTTTTTCAGCCATATCCCAGGTGGACATGCCTCAAACATTAATCAATCGAAACATCTTATCAACCAGAGTCTACATATACAACTGTTTTTTTTAAGCTCTTAGTTAAAATGGGTCAAGCACGTTGGACCCTTGAGAAAACAGCACACTCTTGCTTTATAACCGAACCAAGAATTCTTCTATATTTTTCGTTTGGTGTTCAGTTTCTTCTTTGCTCGCTCTTGCTTTAACAAACAGAGTTCAATTATTGTGCAGTCAAGTCAAGATTGACCAAGGGTGCAACTCAATAGAAGAGATCTATGTATCATTTTCATCTTCATCTCAGAATTTAGTGCAAGAACAGTTTAGCGTATACAAATGCTGTTATCTCTTTTTCGCATATGTCTTGATTCGCTAGCTTGCTAGTCCTGCGAATGGTTATTTTAATCTTGGGAAAACTATGAGATCACAGCTTAAGCAAGAAGAATTCAAAATACAGATTATTAGCTACTTTAAAGTACTTAGAAAGCGCTTAGGCTAATACTTAGAAGGTTGGGTTGGCGGCCACCATATATATTGATTAAGCGAAATGATAAAACGAAATTACCTTTGAAAAATAATTTGATGCAGCACTTCTTACCGGATCTTTAGTTTGAACAGGCGAAATTGTTTTAAACTTGAACAACTCGTCAACTAATGTAGGCTGATGAAGCTTACTATGGTAAAATAAACTCTGTTAAATCCTACATTAAGCAACACCTACTTCGCTTGGTGATTGTTAGTTTTTCCATTAATTAACTAAGCACTTAAAATTCCCACTAATATATATCCTTAATTGACTAATGAACATAAGTTACTATGTTCTTTCAACTCTTCTTAATAGTTGGTAATTTTTCTACGGTGTTGAATTTTTAATTCCTTTGCTAATGCCCTGTTCCACTGTTTTTATGTGTTCTTACCTTAGTGGATGTTTGTATTCTTCGTTTCAGAAACTTTCAATCGTTTCCATGTTCTTGAGCTCTTGAGCTACTAGTGAGCGAGATCGTAGTGCTGGCAACTGATAGAGCAAAATAAATATTAGCAACTTAACCTTATCTGTTAAATTGCCGTACTTTAGTAACTGGCATAAATGAGGAGTCTTCTTGATCACGGGGCAGATAGTTGTATTTTCTGCTTCAGTACGTGGATATCTCCACACACTATCACGTTGCTCTAGCTGTGTAACTTTCTCTTGAAAACTCTCAATGGGATGAAGGTGGCTGTGAATCAACCAATTGATCTATCAGGGAGATGAGTTTTCGGTTTGGGAGGGAAGGATTTGGTTTGTTCTTAGTGTTAATTCTTTACTTGTGCAACTGCTGTAATACAGGATTATGTTGCTACTAACCTTAGTACTTTGAACATCAAGCGCGCCATTTGAATCAGATCCTCGTAATTTTGAAGGGTCTATAGCTTCACCACTTTGACGTAGAAACAGGGGACAGAGACTTCAAGTATTCTTCCTCTTGAGGTTGGTAGCTCCAGTACTGCTCAAAATCAATGCGGACAATATGTGTAATCACATTTTCCTTATAAGGCAGCTACAAAGTTAATAATTTGTAGTTAGTAGAGCTATAGTCTAAGGCGAAATCGCAAAACTCTTTTTTTTTCTCGTTGAGCCGAATTTTGGCTGCTTGTATTATGTACCTTATAATGAATTCAAAAACTTATGATGGCAATTAGTGACGACTAACATGCTATGCAACAAAATAGCTGTATTGTCATTAGTATTACGTTCTCCCACGTATGCTTAAGAATATCACGTCGGTTGCCCAAATTTTATTCTGATGTGTTTCTTTACCAAATATGAGTACAGGCATTAACTGTACAAAAAACTAATGCAAAAAATGATTATATTCGTAACCAGCCTCGATTTTATATTAATGGTGTGAAACTCAAGACTTAATAGCTGAATTACTAACATGTCTATTAAAATAGAACTAGCATTTGAACAGAAAATAGGGAGAGGATTGCGCTTACTAACTCAGATGGAAGCTACAATTGAGCTTTATCTAATTCTGGGAGACTAAATCGATCAAATTATAAGTGTCGATTTGCAAGATATACCCATTTTTTTATCATCGGGATACTTTCTACTACTACGATGACTTACATACAAGCTCATGTACAGCTGAAGCTCGTTCAAAATATATTTTACAGCCACATGATAGAAATCAGCTGCTTTTTGCAGTTTTGATCTCAAAATGTACGTAATACCGAGCAGATAAGCTTAGGGAAAGCATTATTTTCCAGCACCGGTAGCTGGAACAATATATCGCTCCCAACACGGTAAAATCCCCCACATAATCAGTTGCCCTATGCTTCAAGAAATTTTATTGGGATCGAGGCTAACCTTGTTTATTCGATGTTGGCATCTAAAGAAGTTTCCGTAATCAGCTACCTGAGTTAAATCAAAAAACTAGGGTAGCATTATTAAACATAATTCCAACTTAAATTTATATCTCTGACAAGATTTTATGTTTGATACTGCTTGGACTTTTAATTTCAGGTTTACCTAAGTCAAACACAGGCTCAGTCACTGCAAGATAACAACCCTTTTAGAATATTTCTGTTTAGCACAAGTCTTCTTCTGTTGGTGCTTACTATTCCTTAGCTCGGCTTGAAGTCTCTTTGCCTGAAGAATTTAATGGCGGTAACCCTCAAGGAGCGTTGGAGATGTTATGGTATTATAGTTTGTTACATTCTTTCCATCTACATGTTATCAATTTCATAAGAGAGTAGTTATTGGTCGAACGACAAAATTCATTAGTGATGTTACATTCATTAAAATCTACTTTTACAGTTTTTTGTACTTCTTGCACATGCCACATATACTTTTGTGGGCAATTTCCTTAACTTCTAAATAATCCCGATGACTGAAATCCAACCAGTTATACAGTATGGTTAAGCACTAACCTCTGTAGATTTTATGTAAAAAACAAGATGAAGCCACATTGTTAATAAGTTACAGGAAACCTTAGAGAAGCTGTTATTGAATTTGTGAAAACTTCGCCTGGAGGTATATGTCCCAGGGTTAGGAGCGCATTGCAAGAGTCTTAGTTCTCTTACATGAGCTAATAGCCGATGATCTCAGGTACAAGGGATATTAGTGTCTTTAAATTATATTTTGCAATAAATTTTGCGTATTGCGGATCTGTGTTTCACAGGTTCATATCAACTGTTGTTAAGTTTCTGAAGAAATATTTGAAACAAAAATGGTAATGATTTAGAACGTAATAGTACGATGGATAGATATCCAGATTTCTTACTTTTAAATTTGATTAGCTATTCGAAGTTTAATGTATGTGACATTAGAATTTCTTTTTCAGAACAATCCCGGTCTTTTGTTTCATTCTCGAAGTCGAATAATACTTAAACAGAGTAATTAAGAGATTATATACCTAAGCTAAAGGTCCCAAGCTTGTTTCTGTATTTTGCAGAAAATTTCTTTAGTTGCTATTTGTATTTAGCTCACCATATATCTCTGAAACTTTATTAAATATAATCAAATTTCAACTTGGTCGATTCTGATCATCTGTTTGAGGTGGACCATTGACAACTGGAAATCATAGCTTTGGCTTAGGAAAGAGAACTCTATTGAAGTAACTGCGAATCGAGAGTGTGGAAATTTTGGTTCATTTTTTAACATTGTGATAGTTACTAATTGTATTGGTGTGGACCACCTTTCCTTACCATACCTAAAGATGGAGGCAGTGCGCGTGAAAAAAATTGCTATCTAAATATCCCATGCCTATACTTGATCAAATGCTCTTATGTGGCACCGTCCTGCACTTAAGAAATGAGAGCATCGGATTTAATCCAAGCTTATCAAAACCTGGCAAACTAGTATAATATATCTTAAGCGGGTTTGACATCAAGTTTTCCCCGCAGATAGAATTTTCTCAAACGAGCTTATTTTTTTGGCTTAAACTTTACAAAGCTCAGGTTGAAATAAAGCGAATTTACTTTGTACCTATAGCACTATGAAACTGGAGGCAATAGATATTTAGGTTATGAACTAGTGTACGAGAGTTTACTCAAGCACCCTATTTCTATGTGACATTTAATTTATATATAACAGGAATAGGCAGTTCATTATTTTTAATTCCTTCGATTATTTTCGGCAGCTAATTTAAGCAATAGCTTCATTTTCCACCTCAACACCTTAGAAACCATATTTTACCATCACAGCTTGTTCTATGTAAGAGACCATTATCGCTTACAGCTTGGTTTAATATCGCATAAGATTCGTTAGAGTAGTATTCGTAAGGGAATTTAAACTTTAGTACAGTTAAACAAAATATAATAAACCAATTACCTTAAGTTAATAAGCTATGGGAGCATAATTTAACCGATTTAAGACACATTTAAACAGGCCAAAAGAACTTGCACATTATACTCAGCCAGCTTTAGGGGTTCTAAGCAAGCCTAGAAATTGTCTATATCAAAAAAATCTGCGAAAGTAGGTTAATAAACGTAATTCTCTACTTGTAACACAGGGGATTTTACCTAAGTTATTAAGCTTTTTTTCACAGGCTAAACAGCAGCTAGCAGATTAGTTAATGAGCAGAGAAAAATGATGAGTGAATGAAAGAAGCAGTGTGACATGAATTAACACCAACATATACCTCATAGATACCACGTCTATGATCTTAACCTATAAAATTGAGTTCACGGGAAAAAACAACAAAGAAGAACTTTGAACCTTCTGCTTTTCAGTTGAGCAGCATACCAGTACTAATACTTATGTCCTATTGGTCCATTTTTAATCAAGACTCGAGATGTAATTGATCTAAGTTGTTTGTCAACTGTGGTTTAAAACTTAGTGCATAGTTAAAAGCTTGTTCTTAATCTTGGCAATAGCTCTTCCAGGATTCAGATGCTTCGGACAAGTCCTTGTACAGTTCATGATGGTGTGACACCTGTACAACTTGAAGGCATCATCAAGCTGTTCCAACCTTTCTTTAGTTCTCTCATCCCTGCTATCATCGATCCATCGAAAAGCTTGCTGCAAAACAGCAGGTCCTAAATAACTTTCTGTATTCCACCAATAACTTGGACAAGCTGTACTGCAGCACGCACATAAAATGCACTCGTACATTCCATCCAACTTTCTTCTATCCTCCTTACTTTGAAGGTTCTCTTTAGCCATAATTCCCTTTTCTTTATTAGTTTCTTCTGGCGATTTATCTTGTTGTAGCCAAGGTTTAATGCTCTTATATTGTTCATAGAAATTATTCATGTCAGGAACCAAATCTTTAATGACGTGCATGTGAGGCAGCGGGTAGATCTTTGTTGCTTTGTTAGCTGGAGTTATATGAGCTAAGCAAGCAAGTGTATTCGATCCATCAATGTTCATTGCACACGATCCGCAGATTCCTTCACGGCAAGATCTTCTAAATGTCAAAGTGCTGTCCTGTTCATTCTTGATCTTGATCAGTGCATCTAGAACCATAGGTCCACAATCATTAAGATCTACTGGATAATCAACTAAAGTTGGTTTTCCTTTGCTTTCTGGGTCCCATCTGTAGATTTTGAAGTGTTTGATATTTGTAGCCTAAGAAATAAAATCGGGGAAAAATAAGGATGCAAAAGGTATGTACACTTGCAGGAGCTGCAGAAGCAGAGGTTGAAAGCTTGGTGATGGATGGAAGTTTGCTTATTTGACTTGGTCGAATAGATGATTTTAAAATTGAAGATAACATGATACTCGTGGAATGAATTTTCTTCTCTTGATTTTTTTTTGCTTTTGCTTGATGAAATCAAAGATCGGATTTCAGGAAAAATGCCATTATCGGACACTTATAATTTTTATATGTTTTTTTTTCTATTGGTATAAATTAAGAAAACTTTTCTTAAAGTAAAAAATATCACGTCAAGATTTAAAGAGAAAGACAATCTTCACACAATATAAAAGAGAGTTAAAAGAATAAATACCATGTTCATATATTTTCAGAAGTAAAAGTACTTTATTACATAAATAGTTTCTTGTGACACTCTCAGCCGTGAAGTCAAATTCCCCAAACGGGAGAGTAAACGAGTTTTTACTAGCCACTGATTAGTAAGGGAAGTCTAAGTGGATTAAAACAGATCATAATAGTGTCAGCGGAATATAATCTCCTGGCTACACTATTTAGAAACTAAGTTGCATAATTTCTCACCCTCTAATCTGTGTGATTAAGCGCAACTAGTAATCGGATTTGATCTGTTGATAATTCAACAATAAAATTTTGCCTATCTTTTTCTTTTTGATTGATTATATTCATTTCTCATCAGCTTTTATTGCTTATTGATAATCAGTTGATCATCAGGATATAGTCAGAATTATTTGATAGAACTCGAGATCTCGATTCTTTGGTTGATAATCAGAATCAAAACAATTATCAAATAATTATTGCTAATTTATATAAAAAATAATATCTACGTAAAATAGCTTAGAAGCTTATTATTTATTGTGAAGTAGCCTGGTATTTTTTTGGGGGGCTGCTTGGAGGTTGGAAACACTTCGGTCTTAGAAGAAGGACATAAATGACCCAAAGCCCTTCCGTGCGTCTTGTGGGACTAGAACTCACCAAACAAACACCGGCACGTTTTCTTGCCATCGCATTAAAAACTTGAACTAGTAATACTCCACAGGAATAATCACTCAAAACTTAGTACCTTACCTATAAGGCATTGAAGACTTTGGAAAATGTTCACGAGCTAAAATTGAGTTTTCATGAAAAGAGCCCATTTAAACCGAGTAACCTGACATTCATCAAGTATACAGCATTTAACATAGCTGTACTAGTAACAAATCTCCATAGGCTGAACAGTTCATAGTCCTCTAGTATATTTTGCACATTTTCCTTAAGAAAGTTCAGCGAGCATTTTCATCGTTATTCTCTATAGTCTGAAGTTCATTTCCCCATGAGTTTATTCACAAATGGTAATAACTATTCTCGTATGAAGTGGCTACTGTCTCCAAATATTTAGCTGAAAACTAGTAATTCCCTAATATTTTATGGACGATGTAAGAGCTCATTGAATACAATGTAAATAGATTGCAAGCCATACTTTGCCAGTGTATAGGTACTCGTTTCATTCTAACTCTTTCTATTAAAAAAATGCCAGCAATAATTTACCTGGGTGAATCAATTATCACATGGGTACTTGAATGAAGGAGAATCCGGAAACAAATGTCCATGAGCAATGTGTATAAGTAATTAGAAAAGCATAGATTCTATCTCATGATTTTCTCCACATAACCGCTCATTTGAATTTTCAGCGACACAACAAGCAATACTGCAGTCACGAGAGGTATCGCATTAATGTGCAAATGTCCATTTTTCAAGCTTAAGCACATATTTGCCAAAAGAATTTACTGATGGAGAACCTGATGTTTGCTTCATCAAGTTTACTTGGTAAGGCTTGCTCTCTGTTCATGACGTTGATCAAGTGCTTAAATGTTGATATATATAAAGGAGCGCAAGAGGTTGAATCTATGAATATGAACAATGTCGTATCAACTACAATCTCAAAAATATTTCACTTCCTTCATTTAATATTCTACCTCCATATGTGACATACTTCATGGAATCCTATTCTTAAAGCAGTACAACATTCAAGAACGTGAGAATGATTGAATGCAACTTCATGTTACCTTAAAATTATACTAGCATCTAAGTATAATCTGCTGTGTTTCTGCACCGAAGTAAAATTTCATAAAAAGAATTAAACAACCAACAATAAATTGTCAACATTACTATCGCCGTATAGATATATAGAACTACAATATGACATTATGACATCTGTCGACTACATAGTAGCCTGGTGTGCTGCAGCAATAAACTATACGTGAACATTTTTAGCCAGCTTGTAGATAAAAAAGTATTCATAAGTTGCCCTGCTGATTTTTTTAAGAAACTTTGCGACTTTCTCCTGCAAATGGTGGCACATAAATGGAGGAATACTCTATTCAGACTGAAGAAATGACCCTGGCATTGAAATTAAACACTATTCTCTGTGACGCTGGAAAATCGACTTCTTGACATTTAAGAGTTACACACATCACATAAAAGTAATTTTCAAATTGATGGTTCATAGATATGGTACACATAAAGAACAAACCTTTTGACATAAAAAAAAATCTAGAGAGGAAAAAACGTTTAAGCTTCTTTTCTGGGCACCAAGAGGAACAATTATTCTAAATTTCCGTAGTTGAAAAAATAGCAGCAAATATAATGGCAGGAGAAACCAGATACAGCTTGTTGCATATCGTTCTGTGAAAAAATTGCCAAAGGTTATTTATATGTTTTCCAATAGATGCACATCTCTCGTTTCCTATTTTGTTTCTTATTTTTTGTTTAACTGCATTCAACGTCTCTAAAATTCCAAACCCTGAGTGTCTAATAATTGCTAAACCCAAAATTCGAAGCCAAAAATAAAATCCAACTGCTGTTAAACCAAAATAAACGCAATTCTCAAATGTGGCCGAAACAAATATATGTCTGCTAAGAATAATAGCCAACATGAAAAGAGAAAGGTTACAAATTCTTGAGTACTTTTCAGCAGAATTTAAGTCAGGATTCGCAAAAGGTTTATATAACCAAACAATGCCAAGACAAAATATTTCAGCAGTATATACTGCATACACTGAAGGATGTAAGTTACTCCCCTCTTCTTGCAAATTACTACTAAATCCAGCTGAGTACAATAATGTCACCCTTTCAAGGAAAAACAGTAATGAAAAAATATCATCCTTAGTCCCTTCAAAACTCATTTTTTTCAATAAAAGTTCAACCCTGTTTGATTTACTTGTAATTGGAATGACTTCTTCAACCGATTTATTTACATAGCGTTCTGTAATTACGTGAGTACAAACTAGAATTAGTAGATATACACTTGCTACAAAAAACACTAAACAGAGAACGTCAATAGTACGCGCATCTTTTCTATTGAACTGAAATATTAGTTGAAAAGCTGTCGAGTCACTTAAGTCGGCTGTTTCCTCAATAAATTCAATGGTAGAGTCGTATTCAAAAATAGTTGTGATTACTTCTGGTATGCGAAGCATGAATAGCAGGGTTAAAATGGGAACTATTATTATAAATATAGATGCTTTTATACTGTTCAATTTTATTCTAAGTAGATCCGTAAACGCTTTTTCTAAAGAAATGTTTTCTTGCTTAGTTTTCTGTTGTACTTTCTCTCGTGTATAGAGAAAATCTATAATTTTGAGAAAAACAGGTGCGAGTAAATAATATAAGTTTGATATTTTTGAAGATAAATAAGAATATGTAAGATAAGTTGCTGATGAAAAAAAAAGATAAAGTAAAATAATTAGTGAAATTCTTAGTAGAGGTTTCTTTGTTATAAAATAAAAAATTAAAGCTTCCTTGTAAAAGAAAATAAGTGAATAGAGAAAAGTGAGCAAAATAGAGGCTAAGTAAAATTGGTCCTTGGAATCAAGATCAAGTTTGAGAATCAGAAAAAAACCTGCCGCCATCTTTTCCACGAAACTTTTCCATTCCTCGGTAAGTTTCAAACTCTGCATTCCAAGCAAGGAAAGAGTTTGAGCATAAAAGAAAAGCCGAAATAAAATAGTGATCGTTTCTGTTATAAATATCTCCCTTGTAACATTTCTAACAAGTTCTTCCTCGTCAAACTGTTCTTCATTCACTCGTTCACCATGTTCAATAATTTGGCTTTTCTGCGGTTGCAGATTTTTGTGGGAGCTTTTGAACACGAAATTTACCTCTGAAAGACTCTCATAGTTTTGTGAACTCGAAGAATTATAATAAGAATTAACTCGTTTCCTTTTCACAGTCATGATTTTCTTCCCCACTATGAAAAAGAAATCTTTTTCTTATCAACCAACGTTTTACAAAAACTACACGCAGAAATTCTTATCGGGAACAAAAAAATTCAGCGATTTGGAATAGAAACCTGTCCGAAAAAGACAGTTCCAATCTAGACAGGTATATATATTTTTCAGTATCAAGTTAACGTTAGTTATAATTCTTTCTTCTTAGTCTAGTTTTCCTATAAACTTAAGAGGGGGGTAAATAATTCCATCCAAAGTATCAGTATTAGGCTTTTGATACCGTGGTTAGTTTAGCCACAAATTGCAGTAGATGGTACAAAAAAAAACAAATATAAGTGATTTTTCTCTATAGAATAATTAATTCCAATTTTGAAAACTTTATTGAAAGAGCTTTAATTATATGAAATTAGTTTTTTGGGTATTTCTTAAGAAAAAAATATTTAGTTTAATTAAAAGTGAACTTCAGTAGAGATTAGATTTACAAAAGAGATTTTCTGGGAGCTGAAATATCTTTGAGTTTTCTCTTGTCAGTTTGGCTTTGGATCTTACATTGGAAGTCTAGGTTTTATATGTTGCTAAGTTAAGATGATGGCTTAACATTTGCCTTTGAAGAAAGAGACTGCATCAAGTCTTATGTCATTGTTTTCGGTACTTGTTTCTTGATTTCTATGAACTTTAATTACTGTTGCTTCAATGTTTCTACTGCAAACCATAGTCTTTTTAGACAAAGCTTACTAGTTTTTTAAAAACATCCTTCATGCCAATTAACACTTAAAAACACTATACAACACAATCATTGGTTCCCACTCTAGAGTGACAGAGCTTCTAATCTATCATATAAGATCATTATTATTAGCCAAGTTCCTGTTGCTTATGAGCAGTATTTATTGAGATCTTAAGAGTACTTTATTTTCAAACGCAAGTAGCCTTTAAATCAGCTTTCAAGTGAAAACAACAGAGTTCTCATGAAAGAGATAATTCAAAAGACATTTCATCTAAAGAAAACAAGTAGAAAAGGATCTTGTCTGGTAGCGGTAATCTTGAGCAATTGGCGTTGAAAATTTGGTGGCAGATCATTAAGAGCTACAATGAAAATGAACCATATTCAGAATTAGTTTGCTTCTAGTACCAAACAGTACTAGACCTGCACTTTAAATTCATCATACAAGAAACATTGCTTCATTGAGAACGCACCTATTAGGAAATGAATGGTAATAGAAGGGAAGCGCTGAAACCATGAGAGCAAGTACCCTTTCCAAATTTGATAAAATATTTAAGCTGGAAGGCTCCCTTTCCTATCATCAGACCACATTGAACAGATATTAATATGCCTAAACTATTTAAAAAAATGGTTTCTGGATTCTATATTTAGTTTGAATAAAAGTGATTGCTGAAGCTAGAAAAAGTATTTCAATTGTAGGGTCTGTTTTGCTCCTCGGAATAACCATGCTCTTAAAAGATCTCGGCATCGATAGCTAATAACTAGATTTTGCAGGTAAGTAGAAAATAATATGTTTCCCCAATAAAAATAAGCCAACAGGAGTACCATGTTTCTCATTGTACCAAGCCAAAAAATTCGCTCAGCTTGAGTCATGGCCCTTCAGAGAGTAATCATGATTAAAACTCTACAGCTATAGTGCAAATCAAAAGAACAAATAAGAAAGACTGTCCGAACAATCTTAAATATGGGTGTTTCTCTTATCTATTGCGTGGGATACATTGAAACAAAATTGAGAAGATGACCTATACTTGAATCTGAACACAATTTTCAAAAAACTCTAAATATTCTCTTCAGTACACTTATACTTAAAGATATATCGTTTGAGTACATTCCACTCCTCTGGCACCCTGTTTTTAGTTATTTCTCTTCCTCGTAAAGATGACTGACGAATGAATTAGAGAGTGATTGTACTTGGTTCATTCATGGTAATTAGTAACGGTGTAGCATGACTAGACTTAACCGAGCAAGGTACTTATTATTGCTCTCTAACATATTTGCCTAAAATTGTTTTCCAAGTGGTTATAAAAAATAAAACTCTCCTCAAGTCCACTTGGTGCTCTGTTGATTTTTTTCTGATCTGTTGTTTCATTGTGTTCTCGCTCAACTCTTTATATAATAACTGACTTTTAAGAAACTAAATTCAAATTTTATTGACTTCAATCATATTTTTCGTATGCGGCGTAGCATCCCCAAAACTAGGAAATGATACAGTGGCATATTTTTTGAACCTTATTAGTTTTTCTTTAGGCTACTACAAAATATTGCTTAAAGTAGGGAAGACATTACACTAAGTGTCATAAATGACAAGCGTATTGACGTAATGTCAAGACTGAAATAAATCAGCTTTTAGCTTCCATATAAAGTTATAAATGATCAATATCAAATCTAAGGAGAAATTTTTGTAAATATTTTCTAAATATCAATGTTTTAATGAGTTGTATTTCACTTATAGCTTGAGCTCAATATGGAAATTTGTGCAAATTGCAGAATCCTGTTGACATAAAGATATCCTTAATTACCCTAGGCTTATACGAGCCTTCTTCATTCTGAAAAAGTGCTCATTAAGGCAGACAGAAATTATACTGCTATTATGTATGCATTATAGACTAGTAGACATACAAAACAATAGTTGACCTATATCAATTCTGTTTCCTTGAGTCAGGGTTTTTTATGTAACAACATTCTATTCTGTAGTGCCAACTTCTTTATAATAAGCAAGTGTGGAGTCCAGGCTATTTGGGTGGCCTCAGTTTTAATTCAGATAAAAAAGTATTTTGGATCCACTGGAACTACCAGTTAATGCCTAATAATCATTTTACAGACTACATGCGTGCTTCCTATTTTAAGATTATTGCTAGTAATACCTAGACTCACGGTTATAAGCAGTCGAGGCTTTCTTCGCTTAAGAAAAGTTAAATAGTAGTTAATACATAAGAAATCTTAAAATGTTTTATCCTATCAGGTAAGAGTAAATGGGATTTTAAAAATACAAAAGATCAAGTTCCTATGCGAATAGATACTAACAAGAATGATATCGACTCCTTTCACCATTACTCTTCACACTAATTGCAGTGAAACTATGATAATATCATAATCGTCTCTTTAGCTAAGTCATAATATAAAATATGAATTGGTTGCGGGGGAATGATAAATTAGGAAGCATAGGACGGGGAAATAAATAGACTTTATAGTATGCTCAACTGATTTTTCATGGGTTCTTTACATTGTTTGCCCGTGTAAATATCAGCTTCCTCATTTCCCTCTATGCAGTTAGACTAAAGCCACCATAGCGGATTTAAATTATGTATACAGATACTGAAACTATGTAGTATGCCTTCTACTAAGTGATTTTAAGTAAATCAATGGCGACAGTTTTTTATAGAAACGTTATTCTTAACGTAAATATTATAATCGATATATATATATCTAAAGTTTTAGCATTGCAGATTTAAACGAAAAAATATATTCTACCAAAAAAATGTTTTGTGTAAGACAAAAACTTCAAGTAAGTTCACACTATGTTTTGATTGGACAATAAATCAGCTCTGAAGAATCTCTTACATAGAGGTATGTAAAACTGTAAATCACTTCTATCAGGTATTAGAGTATTGAAGACTAGTTACAACCCTAAGAATGAATTTCAAAGTAACTATTTTTTTATATCTTTAACTTCCCAAATATTCTTGTGCAAAATATAGAGTACTTCTATACATGTGTCGCAACATAGAATAATTTTTGTCGTTCTTCCTAGAAAGTCCCGTATAAGGAGAGTGTACTTTAGTTCACTTAACTAATCTTATAAAACTCTTGCTTAAGTCAATTTTTTATATCTTAATGTTCTAATAAACATCATCCTGTGTCTTGAATAAACAATCTACTCTGAATGAAAATCTTTTCAGCATATAGTTTACAAATACGTAGACAAGATCATTATCCGTTTACATTATATAATCGAAGCTTTCTTGGGGGAGCTAATTTACACATTTCTATTTTTCTTCAAGTGGGTTGTGAATTGATGCTATATTTCATATTAACTGTAGATCATATTTATTATAAGTTAAACCCTAATAACCGGTAATTGAGTTTGTAGATATATTTTGCTCTTGAAATCCCCTTTTAATCTTGGAGTGTAAGTATCATTTCATTTTCTTCTTCTCAAGTTCTATAGAGGTATAAACATGTCATTTTTTTCTATAAACAGAGCTTAGCTGAACATTCCTTATTCTTATTAACTGATCGTCGAATTATATGATGCAATTTAAGGTTTCCAGTATTATTAGTACGTAATGCACTGACCAAGAAAAGAAACGAAATAATCATGTTCTTAACACTAAAACAAAGAGAAATCGCATGTTTTAGATCACTTAAAATAATAGAACCTCCATAAAAATTGATCAATTTGGACACTGTCTAAAGAATATTTGGTAAGCACAGTGTAGCGCCGATTTCTGCAACGTAAATTCCAAAAAAAATCAAACTTAACAAGGCCAATACTCTCGCTTTCCTTCGACAAGAAACGTTATTATTCTATTAACTCATCAAATACCGATAACTAAAAAAAATTCAACGTTTTTTAATAGTTCAAAAATATTTTATGATGGAGTAGCAAATTCAATTTAAGAGGATATCAATAGCAAGCCGATGAGATATATTAAGGCCTGGTGTACTGGCGCTTTGATTTGTAACTAATTTGAAGATACCTTAATTCTACAAGCATATTGCACAGCATTGCCTCTAAACAAGAGGAAAACAATATTTCTTAAGACTGCTTTTTGATATTCCAAAGACTAATATTCTCACCTTTTGAAATAGAAGACTTGTTGTGTATTTGTAACTATTTGCTTAGTAAGCGAGAATTTTATTCATATGGTTTTGGTTGTACCTTTAATACAAGGGAGGGGAAGGTATGATGAATATTTTAGATTCTATCTTCGAGATAAAAGACCCCTTGAAATATTTGATTGGAAATGGTTCTAAACACTAACCTTAGAACAGCATTTGAATTTGGAGTAATAATGTTTTATGTTTTTTACCAAAGTGAGATGAGATACAAGAAAAAATAGTTTTGTCATCTATAAGCATATTAATATTTCAAGTAAATTTCTATGATAGACTGTAGGTGAAAGCTTAGATTATACCTTGCCCATTTCACAATTTCATTCAACTGTGGAAGGAAGCAACCATTTAAATGAAAATATCCAACAAATAGAATGCTTTATGATAATGTAAAATAATTAAGCAAAAGTGACATGCTTAAGCAATTATTACCTATTAAACTCTTTTCTCTTGCTTTTAATCTCCTTATTCTTAGTGTATTCTTCTCTTAGTCTTATTATTTTCAAGCTTCACGACGAGTATTATCGAACTAGAGAAACGTGCATAATCCCGTTTCACACTTAGAAATGTATATGAAGTAACATATAAAGACCCTTAGGTAGAGTTTGTACAGACTTTTAAATATATAAACAATTATTTCTTGAATGTTGTTTTTTGTGACTGAACTCAATTTTTATATTACTGCTTTTTGCCATTAGTGGACTATAATTCAACAAACTTGGAAATCGATGGAAACTGCCAGTGAGGTCTTCGTTTCTCTTTGCTTTTGATTATTATTCAGCTGTTGAAACCGAAGATTGAGCTTAACGGAACATTGAAACCGAAGTATTGCATTGAAGGCTCCTCTTAACACATGAAAGTTATGACTGGGGTTACATAATAGGGAACCAATTTTGTTTACACCTAAAAACATTTTCAACCATGAAAAGGAAAGAATAAGAACTAATTCTTGTGGAATACACATTACAAAGTTCGTAAACAAATATAACCTCGTGGGCAGCGATCGAGGTTTCGACTCCAGTGATATTCCCGATATCATTTTCCAAAATTCAATTTCACATTCTTGTTTCCCTTCCCTTCGCGTTGAATTTCCAACTTTTCACGAGAACTCCCCGTTTTATCAAGTTTCTTTTAAAGGACCCATTTTCCTTGTCTGAAGTCTCAGTCCTGGTCCTGATGTACGAATTAAGGTTCCGTGGTCGAAAATCTAGAAATGTGCCATTTGTGGGAGTTCCATGAAAACTGAAAATGCATGCGAAAGCGTTTGAGGCTCTTGTCTGGAGGCGGAAATGGAAAACGGGGATCATTAGAATAACCTGAAGGCTTCCAAGGAATCGAGTTTGGACTGCGCAGTTAGAATAGTACTTATTTACACAGGCTTAGTTTACGCCACTCTTCCATTAGTACCAATCGCATAATCTCCCAAAACTAATGATCAAAAACCAACAGTTAAAATTAGAATGTCGAAAGGTTGAAAGAAATGACTAAAGAAACTAAAACATCTATCAAGTAAAGAAGGGAAGATAAAGGATTACGGTTCAGGCAAAGAGGAAAATAAAGGTAAAAGTAGATACATTCAAGAAAGATTTAACAAAATTGAATCATATACAAGACAATTCTAGAGTTAATTGA
Organism: Labyrinthula sp. Ha; assembly: GCA_015227615.1. Classification (NCBI taxonomy): domain Eukaryota; class Bigyra; order Labyrinthulida; family Labyrinthulaceae; genus Labyrinthula; species Labyrinthula sp. Ha. The sequence continues at coordinate 462,628 of JAALGZ010000006.1, forward strand.
ATATAAGCAACATATGAATACGAGCATTTCAAATCTATATGAACAAGAAACAAAGGAACAAGCAAAGGGAGAAGTGAAAAAGATGAATTCAAGTCATATACAAGAGCTCTTCAAAGTTACATAAACAGGAACAAGAAAAAAATGAACAGAATACCTTTCTACTGAGAATATACATATTTCCCAAAATACAGAAACTGAAACAAAGAATAGGTATATGGTTTGTTTTCATGAAGAAACGTATATTGTAGGTGAACATAGGGATCAGGGTTTAGAATTATTTAGAAGATACGTATATTGTGGGTTTCTTGATTGGGGGTGGGCATAGGGATTAGGCTGTTCTTATTTTTTAGGGCCGTTGGATGAGAAGTTTCAAAACTGATTTGTTAAGCGGCCTTCAACATATATATATACAAGCTATCCCAGGATGCATAAAACAATTCCGTGATAGGTCATGAGGTACCTGGTATTCAATTCGATGCATTCTATTTGGTTTTACGAAGACGGGTGTGAAGGGTTTCATTTTAAACACAACAAAGGTGTGTTCACTGGAGGAATAAGTTTAAATGTTCACAATATAGAACGGGGCTTTTTTGAAGAGAGTACTGTTTAGGAAAATTTAGCATAGGGAAAATGGAGTTGCTAAAAGAAAAGATTGCAGGTGAATACTATATAGGAAAACCTGCTTAAGTGTTAAAGTTTACCTCAAAAGTAAAAATTTTAGAAGAGACATATTTTAATTTGCCTCTGCGCATCATTTTTTTCAGTAAATCCGAAGATTCGTTTGGTTTCATCTTCAGAAAAGCTGTGGGGCGACTGCTTTCTCAACCTAAATCGGTTTGCAGCTACCTTCTCCACGACTTCAAGAATTTCTTCTGGTGTAGAACCTGTGTAAGTGTTCCAATTACCTCTTTTTTCGGTTTGATTTGGTTATTGAAGGTCTGCTTCCTCTGTGCTGAGATCAGAAGGATCTGTTTCCATACTTGTAATTTTTCGTTTGTTCCTTTCACAAATTTTGAGGTCAAAGAGATGAGCCTTAGGGTAGTGGTGTTAAACTACTGGTAGGGTTTATGGATTTCGACTAAGAATCCTTACTGGTACGCCTCGTTTAAATCTTCCTATATTCCTTACCGGAACACTTGCGTAAATTACTCTAGTGTAAAAAATCCGGTTTCACCGCGGTTACTGTATCAGAGAAATAGGGAAAAGTATTTTACTCGCCAGCGTTTTGCACGTCGCTTCATTCTGGTTGGTCAGATCTCAAAAAAATATACTTAGCCTGGATTTTGAGTGCGCAGAAGCCAAAATTTCATACTGCGAATTTTTTTAGGCGCTGAATCTGAATTTGCCTAGGAAATTGAAGGGTACAAAAATTCACAATTTCAACCGAAAGAATGCAAAAAAAACACAAATTTCACAAATATTGCTAGGAAAAAAATTTACGAAGGAAAAACACAAGAAAGTTAAACAAAAACAGAAAAAAAATGAATTTAGACGAAAGTTGGATGTTAAAGAGCTCTGGTGCTGCAAAATAAATATTGGAAACACATCAGAACTACGTTGTAAGAGGCTTTAGAACTAGTAAAAAGGCAGCACACCACTTTACGAAGTCAAAAACGTTGAAAAAAGTTTGGAATTGAAGTAGTTAAGTTAGGAGATTGTAGAATTATTTGTACTAGTCCGAAGAATTATACTCTTAAGGTTAATCTTAAGTTTGACTTGAAGAGGAACGTTTACATCTTCTAGGTAATTGACTTAATAGAAGCTGGGCTAGAATGTTTATATAGATTTGTTAGAGCTTAAACTTTAATGGCTGTAGCAGAATTATCTTTTCACAGAACCTTTCCAGGAATTATGTATAGAATCAAGTTTGGACATCAAATCACCAGCTAAGAGAAAAAGAATACATAAGATTGGGGTTAAAAAAAATCAATCGCGTCTGAACTTAGGATAAAAAAAAAATAAAAACTAATCAAATAATATTTTTCTTGAACTCTTGAGTTGAGCTTTAATCCTGAACTCTTGACCATCCCTTCTCAAATTAAAATATTTTTTTCCAAACTCTCAACCTAAACCCCATCATTTTTAAAAGTAAAAATTAATTTAGAAAACATTTTGAAAATGATGTACCTTTTCTTGAGTTTTGTTTTTGTCAAGGTTGAATTAAATCCTTCTTTCCTTTTAATATATGAATTAAAGCTTAAATTTTCTTGAACTTCTTTAGTCTTCTTCTTTATCTTTTATATATAGGAACATCCAATTTAAAAATGTTTGAATAACCAAAAAAATAATATAATTTCTGTTTAAATACATAGAATAGTGAAGATACAATAACTTGATCAAGTTTTCATTGTCATTTCATCTTTTCTTGTGCCTGAACATCGTACTTTCACAATCTTGATACAGTTTTCTTGTTTCGTTGGCTTCATTGCATTTATTCTGAATTTTGATTTGGGGAATTTCCAATCCAACCAATGAGAAAAAAAGGCGTGTAAAAAAAAACAATCCCAGAGAAACAAGACTCTGGTATTCCCACAGTAATGCCATACTGTTATCTTGCATCACTACACAAAACAAAAAAAGCAATGGGCCTGGTAATCTCACTGTTCTTGTTATTTTCGTAGGCGGACATAATACAAACGGTGAAAAGCATTAACCTAAAATCTACGACGCTATCTCTCTTGAAAAATGCAAAAGCACTAACGTGGATTCTGTCAATAACCTTTGTGGTTGTTGGTCTACCTCTTGTACTCGAAATCGAACGTGAACAACAATTAATTCAGTTAGAAAAACAGCAGCAGAACCCTGCCAATAGTCTCTACTCACAAACTGGGTAAAATCTAACTAAATAAACTTCAGTTTAACTCGTCCACTGCGAATATGTTCATATGGAACTCTAGCTCTTGTCCCATCGGCCAACCTCATTTCAACTTCGGTGGTTCTCACACTACTTATTTCACCTAGTAAATTCTCTCCAGTTACATGAGTAGTTGCAACAACAGCTGTGCCAACATTTATTTTCTTCCCCTTGTACCTCAGTACTGGAATCAATTTGTGCCTCTTTCTTCCAGAACCCCTATACACTTCCACTGTAACATCTTGATTCTCTAGTTTAACATTCTCGTTTTCCGACGCTGTTTTTTTTGTGCTCTCTTGAGAAATTGTACCTTCTATTGCGCTCAAGTCAGAGAGAATCTGCTCTTCCGAAAGATTGTACGAGAGTTTGACGGGTTTAGAAACCTTAGCTTTTTTGTCCATTTCAAAGGGTTCAACAAGATCAAGATTCTTAGATCGCAGATTTCGCGTTCCTGTTTTTTGAGCATCTGCGGATTTTACGCCTTCCAAGAGATGCAGCATTCTTTGTTTGCATTGGTTTTCCTTTTGCTAGAAAACTTAAAAAAAGAGAAAGATACTGAAAATACTTCTTCTGCAGATTTTAATTGGTATGAATATATTTTTTCAGCTTCTTCATTTCGAATTCTTTTTTGTGTTCTTGCATCTCTTAATGCGCGCTCCTTGGAAGCTTCGAGTTCTTTCTTGTAATTAACAAGTTCAGGGTGAGTTCCATCTAAAATTTTTTGCCGTTCTTGCTCAATGAAAGAAATACTCTCTGAATTCGATGAAGTTTCATTCTCTCTATCTGATATTTCGTTTGTTTCTGTTGTCATTTTGATTTTTTCTCCTTTTAACTGCTTCTGTTAAGTTTTAAAACAGCAATGGATTATCACAGTGTGCTCATATTTTGGGCAAAATCAGCTAGAAAAGAATGCCACGTCATTAGATAAATCGAACGTGTCAATCAACTAAAACGAGTTAATATACGTTTTGGTGAGAGCACAGAGGTAAACTGGTTAGCCAAATTTTAAACAAATGCTCCTATTCATTACCACATATGCTTTTTATATATATAGCTTATCATAACCGAAACAAAACAACCCTATTTTTGAGTGGTTTCGACGAAACATGAATGTAGCGAAATATTGTGTGAAATTAATAAATTGAGAAGACACTTTCCAAGCGAAAGAAATGAGAAGTTGAAACAGAAAATTATTATAAGCACATATATATTTCCCCCAAAACAACATTTTGTTTTGGGCAAGTATTCCAGTTGAGGTTAATCTGCGTTGTTCTTTCGGTCAAAGTGAACAAGCTCTATACCCAGCACAATCTTAGTATACAACACTGAGAAAACATGCAAACTGATAGCCTAATAAATTAAAAAATTCCTTCTATAAACTGAGTTGTTCTTATTATGATGCTTATTAATGTTGCGCAACTTGCCCTGTCTCCGATCAATTTGTACCCTAGAAATGTTTGTAATATACGCTCATTTTTATCTTTACCAACTGTATTCAAATAGTTAAGTTTCTTTTTTGTATCTTTCAGCAATATTTCTCAATCTTTCAATAAGCTGTCCATCTTTCCTGGGTTCAAACGATCTTATTTCAGCATAACAATTATCGTTTAATCCTGCGCAACATCTCGTACCCAACAGAGAATACATCGGCAAACAAAAAGGAATACGTGAAAAATAAAGACGGCTAACCCAAAAATTTATTCTACAAGGTTGAATAAGCTTTATGATACCATAGGCTGTGTAATCTACTGTATATATATTATGGCTAGCAAAAATAGCGACCTTTGTTAAAGATTTAAGATCAGCTTCGCACAGGTTAAGAAAGAAACTCAATTCTCCTTCCACAGAAAAATATCTCAAAGTAATAGTTAATGCTTTCAACTTCGAATATGAGTTCTTAAGCTGCACGTACCTTAAACCATTCCAAATTTCTTTACTTAGTATGAATTTAAATTCTTCCAACCGTGATGAAAAATCTATCATAGGTATACTCCAACAAAGATTTTTTTCCGAGCTTTTCATTGTATCGAGAAATAGATGCTTAACAGAAGGATTATTCTTGGCAATGTGGGTAAACAAGTTTCTTAGGTCAGCGTTGCTCGACCATTCCAAAAATGAAAGGGTCAAATGAGAAAAATTGGATTTTTTTTGGAATATAGCTTGCTTCAAAAATAAAATAAAGACTTTTGTAAGCTTAAGACCTCTTAGTATAACGTATTGGGAACTCTGCAAGATAGCTGAATTCCTTACTCCTTCCAATTGAGAGGGTTTTGTTATGTTCAAGAAAGCATAAAAGAAGTCAGAATTTTCAGGGTTATTTCCAGAAGGGATCCAAACTCCGGTTGACTTAGTTTTGTATCCATTACGCATTATCTCTATGGTTTTTGAGGAAACCAGGTATCGTAAATAAACAATGTTTTTCTTTCGGAACATTATCTTAACTATTGAATCTACACTAGAATGCGAAACACCCAAAATTACATACGGGAAGGGACAGTCCACAATTACCTTAAACTCCGTTCTATCCATCGTTCTTACGATTCATGAGGAACTTATTAACCAGGAGAGCAACTGAACCGTTGAAAGCATTGCTCTATCCGTTTAATCAACAAAATATAAGAACTTTCACAAATTTGAGCATAGCGAAGAAAAAGGAAAAGCTTAGTTTCTCCAAGGAGTTTTTCTCTCATAAGACAAAGAAGTATAACTTGCCTTGTGGAAACGTTGTTCAACAGCTTCATGACGGGAAAGAGATTTTTCCTGAAATTGTACGATCATTGCAAATGGCGAAAAAAGAAATATTGATCGAGATGTATTGGTTTGCTGATGACAAAGCTGGTCAGAAAGTATCTGAGGAGCTTATAGCGGCAAAGAAGCGGGGTGTTGATGTCAATTTGATTTATGACTCTTTCGGATCTTCCAGTTTTTCAAAAAAACTAAAAAGTACATTAACTGCGGAGGGGGTTAATTTGTATGAATATAATCCCATTAAAATCATTGGAAGAGACAGACTGACCCTTTTCTCGTATTTTCTCACTAAGTTCTTGCGGCGAGACCACAGAAAGGTGATAGTAGTTGACAGGAAAGTCTCTATTCTGGGAGGGTCTAACGTAGGCAATGAATGGCTTCCATTAGAGGAGGGCGGTGATAATTGGCGAGATGTTATGCTCAAGATATCCGGACCTGCAGCGAAGGTATCTGCTGAGATATATCTTCGTTTCTGCAACGTTTTAAAAGAAAACGAGACTGACTTTAATTATTCCATGTACTTCAAGTTAAAGAGGATGCTTCAGTATACGTCATTTAACCACTTATGGAGAAAAAAATATGAAAGCGAAAGCAACTCAGATAGGTTCACGCGTGTTTTTCGTGGATACTTAGCGAGGTTGCGCGACAGAGTTGAAAATATGGGATATGGTCCAAGCTCTGGGCAACTGTTATATTTGCTCCGGAAAGACTTGAACATCAGTTCTTCTAAAGCTTTTGAATATGAAGAAACCTTTGCTAATTCTTATGATTTGCAACCCCACTTCATGAACTCCACAGGTCTGGAAGAAGAGATATGTCCTGTTTCGTACGCATGGTGGTCTAGTCAAGGAAAAATTCAGACAAAATATGGCTTCAACACTTTCCCGCCCAACAGCTACTTGGTTCAAAGAACTACTGAAACCTATGAGAATAAAAGCATTCCCTCAAACGTACAACTCTTAACGAATGATGCCTGGAATAGTCGGAGGATTATTCGAAGAGGATACCTACGGGCTATCCATGCAGCAAGAAAGAAAATACTTATATCTAATGGCTATTTTCTTCCAGATTCTGCCATTCTTAATGCGCTGAAAAAGGCCTCTAGGCGAGGAGTAGAAATCAAATTGGTTCTTGCAGAAAAATCTGACGTGTGGTTCTATAAACACCTGGCTGGTTCAAAATACGAGCAGATGCTGAAGAACGGAATAAAAGTGTACGAGTATCAACCCAGCGTTTTACATAGTAAAGTGGCGAGTTTCGATAACTCTGTCGCTGTTATTGGATCCTATAATTTAGATCCTTTATCTTATAAAAGGAATATTGAAATGGTGTCTGTAGTGCACAACAGGGAATTCTCGCTAGACTTGGAAAAAAGGCTGGAGAAGGATATATCCGCACACTGCAAGGATATGAGTATTGAATGGAAACCACCACCACTCCCTCGCCTAGCAGAAGCAATATTAAATAGAATGTACGATTATTATGTCAAAATTGTGTGAACAGTTCCTTATCATTAAACAAATATTTATTCTCTTCTATTCCAAACACCAGCTTACCGTAATAATTCTCCTTTTGTTAGGGTTGTAAGAAAACAGGTCATATACAGATGTCGTCCTCATCATCCTCAGGTAGAATTATAGCTCCTGCATCAACATCACATTTCAGATTATCACAACTCTCTACATCAATTTCACCAGGTTCTTCACAAAGAAAATATCTTTTCTCATTTATGCACTGCACAAGAACAAAGTCATCACCATTATCCCCATTGTTTCCTCCATCAAAAGCATCACACTTTTTTTCAAATTGTCTTCTGAAAATTAACTCGCTACTGATAACAACGACAAACCCGATAAGGGCAGATAAAAATGAAATTGAAAGGAAAATTAGTAATATCGTTCTTCGAGAACAACCTTGATGAGGAGGGGCATCAGTTAAATAACCTGAACTTTTTTTGGCCTCTTGGTTGACAGATATTTCTGTAACAGATACAACATAACTCATTTTAATATTTAGTTTGAATTCTATGATGGGTTGAGGTATACGAAGTGCCGGTTTGAGTACCAATTTATGACCTGCGTGTCGGTTCTCATTTCGGTTTTGGGTTTAGAGAGCAGGGAATAATTAAACTGAAGGGTTCATTTTGGGAGATTTGTGGGCTGGGCATGCCCATACGAAGTTATTAATAGAACATAAGAAGAGAAATAATAGGCTAAGTGAAGGAAAGTTGTATAATTGAACCAATATTCAATTATGTATAAGAAATGTAGACTTATAAGTTCACTGCAATTCATTTTATCATATGGTCAACATATTCTTGACCTTATTACTGTTAACCACGGTGTGTCAAGACTCAAAAGGCGAAAGTTACTGTTTAGCACGCTGGATTTTTGTTTGTTTAGGTTATTGGGCTCGTTTACTGTTTTTAAATGTTCTTAAAATTTAAAGTTGTTTAGTCAAATATGATAGGAAAAAAATTTAGAGAAAAGAGCAAGTTATTGGATAGTAGCAGAAACCACAACAGAGAGTCAAGATAAAGACACAATTTTGAACATCATCTATTATAATTTTATTTTTCTGTGCTAAGTAATAGAGTTATTTATTAATAGCAAATGAACTATAATACCCTGTTTTTCGAGCTCGTAGTGTGACCAAGGTAATGTATGTATCCTAAGGGAATTATGCGTGTATTATTTAAGGCATATAGGTTTGGGTCTATTATTACGGGGATTTTGTCAGATATAATGGGCACCGTGATTTTCTTGATAGCCTAGAACAATAAGAATTGCTGTCATATACTTTTATTTCTGGTACTCTGGCTGACTTGTTAAGTTATTATGGTTTGTTCAATTACGGGGCTGGCTAACCTGAGCTTGATTATTTGATTTGGTCTTGTCATTATAATAAAGAATCGTTAGCTGATTCAAACTGTAATCTACGAATGCCTCATACATCACCGGGGATTTATTCTTACTACACCTATGTACCCCTGGGTGACACTGTACCTTCTATGAGTTTATGTTTCGATTTGAAACTATCACAGAACTAAGTCTCAAGAGAAAAAGACACGGGCTTAATTGGTAGCAAGGCCGGTAGAAAGATGAAAGAGTAAAGGAAAACAATCTGCACGATGTGAATAAGAGGCTTGAAGGGAAACCGGTCTCTCTATGCTGCTGTAGTAAAGAAATTTATATCTGTAAGAGCAGTACTAACCCTTTATATTTTTTTCTTTTGCTATAAGAGTCTTGTTTGGGCTGGATATCCCTGAGAGCTTAGCGGAGCTTAATTATTGCGTTTTGCCGCACATTCTTGTAGAAGCATGGTCGGTTTAAACACTTATGTGTGGGACATGGTCCTATACAATTTTACCCACTAGATTTCTTAGTTAAAATAACTCATTTTGGACTTATTCACTCCTATTGACCAACTGTTATGTCAAAATACCGGCGGACTCCTTTGTCGTTACAGGTATTAACTGATCATATTAAATTTTTCCCTCTCTAGGACAAGATTATTATTGTATATCGTAAACAATATCTGCATTAGCTTATAGTTTCTACAAGTCAAATCTATAACTTGATATTATTAACGATTACTTGGGCAGCGAAAGCTGTTCGAACTTCTACTATTTGTACAAGTAACTACAGCACGTAGCATGACAGTATATGTAATATGGTTTGGTTAAAAATGGTAGAAACTACTTTGATAGTAATGGTTGACTAAGATTTGACATATTGTTATACAGAGAAAAGGTTTGGTGATGAAGACCTTTTTGGGGGGTTAATTGTGGATCATAACCAAAATATTATGAAGAAGCCAGTTATTCAAATTATACAGAATAATATTTTTAAAGTGTTCTAGCACAATTCTATTAGATTTCAAGTGAGAAATTGAGAATATATCTGAAGTGTTAGATGTAAACTTCACATAACTGAAAAATTCAGAAGAAAAGAGTTCATAAAATTTCAAGGATTCCTTCTTAGAATAGCTTAAGGGTCATATGAGTGCTTCCTGGTGAGTAATTTTAAGCATTTACTTACAAATATGGCCAGTAAATTTCATAAGACTTAAGCTCACCGTATAAACTAGATACTGGTGATGTTCACAAAGAAGTCGTGTTATGAAATTTACATTCTGCTTCTCTAGGGGCAAGTAATATTGTATATCCTCAACACTCATTTAACCTCGAATTAGTTATTTTCTAGGAAGGCAATGTCAATAATTTCATCTCACAAGATGTTTTTCTACTCCTTTCACCGCTATTTTGGATTTATGTGTGGACACAGGAATTATATTTGCAGTAACTTCAGCTTACCGAAAACCAAACCTTAAAGGAATATAATAACATTTACTGAGTTAGCTTGCTTAGGGTTTAAGATTTGAGGCTTTAGGAAATGAGTTTGTGTAACACGTTTATTCCTGATTTGAGACTTAAGTGACTTAGAAAATTACTAGATATCGAGAAACTCTCTGCAGATTGTAAATGAAGTTACGCTAATATGTTGAAATTTCTTAGTTCCATTTAGTAAATAGCGATAAGGAAACATTATGCAATCTTCTTAGATACTACTGAGTACTTACACAGAAGCAAGTTTAACTGGTGTAAATCTTTGCTCTTATTCTACAATATTTAACCTTCTTTCGTACCCTCTTGGTGCTTCATTAAGTAAGGTTAAACTTTCTTAGCCCGTTTTACTAGTATTGTTCATATTGAGAATACCCTGTACTCCTAGTGAGCATGGAATGTCTTACCTGTGCTTCTTCTATTTTTCAGTGACATGTTTGACCCGCTTTTAAGTGAATCTTTTATTTTATGGGAAATTTAGCAAATAAGTGTTTGTTTATTGTGTTGATTATGGACCATTAAGGATATTCTTTGCCATTAAAACACATAAATACATGTATAAGTTGTATTGCTATGGTTTGTAATGGGCTGTAAACATTCTATTTGCTCATGGGTCATTGTCAGATCAACTGTTTTGTGATTGCTATTATTACTTTTTCAACAAACGTCATTATAGGTTCCAACACTAACAAAAATCAGTTGCCAGGAAATCCTTTCTAAAATATGACTGAAATCCCTCTAGTTTACCTGCTAATAGGAATAATGCAGTTAAAGAACTACAAACATTTTACGACTTCACCAGGACCTGAGATGTAGTTTGATTTTTTGGTAGTTCATTATTAACATGTTTGAATAATTTTTGGCGCTTCATTGTGATGACTTAGCAACTAGTTGGAGCTCTTTTGCTAAGCAGGAAACAATCTTAGGTATAAATAATGAAGAAATTTGGTGAGTAATTCTCTGTTTCATAGTTCTTGTTCATTTTCGTTAGAAAACATGAAAATTCCTTTCACTCCTGATTGAAACATCTTATGAAAGCTCATGAACTTCTTTGATACATTCTGGTGAACTTAGAAGTTAACACCGGCTTCATAGTATACCTTTAAAGAAGCAGAAGGAATATTTCCCTGATATTGTGTATCATAATACTTTGGTTTTCAGCACAAAAGAAAACTTAACATCTGCGTTTAACTTAACCGGATAGAAGATTAGATCTTGTCTGACTCTTGTTGAGTCTAGTGCAGAATGCATCTAAAAGAAGCTTAGCTTGTTAGTCAGGGCTAAGCACTGGATTTGATAATGTTGGTTAATTATTACTTGGTAAATATTTTGATTCGGATTATCAAAGAAAGAATTGGGATTCTGATTCGTATCAAATAATCCTGACTTTATTCTCATTATCAACTGATTATCAATAATCAATTAAAATTAATGGGAAATTAATTCAACCAATAAGAAAAAAACATGGGCAAAATTTTTATTGATTAATTATCAGTGAATCAAATCCAATCCCTAGTTTTGAAGCACGCCCAGTCTCACGGGCCATTAACGACATTGAGACATTTTCAAATTTTATTTTTTCGCAAGCAATACTAACATATGAATTGTGAAAGGACGAAACTCTTCTCCTTATATATGTATGAAGCAATGCCTGATTCTTTCGCAGCTAAAGGTAATATTTTGAACTTGTTCGTTTCGACACATCTTCCCAGAACAAATAGACACAAAGGCAGTAGTTGAACTTCCTTGCAAACACTTAGTATAAAATAAGCTTTGTTGAGCTCATTCTTACTATTGTCACCCTAAATACGCTTATATATTGTTTAGAACACGAGAATTAGTCTCAACTTCTACTAACTTTCATTTTCCGTTTTCCGAATGTATTCCGTGAAAATTCCTGACAATTCCGTGAAACCACTTTAGGGCCACACGGCCCATCCCCGAAACCAAGCTGTAATAAAAGACACAATGAAAACTATCTTGCCTCGTGCTCAGTTTACATCCTCATTTGCTAGGCGCTTCCTCTCAGATTCAACAAAAATACCAAGACCTCCACGTCCGCTTGTAAAAACGCAGTCTATCAACAGTGGTTTTGCTCTTGATCCAGAAGAAAAACCTTCGGAAAACTCAAACCAAAAAATGACGCAGTCTTTGGTGGGCGCAAACGTTCACGCTTCTTATGATACGAAACGGGAAGCTGAAAGATGGAAGAAGAAGCCATTGTTTGCCAGAGAAGGTATGCAGGCCTCATTCAAGACAGGTATAGACATTTTATGGTCTAAATATTTTTTAGGGCAGGACGCGGTTGATCTCTTGTTAATGGAGATCAAGAGGCGAGATCCATACCAAGTGGATTTTCAAGCTGCTGCCAAAGATTTTATACAAGATCTAGCAGTAGTAATAGAAGAGAATCCAAAGAGAGCCTGGAAGTTGAAGCAGTTGCTTGAGCCCGAAGCTATGTTTAGTTTTCGTATTCCTTGGGAAGATGACAATGAGAACACTAGGATCAATCGTGGATTACTCATCCAGTATTCATCTTCTGTTGGTATGTATTTATTTTTTTTAATATGCTTAGGACCTTATCAAGGAGGAATGATTCTTAATCAGGGTCTTAGTCATAGCACAATTCGTACCCTCGGGTTAGAACAAACTCTCAAGAATGCGTTCTTTGGCTTTGGAGGTATGAAATTTGGATCTGATTTTGATGTCAAGGATAAATCAGAGCATGAGATTGAATCCTTTTGTGAAGCATTTTTGAATTCGATGAAGCCTATGTTATTGAAAGCCAATAGCCCTATGGGTTTTGAGATGGATCTAAACGCTGGAAAACAAGTTATGTCTTACATGAAATCTGGTTATCAAACCGTTGATGTAAACTCTGAATTTGAGCTACAAGACCAGAAGACACTTTTTGGGAAATCTATTTTACATCAGCAGAGTAAGGGTCATGGAGCTGTCTATTTCTCTAAAGCTTGTTTATCAGGTGAATTACGAGAAGATCTCAAAGGAAAGAGGTGTTTAATCTCTGGTTCGGCATCGTACTCTAGATTTCTAGCGCGAAAGTTGATTGAGCTCGGTGCTAAGCCTTTAACTTTGAGTGATGAGTATGGCTGTATATATGCACCAGATGGACTTGATGTGAAGGATTTAGAGCTCTTGGAACAATTCAAGGTTGTGAACAGAGATCTGAGTGAGTTTGCTCGCAGCTCTCCTGACTCTTTGGAGTACATTAAATTTTCTGTAGCCACTCCTACTGTTTATGCGCTGAAGACAGATGAAAAAATAGATATTGCGTATGCTTGTGAAAAACAGAACGAGGTTAACGTCGATGATGTTGTTAAGCTCCAAGCTAATGGTATTTCTGCGGTTTTTGAATGTATGGATCGTGCTGTTGCTATAAGTGCAGCTGACAGTTTAATTAGTGAGGGGATACTATTTGCCCCATCCAAACTTACAAGTGGAGGACCAACAGCTCTTGAAAGAATTTTGACAGAGAGAGAGCTGCTAGATGAAGAAATTGATGGGGAGTTGAAGAAAAGCATGGAACGAGTTTATGAAAAGGTTGCCGATATGGATAAAAAGTATTCATGTGGCGGAAATTTGAAAAAGGCAGCCAGCATTGCTAGCTTCTTGCAGTTGTCTATTAAAGAGATCTTACCTTCCTCTACAGATATAGGGTATTAATTTAGTTTGCATTTGAGATCGAAACATAACAAGTGAAACTACATTCAATGATTTTAACAATTTTTACCTCCTATGTTTGAAAATTAAAGTTTGACTTGCTATTCATAAGTAAATATTTGTACAGTGAAACTAAAACATAATTCCATCACCTTCAACCTCTTCACTCTCCTCTTCGTCACAATCTTCCCCGATAAAACTCAAGTTGCTCTGATTCTTGCTATTTCTCGGGCTCATTATAGGGTCAAAGGCAGCAACAGAGGTAACCCTTTTCGACAATTTTGATGGTAGTTCCTTCAGTGAAACTTTGCTGCCCGCACCTTTAGGTTTACCTGAAACTTTAGCATACAAGTTTCTCGTATCCGGGCTCAGGGCATCATCTAAGGCTAAAGAACTTTTCTCTAAGCATTTTTTCTCATTGTTCTTATAGCACATGAACAGTTGCTGTTCTATCTCACTTTCCTTATTCTTGAGGGCAACAACACAATCATTCAACATAAATTCCATCATGCACCTTTGTCGAATCTGGGGAATATGCGGAAAAGTCATTTGTTGTCCCTCCTCCGTTAATTGCTTATATTGCTCCCTCGTCGGGTTCCTTAATAGCATCTTCAAATCTGCCAGAGTCACGTTAGTTGTAATAGTAATGTCGCCATGATATTTCTGGGTCAAAAGAGGAATTATCTCTGCAAGGAATTGGAAGGGCATACAATCTGCCAGATGTTTTGCGTAACTGCGAAGTTGATCTCTAAGGAACATCACAACTCTTCCAGTCCATCTCCAGGTCCAAGTATAAAAGTTTGCTTCTCGGTTGGGCATTCTTCCACTAAAGTCAATTTCCGTGTGAGGAGCTAGAATCTTCGCATGAGGATTTACTTGGGAAACGATGAAATGGTTAATATCAAACATTTCCTTTATTCTTTTAGCCGGTAGATCATTTTCAATACTTCCATCTTTCCATTTTACACCATTCAAATCGCATTCAATAACCTCATTATCTAACTTTTTGAATAACTTCGAAGGTTCAAATACACCAGGAAGGGAACAACTAGCAGCACATGCTGACCAAATAAGAATGTCAGGGGTCGTTAAATAGTTCAACAATCTTGGAAACTCAGTTGATTCAGTTTCACTGTCACCCTTATGTTCAGTTACAGTAATATTGATGATTCTACCCGTCTTTTTGTATGCTTCAAGAAAAGTTATATCCCCAATGGCATCTCTAATGGCTTTCTGAAGAACCTTGGCATCAAGGAAAGATTTTTTATCGATGAACTCAGGCAGTAACTTTCGCAAGAAGTGAAAATATTGTTGAAGTGGTTGTGGAAGTAATGCAGTAACTGTGCGATTAGTTGAGTCCACTCTTAAAATTCCAGGCTTCCTTTTCCTTTTTTGGGTGGCATTGGTCGGAAGGAGAGAGTTGCGATCTGGTTGTTGCATAAATTTATCGAGGTCATCTGCCAACGAGTCTTCTCTTCCAAAGAACCTAAGGTTTAATTGACTTGGATCAAAGAGTTTGAGCAATTCCTTGTCTGTGGAAGCCCCAACCATTCCACAAACGATGCTCCCTGCGCTAGACCCAGACAGCACTCTCGGAAGAAGTTTTTCTTCAAACAAAGCCTTTACAACACCTACATGTCGCAAACCTAAAGCAGCTCCCCCAGAAAGGAGCAAAGCAGAGTTCCCAAAAGACTGCTGAGTCTCTTCGAAAAAACGAATCCTCTCACGGACTAGAAGAAGTTCGTCAACCAAATCACCTTTTTTCTCCGGTGTACTATGAACCTTGCTCTTTTGTGCCAAAAGGGTTAATGCATCGGAAATTAAGGTTTGGTGGTTCTTGATTGCAGCTTGAAGTCTAACATTTGTCTTGTTGTTAAGGAAGTTTGCGCTCTTTTTAAAATTTTGTCTCAAGAGGTCAGAACGAAGTAAATGACGTAAAGTTTTTACATCGGTAATTTTCTGGGCAACAACTCTTTCATATACCTTATTTCTTCTTGTCACTTGTTCGTACACTTTCAGCTCGTTCGACGTCATTTTTGCATCTTTTTCTGAAGAAAGCAACTTGGATAAGTTCAATGATGCTTTTCTCCATTCAGAGTAACTCTTAGCGGTTTGCATTTGATCCTGAAATATCATTGCTTCCCTTCCTATTTTTGTAAACTAGACTATAAATTCTACAAAGAAATTACCTTTGACCATGTTTTCCAGCGAAGAAACCGCCATAGAAATCCCGTGAGCTCGTATCCGAACTGAAGAAACATCAAAGCGAAAAGTTGGGAAGCAATAGTCTTTGGAGAGAAGATAACTTCAAAGCACATCCACACATTTTTCAGTAAATATAAACCAACTTTTCCATAACGTAGAAAAACCGGGGTAAATTTCTTCAGCGCAACTTTGCCCACACTAACAAAAAGTACAAGGAACTTATACAGCAGACTTTCAGCTTTACGAACAGGGTAGGGTGTTTCAGAAAATAACCATCTGAAAGTTTTTCGAGAAAGGAGAGAAGACATTGTAAGAGTTCTTTTTTTTTCTTTACTTTCCCTTTTCTTTAACGGAAGTGTCTTTCTAATGCAACGTGTACGTGATGTTTACAACGTGGGTTATGTCAGATATAGCCATTAGACTATCCAATGAATAATTTTGGGCTCTGTAGAAAATAATGTTTCTCCATTCGAGCCTAGTTCCCATAAACTCTAGGAGTGCAGGTTGCGGTACATTCCTCATTAAGCAATTGAGGGTTCTCAAATTAAAACTTAGTGAAAGAAAAACTTTTTGAGTTTTAAAGAAATGGAAATCTCAGTCATGAAAGTCAAAATCCACAATGAGTTCCCCATCCTTGAGTCAAAGTGGTAGCAAGACTCAGGCAGGCAATTGGAAAATTGCAAAGAAGGGATGATGAGTCCACAACAAGTACTCACTCTGGACCCCTAGTCAGTATCAAATTCAAATTTGTGACTACGTGAGCTCAAATAATGAAGATATTTTAGTTCACGTAGCATCTTGTAATATTGATAGTCCTAGGCAACTTAGACATTTGTTAAATCAAAATGGTGTAAATGTTCTCCTAGCCTGGGAATTCTACTGAGTCAAAATATAGTATCCTAGTATAGAGAGTGAATCACTATTAGAAAACAAATGGATGGATCGGGAGTAAGAATTCTGTGGGTTTTTATGGGATATAGTAATACTTATGAAAACTATCATTCTTCCCGAAACAACGTCTTCCTTCAAAGGAAAATATAAGCTGGCAACTATCAGACAAGATTCTAGGTAAAAAACCTAGGTCAAATAGAGCAAAATAACAGAATCTAGTCAATCTGTATTTGTCGCAGCTAAGAAACAAATCAATGAAATGGAATATTTTGGCAAGGAAGGTGTACTAGGAGGCTCTCAGAAAAAATGATGAAAATCTGTTTGTATTAGGAGGATACGATAATGTTGAACTTCCATTGAAAGAAAAGAATAAAATTAGTGAACTAGAACTAAGATTCTATCAGCAAAATTCTATGAATATATGATATCTTTCTGTCACAGAAGGAATTTTGCAGCATAACCCACCAATGTAAGACACAAGAAGTTAAAAAACGAGGTCCATTTGTTCTGATTTCACAAGCAGCATCGGAGAAAAGGTACACTAATCCAAATCAAAATATTGTTACCAGAAACAAAAGCTTAAAATTAAGAAATTATCTCAATAGAGAGATATTTTTAATCATATTCGGATTTCAGTTACCCTTTCGCTTTGAACATATAGAACATATAATATGATAGGAAATTCTCCAAAGCTATTATCTTCAAAAGAAGTATATGCTCCGTCAATAATATAGTGTGGAGCTTAAAATAATCTTAACTAAATTACAGATATGAGCTGAAGAAATGACACAAACCATTGAAGAGCTTGCTCCACCAAAAGAATTAGAGTCTTACACCATCTCAGAAAACTAAAAGATTATAGGGTCGATATACAACAGAAGAGTATTAGAGTTAGAATAACCAAAAATAGAGCACAAGTAAAATATGATCTAGTTTTTAGAGTAGCTAAAAACCATTGAGGACAAGATTTAAGTACATATACATGCTGTACAGAAGAACCTGGATGCCCAAATTCCCAACCATTATATACACTTAGAACAAGGTCCAAAAAAGAAAATTCCTTCAAGTTAAGCAAAGGCCTAAGACATAAATAGAATCCATAGTAAAAACAAAATATGAATACTCCTGATACTGGCTTAAGGTTTTCAAAGACAGCCTCGTAATGAGTAACGTAATACAGCACAAAAACTTTATGAGGGTTCCCTCGCACTTAATGATATCATCCGCCACATGAACTCAAGAACCATGAATTGAATCATCTTCAGAGCAGGTAACAGTTTTCGGAGGAAAGAGAGAAGGAAAATTCCCAACTAAAAATTGCTCCTAAAATGAAAGTTTGCATTAGTTGACATGGTCCCAACAAACATTCAAATGGTCTAGATTGAATTTTCTCTTAGAAAGAAACTTAAGCAGAGTTTTGTAAGGAATTTCAAGAAGAAGATATGATTATACCATTATCCAAAGGGGGCAACCCACGTTGAAGTAATGCAGGTGAAATATACCTTGAAGAACATCATTATAAGTATCACTAAATAGTGTAAAAATAGACATTGTCTCTAGTATAGCGTTTGCCATCATTTCTATCTACATTTCAGGCGGGATATGACAAAATATGAGAAAGGTGGAGTTTATGAAAGAGACACAAAACACCTTGAAGAAAGAATACAAAATTATTTTTCACTTACTGTTTGTATTCTTCTTCTTCTGTCTTACGATGATTAGTCCAACTATATGTAAATGAGCAGGAGTTTTCTGTGAAGTCAGACAGGGGAAAACATTTATAGAAACTAGCAACTTAGAAGTGTTAGAAGAAAGTTACATCTCCAAGAAAATCTGTGCTTCCATATATTTTGATTTAGAGACTTGTAACTCAATTTTCAATTTATTTATGTAACAAATGGTACAATTGACTTAGCAAGAAAAATAAGCAAAAGAACATTCCTTTGGATTGAATTATTCCTCAGTTAATCGTATATCCAAGAGATTTCGTTGCTTCATACAGAGTTCAGTACAGAAAATAAGAAGATTCAATGAATGTTGCAGGACAAGTTTTAAGGAAAATTCGTTTAACTTTTCCTCTACTGTTAGCTAATGTAAATTTCTTGTTTACAAAATGGTGTTAGATTATTTTCTAGTTTAGTACAAAAACTTAACTTGTAGTGGGGTCAAGTTATTTTATATTTTTACTTTTATTAGAAGAAAGACAACATTCATTGTTTTGTACAAGGGTTTTGTCTCCAAGGTGCTCCATTGATAGTATAGTGAATTTTTGTTTGGGATGTCAATTCTAAAGAACATCTCATATATTTTTTCTAGTTTTATTGCTCCAGATTCAAGGAAAGAGAGTTTTTCTTCCGTTTCACAGACCATTCTACTGTCCAGTAACTTAATTTGACACATACCACAGAAAAAGATTAACCATTTGTTTCGGTCATAGCCTAGAACCTAGGCTCCTCAACCATTAGTTATTAAAAGTCATGTCCTTCAAATTATAGTACTACTACATTGTTCTGAGTTACTAACCTTACTTTATTGAGATTGAACTCCAGGTATTGCGATATAATTTAGAGTTTCAAGGCGGTGATTCTTCATTTCTCTGAAAACCACCGCTTTACTCTTAGTTCAACAGCTAGTGAACATTCAAATTGAGTATGCCGTCTAATGCAGGTTTGATGACGAACACAGATTTTTAAAGGTGGCGTTGGTTGTTGAAAACAATACCCCACTAATGCAGTTTGTAACATATAGGCTTTGAGTCTATGTATTGACCTAAACCATTTCAAAATTCTCGTTGCTTTTAGTATATCAGTCTCTGCTTTTATCTTTTGTTTCACTCAAGAAGATCTGTCTCACTTATCTGTTTTTCTTATCATTTGCTTAGATGATGTTTATTACAGTTGGTGTCACCTTTACTGTATGTTTTAATTATATATATATATTTGTTGTAAATCATGCAGTTCTAAACTGTTCCAATATTTTGTATTCAGCACACACAAATAGTGCAGTTCTGGAACTGTTACTACTTCAATTTTCCGACCATTATAGTTATTGCAAAATAATTACAGTTTCTCATTGGCTCAATTAACTAATCAGATGCTTATAAATTATTTAGTTAGTAAAACGGGATTACTGAGAGCGAATACATTTAAGCGAAAATAAAAAGCAAGGAATCTAGATATGGGAGATGTGAATTGGCCGGGAAGTTGTCGTGACTGCAGTTTCTGTTACATTTAACTACCTGTTCCGTTTTAAAAAGAATTTTCTGAAACCATACCAAACCCAAATACAGAGAAGCAATGGGAAACGAACAACTTAAGATTGAGAATGAAAAAGCACAAAAGCCAAGCAGCAAATGCTGCTTTATATGGTCTGTGATCGGGATTATAGTTGTATTAGTAGTTGGAGCAGTTGTATATTTCGTTTTAGACGACGATGTCTGTTCTGATGTTGGTGCTGGACAAAGAGTGAAAGCCTCTTCTTCTGATTACATCTCTGTAGTGTTTGATTCAAGCCCTAATAAAGCAGACTGTAACGCATTTGTGAATGCAGCAAGTCGACTTTCTAAAGCAATCGCAGAAACCGAGAATGATCTCAGCTTTGCACCAGATGCGGATTTCAGAGTTGCAGAAGTTTGTGGATTATCAGGTGAAAACAACCCAGTTGTTTTTCGACAAGGAAAAAACATCCAGGATTTGGCAATTGTAGCAGTTCTTAACTCTATTGATGGAGAAGGGGGAACACTTGCTGCAGTATATCTAATTTATTTTGTTCATCTTTAGGCAGGACCCTGTGCATACAACGTCGCTGCGCAACTTCCAATTGCAGGTGTAATGATTTTCGATACAGATGACACAGCTGTTTTGGATGAGTTTGGAAAACTAGAAGATGTAGTATTACATGAGATGATGCATGTTCTTGGGTTTGGAACAGCCTGGGATCCCATACCTCTTGCTGATGGAGGTTTTGCTACTACTTTTGATGTACTTGAAGATGAAGTGTTTACTTTTAATGATCAGGGAGTTTTAACTGCTACAAACCCAAATAATGATCCAAAGTATACTGGAGCTGCAGGAATAGCTGAGTTTGAAATTCTTACTGGAGAAACAGAGACGTTTGTCCCAATTCAAGGGGTTGAGCTTAATGGACAAGTTATTTTCGATGCTCTTGCAGGAGAGGGTCAAGGAAGTATAGATTCACACATAGATAAAGATACGTTTCAAGAAGCTTTAATGACCTTTGCAGTAGATGTAGAAGGTGGAGGAGAAAGTCCATTGACTGCAATGAGTTTAGCTATGTTGGGAGATGTTGGATATACTGTTGATACATCAGGAGCTGATGACTATGAGCTACCAGCAAATACTGTGAGTGTGGTTTCAAATTTAAGAGGAAACCCAAGCAAGTCTCTGGATTTATCTAATGATGTACTCAAGATTAAACCTGTAGTATTAGATCCAGCTGATCCGAGTAGCCTAGAGCAGATGAAAACAAGAACAGAAAGGTCTTTAGAAGAAGTTCTTGGATTAGCGTGAGTTAGCTCTTAAATTTATAAATGGATATAATTATAGAAGGAAATTTTTATCATGTTAGTATATGAATATCACAACAGTATTGTCTTTAGAACTTAGGGTGTTAAGTTCACTGTTGTGTTTAAAGTAGATAACTCTCTAGTAAAAGAGATATCCATCACAAAAAGTGGAGAGTGTTTATAAATGAAGCAAATGGGAAAACAAATAGAAACATAGAATTTGAGCCATTACCAAAAAGTAAAAAGTAGCAAGTTTACTATGTTTAATTTGCTGAAAAGTACAATGATTGCTAGCTTATCAGTACATACAGAGTTTTCTAAAGGCTGTTTTCATAAATAATTCATTTGGTTCAATGTTTCAGCTAATGAAGTATCTCTAAAAATAGTCAGTCTGGATAAGAATTCTTTTGTGTGATGATATTGTAGTAATTGAACCCTTTATTGATACCTAGAAATAGAAATACCTATTAATACATTAATATTTTGGTTTAAACACTACATTGAAAAAGTACAAATTTGTTATATTCCAAATTAAGTTGAGAGTGACCTCAGATACAGTATTTACCTTGTGTAGTCAAAATTTAGGTAATTGCCTTCTTTGGTTCAGTAATGACAGTCACCGAAGGTTCACAAAGGAGATGCTCATATATATATATTTTGTACTGATCCAAAGAATGATGTATAGCCTCATGTAAATACGAAATCAGCACATTCAAGAAAATATTTAAAAAGGTTGAAGTTCAAATAGGGCTCCTGTGTAACAAGCAGAGCAACGTTAGGTAACAAAATGAAAAAAACAAAGCGGTAAAGAATACCTTCTAACTTTAATGTGGTTCTTTTGTGAGAATACATAAACCCCTTTTAGAAAAAGTTTGGTATTTGACTCTATTCGGCATTCGTTTCCAGTAACTAACATCCGCCTTTACAAAATTAAGCTCTTGGAGTTACGTTAAATCCTGAAAAACTGAAACACATATATAGTCAAATGAATACAAAATATTTATTAAATGTAAGAAGACATTTGACTTTTTCTTATCTAAATGCAGTTGAGAGAGTTAAAACCGTTTTCAAGATCATTAATTTTTGACACCAAATATTTCTTCTTAGTTGAACCTATTTTCCTTTCAAGAGTATTACAATTTTTGAAATGCTTCAATACCCAGAGAATATTTAGATATGTATATCAACTTTCAGTTTTGTTCCTTTCCATGAACTAGAAGTCATTCTTCTTTGTAGGAAACCATTGCAAAAGGATCAAATCAAACACAAAAACATAATCAGAACCATGAACCAAGTTGTGAATAAAAAAGTCACAGCCACCACCAACTATAATACATATTTTTAGAGGATTTTAAGTGTGAATTCATATTTAGATTTCCTAGGCGATTTGAATTCTTTCAAAGTTTGATTTCGTATCCATTCATTATATTCGGGAACGCAGATAAGTTTTACATTGTTTGGTTAAATACATACATTCATTCTGGTATAATATTACCAATATCAAAATAAAGACGTACAAAATAATACTGTAATAATACCGTGAAGCGTGTTAGTGATAACACACTGTAGAGAAGCGAAAGGAAAAGAGATTTCTGGAACAGACTTTGCAGTTTTAGTTTTTTTAGAGTTCAAGTTAGAAAAAATAGAACAGTTTACTATCAAATATTTAAAAACAAAACAAAAACAAAAACAGAAGAACATACATAAAAGGTAATGAAAGAGCAAGCAGTAATTGCAAACACGGCTCCTGTTGCAACAGGAGGTACAAATACTCTATTAGTTGGTGGTGCTCTAGGGACTGTTGCAGTGGCTGCTATTACTACTGCAGCTGTAGTTTTATCTCCTCAGAGCGATGTATGTTCAAATGTGGGTGCAGGTGATAGAGTCAAAGCATCAGATTCTGATTATATCTCCGTAGTGTTTGACACGGCTCCAAGCACCGCAGAATGTAATGCACTTGTTAAAGCAGCAACCAGGCTTTCTGCGGCTATAGCAGAAACAGAAAATGATCTTAATTTCACAGCGGATGAAGATTACAGACTTGACTCTCTTTGTACAGTATCTGGTGAAAATAACCCAGTTGTATTGAGAAAAGGAGAAAATGTTCAGGACTTTACAATTTCAGCAATTCTTCAGCAAATAGATGGAGAAGGTGGAGCCCTTGCTGCATTATTATTTTCTCAAATATATTTTTTCTTAGGCTGGACCTTGTGCTTATAATTTAGATACCCAACTTCCACTTGTAGGGGTAATACCCCTCGATGAAGGTGACACTTCTCAGTTGGATCAATCTGGTAAGTTACAAGATGTGATTATGCATGAGATGATGCATGCTCTTGGATTTGGAACAGCATGGAATCCCATCCGTTTTCCTGATGGAAGTTTTGTTACTACTTTTGATTTACTTGAAGATGAAGTGTTTACTTTTAATGATCAGGGAGTTTTAACTGCTACAAACCCAAATAATGATCCAAAGTATACTGGAGCTGCAGGAAGAGCTGAGTTTGAAATTCTTACTGGAGAAACAGAGACGTTTGTCCCAATTCAAGGGGTTGAACTTAATGGACAAGTTATTTTCGATGCTCTTGCAGGAGAGGGTCAAGGAAGTATAGATTCACACATAGATAAAGATACGTTTCAAGAAGCTTTAATGACCTTTGCAGTAGATGTAGAAGGTGGAGGAGAAAGTCCATTGACTGCAATGAGTTTAGCTATGTTGGGAGATGTTGGATATACTGTTGATACATCAGGAGCTGATGACTATATGCTACCTGGCCCTACGTTGAGTATTTCTTCTAGATTAAGAGGAAACCTGAAGGAGTCTATTGATTTGTCTAATGACGTAATTAGGATTAAACCTGTAGTAATGGATCCTCATGATAAAACTAGTATGCTGCTGTTAAGATCACGTGAAAAGATCTCTTTAAAAGAAGCTTTTGGTTTAGTCTAAGCTTGGCATTAAACAATTATCTGAGCTAGATTAAAGTATTAATCCTTTCTTAGTATATTACATGCCCTTTATTACAGTTTATCCACAGAGCAATATTTTTTTTAACAAAGATCTTTGTTAGGCTTAGAATTTATTGCGTTGGAGTTAGCTGCAGACTTGGACAAACTTTGCAAATTTTATGGTATTCTATTTTTGCACTTAATTATTAATAGTAGGCTTTGGATTTTTATTCATATCGAATGTTTCTTTTCTTAGGTAATGGACCCTGTATCTTAATAAAAATATTTTGGCTTAAATAAAGGATCTCTTGGAGTACAACCAATCTACAGGTGTTGCTGTGAATTCCATTCTTTTGTTCCATATCTCAAGTTCAACGATAAAAATTTAGTTATGTTTCCTTCATTTTGTTGAAAATGTGGCTATGAACCATTATGCTCTTAAGCAGTTTGCTAATATCTTTCTTCAAGATGATTTCACATACGTTGGTAGCACTTTTCTTATTTCAGCTGGACAATACATCTATAAGATCAAGCTCAAGTACTCGTAATCCTGTAGCCAAGTATATTCTTGTCTGTTGATAGCAATAAGGGTCAGATCGGAAGTGTGTCTCTCTCTTGTTCTTGTTATTTTAATACAGTCTTTCAGCTTCTCAGCATATATATAATCAGTAGGCATAGGACTTGATTTGCTGATAATTTATTAATAAAGCTCTTACCCATGATTTTTTTAGTGATTGATTCTGATAATTCCTCAATCATTATTAATTATTATTGATAACCAATTGATTATCAATAATGAATAATAACGGTTGGGGAAACATTTGAAACAATCAATAACAAAAATATGGGCAAAAGTTTTATTTACAACTTATTAATAAACCAAATTCCATTCCTAATCACGATGCACGATAGTTGACGCTAATTCTTTGATCATTTTGGTCAACGTTATTATCTTTAAGCAAAACAGGAAACTCCTCGCTATACGCAATTATCATCAAATACACCGTACGCACGATTAAAAAGATAAGCCCGACAAGTAACCATGTGTACCGATATACTTGGGAAATCCACCAAACTGGAAGTTTACCCTTTCTGCTTAAAGCCAAAACCAAACAAGTCCAGAAAACCCCTTGTGTGAACAAAAAAGGTGATGAAAATAGAAATACTATTGGTTTTTACATATGAACAGAGAATAATCTCTTTGTTGAAGCTTTTAAACTAGTTGTTCTCTACTTGTTGGATGTTTTGCATAACAGAGCACTCTGATTACCATGTTTGCTTGTGATGAAAAAATATGAACTTACTTTGGAAAGGGATGATATTAATTTCTAAAAAAAATACGAGTAGAATAAAACCTTTTTGAACTCTAAAATGGTATCAAATACATTTTATGAAATTTAGACTAAGGTCTTAAACTATAGAAAATAAAAATGTCGCTTATTTCACAGAAATACCTCAGAGAAATAACCACAGTACGATCTTTCTCCAAGAAGACATAGATCATCTTAGATCATAAATTATCTTCTTTGTGCCAGTCTTTATGTGTTTTGGAGTACTTTTCAGGGGTGAAAGTAAGCAACAGGTATTTCTATCTAGGAATTTGCAATAATAAGACAAAGATTTATAAACTAAAAACTAAAGAAAACCTAAAAGTTCATTTGTTTTTTTTTCGAATGTACTGGAAACTGGTATGGTAATAGGTAGGAGGCTAAGTTCGTCATATTTGGTCAATAAGAAGTTCTGTTTTAACTGTTTTAATGTTCATTTTGAAACCAGATTCAATTAAGCCAAAAAACCATTGCTTACATGAATAGGAAAATTCTTGGAGTTTCTTCGACAAAAACTCGGAGGAACCCTAAATCATCTATACCTAGGGAGGTAACCAACTCTCCAGTTGATTCGTTACGTGCCATCACCCATTCAGGAATATTTGACATTTAAGGGTATCCTTTTTCAGAGTTTCTGAGATCGTAGGAATAGGATACAATGCTATGATGTCTTTACATAATACTCCAATTCTCAGACAAACTTGTTTCCAGACCTAAATTCACCCTTTTTTTCGACTGGTGAGGTTTGCTTGGGCTCTAGATAAGTATTTCTTGAGGTATTACTGGCTGAAGTTGAGAAAACAACAGTTTACCCCAATATCGACTTCTCTTAAAAAACATTACAAATTTCCGAAAAAATAGAATTTAAGGTTACAGATTGTGTTTTTTAGTTGTTGGGGCTCTCTAATATAAGAATTTCGGGGATTGTAGCAATACTGAGTGATTTCGTATTTTCAGTTGTGCGAATTTTCAACATTTGACTTTTCTGAGTAAAGTTTAGCTCATTTATAATTAACTAGAGAAGAATAATCCTGAGAAATGATTTCAGAAGATAGATATGATGAACCCTTAGGGCTTGAGAAGAATCAGTTTATCTATAGAGCTGTCCTTCATGATATTTTGTTTGAGTGTATGCCCTTGTAAGAATCTAAGAACTTGGTGAAAAGGGCCCTTAAAATTGGGTTTCTTAGGATTCTAAGAGATCATCCTAATCAAATACTTTGACAAAGCAAACTTTAGAAAAGGTTTCTTAATGTGCAATATTTAGAGGGTCGCAGTTTTGTATTTTTTTCGAAGATTTTGAAACAAAAGGCAACAAATGCTATGTATATTTTTTTCAATAACCATGATTTTCTTATATTTTGTATTGTTTTAATCCTTTGAATTCTTACACGAGTAAGTAATAGACTGAGGTTCCGTAGCTATTTACGATTGAGGTCGCTGTAAATTTTTGCTTGCCGAACAAGGTTGCGTCAGTATCCAAGGCGGTACGAAAAGAGCGACACGAGATATGTATAAGGGTTTAAAGCGATGTATGGATTGGATTTATGTGATAATGGACTGAAATTACCCCAACACAGCTTCCAAGAATAATGTCGTGACAATCTGGTAGCATATATTAAAATTTTAGAGGTACATTCTTCCGTCCTAAATCGGAATCATTCATACAATTTCCCTGATCACTATGGGGACAGATCGGAATCATTCACACAAGTCAAATTCCGATTAAAATTCATGATCGATCAATAAAAATATTTCGACTGAGTTTGAACTAAATTATGTCTTTTTGATTAGTTTTAGGATGAATTATAAGATCTGATTAGTTTAATTGAAGCTTTTTCAGGATGGGCAACTAAATGGGGGTTTAACAGGATGAGTGATCGACAAAAGCCGCTCAATTTCGTGCGATTGAAGTCAACTGTAATGTCAATTTTACAAGATTTATAACTATAAAAATGTTTCAAGCTTTATTGAAGAGCTGAAAAGGTATAGTAGATTCCATGGCCATTTTACTCAATTTTTGAAGAAATTTTCGATATCTTGGCGACCACCCTGCAGTAGGGGTGGAAGAAAAATAAAATTTACTACTATAAGTGATAAATTCACTACAAGTGCTTCGGCCAAGAGCTTGCAG
The DNA here is from genome assembly GCA_015227615.1 of Labyrinthula sp. Ha. Lineage (NCBI taxonomy): Eukaryota > Bigyra > Labyrinthulida > Labyrinthulaceae > Labyrinthula > Labyrinthula sp. Ha. The sequence goes on from JAALGZ010000006.1 coordinate 490,288, forward strand.
AAGTACTGTAACTTCTATCTTTGCTGCTTTCTAGTTAATATAAAATGGATGTACCATGATTTGGTGGTATCTGGTACTCTACCTAAAACGTACTAATTCAAATCCTTTATTATATTATTTTGCTACAAAAATCTCCTAAAGATCCCTCAGAAAACATGTTTTGCATTTTTCAACTCAAAACATGTACCGAAAAATAGACTTAACAATTTTTAGATATTTCATCAAAAACACAGGTTGACCTGAAAAGAATAGAATAGAAAAGTCTCTTTCATAATTCAAATACAAAAAAATAAAAAGTTGTTTTTGCAAATAGTCGTACAGATAAGCTTAATTGACTACAATAATGCTATAAACAAGAATTGAGCGAGATAGAAAAGAAACAAAAATATTACTTGAGAGTAGGAAATGTTTTAAAAATACAGTGGTATGACCTTTAAGCATGATATAATTTACTAAAGGTAAGTATAGAGACAATGGTTCTTTAGAACAGAATGTTTTGAGTATGTTAGCTTCTTATTAGATGTAAAATGACAACGTAATTGGTAATAAAAATCACCTTTACTGAATTTAATATTGGTATTCAATGTTTTGCCGTAATTTTGGAGTTTTAAAACTTAGATGAGCTATATTCAACTTACTACAAAACTATATTATGTTATAGTAGCTATTATGAAATTAAAATACTTTTCCAGGGATATATTTTAGTTTTGATAAAACCAAGTTTGAGATGAGATAGAGCCCTTTCTTGGCTATGATTATAGGAACTTTCTCGAGTCAAGAACGGTATTTTGTATATTCTTAAAACTATACATCCTCAAAAGACTATACATTAACAAGATAGGAAATTTAAGAGACAAAGCTTTCCTACTATTTAGGTAATATATATTTAAATTTATTTAACCATGTTTTTCTCTAAAATATTTTTCATTTTAATACAATTTTTATTCTCAAACACAAAGTTTGACAAATACCAGAAGAATGTGCTGTTTATTGGCCATCTAAATCCCCAAATAGCCATAACGTAATAACGACACTATTCACATTAAGATCTCTATTAATGATAAATACGCGTAACTCAAAATGTCGTTTCTTGTTAACGTTAACTGTGCTTCGATAGTGATGCTTATTACCTGTTAAGACACTGGTTTCAACCGTTAAGAAACTCAAATAGTATTTATTTCCCCTGAAAATCTAACAATAACATGAAGGTACAAATGCACGATAATGGTCATGGACGAAATACACGCGTAAAGAAAAAGAGTTATTTGGTTCTGTTCTTCCATGTTCTTGTTATTGTTGAAGATACAACCTCTTCAAAACTCAATCCCTGAAAGCAGATAAAACAAAGGTGGAAAGCAACAAGATGATAAGCGAGAACTTAACAGTTGAGAACAAGAAAAAACTAAGGAATAAAAACAACCACGTTTATAAATACTTTTTTCTTGGGGCATTGGTCGTATTTGCTGTAGTTGGGGGAGTTGCTAGTGGTGAAACCGTATTATCCTCTCAACAAGATAAAATTGACGATTTATGCCCTAATATAAATGCCGGAGAAAAAGTCAAGGTTTCTTCCTCTGACTACATCTCAATCGTATTCGATTCAAATCCTGAAGAGAAAAACTGTATATCAGTTCTCAGAGTAGCATCAAGACTCTCAAAAGCCATTGCAGGAACGCAGAATGTATATAATGAAAAGATTAGTGTCGATGTGAACATTGATGAGGCATGTGGTATTACCAGCCAGAACAATTCGCCTTTACTAAAAAAAGGAGACGAGATTATTGATTTGGTAGTTGGGATAGTTCTTCAACCAATAGATGGGGAACTTAAAGTTACTGGTGTTGTATCTTTCTTTCTTCATTTGACTTTAGGGCGGTCCTTGTCTTTATAATGAAAAGGTTGGGCTACCGTTCTCGGGTGTAATGCTTCTGGATACAGCTGATGCTGCTCTGCTACAAAAGTATGGAAAATTTGAATCACTTGTTATGCATGAGATGATGCATGTTCTTGGATTTGGTGTAACATGGGTTCCTATTCCGGGATATGGTGGAGTTTTGCTTTCTAATTTTACTGTACTTGAAGATGCGGTATATACATATAATGAAGATAATGAACTAGCTGTGCACCCTGAAAATGAACCAAAGTATATTGGAGCTGAAGGAGTTGCTGAGTTTGAGAAATTAACAGGAAAGTCCGAAACTTTTATTCCCGTCCAAGGCGTGGAGGTTAATGGTGAAGTATATTTCAACGTTTCAACTGAACAAATTCAGGGATCTATTGACACTCACATAGATCAAGACATGTTTGGAAATGCGATGATGACATATAGGATGGATGTTTTCGCAGAAAAACCACCCCCATTAACTGCAATGAGTCTTGCTAGTCTGAGAGATATTGGCTATACTGTAGATACATCTGCAGCTGATGAATATGCCTTGCCACTGCATAGTATGCCCTTGGTGTCTAGCTTAAGAGGAAGCACACCAGAATATGTTGACTTTTCCAATGATGTGCTTAAAATAGAACCTTTGATGTTAGATCTTGATGATCCAAACTGTTTGGAGCAAGTAAAATCTCGTAGGGTGTATTCTGTTGAAGAAGTTCTTGACTTGGCATAGCATAGAAATATAGTTAAGCTTGACAAGGTTTATATTTCTTGTGCCAGATTTCTCCATCATCAAGTTTCACTTACCAGGCTCGGTTTACCTTAGGAATCAGGGAAGCTGTCCTGCGAACTAGAGAGGAATTTATACATCCAAGTTTACAACTCTAAAAGTATACAGTTACTTTTTCTACTCTAATTGCTTTGAACTTGAAAACATCTTAAAAAAAGATTTACTTGTCATGTTCAGACTAGTCATGGGATGTAGCAATTAGGGTCATTATAATTGGAAGTCTCCCTTCCCAAATTTCAATCTTTATTATTATATTTTTTCTGAACTGCCTAGCCTGAGTCATGAGATATTTTGTTTCTATTTGCTTGCTGAATATATTTTTTCTACCATAATATGAAACTAACGGAGCATCAAATTGGGTTAAACATATGACGAAAACTAATATAGTTTTTTGTGCTTAGTTGGTATGCAAGGAATTATCTCCACAATAGGATGTAGCTAATGTATTATCTTACTCGAAAGTCCCTTAAACTAAATAACTACAGGATAAGACGTAGATCTACAGACGTAATGTTTTGAAATAAATAGATGATACAAGGTGAACATTTACTTCAGTAATATTTTTCCGACAGAAACTTATCATAGTTATGATAGACTCCGTAGTGTTCCCTATAATAATGACTAATTAAGATAATCCATCGTATTCCTAGCTTACTTGACAAAAGTTATTTGTTGCATAGTGAACTGCAGAGTGAAGGTTTGAGCTGAAATTGAGATTAAGTTTGTTCAACGCGAAAATAATAGAAAGGCCTTTGGATCAAACAAGAAAAAAAACAGTGGCAAAGAGAAACCTAAAGATTTTTCTCGCATGTGATCTTTAGATAGTTAGTTACATCAGTTTTTTAATTTCTTCATTGCTAGTTGCATTATTGTGATCTAGCTACTACGAATTCAATTGATGACCTCCCTTACGCTAATATGTTTCTTTTTAGCTGAATATAGGCACTGTTTGGATGAGATTCAGATGTTTTAATTAAGGGACACAACCCACGCACCCCGTAGAGATGGAATATTTAATATAGATAGTTACACTAATTAGTTAAGTAATTAGAGAGCCTATAATTATTATTATAGTTAATTATTGTAAATAATAATTAACTACTCAGCAACCAAAGTTATGAAATACGACATGTTTAGAGTTCTCTATAGAAAAACATAAGACCACCTGAGACAAAAACATATAAGCAAAATATAGTAAGTGTTCATAAGAAAAATAAAAAATTAAACTGCAAAGCAGTAAGTCTAGTTATAATAAGTCGTTCTATAAGTCAAGGGTAAAGAGTTAGCCGATTCTAGGATCATTTAAATAACTCAAGAGGTGTCAAACCAACCAACTAGCCATTGTAGGGCATTTTGTTAAGGTTAAGAAGAGCCGTCAAGTATTAATGCATACTTTATTTCTATTTAATGAACCTTCAAGCTATTTTTCCTACCGGGGGTTTTACTTAATACAGTGATCGTAATCTTAAGCAGTTGGACAGCAGCTGAGAAAGTTCTTCATCCAGGAAATTTTTACCGCTACCCTTAAGAACAAACATTTTCTTTACATTCTTGCGAGGTTTCCAACCCATTTTTGCATTGACAACTCCCATATAAACTTTTACCATTTGCACGAGCATATCTATCTAATTACCATGAAACTGCTCACATAGCAAGTTCTTTAGACACAGTAAACAGGATACAGGAGGTTAAACTCGTGAAAATCTAACTTTCAGCTAGCCGATAACTATCTAGGGAGTATGATCATTAAGAAATAGATATTCTTACTTCACTTTTATTTTGGCTGAAATCACTGTATACCTCTTAGATTCCCAAGTTATTTCTCGTGATGATGGAAGGAAGGGAAAATTGAAAAAGGTAAAAGTCAGACGGGTCCAAGCATTCAACAGTGTTGCCCACGAGGAGTGAATATCCATTTTGAATTATGAGAACTTGCCAGTGTAAAACTGGATAGCGCAACGCTAATGGTTTGCTCTACATGTTTCTGAAGCTTAGTGACTTCTCATAGTTAAGGTAGGTATTTATGTATACACATTTATAGTAAAGTTTTTTTCACTCTACATCGACAGTATTTTGCTCTTCCAAATAATACATTTTCATGTAAGTTTCAATAAATTTGTTTCCTAGTTCTATGTCTGATGAGAAACATCTCTTTATTTGCTCTTGAAGAATAATTGGGTTTGAGCTATCTTGTTTGGTACGTGGCTTTTTAGATCATCCCAGGCAATATCAATTAATAATGAGTAAATAGTATGTGTATTCACTTTGTTTAAGAAGGTTAGTATTGTACATTAGTAGTTATTAGAAATTTTTTCTAAAGTATGTATTTAGTTGTAACTTGTAAATTTGTAAATACTAACTATCCTTACTCTGTTGCTTTATATTTACTTATTAGAATATGACAGAACCGGACTGCATGAATGGATTGTGGAACTCTTATGGCTATTGTCTAGGTTTTCCTGCATAATTTGCTATTTGATATGAATCCAAACATTTTCAAAGGTAGTGCAATGTGCAGAGGGGCGAATTGTACAGGAGGCAAAATATTTAAAAAGTCTTGAACTCATTCTTTAGAAGAATGTCGATTCACTTAACCTATTTTATTTCATTACATTATGTGGAAGTCAGAAGCTAGCAGCTCCTTTTTGACATGAAATAATCATTTAAATTTCCATGCAGTTTGTTTTATCCCGACTGATGATTAGTTCTACCAGTACTCACTGTATGTCCATACATTTCCATAAAATTTAATAGAAACGACCGCGTTCAATCAATTACATGTTAGAGTTGCAACCAATTTCATCTTTTCAAAGTTATTGGACATTTGAACACACAAATATCAAGTACGAAAACCTAAAGTCCAAGTTGTAAAAAATTGAAACCAAAGCAAAATCACTTAAAACTCACAGTGAAATATGGAAGGACAATCTAGTTGAGCACAGAGGCTATTCACAGAAAACGTTGATTTTGTGCCACGATGAAAATCTGGACCAGTAGAGGAACCCATCCTTGGCGGTCGATTGAATTTCTTAACCCGGCAAGAAATTGAGTTTAAAATATGGAAATAAGTAAGAGGCTAGGTTTTTATTCCACAACTTTGCTTGTCTTCAAATAACTAAAAAATAATAATAAAGCAAGAATATGAGCTGTTTAGCAGCATATTTGCATATAGATTTAGAAAATCCGAATGAATTGTCACTATCAAGGAAGGAATTATATCAGCTCCAACTAAATTTAAGGTAAAATATAATTCTTAATATTCCTATATGTATGAGAAATAGAAAAGGTTAGAGGGTTTAATCTTTTACACGTAAACCTGAAACAAAGTCCATGCAATAGAAATAAAACAGAGCTATTTTTAATGCGAGGTACTTCAATGATCCGGAAATAACAATATATTCACGAAAAATGAAGAAAACAGGTTCCAACAATGCAGCAGCAGAAAACGAGGGTAATAAATAAAAATTTTCAACCAATATTTCCTAAAAATCTTTAAATATTTCTCCACAACTTACAAAAAACTTAAAACTCCCATGCATTATTTCAAATTAAGAATTGAGAAGTAAAAAAGATGTGCAGGGTTTACTTTATCTTAACCCACAATAGAAGTATCGAGTGAATATTAGAATTGAAGACAATGAAATAACATGTAGCAGAGTTACACAACATAGAGATATATAATGACCAAAACATTATTGTATAAATATACTTAGCTCCCTACCAGAAAAAAGCGCGCTATAGCCGATAAAAAATAAACAGGATTAAGTCAAAATTAAGAGAAAATGTCAATATATATATATAAGCCAAAATATTATAAAGGAGCTGGTGGCTCAAGTATGAAATATAAATAGTTTTTTTTCTGTTGACGAAGTTCCTTTAAACGCGCCGAGACTGCTGATACATATATGTGCAAAGTTTGAACCCTCCAGTAATACCAGTATCAACTATCTCCATACCATTACCTTTAAGAATTCATCCAAGACTCGAGCTAAGCTTCTCCATACAAACGAAACCAATTTACAAAATAAAGTGGATAATATGAAAAATACTTTTCAGGAAAATTTTGAAGTTTTAGCAAAAAAATGACAACAGCTACCTCTCTACAATACTATTATAACTTTCCCAGTGTCAAGAAAAATGAACCAAACCTAGATCAAGGTAGAAACAGAATCAGGGACTTTATTTATATACTAAAGTTCGTAGTATGAAGGAAAAAAGGTTCTAAAAATTAACAACCAAATATGAAAGTGCTAAAATAGATGATTCAGGGAGAGAAATCTTTGTCAGCCATGTAGAGAAGTCACAAGAGATTAAAAATATATACGTTGGTATGAATGTGGTACAGCCATCAGAAAAGAGAATGGACCTAGAATTAACTAATACATCTTTGTTGGGACAACATGAAGGAGTAATAAGAGCAGCAAAACCTGAAAGACACCCAGATCTAACAAGAGAGTGTGTATAATACCAAGAGGCATAAATAGTAATGAAATAGCTATTTTTGAATGTATGCAAACTTAAGTTTGATCTTTAAACATATGAGCAATAAGATATTGCGGAAATTTTCTCAGCCAAGATACTTATGCAATAGAAAATGTAACTGCCGGGGTTCTGCAACCAACGATAAGTGTATCTCATACTGATTCCCATATACTCTTGACAACCACACAAAGATGGCATCTAAGAGATGAATCTGAGATAACGCTAAGTAAGTACCTACATATAGTTAGTCAGTGAACCGGAAAGTGCAAAAATACTATTGCTTATAAGTCTTTCTAAGGTGCACCACAAAAAAATGGTTTGTCTGTATATAGACTCTAAAAACTGTTCCATAATAATAGCCATAAGACTTTCAAAGTATCTTTGTTGAACCAAAATGTTCATTTCAATTTTTGAAAATCGCCGTATACTTAAGCAATGATGCAAATTTGAAGATAAGAATAAGCGAATAATATGATCAAAACAACCAAGTTCACACATGGAGTTTCTCAATGCGAGTTATTAATTAAAGCTACACTCAATATAGTTATGCGATGTATTCTCTGGAGAATCTTGAAAATCCAAATTGCTCAGATAGAAAAAGAATTAGTTTAGAATATACTAGTGAACCTAAGTTATATCTGCCTTAACCATGAATAATATTAAGTATCTACAGAATTTGTTGGTGTTGTTGAGGAACTATACAATAAATATTTACTAAGGATAAACGCAAATAAGATAGAATTGATGGGTAGTTTAAGTCGAAAAAAATCGCTATGAACTTAACAAGTGCCCAAGTGAATGAGTTATTATGAGACATTATACATATATTTATATATATCTGGGAATTGTATAATATATTTTAAAACTATGCTTCGCTATTCCTGATATTAGATATAGTATTTGAGATCAGGAACTGAAAAGATTAGACGCAACGAGAATATAAAGATAAGAGCAGGTTGCGTTACCCTAGAAAGGAAAGAATATAATAGGCTTGAAATATGGGAAATCTTTCCCAAACCTTTTCCCCTAAACTCAAAATTCCACATTTATTACCTTCCGGTAGAGACTACATTATTTACACCTCATATGTTTTCAGGGACTTGCCCATTTTATATAATTTGTGTACTAAATCAACACTATCATTATTAAGGGACCATTTCACACGGGCTTCTGTATCTGCAATTCTGAGAGCTTTATTGACAAAACGTCCATATTAAGGAAATTATTATACCTCGGTTCAAAGCATATTACAGAGCGCGTGTAGTACATCATTAATCTGATATTTTCTTTTTATAGTAACTCAAAAGAAATAATATTTTCTCTTAGTAATGTAAGCTTTGCTTCTACCGAATATTTCATCAAATTAGGAAGGAAAATTTGTATTTCAGTATCTACGTCATTGAACAAAACCTTCCTCAGCGAATAATTTGTGGTATGTATGAAATAAACTCATATTGCTGCATATATGATCTCTTTTACCAGAGTATAATAGTAATATCTACTCAATATGAGTTTACTCAATTAAATGATTTATATATTTTTGCAATTTTTTCTGGATTCGAGTCATAGTTTTTTCTTTAAGTTTTTGCTCAAGTTTCATTTACAGCATTATTATTGTCTATGACATATACTTAAGACCGTGTATGTAGCATTTAGTTTTCGAAAATTTAAAATTTGAGCAGTTTAGTATATTTTCTATGGTATTTTCTCAGGCCAGACTATAGTTTGGCGGGATTAACTTAATATTGTGAAGCTGTTGCTTCGGCTATTTTTTTGAGTTGGGAAAAGTAAGCCACACTTTCTAGAAACCACTCTTAGAATCTATTCGAACATATAATAATATATAATAATTGAACTAATTAATTCTATTTAGAATACCAAATACCAATAAGTTATGGTACATCCTTTTTCTATCAACTAAAAAACAGCGAAGAAAATAGGTTAAGTTTTTCTTTAGGCTCATACTTGTGGCTATTGAGATTAAGCTCTAATATATACTGGACATATACTATTTTTCTGTTTTGGCTGTGAGATGACGCTCAGGAGCGTATCGACGATTTTTTCCAGAATGAAGTATATTGGCCATATAACCTTACAAAGGATTTCAGCCCTTCTTCAAAGATGCAAATATTTTGAAAACCACATTTAGCGACCTACTTTCAGAATTTACAGAATTAAAATAAAATAAAGTATACAAAGACAACCATTACAGGTGATGACGTATATAGTATGTTTTGAGTATTGCTGCGTAATCTTCCTCAAATACATTATTTTACAACACCACATATTTTACCTTGAATAAAATATCCAAACCATGTATTTTATCAAGGTCTTTTACAAATATGATTACTTTAAACCCTAAAAAGGCTAATTTCAAAAGCCTTTTTTACTAAGTTTACAGATCTTTAAAGAAAACACACATTCAAACGCAACATCACGAAGAACAACTTTATAGATGATCTGATTCTTCTTATACCCTATGGATTCATCATACCTGACTCCTCAAACCATATCCAAGACTTTTCATCTATGGTTAATTGTTGCTGAGCTAAAATTCACTGAGAAATGTCAGATGTTGAAAACCTGTACCTTTGAAAATACGAAATCACTCAGTTTTGCTATGACCCAATAAAATTTTGAGCTAGAGAGCCCCCAACAACTAAACAACACGACCTGTAATCTTTAATTTTGCTTTTTAAGAAATTTTAATGTTTTTTTTTTAATTCGATATTGGGCTAAAGGGCTGTTTTTCTCAACTTTAATCAGGGTAATACCTCAGGAAATACTCGTCTAGAGCCTAAGCAAACCTCGACAGGCGCAAAGCGGATGAATGTAGGTGTAAAAATAAGTTTTTCAGAGAATCGAGATATTCTGTATAGAAATCCTAGCAATGTATCCTATTTTTAAAATCTCAGAAACTCTCAGAGATACTCTCAAATATCAAATATTCCTGAATGGGTGATGCCACGTAACGATTCAACTTGAGAGTTGGTTACCTCCCTAGGTATAGATGATTTAGGGTTCCTCCGAGTTTTCTTCGAAGAAACTCCAAGAATTTTTCTATTCATCTAAGCAATGATCATTTGGCTTAATTTAACTTGGCTCTGAGCTTAGCATTGATATTGTTAAAAATCAAAGGTTTAACTAGTCAAATACAACAAACTTAGATTCTAGATGTACCTAAGACTTATTCTCAATGACATAGAGCTGCAAAATATTAAGTTTAAAGTTTCTGTTACTCTCTAATAAACACATCTCTGTCATATTAATACAATTTCCTAAATAAGAATGCGTTTATACCTTTACCCCCGGTTAAGTGTTTAATAATACAAATATGTAAACACAGAAGGATCATTCCTTAGTAAAGAAGATCAATAGTTATATTTTTGAAAAAAGTCGTATTGTTGTCATTTTTCTAGTGTATTTAAATTTGTAAAGTGATAATTCTGCTATTGAAAGTGTCTTGGTCATTCTAACTTTTAATGCTGTTTTTTTTTTCAAGTTCACATTTGAGAATTACAATATTTTGCTAGTATCATCTTATCTAACGACATGGTTGGGTTAAACCGCTATTCCAACTCAGAAGCCAGCTCTGGAACAAAAGTTAATCACGTTGGTCTTAGATTCATAATCGTATTTCATATCGCGTCATAGCTAAAAAACTGTTTCTCTTATTGTAATGATTTTCTAAAATCCACATTATAACTAACTTTACCAAGTGCTTGCTTTTTGACCAAAATACATTGTTCATGAAGAAAAATACGCATTTAGTACCAAAAGTACAAACCAACCGAAAATAAATTAATAGAAAGGAAATTGAGAACTATGCAAAATCCAGGTAATCAGAATGAGCCGAACACCCCAGTAGATGGGTCACTGTAATGAGCTTATTTAAGTTGAAATAAAAAGTCAAAATAGTGTATTAACTAAGTGTTAACTCTCTAGTTCAATGAAATAAATCTTTTCCATATATTTATCGCATCATTCTTTAGTTAAGGAATAAGTTTGAGGTTATACTTAGATAAATACCTCGTTTTCACACTCTTCTGTACATCCAGGGCATTAGGTTTCTAAGAATCAAAGAAAATTATGAAAAAAATCCATTTTGTTCGAGCTCTACGAGTTTTTGATCCTTTAAGATGTTTTTAGGTATGTTTTCACCAAACCTTATTGTTTGGTTATTGAACTTCTGTTTCTTGTGACTTTTTTGTTGTAATCGGAAAACAGGAAATCCTAAGAGCAGGGAGGGCTTTCCCGTTTCCCGGGAGAGAACACAAAACTTTCCCGAAATTTCTTGATAGAATCTCATTTCCCGTTTCCCAACCCCAGAATATTATTTAGCGGTACATCATATCAAGACCCAACAAAAGTTAAGAGTACCCGATGGATATGTACTTAAATAAATAAGGGTCATGGACAGAAGTCACGCGTAAGGAGAAAGAGTTATTTTGCTATGTTCTTTGAACTAGCTTACCATACTGGCGAAATATTCTGTTTAATACCGATACTTTGTTTCAGGTTCAAAAACAAATGAGAACAGAGGAAGTCAAGAATCAACACCTAAAACTTCAAAACGCTCTCGAAGGAAAAAGGCGAAGTAAGTATGTGAATAAAGTGTTTTTTCTTGGAGCACTATTTACAGTTGTTCTCGTTGGTGGAATTTTAGGACAAGCTGGTGGTGATAAGACTGTGCTATCCTCGCAGAAGGTTGACCATGTCGATATCTGTTTGAATGTAACTGTGGGAGAAAAAGTGAAGTCATCCTCTTCTGATTACATATCAGTGGTTTTTGATGTTGAACCTACAAAGGCAGATTGTCACGCTTTTATGAACGCGGCATCTAAGCTCTCAAAAGCCATAGCAGCAACAAAAAACGATTATAATGTTACGCTGCCCCAAGATTTTTCACTCAAAGAAGTATGTGGAATAACTGGAAATAATAATCCACCTATGCTAAAACAGGGAGAAAATATCCAGGATTTAGTAATTGCAGCCGTTCTGCAATCTGTGGATGGTGAAAACGGAGTACTTGGTTATGTACCTTTAACTTATTTTTTATCCTTAGGCTGCACCTTGCATAATTAATCCAAACAATGGGTTAACACTTGCTGGTGTTATATTTTTTGATACAGCTGATACTGCGCTTATGGAAGAATCTGGAATACTAGGAAAAGTTGTTCTACATGAAATGATGCACGTTTTAGGATATGGGTTAAACTGGACTCCTCGAATAGGACCTGGTGGAAATTTGGTTTCAAACTTTTCTGTAGCTGAAGATCAAGTTCTTACTTATGATGACAACGGAGAAATAATTGTTCAACCTGAAAATGAGCCCATTTATACTGGAGATGAAGGAATTGCAGAGTTTGAGAAGTTGACGGGGAAAGAGGAATCGTTCATCCCTCTTCAAGGAGTTGAGCTTCATGGAGATCCAGACTTTTTTAACGTTTCTGCTGGAGAGGGTCGAGGTCAAGTAGATGTTCACATAGATAAGGACACGTTTCAAAATGCACTTATGACTTATGGTATCGATCCAGAAGCTGGAAAAGAAGTATCTTTAACAGTAATGAGTCTTGCGATGTTAAGAGATATTGGATATACTGTAAATACTTCAGTTGGTGATGAATATATCTTACCACCAAATCCTTGGAATAGTGTTTCAAAGTTGAGAGGAAGTCGTATGGATTTTATTGACTTATCTACTGACCTGCTTAGCATAGAACCTATAGTTTTAGATTTTGATTATCCAAGTGCTTTGAAACAACTTAGGTCACGTGAAATGGTTTCTCTGAAACAAGCTCTTGGATTAGTATAAGTTTCCACTTAAGCTTAGAGCAGGTTTTTCCATGTTAACAGATTAGTTCAAGGTCAAGTATCAATTGAAGGATCAATGGTCATGTTGATCTAAGGAATATAACTGCAACTTCACATTGTATTGTCCTTACCCTATTTTCTAGATCGTCAGATTCAACAGGTATGATAAATTAACATACCTCTATCCGTTAGTACAAAATCTTAAAATAACTCTAAACTAGATATAGAACAGTTGATCTAATTCTGGGGCAGTTCTATCAGTAGATACATGATACTAACTTAGCTTCATCAGGGATATTTTCAAGTCAGTGGTCCTAGTAGGCACATTGTTGTAGGAAAGGCTGCAAAATTTCATATGATTCAATCGACTAAAGTATTTTGGTAATCAGCCACTATCAAAAAACTAGCACAATGATTTTCCCATAGAGTATTTGCATCTGTAGTATAGACTACCTTAATAAATGTTACTTGACTTTGTATAAAGATATATATATAGCTATTTTTATTTAGGTAGCCCAGAATTATTTTGGAAATATAATTACTATGAATATATTAACCAAGTGAGCTTACAGTCTTAATTCTTATATCAACAGTACATTTGAGAGCTTTTTGTAAGTAAAAGAACTATTCTGTTTTGGTTCTGAGAATAAAATAAGTCTACAAATGTATTTGTAGGAAAAATTAAACCTTAGCCATTTAATAAAAACTTAGCCAGAAGTAAATCATGTAACATGGGTAACAACTAATTGACTTTAAGAAAAATCAGAATATCCTATAAGGGTTGAAGACATTCTATTACAAAAATGAGTCCAAATGTCAAGCCATTTAAGCTAATTCGTTCAATAAAGTACGATTTAATAAGGTACAATTATCTTCCTTAGCTCCAATGTACCTTAAAATTGTCTCAGTTGTAAAAAACGTATCATACCTCAATCAAGTAACAGAAGCGATATTGTACAGGTGATGAAATTAACTGCGTATTCATACCAAAGAACTGTAGAGGAATAGTAAATATATTCTAGAGCAAGAGATTTGCAAAACAACAATATAAAAATATAAGAACTGCTACCTTCTATGAACATAAATTGGGTTACGTAACTCAAACATAGCAGAATAAATCTTCAGGTCTAGCCAAATACTATAGATAAACTTATGCACAAGCAAGATAGAGAGTGCATGTCAAACTGATTAAGCATCTTGCAGTCATATGAAGATGCAACTTGCATTTTATCAGCTATCAAGCATATGAACAAGATTGCCAAACTTATTACATGAGGTTAACTCATTTAGGTCCAAACAGAGATACATCTTGGAGCTGCCTTAACTAGTTAGGTAAAAAAACTGGACGATCGTGCCTCAACTAGTTCATAATAGCCTTCAGAAACAATTATTTTAATTAGTCAAATAAATAAAGAACAAACATGAGCAGCTGACGTATGAATATGAGACCTTGCATTATACACAAGATGATGAATTGAGTTGAGCATGTACTACTTAGCCAAACCAGAGCACATTTTGCACATACATATATTTCCTATTTGAACCATGCATGTTCCGGGGTCTCATAAGAGAACAATAGATACAACATCATTTTGAGGCATCTTTCAAGTATGTTGAATTGGATCTACACATACTTAAAGAGTGCACCATAACAGATCTCCATGACAGGTATTGCTGTAATCGTTACTGTAGAAATGAGAATGGAGTGTTATATGGGTTCGGAGAGAGTCTATGTATCGTTCTTCATCATGCCATGACCTAGTGAAAACCTATATGATTGTGTCAGTATATCCCTATTCAAAGTTACCTGAGCATAGCGCCGATGAGAAAAAAAGTTAGTGCCAACAAGTTTCGTTACCATTAAGAGCGTTTGTTACATGAAAAATATGACGAAGCAAAAAATAACTTCATCACAGGAATATCCACCTTCAAAATAAGAATATGACCCTAAGCAAATGCGCTCAGAGGGTATGATTTCTAGATCACTTAGGTAACAATACTGTTACTGGCTAAAGCTACAACATAGTTCTATTAAATGAAAAGTTTACAGCTCAGGCCAGTAAGCTCTGTTACATTGGCGTAACCTTTCGTACTATTCTGTATTTGACATAATTATAGCTAGAACCTTTCTTAGAGGTTTTTGGGTTTTGTCTAAGGCGTAGGAATTAAATGTAGTCAGACTACTTGTTTTGTCAACCCAATGGCGACTCTGACAGCCAAGAAATAATAAGAAAGACTTCCAACCTTATTCAGAAAAACATACACTAATGGGGTTATAGACGGAAAACGAGATGATAATAGAATAAGGTTCATAGACTCTTGGTGACTGGGCAGATTGCCCCCTAGACATAATAGTAGAATATAGTACTAAGTTGATATGTTGCAGGAGCGTGTAAATTACAACATACTAGAGTTTCTGTCATGCAGTTAGATATGAACCTTGTAGAAAATAGTTTTAAAACAAAAAATTAGTTATACAGGGTCACAGCAAGAAGAATTTAGTACAGAAAATAGGACTGATGGATGTTTATAAGTACGATGCTAGATACTTCAATAATTATGACCTAATGTAACTCTGTTCCAAATATGCATTTCTTCGTCGAGGAAATGAAAGTAACCTGGAAATTTTGATCCATAGACTTATTAAGATTCAATAGTTTAGCTTAGTCGAACTTCTTTTGGAAAAATTAATAATTAACCGCACAGAATCAAGCATAATTGACTATTCAATTCGTGTTTTGTGAAATGTTAGAGTTTATTGAATTAGTTACAATGAGCTTCCTAAGAAGTTTAAGTGATTACATGTGAATAAATATCTAAAGGAAAATATTTATTCTGAGTTGCTTGATTAGGACTCAGAATCTAATAGTAGATTGCGCAATTCATCCCATGCTAGGTATTAATATTGAGTAGACCTTACTGATAAAATTTTTTGTAAAAGTAGCTTGGTTTTCCTTAGCAAATGAGAAATGGAGCCAGGTGAAGTTCTACAGCTATTAAAACCCACCCCTTCACGTATACAAATATAGGAAATAGTTTAAACTCTTGGACTATATTCAGTCGGTAAGGTTCTCATAATTTTCTCATGCAAACAACAATATTCTTACCGGTATCTACTGGTATGATTACAATAGGCGGGTATTGATAATGGTAGAAACCTATAATGGAAACAATATTCCTGAAATGAAGTATGCATTAAAACTTACTGATAGTCCAGGAAATAGCATACGTGCAAGAAAAAGGAGTTAATTCTTTCTGTACTTTTAAGTTAAGATACCTACTAAAGATACACTCTAATTAATACTGAAGTTTCGAAACAAGAATAAAACTCAATGGAGAAGACAGCAGTGACGAAACACGAAGAGGAAATTCAGGAAAAAGAACAAGTAAAGAGGGAAAATAGTAACATATGCAAGTATATTTTCCTCGGAATGTTAGTAATTGCTGCTATTTTCTCTGTCCTTGTTGGTGGATCAGTGGGTAGTGGAACAAAGTCATCCTCTAAGGAAGATGTATTTAAGGACATCTGTTCAAGCATAGCTGCTGGAGATAGTGTCAAAGCGTCAGATTCTGATTACATAGCAATAGTTTTTGACTCTAAGCCCAATGAAAAAGAATGCAAAGCTTTTTTGAACGCGGCATCTAAACTCTCAAAAGCCATAGCAGCAACAGAAAATGATTATAATGCAACACTGCGACAAAATTTTACACTTGAAGAGGTTTGTGGATTAACCGGGCAAAATAATCCAGTTGTGCTCAAACAAGGAGAACACATGCAAGATCTAGTAATTACAGCTCTTTTGGTACCCCTTGATGGTGAAAAAGGGACACTTGGTTTTGTACTATGAACTTGTTCTTTTATCTTTTAGGCTGGACCTTGTATAATTAACGAAGACAATGGATTAACACTTGCAGGAGTTATGCTTTTTGATACAGCTGATACTGCTCTTCTGGAGGAGAACAAAATACTAGAAGAAACTGTTCTACACGAGATGATGCATGTTCTTGGATATGGAGTAACCTGGACTCCTCGTATAGGAGCTGATGGAGAATTGGTTTCTAATTATACAGTAATTCAAGACAAAGTGTTTACGTACAATGATAGAGGAGAAATTATTGTTCATCCTAAAAATGAACCAAAGTATACCGGAGCTGAAGGAATAGCAGAGTTTGAGAAGTTGACTGGGAAAGAAGAATCGTTCATTCCGATCCAAGGAGCAAAGTTTGAGGGAAAAGTTGCGTTTAATGTTTCTGCAGGACAAGGTAGAGGTCAATTGGATGGTCATATTGATAAGGATACATTTCAAAATGCCTTGATGACCTTTTCTATTGATATAAATACTGGACCTAAAAGTCCATTGACAGCAATGAGCCTTGCTATGTTAAGAGATATTGGATATACTGTGGATACTTCAATTGCTGATGAATATGTTTTGCCACCGAATCCTTGGAATAGAGTTTCAAACTTAAGAGGAAGTCACATTGGTGTTTTGGACTTATCTAATGATATTCTTAGAATGAAACCTGTGATGCTAAGTCTTGATGATCCAAATAGTTTGGAACAATTACGATCTCGAAAACTGTGTTCTTTGGAGGAAGTTATTGGATTACTGTAAGTGTTATCTGTTGTAATTAAATGCTTTCAGTCTTTATAATATTTTCTTATTTAATTAAGTATGGGTTAGCAACTCTCCTTTGCTCTATTGTGAGACTAAGAAAAATTCCTTAAGCTTTATCGTTGATATTGAGTTCAGTTTTAGTCTTTGACTAAACTTGGTTCTCACTTCGCTGCAGGTAAAGGATTAGATGCTCCAGTTTTCAACTAATTCTCATCGTAAAGAGACTTCTTAGTAATGTTTAAGTCTTCTGAATACTTATATTAGTACTCTTCAATTATTAACTCTTTGCTGAATACCGAAAGAGAATATAAAATAAACTGTAGACAAATATTTTTTGCACATTAGTTCAGATTGTCTAGTGGTTCTAGTCCAACAACTATCCTTGAAAATTACCTATTTGATGAAAAGCAAAAAAAAATATATTGATAGTTTAAAATATTTAACTAATTTTTTCGAAATAGAGAAACCTACTTCGCCTAAACTAACTCCGCTCAAGCGAGAATTCTTGAGTTCTTTACATAAGATCACTCCTCGGGAACAATATTTTCTTACTGTTATGAAATAAACAATAAAAAAATGGAAAGAGGAGAAGTATTTATGCTTGATCGAAATAGACATTATTTTGTTGACTACGTAGGATCCTTTAAATTCTATAATGAGCACTAAAGACTGAATCAGAGAGAGTATATTTAGAAACTGAATAATAGCTTAGAATTTACTATTGATCTATGCAGCAAGGAAAGAAATGAAAATTATTTCAATAGATGATTTCTCTATCAATATTACGACTAAGAACCTGGTTGTGGTCTCACAGGTTCTTTAATTGCAAGTGAAACTCATGTTCTTCGTTAGACTATTCTGGAGTGAAATGCAAATAAAGTGGTTAATTACTTTAAACAAAATAAGAAAAATAACACTACATAAAAACCAAACACTGCAAACAATTATTACCCCATAAAGTTTTCATAAACTTCATCACAGTAGATCATGCAAAGTGCCACTGTATCTTTACACTGAAGGGCATCTGTCTTTTCTAGGTACACGTACCCTCGCATCTTTTCTTCCGCTCAAGTTAGGATGACCGTCCATGCAATCAGGCTTTTCTGGTGCCACCTCAACGTCTATCTTATCGCAGCTTTCCTTCTTAGATTTCTTACAGTAAACAAAAATGCACAAGCAACACAGGGCAAGCAGAATTAATGCCCCACTGACGCACAGAACAACCGGTAGTTCATCAACATTGCCCTCTGATATGGTTGCTGGAAACTGTGTTGGATATGTCATTCGTTCGTTAGTGGGTGCGGAGGAAACCCATACAGTGGGAGATCTAGAGGGTCTAACTGAAGGTGAAGCTGTAGGAAATACTGTCGGTACTTCAGTTAGATGTATGTCATAAATTTTCGTTGGAGAGTCACTGGGAGAGGCAGTTTGTAAAGTCGTGGGGGATGCAGTTGGTGAGGTACTAGAAGAATTTGTGGGCAGGATGGTTGGCTTATTACTAGGGGAAAGGGTTGGTGGCTGTGTAGGAGAGGCTGAAGGTGAAGAAGTTGGAGACTTAGAAGGAGATTCTGTTGGGGTGATGGTAGGTGACAGGGTAAAAGTTTCGGGTGGAACAACAGCCCTAGTGACTGGCTCCAAAATATCCACTTCAAGACATTCATATCCAAAGAACGTAACATTAGGAACTTGCACTTCTTGACTCTGTTCATCAACATCAACTTCCAAAGAGCACCCCTCTCCAAAAGTAAATGCCAATCGATATTCGCCTACTACGGTCGAAGTCATTTGAATATCGTATGAACCATCATTACTATCCACGATGTCGCCTCTGATTCTATTCGGAAAAGTTCTACCCTTGTGATAGACTCGTCGCCCAGATACGTCTCTTTCATTACCCAAAACTTCAATAAATGTCGCCGAGAATCTATTTCTTGCTCCACGAGCACGGATTCGCCTTCCGCAGGAGTCCCGAGTTTGAACACCAAAACCACCACAGGGAGATACTCCATCCGCAGAAAATTCTTCTACTTGAATATTATTCGGGTTGAAATTTAACTTTGAGCTCTTAGGATCGAGTCTAGCAAGTTGCAGCTTCCACTTGCTAATTTCAATGTTAGCAGATCGGCTCGAAGAAGATGTAGTAAGTCCAATAAAACCGGAAGGTTCACCAAGAATTGCTTCAAGTTCGAAGTTAGTTTCTCTCAGATAGAGTGATTTATCAACATAGACTTCAAGGAAACTTGGAGAATTTCCATAGAACACAATTTCTACATCAAAACTGGACATACTTCCAAACAAAAAGTCGTTAGTATGTAGAGTATCATTTGAGGCAGAGTTCTCCCCTCCAACGTTTTCCCCATCTGGATAGTGTATCGACACTCTTTTTTCAGCACACCCTACATCCTGACTCATGCACAGGTCAAAAAGTACAGCAAAACTATTTTCTATACCTTTGAAGTTAAAGTCTCTCCCAGTAGAAATTGGATAATTTTCCAAAGTATCGGATTGGAAAACAACTGCAAATCCTTCAACAAGATCATCGATATCAACAGAAAAAGAAAGTTTAAATCCCCTGATAAGATTTTGCTTCATTGCTGTATAAATTAAGCTTCCATTATTTGTATCCCCACTCTTTTGGAGCAAGAATGAGTTATTTCTGCCAGTGTCGAAATCAACATTCTCGCTGAAAAAGAAAAGGCCACCAATTTCTGTAGAGTTTCCTCCAGCAATGCTTAGCCCTCTTGATCGAAATCTGTCAAAATTACACGAAGGACGGAGAGACGTAGTTAATCTGTAGTTAGACCCAGGTGCTTGCCTCTGTGCATGAAACAAATCCAAAGTATAAATTTCCCCATTCTCCAGACCAAGTTGCTCGGCATAAGTTCCATTATTAAGATTTATAGTTGCACGTCGAGCTTCATGGAGACCACCAAGATCAATCGCCAATCTTCCATTTATGTACGCCCAAAAGTCATTATCTCCAGTAAAAGTAAAAGACATATCAAGTTTAGATTCATACTTAAATGTCGTGTGGACCTCAGAGGTAAACCAAAACCCACGATGTTCCAAATTGCCTGTAAACGTCTGCGGCCATGCCTTTATCTCCTCAATCTGATCAACATCAAAGCTTACAGCCTCTGGTCCACTTTTAAAATGGTTTAATGGTCCAAAGAACCCATCTTCCTGAACAGTTCTGAAAACCCTTCCATTATTTGAGGAAAGCTCAATTGAAGTGCCAAATCTTCTGTTGTACGTTTTGTTGTCATTATACCAGGAATCAAAAAACTCCCCGTTAGATTGTGTGTACACCAAGTCCTGTGTTACTCCATCTATAGGCTGCTCTCCACATCTACGGCCATCTGATACACAGTAAGGCGGTTTTGGAATACCGGATGCCGCTATTACCACTGAGTTTCCTACAATCTGCGCCAATTGTCCTTCAGGAACTGTGCTCTGACATGATCCAATAGGCAAGAGGTCTCAATTTTCACAAAGAGTAGATTTAACCGCTACGCCTTCTGATTCAAAATCCGGGTGGCCGGAAATTTCACCTGCCTCAAGTAAGCTCAGAAACTCAGGTGCAGCACTTACCCTTGAGTTCACAACAAGATTACATTTTCTTCTTACAGTATTATTTAAGAGATTGAATTCTTCTTGGTTTATTTCCCACGAGTTTTTATAAATTTCCTCGAAATCTCCACCAAGCTAGTAAAGGCAAGCAGATGGGAGAAAGTTACGCACTGTCATTGGCAGCTTCAAGGCTTCTTGAGCCTTCGCGGACAACAGGAAGGTCAGCAGATATTCAACTCTGTTTCTCTTTTTTTAATTTGTTTTGATTGATGTTTACTTGACGTCAGATGATGAGTGTTATACTTATCTTCCCATCTTTCAAGAATATCTTCTTTATCTGCTACTGTGAGTATTTTCATTTCCTAAAAATTTCAGCACTTGAGACAAGACAAAGGAATTTTTGAAATGAGACGAGAGAGCTAATATCAGCTTTACAATTTTTATATAAATGATATACGAGACGGGATAATGTTTAATTTTCTTTGTTCTTTGAGATTCCCCCAAAAAAATCTGCTAGTGGGTGAACCGTTGTCTTAATTAAGTGTATATATCGATAAAACCGATATTACTTATCGGAAACCGAAAATTTCTTGGAATAGATGAGTAAGAGGAGTGAGAAAGCAATGAATTGTTCATATGTTCGATAGAGAATTTCATTGTCTTGACCTTACTGGATTATCAGCTACGTGCGTGTTATCAGGAAAAATTTTCTTGTTATAAAGGTGCAACAGTAGGCGTAGTACTCAAAACTCTCTATATTTTTTCAACTAGAGCCCTGGATTATTATCTTGGTTGATCAAGACTATTCCTTAAGGCATTTTTATATCTAGATTAGTTATTTATTTCGTTGTGCACTTGAAATGTTTATAGCATATTAAGGATTTGTGATACACATACATGGGGCATATGAGGAAACAGTTATGTAAGGTAAAATGGGGTTTTTCAAGTGTCTTAAGTTATAGTCTGACCACTCGCCCAAAGGAATATCCTAGAGAGCGAGAATATGTTGGAAAATGAGCTCCACGTTCTGAGGCTAAGCTTAAATGTCAATATCATTACTCTCTCCATTAATACTTGATCCCCACAACTCCTGTTCCTGGTTTGCACTTAAGAAAGCCTTTTAATATTTAACAATTTCGCGACCAGGTGTTGACCCTGCAGGTTCTTTTCTAGAGATCATTGTGCCTGATGAGGATATGAATGGTAGTTGGGGACATAACTTGGAAACGGTAAAGGAAGCGTCTGAAATGAACCTTATAACGAAGAACTGGAGGAAGAAGCTTTCCGCTGAAGGAATTAGTACTAACAAAAAGAGGGTTGGTTTGAGATCTTCCTACACTGGACCACGAGCGGCACGTGTTTTAATAGGATACAGTCCGTATAGTAATTATAATGTGTTCCGAGTCCCAGGAATAAACAGAAAACGGGGAGTCCAGGTGGCCAGAAATAGGGCTGTTGGAGAACACGCAAGCAGGCTTAATTCAAGCAGAAAAGGCAGATAAAATAGAAGTTAGTAGAGAAGTTGTTAGGTTTATTAAGTTGCCTAACTAATAAAATACAGATAAGAAAGTTTCAAGAAGCCTTTAGAAGACATTTTTAAGCATCTTTGAGAACTCTCCTTAATAATCGTCTATTAAGGTTAAAACAGGTGACCAATTCTTTTAAGTTTCGGAATAGAATAAAATGAATGGGGAATATTATTTAAACCTTATGAGCACAGTGATGTAAGAGGCATCATGATAAATAAAGCCTATCTTGATACTTTGGATCTACATTGAGTGGCTTATGATATTATCATAAGTACCTTTTCGGATAGTAATCGTGTTATCCAAATTCCGCAGGAAAGATTGAACCCACTTACTAAATTCTGAACCTAGTTTCCTTTATTGAGCGAAATCGGGTATGCATGATCCTATACCGAGATATGGGGCAAAGGTTCAAATACTTGACTGCACCATATTTCGGTATCTGAATTTTGCAACAGCAGTATTTATTCCTGGCCCTTCTAGTCAATGACCGATATTTTTACGTTTCAAGCTCACGTTAAGATATTAATGTGATTCTTCCCTTTTTTTGTTCCTTCGATTTGAAATAAACCCCACAATTTTTAGTTCATTTCACTGAAGCAAATGCCATTTTATCGCAGGAAATGATTAAGAATATCTTAACGCAGTGTAAATATAATACAATAATTTTCAAAATATAAAAATGTATGAAAATAACGTATATGGTAATATTGTTCTAGTCTTAACAGTTCCTTGCCAACTTAAACCGCCTATATTTCACATACAACACTAAGATTAGTACTGTATCATAAAATCTCACCATGGAGATATGAATATAATTGAGCTTATCCATGGTATAGAAATAACAAGAATCTTAGAGATTAAAAAGATTTTGCCGGTACTTTCTTGGTGTTACTTTTGTTTATGATACTAGATTCGAAATATCTGGACAATCATCAGGGTACCGGAACTGGACCTAGCTTGGAGTTTTAACAGGGTAATTGAGTTGAATTCCTCTTGTTCGAAAAGAGCTTTGCCACATTATAATAGAAATTTTGGAATATGCTTTCAGATTTATCTATTTGAAATAACAGAAAATAATATTGAAGAAGATTTTTGAACTAGTTCAGGATCTTACATTGGGACCAAGGAAATGAAGTTACTGAGCAATAGCAACCGAACTTGGAAAGTAGGACCATACGTAACGAAGTGTGAAAGAAATGAAAATATTCGTGTAGAAGTATTCTGATAGGTTTAAGTGAGTTGAATACTTGATAAATGTGGTAACTTGTAATCATATGAAGTTGGAAAGGGGATGAGCTATGTGCTTAAATCAGCTAGGGGTAGAGTGATTCTACCACAAATATCTCTCTCTCTCTATATGGAAGATCATGTCACCAAGATGAAAATTTGATCAGTGATAAAATATTTTGTAATTTTTAGTAGTCCAATATGTTGCAAAATGAGAACAGAGTAAAATATTATTATGTATGTTCTCGGATAAATAACATAAAATTAACTCGTCAAATAGCTAGGGCATCAGAATATTTGGATAATTGAGTTGTTTTGCCACTTCGATAAAAATTTATGTTTGTGATCAAAATCTTATTATGTATTTAATCTACATATGTTAACCACTGAATATGTATTTAAAAACTAGATGGGCAAATACTCACTAGTAATGACATTTACAGGAAGATTTATGAAGAATCCTGGAGCGTCGGGCAGAGATATAAATACTAGAAAATATACGAAGATTAGGTGCATTATAATTTATAATCTCATGAAGGGGAATGGTAATCTATCAATACATATTGATAATTGGAGATTATGTTTAATTTGTTTATGTAAAGTTCTTCGCTTCTATTGTAAAATTATAGCTGTATAGGATGCACTCTATATGGCGCACTATGAGTCAAAGTAGGAAGTGGAGATTATTGTTAAGCTGTGAAGATATAGAAATTATTTTTAATTCATAGCTGTTTCGCTTGTTTTAAGAAATACAAGTTGCGGCAAGAGATCATCGATGTAATATCTGAGTTCATAAAGTCATATGATAACATAACTCAAGCTTAAATGCATTAATTTCTTGATAGTTGATGTGCTAGAGGGTATTGATACACTAGTTTTGATTGCTGCTATATGGCTACTAGATTTAGAGAGGACAATAGAGCTGTTTGACAGTAGTCTGGCACCATGAAAAAACTTGTTGGGAACGTTTTTAACAATGCACGTGAATATCAGTGTGGTTCATTTATATTTCATACATGCCATCATAAGAATCTAAAACTACTTAACTTCCGATATATTAGAAACCAAAGTAACAATAGTATCATTGGCAAATAATCCAGAAGAATCTTGTTATTTATTGCAGTAGGTAAAGATTTTTTGGAACGTATTCTGGGTTTATTACAACCGAGTCGCTAAGTAATAACAATTCCCGAAGTAATATTTCATGTAATCATGGTATCTAAAGACATAGCTATTTTATTCTATAGTATTTACCAAGGTCATTTTATTGAAATAACTTAAATTTACTGGTGATTAATTCATTTATTCACTACCACCGCTTATTTTAGTTGAATAGAAACTATATATTGTTAAAATCTGATAATTAGACCAGCCTAATCCTGCTGAAATACCTATCAAATAGAACAAGAACTACTCAATCAAAACTTAAGAATTTATTTAAAAAGTAGCAGTTATAAAGTTAATACATTTTGATATTCAACAATAAAAGACACTCATCTATATCATAGATGATTATTGTAGTTGCAGATACTCTAAAAATGGCGAAAAGAAGATAAAAGTAAAGATGCAATTTGAAGCTACACAATTTGTAGAATAAGTTTACTTTGGTATAGTTTTGTAAACACTCTTATCATACGAAGTATAAAATGTAATCATGAGTTAATTTCTTATAGGGTAATATCAACTAAAAATACGATCGTCTATAAGTATCTTAGCTAAAGTATCGGAAGCAACTTTTCATAATGAGCATATTTCAATATATCCACGCCTGTAAGCTACCTCCGGCAGCTTATAAGATTTATTAGCTATACCCGTACTAGTATCGCTAACCTTTAAAATGAAAGAATCTTTATGTTTGGTTAATTAGTCGTAAAATATTAGCTAGCTCTGCTAGCTCAAAGTTTTAAAATTTTCATAGTCATAATGAAAGATTTAGATTCAATCTATAGATTGTCAAAACAAACTAGCTGTTTTAATAATTAACACAATTAAAATATGTTGTATTTTTCGATACTATCTATAGATCAAACAACAACTATAAAAGACAAAGCTTATGTTGCTGTGTTACTTTTAATTACTTTACTGGGATGATAATTAATCAAGAAGAGATCCCGTTATATAGGTTCTTAATAGTTTTGTTGATTATTAGAGTAAGTATGAGGATTGACAAACCATCAATACAATCCTGAATTTTCTCATATCGTATGGATTTTTATTCTAGTTAGAAAGCAATATGCCTACATATTCGTGTTCAGATAAAACCCCATAATAAGCAAATTTGAATTCAATCAACCAGAAATGAAGATATAAGTAGGAACTAAAGTAGCAAAATTGTAGCAACCAGCCATACCCTCATCTGTGCTATTGCAATTGTTCTTTCCTATATTTCCATGACATGTTTCTTGTATACGCATAAAGAAAGAGCTTAAAATAAACAAGTATAATGTAAACGTGTACTAGATTTAAGAAAAGGTAGTAACTGGTTCCCCATCTAATATTATTTCTCAGAATAGGCTAGAGTTGAATGATTGTTATATATGTTCGACAAAATTTCCTAATTAGTATAATCATCATCTATACATACATTCCTTCATAAAATTTGATCGAGAGAGACAGAACATACCCAGACCTAGTGCATAGTCATTAATAAAAAGTACACATATGTTAAGCCGGTGGCTTACGAGGTATAGTTTAAGGATAATAGAACACAAAGATATTTCCCTTTGTAAGAAAAATAGTTTATGTTCACGTTTTGTAACACCTGGTAAATTGTCCAGTTCATCGGGTGAGGTTACTTAGGAAAAAGATTGAATGTAGATTTATGGTATAACATAGAATTCATGGTTGCTTCAACATATTTTGCATACAGAAAGTTTATTAAGAAGCTACAATAAGAGACACAAAAAATTCATAGTGTCAGCTAGATAACACACACTCTATCTGTTTTACAGGATCAGTCTAACAAACATATTTATCAATAAATTTACCCTAAATTCTATATAAATATAGGTGTGAGCTAAACACGTATAATATTATTAGTAGTTAAAAACCTAGAATTTAGAGCTTTAGAGATTTCGTTTTACAATTGGAAAAATCTTTGGCAAACTGTTAACTTAACCTGATCCTCAGTTAAAGGGACCTAGACTAACCTTTACGTGAATAAATACCTCATTATGCAATATCTTAGTTGAGTTGATTTAGATTATTAGCACAAAAGTAATCTTTTTGAAAAAGATGCTTTATTTACACGGATGATATATTTTTTCTTTGCTATATACGAGGAAACTCAGATACAACTTCTCTATAATAGGCTTTATACATATACATTTACTAGGAAAATATATGTATTATAAGATCTTGATGGGATATAAAATTCTTATTCATTAAAGTAAATAGTTATTTTTTCTGATTATATACAAAGATATCAAATTTTTATTTTAGAGTAACTAGTTAATTTCTCTGAGTGTACACATAAATAGGATTTTTCTTTATTTTCGTGGTCGAAAAATAAGCGGTAGAGTATATTACTCTCTCCTCGCTGACTGCTTACATTTACACAGTAATGTATAATGTCATATTACGGCACAATGGATGAAACTTTGCATAATGCTCCTTTGCTAATACTTAAGTAGAGAAAACAACAAATCGTACTATCTTAATACTTTTACACCTACTAGAAGTTAGAATATGTTTCTTATATTATTTTAAAGCTTTTGTCAGTTTCTTTCAGTTAATCTATTTAAATATACACATCCTCTTGCTCATCAATATTATACTGACTTGTTATGGGCTCACTACCATAGTCAACCGTGAAGCACAGTCATCAAGGTTTAATTCCCTTGCAAGTAATTAATTCTTCTTTGGTTGTGTGAAGGATATATAAATAATTAAACGGATACAAGTTGTATTTTTATGAAGACGCGATAATAAATGACTGCTTAATACTGAAATAAGTAGAAACACATTTTAGACTAAACTATCAACCAATAAGACCCCAAGTCAAGGATTAACCGATTTATATTTCTTAGAAATCACGTATAATTAATACTGCTATTCACTTTATCGGGAAAACAACGAATAAGGAAAACCTACGAATAAGCTCGATGGAAATGGATTTCTTGGAGTAAACGCAAAATGTCACCCATATACGTATGTAATCACCAATATGAGAGACTGAAGACCCATATCTTGGTGTTAGACCGAAAAGTGTTTAAATTTTTAACAAACAACATGAGAATAGCTACAGAGCTAAGAGCTAATCTGTATTATTAAAATTTCTCTTTTCAAAAAAATAATAAGTAAAATTTAAAGAGTTAAAACTCCCTGTAAAGCCCTAGGACTATAAACTATTTTATTCACTTATTACCTGCGATTTTCTTCGTTTACCCCCTCATACTTCAAAAAACTATAACATATTGAAAAAAATCCAGTACTGAAAAAATGTTATAAAGGAATAAGAAATATATTTTGAGACCTAGTTTTCTCCTTGAGATAGTATAATTTCCGTCTTGAGTCATCATTATAATAACCAATCAAGTAGATCGTTACCTAATCTTGAGCATGTTGTAGTTACTTTTTTGGTATACACCAAACTGCAAATTAATCTCATCCACACATTTTTTTACGTCAGTGAATTACTTCTCGTAATATGTAAGTTAAATATTTAGAGTTCTAGGTTTGTAGGTTTGCGGTTAGTAAAAATTTCTTGATCGAGTTTGTTCTGGTACGAAACCACTTTTCGTAAATTTCAAACCATGATCTTCCTACATTAAAAGCTATAAGAATATGAAATTCTTTTAAATGGATTGAAACCTGGAAAATTTATTATATTTACATAAAATCATATTAATTTTGCTGAATACTACGAATTGATACTGAACGAAATATTGATTTCACTTAACCAAGTTTTTAATTCCTTGACACATACAACTACCTTAACCGTGTTAATTTCAAAGTTTGTGCTTTGTGTTGTAAAAAATAGAGTTTCTTCTACTTTCAGATATTCAAAATAATTCATTATAATAGCCACCTTTGCCAAAATTCCATCATATACATCCCTTTCGTATTTTATATATATTTGAATATATACTTTAGTTATGACACAATTGCATTTAGACTCTTCAAGCTTATTTTGATTCTAAAGAAACCGAGAAATTTATTATTTGTAGCATCTAATAGACTGATTATAATGCTCTTAATTTTTTTGACTCGGTGCATTACTTATTGAGATGTAGATACGCAATATTATGTATACATAATATATGCCGGAATGTGCTATTGGTCTTCTCTTTATGTTATGTTTAATAACTTCTGAAAACTCTTCTAAACCATTTCAATAATTATAATTTGGCTTGATTGCTATGATGTTTTGATTTATTCCCAAACTTTAACTCAAAATACAAATATGTCATTGTTTATTCTGCTCCTTATACCATTTCATAAAATTTGCTCATATCAATATTCAATATCATCTATATTCCAAAGTTTGACGTGCCTTTTATTTCTATATTAACCACGAAGTTTGAGTTTTTCTTGTTAGCATTATAACTTAATAAAGTTTATCTTAGGTCGATGCAGATATTTTTTCTCTTCAACCTTGAGAGATTAAACTATTTCCATGGATTTTTTATTGAGATTCAAACTTTTATTTATTAGTTAGGGCTCCTCCTATGGTACCAAAGTAAAAGATGAGTTGTATATGTATTTCAGAAAAGCCGTTAAGCCCCTATGAACTAACCATACTGCAGATGTTGTTATACTTGATTTTCTTCATATAACAAGTAACCAGCCTTTGGACCTTTGGTTAAAAGTAGAATAAGTTTAGGTTTAATAGCTATAGTAACCGTTAGCAATATATATATATGCAATTCGGAGAGAAAATCACAGAAAGACAGGCTAAATCTCCGTCACACATAATTAAGCATCACATACATTGATTTAGTTTTGAACTAATATAATAGGGGTGCTTAATACTACACGGAACAATTTAGACACTTTCTTACATTTTATAATACATTGCTTTCTATTAAAATATATTATAGTAGAACTCATCAAAAGAAGTTCTTTTTTGTCAAGGGAAATATATTTCTTTATCCTGTCGTCACCTCAAGTTCTTAAATATATATATATTCATTTTTTAACATTTCATATCAGGGGTGTGCTAAGTAATAAGAACTAGCTACAAGAACAATTCAATATAGCCAGGTGTTGAAACCCTAAGCAAAATAAGTAGAAAGAAGTATTCCGAGAGTAAATACTTAACAACTCTATCGTTTCTACAGGATATACTTCATTCAGGTTAGCATTATCTTGATATTGGTTCTTCAGATTAAAATATTGCTCAAATACTCAAAACCGGAATATTTTTTTAAGTAAATATTTTGAAAATCGCAATGAGATAAATCTTGAAATATGGAGCAGTATCGCGTAATCAATATAGTTGGCCTACATGATTTTACGATTAAATATAGTGATATTTATGAGAAACTAAACTACAGTGTGAAAATACTTTTTTTGGTTTCTAATATCTCCTCAGCTCATTATTTGTTTTAAGGAGCCAAATTATTGTAAGATGTTTGCATCTCCTGTCATATGGAGGAATATAACTTAAGTATTGGGAAAGTTTTCACCTCACTAATTAGTAAATGGAGTACTCGTTGTTTCCAATATTACTGTTTTATATCTTTTGTGAGATTCACGCTCTTTTCTTCTGGTTGCCGGACAAATACTTTTGTTGAAACAAGTTTAAAATATAACAACTATGTCGAGAAGGTGGTAAAGATGTAAGAACAACGGAGCTGGATATTTGATAAAATTTCCAGCTAAGAAGTGGCAACCTTAGTATAGTGAAATAAAATTCCTTTAATATGTATTATGACTTATGAATATACTATGATAGCTCCATTTGATTATTCATAACATAATCTAACTCTTTTCTTCAATATATTCTCGTCAATGTAAACTTATTTTGCGGAGAGACTTAACCAGTTACTCGCTAGACCGAGTTTCATTTTGGGAAAATATGTTTAATTTAAAAAATGATTAAATGACTAATTTTCATACGTGGGAATATCTTTTTTTAGATTGATTAGTTCTGCAGATAGAGAAATTTTAAAGATATCAATAGAGCTGTAGTAGTACCTGGAACGAAAAGAAGAAAATAGTAACTTCTAGTTCCACCAGAGAAATATTCAGAAAAGCAAAGTTTATGTTTATTCGAATGCATGAGTATATTAATGAGCTAGGTAGATTTCTCTGCATGACTGGGAACCTATTCGCCCCAAGAAAGGTTATGCCCTTATCATGATGTTTCTTCACAACACGAGAACATGAACACTCAGACATCACGGGGTTAGTTTCAGAGTCAATTAAAATATCCTAAGATATAAAACTTATTAAGTTCATAATCAATGTGGACTATTATTGTAAAAATTATAATTTTGCGAATTAAGGTGCAAATTATGAACGTGTAAAGTGATATGATGATAAATAGTGAAAAACAAGGACTCTTTGCCTTCTGTGTTTCAAGTGTGAACTGACGAAAAATATATTCTATCTTGTTATTCCTTGATGTAGAGTCAATTTTTCCAAGGGTACATGGCGTTTGTTCTAGAATGAAGTGTCAAACAAGATTAAGTATTTTTCAAGTGCGGTTGTCCATATTTCTCGCTGTGATGTTTTTTCTAGGCTCTCGGAGACTCTAATCTCATTAAAGGGTTGAAAATCAAAATAGAAAATATTTTCCTAAAAAATCTCCAAACATGTGCCTAATTTCTCCATAAATTTCAGCTAACCTTCCTAAAGAGTTTACATGTTAAGGTTCTCATTCCTTATATTACGATATATTAAGGTCATACTTAGAATCATGTGAAGCCAAACTCTAAAGAATCAACAGTAACATATATATAGCAAGATTTAATCAGGAAAACCATTTCAAACAGTGTATTAAATATCCTTTGACGCCTGCGCTTTTTTAATATAGATAAGATGTTTTCGCTAGCTCACAAAAAAATTATTGTTCTAATGGTAATATTCCGCTATTGCGATACCGATTAATAATGATTGTCTTTAACGTTATAAAATAGCACATTCAGTTAAACGAATAAACCACAATAGTACCCGATATATATGTACCAAAAAAAAAACAATGAGAGCAATGGATAGAACCACCTCTTAAAGAAGAAGAGTTATTTTGTCCTTTGTTTATATCTCCTACGAGGTGAAAGTACATGCTCTTCCAAAAAATGGTCATAAAACAATATCAAATACAAATGAACAAAACAGCAGTGATTGACCAACCCAAAGTACAAAACATGCAAGAATCAAAGAGCAATACCAACCATATATCTAAATGGTCTCTTCTCTGGGCTTTGGTTATAGTTTCTTCGGTTGGTGGAGTCATCACAGGTGTTGCTCGAGGTAGTTCATTACATTTCACTGAGCAGGAAGAGATTGACGATGTCTGTTCAAATGTAAGTGCTGGAGAAAGAGTACAGGCATCTTCTTCTGATTACATTACATTGATGTTCAATGAAAAACCTACTAAAAATGACTGCAAGATATTTTTGAATGCGGCAGTCAAACTCTCAAGAGCAATAGGAAAAACTGAAAACACGTACAATAAAAAAGCGGAACAAGATTTGAAACTTGAAGAAGTGTGTGGATTAACCGGGGAAAGTAATATTATTATGTTTAATCAGGGAGAAATTTTTCAAAATTTGGTAATTTCAGTTGTACTCCAAGCAGTGGATGGAGTTGAAGGAACACTTGGTTTTGTATGTTTAACTGTCTTTTTGATCTTTAGGCTGGTCCTTGTATACTCAATAAGAATAATGGAGTACCACTTGGAGGATTGATGTTTTTTGATACGGCTGATACAGCACGTTTGATTGAGTTAGGAAGATTAGGAGATGTTATTCTTCACGAAATGATGCACGTTCTTGGATTTGGAACAACATGGGCTCCATTTAAGGGAATTGATGGAAACTTTTCCTCTAATTATACTGTAATTGAAGACAAGGTATTTACGTATGATGAAAAAGGAGATTTAGTTATTCGCCCGGATAATGTGCCCAAGTATACTGGAGTTGAAGGAATTGCAGAGTTTGAGAAGTTATCTGGAAAAACTGAAAAATATGTTCCGATACAAGGAGCTAAGCTTTATGGAAACGAAGTTTTTTTTAATGTTTCTGCTAAAGATGGTCTAGGTAGCTTAGATAATCATATAGATTATGACACGTTTGAAAATGCACTGATGACTTATGGTTTTGATATGTACGGTGGAATAGAAAGTCCATTGACTGCATTGAGTCTTGGTATGTTAAGAGATATTGGATACACTGTAGATACTTCAGTTGCTGATGAATATATTTTTCCTGCAAAAAGAGAAAAAAAGACTTTTAGTTTAAGGGGAGATTTTATGGAAATTATTGATTTGTCTAATGATGTTCTTAGAATTGAACCTATGGTGTTAGATATTGATGATCCAAGTAGTTTAGAACAACTAAGGTCTCGTAAACAATATTCTTTGGAAGAAGTTTTTAGTCTAGTGTAATAATCATCAACATCTAGAAACTAGTTGTGGTAATATTTAATTAGATATGAGTTAACAACT
This sequence comes from Labyrinthula sp. Ha, assembly GCA_015227615.1. Lineage (NCBI taxonomy): Eukaryota > Bigyra > Labyrinthulida > Labyrinthulaceae > Labyrinthula > Labyrinthula sp. Ha. Next base: position 523,817 of record JAALGZ010000006.1, read on the forward strand.
TTTGTTTTTTTTTCTTAACAAGCTACTCAATCAATCAATTACTACTTAAAAGATCTTTTATTTCACAGAGGGCATCTAGATAAAACTTAAATTCTTCCGAATAAAGCAATACTGTCTCCTATTGAACATATTTTACTAGCTTCCTATTTTTTTCTACTCGCAGAAGATGTAAGACTGTTATGTATTTGTTAGAACTTGAACAGTTTCCAGAAGGCAGTATAGGAATATACTTATAATAAGTTAATAGAGTTGAAGTAAAAAATGATAGTCTATTCTAATAATCGGATTCATTTCAAGGAAGAGCTTATCTATGAGCTCATACTGAAACTCGGTATTTTCCCTTTATTAGAAAACTAAAGGTTTTAGAAAAGCCGTATATATGCACATAATTAGTCAAAGGTCTTAAGATATATTGAAAACAGAAAACCAGAAGCTTCTTCAAGCAACTAAAAATATATATCTTATAAGAAAGTACTTAGCTTCAAGGGAAAAATACTCAATTTGGTAAACTTAGATAGTCCCTTTTGCATACAACTTTTTTTTACCAATGTATTGTTGGATATCAATCTTAAACTTTATTCTTTCCTCTATTTCAATTTGTCATTACCTTGGTATTCGAAGTTTAAAGTGAACATTTAAATCGTTGCTTTCTTTGCTTATAGAAAATAATATTTTGCAAAATATATTCTTTTTAAGTTCATTCCATGCCTAGAATATTCATGCGCAGATTGACAAAAAAAAATTTGTTAGCCTCAAAACCCCAATAACCTTAATAGAGAGAAAACAGCTTACAAAAACACCATAGTTAGACAAGTAATTGTCCGTATCGTCTATATATGTATGAGGATACGTATATTGAATTAAATAAACTGAAAGAGCTTGAAAAGAGCCTTAAAATGATATAAGTAACGTTTTCTAACTCCCAGTAGTTGTTGAGATATTAAGGTTTTACGATTTGTTGTTTCCGGTGCTTATGTATTAGTAAAAATGTATTATGTAAAGTTGCACCAATTGTGCAGTAATGTAATATTGTATTATAACTATGTAAAGTGTAAACAGTCAGTATGGAGAGAGTCGTACACTCGACTGCTTAGTGTCTGACTCCATGCGGTCTTTTTAGATCTTCAAATGCTGCCACTTCATCCTTGAATGAGTCATGTTCCAAAGTTTTTCAAACTCAGCTCTTGGATTCTGTTTCGTTTGAAGATCAGCAATGTTGAATTCGCGTTTGATGAAAATCACCTTTAGTTTTCCTGAACGAATGAGTCCTTTTAAGAAATGAATTGCAACACTCATGTGTTTTTGCTCTGGAGAAACTGTCTTTTCTAAGGTTTTAGTTGAACTAAGTGAATCTGTAAAAATCACTGAAGGTAGCTTGACTTTGCAATTTAAATCCATGCACAATCCGTAGATTCCTTGCAAATGTTTTGCTGTCTTGTAAATTTCAATCAGCTCAGCTCCGGCAGCAGAGGTAGCAACTGTCCTTTGTCTTGAACTTCTGCCAGTAATGAGCGATTGACCAAAGTAAATGAAGTTACCACTAACACTTTTTCTGTTAAGTGAGTTAGAGGCCCATTCAGCATCACAAAAGGCAAGAAGTGTAATTTCACCATTTGATTGATCTGAGTAAAAAATTCGTTTTTGATGTTTCGTTCTACTAATGTAACCTAATGTGTTGAGAATTGACTTTACTGCAAAACTTGTCACGTGTTCAGAAAGTTGACTAAGCGCATGTAACGCGTAGAGTAAATCAAATCTTGTAAGTCGTAAGTAAATTAAAGATCCAAGCAATTCTCTGTACGGAAATTTAATGCTTTTAGCATTGGAATTGTTTTTAACAACCTCAGCGAAAGTAGAAGGTAATGGTGTAAATTTGTCTTTAGTCTTGAAATCCTTGAAGTTTTCTAAAATTTTCTCAATGTGTTTGGTTTGGTCAATTTGGTAGTCTCCATTGGGTTTTCTTTCAATGTTAACTCCTAAGAAGTCTGTTTTCTGATCTAGTGTTCCTAGTGTAATTTTGTAAGTTTTCCCAAACTGTTTTGAGAAGTTTGTAATTTCTTGTTTTGTACCGAGCATCAGTACATCATCAACGTAAAGTAATGTAATTAAATCTTTCTTGTAGAAGACACACTCGTCAAAGATTGCTTGTTTGAGTCCAAGTTTTTGAATTTTAGCAGAAACATTGTCAAACCAAAGCTTGGGACTTTCCTTCAGACCGTAAAGTGCTTTCTCAATCTTCATTACTTTAGTCTTGTCATGTTTCAGTTCATGTCCATCAGGGATTTCACAGTAGAGTGCAGTGCCAGCAGGTAGATCCGCGTACAAGAATGCGGTACTAACATCTAAAGTGTTAAAATGGAACTGTCTTCGAGCTGCAACTGCTAGTGCAACTGCAAGACTGTTGTAGTCTAAGGTAGGAGAACTGCGGTAAGGTGTAATTTTGAATTTCTGAGATCTTCCATTGTAAACACATCTTGCTTTGAAACTACCATTGCGTTTTTGTTTCACAAGCATCGTGCATTTTCCAACGTAAGCATTTTCAGGAAGTTCAGAGCGATTAATCACTTTGAGAACCTTTCGTTCTTCCAAAGCTTTGAGTTCTTTTTCGACCGCTTTCTTGTAAGATGCTTCGTCTGGGTGACCTCTTGTGTCACGGTAAATGGAAGGTTTCTGATCAATTCTAGACTGAATGATCTTCTTCCGTAGCTTTTCTTTCTGACCTTTTGTTTTAGGCTTGATGATGTGTGTTGTTTCTTCAGTTGTGTTCAACGTGAAAGCTGACATCCGATTTAGGTCGAATTTCGTTGCATTTCTCCCAGATCGCGTTGTGACTGGTAGACGAGCATTGCTGTTTTCGCTCGTTTGAGGTGTTTCAGGTTTTGTTACTTCGGCAGATGGGGTTGGATCATGTGCATCTTGATCCTGATCGAGTTGAACATCTGCTGAAGGGGGATTTTCATCGAAATTATCATCATGCTCAAAATCATGATTTTCTTGTTGATTTGCCTTCTGGCCATAACGTACATAGTGTATACCAAAATCTGGACTGAAATCATCGTCATCATCAGATTCAAAATCGTCCTCAGAAATTGGGTCATTTTCAGTTTTGTCAACAATTTTGATGTCACCAAATGAGAAAGTTGGTGGATTTTGATCGATTTGATCATGTGTTCTTGATTCTTGGAACCAAACATCGGTTAGTTGAGGGTAAATGCTTTTTCCAGTACTAAGTTTGTAGATGATTGCTGTGTTGAAACTTGAATGTTCCTGTAGTCCAAGAAAGAGACCAGTGTCTGTTCTTTCTTGAAATTTGTTTGTCTTCGTTCCAGAAGATTTTAACGTAAAACAACAGCAACCAAAGGTTCTAAGTGAAGAAAGGTTTGGTTCTTGCCCAGTTTCTAGTTTGTAAGGTGACTCACCAAGTGTTTTGTGATGCACTCTGTTCTTGATGTAACTTGCAAATTTGACCGCGTAGATCCAAAAGGAGTCATCAAGTTTAGACTGTAGTAGGGCGGCTGAAGCCATGACCTTTAAGATGCCAATCGTTCGTTCAGCAACTCCATTGAAAGTTTCGTGTCGATCTCTAGGGACAAAACGTAAATGAATGCCTTTTGCCGAAATTGAGTTGACAAAGTGTTCTGCCGTAAAGCCAGATTGGCGGTCTGTAACAATCGTTTTTGGTAAAGTTTTGAGTGTAGAAAGAAGGTAGTAAAGAGCTGCAAGTAAATCTTTCGATTGAAGTGTTCTTAAAGGAGCAACTCTAATTAATTTTGTTTTCAGGTCAACTAAAATCAATGCAGCCACAACACCATTGACTGGTTTCATCGAGTGTTTTGGCGGAATGAGTAAGTCCATTGAAAAAGCTTGACCTTTGGAATCAGGAGAGAGTTTCATCTTGTGAATTAAATTCTTCACTGGGTTGTGTTTAGCTTTTGTCTGAAGACAGACTTGGCAGCTGTTTAGTTTTTGAGAACCCTTAATGAAACCAGCATGTTTAAGTTTGTCCTCTGAGAGATGCATCAACCTACGATGCATTAGATTTGGATCAGAGGTTTGTAAAACTGATTTCCCTAGTGGAATGATTTCAATGAAGCTTTTCTTTCCAAGTAAAATTATTTTTAATTTGTTTCCTGTTTCTAGTTGTACATTTCTAGAGCGATGGTTGACTTTAACATTCTGTTGCTCTAGATCGTAGGTACACAAAATGTTGAAATTTGCACTTGGCATGTAAATTGCCTGTACTGTAAAAAACTTAGAAGGAAATTCTTTGAATGCAAATCTGGCTGTTCCAGTGCTTTGGTAGCTACCAGAATTTTCTGTAAGTGTAAGTTTACCAGGCTTCTGATCCATGTGTGTAAAAAAATCAGCGCTTCTGAAAACGAAAACATCGCTGCATGAATCTAGCCCAGCTAAAGAGTTTGAACCTGTGGTACAAAGAGAAGTAGCGAAACTGAAAGGATTAAAATTTTCTTTTGTAGATGTTACTGCTACTGTTTTCTTTGTTGGTTTTTTCTTCATCTTGGGAAGTTGTAATGTACGTTCTGGGTTGGTTGAACACACCTTTGCAAAATGATTAGGTTTGCCACAGTAAGAACAGGTAGCACCTTTAGCAGCACATTGTTTGCCTTTGTGTGGAAAATCTTCACCGCAATTGAAACACAATGTACCTTTTGAATTAGAAGAAACAATTTTCTTTGTAAATGCAACAACTGATGTACTTGGAGCATCAAAAGGGATCAAACCTGAATTGTCATGGTGAAGTACGGCTTGTGTCACTTCACTCATGTAATCCTTTAATGGTAGATCTTTTGAATCCAAATTGTTGACAACTGTAAAAATTTTCTGATTGTTGTTTCTTCTGAAGAGAATCTTAGTTTGAAAAAGTGTAAGTAAATCAGAGTCATTTTGCATCATCTTGATCTGATTAGCCTGTTGTACCAAAGAATCAAAGCGTTTAACGAAGTCTGTAATGGGTTCTGATTCCTCCCAACAGCTGTAAATCAAGTTTCCAAAGTTAATTCTTTTTCTGGTTTGTGTAGGTAAGAATGTAACAGCCCCGATGCGTCGCAGGATTTTGCAAAAACGATGTGGGGTTCGGATTGTTCGTAAGAAAACAACGTCTTTTTTCCAAAGAGAAATGATGTCATCTGAAACTTCATCGTCAATTTCTTCCTCTAGAATGTAGTTAGATTTTTGAGTAAGCGGATTGTAAGATTCTAACAGCTCATCAATGATGCTGCGATCATGAGATTTAAAAAATTTGCGTAGAGATGTTCCATTAATTTGTAATTTTAAGGCAAGCAGGTACATCTCAACACCTTGTTTCAGTAGTTCGAATTGGTTTTGATCAGTTTTTGATCGTAAAAGGTTTTCCAATCTTTTTCGTCCTTTTTTGTAGAATTCTTCGTTAATTGCTTCATTTGTAATTTCTAGCTTCGTAAGTGTTGTAGTTGAAGCAGGAAAGTTTTGTAAATGAGTTTCCCCTTGGGTCAAGTTGGAGTTTTCACTCCGTGCTGTTCGTTCTTCCACGGGATCACTCTGATTTTCGTTTACTTCCATCGCAACCAAGTTAGACAAGTAATTGTCCGTATCGTCTATATATGTATGAGGATACGTATATTGAATTAAATAAACTGAAAGAGCTTGAAAAGAGCCTTAAAATGATATAAGTAACGTTTTCTAACTCCCAGTAGTTGTTGAGATATTAAGGTTTTACGATTTGTTGTTTCCGGTGCTTATGTATTAGTAAAAATGTATTATGTAAAGTTGCACCAATTGTGCAGTAATGTAATATTGTATTATAACTATGTAAAGTGTAAACAGTCAGTATGGAGAGAGTCGTACACTCGACTGCTTAGTGTCTGACTACCATACCTAAGCGAATTTACAGGCTTTTTTTATTTGAATAAATTAACGAAAAATATTACTTACATATTTTGTTTTTGGATTATCATCAGGTATTGTAAAAGGTATTTCTATGTTCTAACAAATTTGAAAAATTTAGTATTTGGAGGTAGTTTAAGAATACGAAATGAAAAATATCCACAATTTTAGACAAACAATTTCTTATTCTTTGAGTATTAACTTAAGAAGAAGTAATAAATATGTGCAGTTGGCATTGGATAAAATAAAAAATTCACATATGTTGAAAATAAGCTGCACTTAGAATAGAGTGTTTTAACAGGGTTCAGGTTTTAATCATAATTATAGCCGTCTCTGCGCGGATGAACCTGCGGACCGTCACAACAATAGGTTTTGTCACACTTTAAGCAATCAAAGAACTTCAATGTCCCGTTTATTTGAATAATTATCTGACTTGAAGGATATTTCATATCAACCTTCTGACTTTTCAAAGTCGATTCATTTATCAGATTGTTTCTCTTCGAGTGAATGGGAAGACTTCGGCAATTGCATATATGTCTTGCATTTCACTCGATCATTTGAAACAAGATTCGTGTTTCATCTTTCTTTAGAAAGTATGCGAGAACTTAGTACAGAAATATTGCAGATTAACTTATTGTAGCTTTTGTTTATATTATTTTCGTATTTTTCTTGGAAGACTATATTCTCCCTGTTGATTCCAGGACACAGAAAAGTATAAATAGACTCAAAAAAACCTAATTTTTTTTGTTAAACTTATGTTTTCTAAGATATTTACTCTTTATTCAGGGGAATTGATATAGTTGGGTATTGTATTGAATAAATTTCAAAGCGATCTAACTTTGGGCAAGGAAATCGACTTCCAGTTGGTTTCTTTGAAAAATTCACAACGTCATCATTCAAGCACTCAAGGAAAAAGCGCCTTTCACAAATATTTAATGCTTGATTTTGCCTAATTACGAGACCTGTAAGCAAATTTCACAATTAAGATTATTGTACCATCTTTGCCTTTTTTCAAACTTTTTCCCTTCGTTTAGTACGCTGACAACTATTCTCTTTGGCAAATAAACTCAATCTTTGTTTTTCTGTGTACTTTCTTCTATGTGGGAATTGAGTGTAATATCATAGTACATATTTTGTATTGAGACGTTCTATCTTTACTTGTCTCTATTGGGCTCCCACCAACTATAACTGTATTCAGTCCAAAATACTCTCCAATCTTTATACTCTATGGTAATGCCATATCGGATTTTAGTAATGCTCTTTTTAAGCGATCTGATTGGATAAACAAATCCGCAGTTTCGATTCGATAAAGTAAAAAAGAAAAGAATTTAGAAGCATTATTCAAGATGGGTCAGCAGAGTAGTAAAGCACTGAAGAAACAGGTCAGGAAGAACAAGCGTGAAATCGATAGGGAGATTCGAACCCTTAATAAGGAAATCAAGACGGTAGAAAAGGAACAAGCTCGTCTTAAGGCCAAACTGACTCGAGAGGCAAAAAACGGAGACTCTGTACATTGCTTTCCCTCAATCTTTACTTTTTCAGGATGCTTTGAGAGCAACGGCGAGGCAGATTGTTCGCACCAACAACCAAGTGAAACAGATGAATGGAATGAAAGACCAAATGTTTACTGTGAAGTTGAATCTCTCTTCTATGACATCATCGGAAGCAATGACCAGGGCAATGAAGAACGTAACTAAGATGATGGTCAAAATAAACAAACGCCAAAACCCAGGAAAAGTTGCACAAAATGCTGCCAAATTCCAACTTGAGCAGGAGAAGGCGAATATAAACCAAGAGATGATTGCTGATGCGATGGAGATAGATGGGGAGGGTGAAGCCGCAGACGCTTTAATCGAGGAAGAAAGTGAGAAGATTATTAACGAAGTTCTTGGTGGCTTAAATTCTACACCTGTTTTTGCCCCTGAGCAACCAATGGCTCAACCTGCTCAAAGTCAACCGGTCGCTGCTGGAGGAGCCCCTTCGGCAACTGATGATTCACTAGCTGATCTTGAGAAAAAACTTAATGATCTGTCAAAGAAGTAAAATCTCTGTTAGTTCCTATTTGTGCGATTTTTTTAATCCTTTTAAAAGGTCTTCATTAGTATTTTTATTGATGGGATCCTATGTCTTGAACCACATTCCTAAATGATAGATCGAGAAATGTAAATATTTTAACCTGGTGAATTATGTACCAGGGCAAACAATAATTTGCTATATAGATGCCATAATTTCGCTGGAAGCTTTTCTAGTCTTTAAAAATGAAAATTTAATTTTCATTTTTCAAGATTGAGGCAGACACTGCAACATGTCTGAGAATAGCCAAAATAGATTCCCCATGGAGCTTGAGATGTTCTCATGGGTAAAACTGATCAAACCCTTCGAACAACTATTGCACTGTCATAAAGACACTAGATAAATATGTAGAGGATTGAGAGGACCCGAATTGGCAGTAAAAGGGGTCAGCGAGGCAAAAGGTGCACCAAATGCGTTGCCACCATTTTTTTTATAATAATTTGTTCCAGTATGGAGTTCAAGGAAGAATAAACTGGTCTTGTGCTTGCCATTACTATAACCAGTACCTAGTGAATATAAAGGATGTACCTCTAGTCTAATGAGATGATCCAAATTACAACTCCGAAATCATTCTTAAAAGGCAATACCTTCAAATCAAGTCATTTTGGATTGTATTGTGCAGTACAATGTAACTGAAATAAAACTAAGTGTGATAGTATATGGTTTATAAGTTTTTAACAGTATAAAGCGCAAATTTTTAAGGTCTAGGAATACTGTAAGGGAATGGTAAATAATGTGCTCAACAGATCCTTAAAGACTTTTCGCCCAATTCTAGCTCCTAGTCGTGCAACGCTGAAGTATCTTTTCTAATTTCATCCTCAATGATATTACAGCCCTAGTTGCTAAATGCAACAGCACATATTTCTCCATCCCATAGAATAAGAAATTTTGACAGTTCTGTATTTACTTGTGGCTTTACAACTAGGAGAGAGTTTGAATGAGCAAAAAAAGAAGCTAGGCATGTGTACCTACCCATTCTATTTGCCAATAAGGTTGCGGTTGAGAAATTTGTTTCTTAGTTTAGCAGTCATTGCTCTACCCTTATGCTATTGATTAGTCTTATGCTACTGCAAGCGAGATTACTAGTAGAATCTGGTTTCATCTTTTGTAGTAAAAATCCAAACATGGCGATGAATCAGCATTTTAATTTCATAGGTTCTAGTGCATATGAACGTGATTAGGTATGTTAGAAAGTTTTCTTGTGGCCTATGTGATTAAGTGCTTTTTTAATCATACCGTAATATTTTTGTCAGTTTGTCTTACTAAGGTCATTGATTGTTCAAGAAGAGGAATATAATTTCTTCGAAAAGCTAGCTGTGGTAATGTTGTGGACAAGTTTCAATAAGAACCTTTTGCATAACAAAGTTGAAACTAAAACAAAAGGGAAAATATTTGTTGCCAAGAGTTTCTATACTTACTTAAAAATTTTCTGACTTTTGTTCTTTGTCGGTGTATTTGTTATTATAGAGAATCTATGATCCAGATAATAAGTTCCAGTTTCATCTGCTCAGGATTAACTATCGAAGAGTTAGATAATTGAGAAGTAAAGGAAACCAACAAAGTATTTTAGACTAAAGAAAGTAAATGCAGGACTCCTCAGTGACGTATGTGCCAACCGTAAGACAATTTTCTCCAAGGAGGCTTTGCTAGAGCTAAAGAAGCTGGTAAGTACTTGTATTAGTTCTTTAATTATACTTGGATCATCTGATGATAAGCTCTATTACTTGTATTGACTCTCTTTATTCTTTGTGTTTGGCTTGCTGTTAGTTTTTCTCTCTTTGTTGTTCTTTTGTTTAAGATTTTAATGCAAGATTGGATTTGCCTTAACTCCCGAAAAGTACCTTCTTACTAATTTTACTCTAGCAAGCGGTAATAGTGTGATAACAGATAACCTAGAACTAATTAAATATAGACACAATTCACCTAGTGTTTTCTCGGCTCATTTCATGGGTACTATTCCGACTTCTGAATCAAGGACACCCCAACACATTTAATTATATGTAAAAACCTATTACGATAAAATGGTCCATTAGAGTCTATAGCCAACAATATAACTTCTACAAACTAATGATTGGCATAAAACCTCATTCTCACCTTCCTAGCATAGTACCAACCTAAGCCTACTGAACTGTACATGAAGTTCATTCTGAATAATTCAGTCTTCATCTTAGTTTCTATTACTAACCCGTTACCCTTTGAGAAAGGTATTGAATTGTTATAAATCTAATTTTGGAGAGTATAAAGCGAACTTGAACTTAAATTATTATGTCCAGAAAAAACATTATCCACTTGTTCAAGGGTACGTCTCGCCCCAGGGTCAAATCATGTAGCCATAGCTAAAAATAACAAAAGCGACGAAGCAGCGGTTCTAGGGTAGTTCTACAGAGTGTATATTACCTTACCGGTATTATTGAACCGCTATCATGTCATACGAGGTTATTAGGAGTCAGTTAATAGGGTTTAGGATACTATTTTACCATTGACAGATATGAAACTGGGTTAAATGCGGCAAAAAATAACCTCTTGAAAACATCACATAGTAAATTTTCTGTAAAGAAAATCAAGCAACTCGTGTGAAATGTTTTCTACTCAAGAACATTATAGGTGATAATTATTCTCTAGAGAAGGCAGGATGGCATTATTTTAACTTTGGAACGACAAGGCCTAAAGTCTTTGCAGAAATTAATAACTAAGAATTTTTGCTTCATACCTTGCTCTAAGTAACTTTTTTAAAGATAGGTTTTATATTAGATGAGCTGGATTGAAGCACAAGTGTTATTTTAGTATGCTTCATGAAATATTTCTTGAGTAAACCATCCTCAGGAAATTTGTGCTCAAGAATCATCGTCGACGCAATTAACTCTTTATATTTCTAATTCACTAAACTTCAGTTAAATGTTTAATCAACCAGAATTCCTATTCTCTAGCAGAGACAAGAATAATAAATTTGCAAAGGTGTAAGCTCTCTCCCATTCCTCTCCAATGGTTATGTCTGTTTAAAGCCATTGCAGTTAGAATGCTCCACATGAAGATGTTTGTTACACAAACTTATACCTATACTTCTTTTTCCACTTAGCATGGAAGTTGTGGTTATTAATTTTTTTCTAATTATTTTCTCGCTGTTAGTTACTAAAGAATCCAGCTAACTTTTAATCACAAAAATCTGAAAGAAGCATTTACCACCATATATCATGTTTCAAACACTTTCTCACTTCTAAGTTACAAATGGAGCAAACGGTTTACACTTAAGACTGTTACTAGAACTATTTACAGCAATATTTCTCTTTGAGAGTGTTTTAAATCATGTGGGTCTTCTGGAAAGTTGAAAACTGTTATTTCCATGAAACATTGAAAGTCTTAATTTATTAGTGCAAAATGTGAATTCAATTGTTACCCTCCAGGATTTAATGTCGATTTCTAAAAATACAGGGTCGATACCAAGCTGCGCAAGGCACATTTTTTGCAAAAACTCTAAAAAACTAGAAAAAAAAGAAAATGTCGCTAAACTTTGTGTGAATTTTCCCGGGTTACACTGTATGCAGAAACTGATATTTAGTGCCAACTCAGTGGCTCAAACTTGAAGTAAAATATATGGTGCTGTGACTGGAACTACTCGGCGTAACAACCTCGATGCTGCAGAGCATATAAATAAACTCAAGAATCACAATTAGCTGGTCAAAAAGTCTGGGTAAAAGTGTGAGATTCTTTGGAGCTACTTAAGATGTTGCTATGCTCCAAAAACAAGTAAACTCCAACGGTTAAAGTGTTATCAGGACTAATTAGAATAATTAATCTTTCAGCAAGAGGACAAGGAAGTTTAAACAGGGGAATGGCGTTACTAAAACCCCTAGAGTTTCCTGCGTTTGCCTTCAACTGACCTTAAAAGCTAAAGTTATTATATGGCTAGATTAAGATCCTTCTTTGCTAGATTTATTAACCTCAATCGGTCAGAAGTGCATTTTCAATAATCTTGAGTATTTGAAAGCATAAAAGGGAACATAATTATTTCTGAATATCAGTTTTTAATATAAAAAACCTCTACCTATTATACTTTTGTATCAACAAATTGAAGCTGCTTCTTTAGCTCATGTCATTAACTTCTCAGAACCGAGTTGTACTCAAAAATAAATTCCTGTCCAGTGGTTGCTTTCTGGTAAACCTAAAATTAACCAGAGAGACTATCCATAGACCAAACGAAGGATAAAGTGAGGCTTCATAACTATTTCACTTTCCATAAGCGCTATTCTTTTAATTCCAGGCACTGATACGGATGAAACCCTGCAATTCGACAGAGGACACCTAATTTCAAGCCAACCAGTTCCCAAATAATGCTATTAGGTATATGGTGGAAGATAGTGACGTCATTAGGACAATTCATCTAAATTCCGTTCTATTCGTCCTCCGAAAAGCCGAGGATTTCATATCACAAAACCATCAAAATTCTGTCCGTTGAAAATACAACTATTAAGCAAAGAAAAGAACAAACATGTCTTTAGCAGAAATTGTTACTCCTGATATTGTAGCAGCAACCGATGACGATGGAGGAGCTATCGCATCTTTAGTAATTATTTTCAGTGCTTGCGCTATTGGAATTATCTTCGCACTTTCTCAGTTCCTCCAAATCAAGAAGGTGGATCTAACCTTAGACGCCGCAAAGTACGGAAATGGAAAAACAGAAGCACCCAAAGATGGGGCTAAGGACGAAAAAAAGCCAATAACAAGTCAAACAAGCCAAGATAAATTAGTACACATCGCCTCATGCATCTCTGAAGGTGCAAAGAGCTTTCTTGCAGCCGAGTACAAAATTTGTGCAGTGTTTCTAGCTGTCTTTTCCATTATAATCGTGGTTTTAGTAGGAAGCGCTAACGAATGTGGAGAGGGAGCAGAAAGCATTTACGCAGCTGACTCAAAGGGAAGTTGCTGGCCTGAGGGAGCACTTACAATGGTCGCATTTCTTATTGGTGGATTGACTTCCATGGTTTCTGGTTATTTGGGTATGATGATTGCTGTGTACACGAATGTGAGAACCACTGTTTCTGCAACAAGAGGATGGACTCCTGCTTTCAATACTAGTTTCAGAGGTGGGGCAGTAATGGGATTCGGGCTTTCATCCATCGCACTTCTAGTTCTCGTTGTTGTGATTCTACTATACAAGATCCATTTTGTGGATGACTGGGTTGTAGATGCAAGTGGAAGAAAGTTCAACTACTTCTTTCTATTTGAAGCAGTAGCTGGGTATGGTTTGGGTGGAAGCTCAATTGCGATGTTTGGTCGTGTGGGTGGCGGAATTTTCACTAAAGCTGCTGATGTAGGTGCAGATTTAGTAGGAAAAGTAGAACAAGGAATTCCAGAGGATGATCCTAGAAATCCAGCTACTATCTCTGACAACGTAGGGGATAATGTAGGTGATATTGCAGGTATGGGAAGTGATCTCTTTGGGTCATTTGCGGAAAGTACCTGTGCTGCCTTGGTTCTGAGTGCTAAAAGTTTGGAGCTCCAAGCTAATTTTGGATCACTTATGTTTCCTTTAGTACTTTCTGCTGCTGGAATCATCGTGTGCGTACTGTGCTCTTTTGTAGCAACCCACATCGACAAGGTGAAGAAAGAAGAAGATGTAGAGAGAGTTTTGAAGATCCAGTTGATCTTGACTACCACCGTACTAACACCTGTTGCTGCATTAATGGCTTACTTATTTCTTCCAGACAAGTTTTGCTTTTTGAGTAGTTCTTATGAGGGAATAGACGGTGGCGATGTATACTTAGACTGTGCTGAAAGTGAAGATGCCCATGACTGGTGGGGTGCTTTTATCTCAATAGCATGTGGACTATGGGCAGGATTATTGACTGGTCTTATTACTGAGTACTATACTTCTCATTCATACACTCCTGTTAGAGAAGTTGCGCAGTCTTCAGACACAGGTCCTGCTACTCTTGTTATCTATGGTTTGGCACTTGGTTACAAGTCGGTGATCATCCCTGTTTTTCTACTAGCGCTCACCATTTTCACCTCTTTCTACCTTGTCGACCTTTATGGAGTGTCTCTAGCTGCTCTTGGTATGCTTATGTCCTTAAGTACTGGATTGACCATTGACGCCTATGGACCTATTACTGATAATGCTGGTGGAATAGCTGAAATGTCAGAGCTTGGAGAGGATATCCGTAATATTACCGATGCTCTTGATGCTGCAGGAAACACCACCGCTGCTATTGGAAAGGGATTTGCTATAGGATCCGCACTTCTTGTGAGTCTTTCCCTATTTGGTGCCTTTGTGAGCACTGTTGAAACCATTGAGGGTGTGGATGTGCTTGAACCAATTGTATTTGCCTTCCTTTTAATCGGTGCTATGCTTCCATACTGGTTCAGTGCACTTACAATGAAATCTGTGGGAATTGCAGCCAATGCGATGGTTCAAGAGGTAAGACGCCAGTTTAAGGAGAAACCAGGTATCATGAAAGGAACTGAAGCGCCAGATTACGATAGATGTATTCAGATTTCTACAAGAGCAAGTTTAAAGGAGATGATTGCACCTGGAGCTCTTGTTATTTTGTCACCAATTCTAGTTGGGTACATTTTTGGGGTTCTAGCATTGAGTGGATTGTTGGCAGGTGCTCAAGTGAGTGCATTCCAGTTGGCTATTTCAGCATCTAATTCGGGAGGAGCCTGGGATAATGCAAAGAAATATGTTGAAAAAGGAAACTTTGGAGGAAAGGGATCTGAGAACCACAAAGCTGCTGTTGTTGGGGATACCATTGGAGATCCATTGAAAGATACCTCAGGACCTGCATTGAATATTTTGATGAAGTTGATGGCTATTATATCATTAGTATTTGCAAACTCTTTTGAAGCCAAAGCACTTCCAGCAGGTGAAGAGTGGGCTGGGTATTAGATGATAGTAAAGTCTGACTTTTAAGGATAAATCCGCACAAAAACAAGTTTACAAATTTAAGATAGAACTGCCTATATTTAATTCCAAGAAAATGATCTCTTGCACCACGCACAGTACATGTTATCACACCCGCCATTTTTCTCAATTAGTACTCTACAATTTGGACATTTTTTCAACTTTCTCTGATTTTTTAGAGTTTTAATCATGTTCGTTGTCTCAACTTCATCTGCTTCGTGCATCATCTTAATATTTTCCTTATATTTCTTACAAGAGATGTTTTCATGGGAAACATTTTTAATTCTCCATTGCTCTTTGCAGAGGATGCAACTCTCAAAGTTACATTCGCTACAACTGAACCTTCTTTCATCAATCTTGACACTTAAATCATGGCAATCACTTTGTAATTTCTCTTTTTCAATGTACACAACATTCTTGCAATCTACTCCTGGACATTGAACCAATCCTAACGAGTGACTAATATCTGCTTTTATTTTTGCTTTAGTCATTCTAGTGTAGATATTATTACGCTCTTTCTGGGAACGTACTCTGGACATCATTACTTTAAAACAAGTGTATGTAGGTGAAATTGATGGACAGGTTTCGGAAATTGGGCATGGGAAAATGCTTCCGGTGTGATCATTGCTGCAAGAAAGTATATATTTCTTAAGACATGGGAGGCATACTATCTTGTCACAACAGTCTAACTTTGGAGTTTCTTTTCTGTCAACTCCTTGAAGGCAAATCTCGCATAAAACGGAAGTCTTAATCGTTGGGACTGAGCATGCAGAGCCTTTCTTCATTTTGAGCATTCTTGTTTTCAAGCTTCTTTTTCCTACTTGAAAGATTCTCACGCCTTTCTTAAGCTCTCTTGCGCCAGTTCTTTTTAGCCGTGTTGTAGCTGAACGTGTGATCATTATACTTTTTAACCTGAGAGAAAGTCAAATAAAAGAAGTGCCAAGGAAAAAAATATTGTATTATTTTTTTATAGTTGTGAAACCTTTCTGCACAGGTTGTTTTCCGAGTTCTATTCTTTAAAAGGGTCGCGTAATTTATTGTGCCCGGTTTATTTGCAACCGTTTAGAATGGATATTCAAGACAAAATCTCACTGGGGGATTACCATACTGCAGGAACAATATATCAAGGCAAGCGAACATAATATAATATGAAAAGAGATATGGTCCAATCTATAAGAATTTTCTTGTACTCCAAGAGGCTGCTATTAGCCCAATATCATTGGTTAAAATAAAAACTTCAATATATATGTAATGTGTTATCTATGTTATTTTTGAAGGAAATTTACCCTTTGACCTTCAATCAACTGGCGATTAACATTTCTCTGGCTTCAACTTCAAAAGACTTCTTGTTTCTTAGAGCAAGAGCTACTAAGATCTCCTGCATAGATGGATATTTTGTAGAAGCTGGGATTGTCAAATTGGGGAATTTGAGCAATTCCTTCAACTATGAAGGAGCTAACTCAGATATAACTTGTAGTACTCCAAGTCGATTTGCCGATTTTATTTTTATTTTTTGATGCAAAATTGATTAGATAGAACATCAAATAGTTACTAGAAAAAACTTGGCTCAGGTAGGAAAGAGCGAAACGAACAAACAACTAAACTGTAACAGAGAGCTTCAGTCTGAGTTGTGTTAATAAAGTATAATACAATTCGCACAAAATAACAGTTTTTTTGAGTTAAGTATTAAAAAAATATTTGGAACTGAGAAAAGAATACAGCAGAATTATTTGCTAAACTTTAACTAAGTTTTTCATGGTCTGAAGTTGAGTTTCTTCATTTGAAGAGCAACTTGCTGCGCAGCATAATGTCGCCAAGTATGCTCAGTAAATCCATAGTTAAAGAAATCATCAATACTAGCGCCAACTCGTCGCCAAGGTCTATCTTCATTGTTATCGCTTAGATCTATTTCAAAAGGTGTGTGCTTTTTGATGATCTTGTTGCAAAATTCTGGATAGTTCTTTATAGTAACACCATACAACCTCATGGCTTCGTACCCTTCATCATTAGATGAAACATCTGCCTTTGTTCGTGAAAAATTTATATCATCATTCTCTGCTTCTTCCTGAAGCTGTTGCTGCTGAAAGGCTTTAAGTTTTTGAGCTGCAATGTTTTCCAAATCTTGGTGAATTATATACTCAAAGCCAATTCCATCAATATCCTCGTCATCAAGATTATCATCAAGGTTGCTGCCTTCCTCTTGATCTTTAATAGCATCATCCTTCTCTACCAAAGTACCCGACTGTTCAGATTTTGATTCAAGCTTTATTCTCTTATTTTCTTGCTCCATTAAAGAAAAGGTGGTAATGCAACATCGTATATATGACGATCAAGACTTTCTTTCTGGGTGGCTCTATGCTAGAGTCGAGAATTCATTGAAAAGGGTCTCTATAGAACTATACCGATGGAAGAATAAAGATTGTATCTAATAAAACACATATATCTTACAAAGATAAATAATTTAGCGTGTAGTTATCTTTTTAAAAGCTAGACAGAGTGTAAAAACTTACCTTATCGGGCTGAACAAAAGAAAAGAACACTCTTAACCAACATGAAGAAAACTTGGTAAGATATTTTAGCAAAGAAAATGTGCTCGGTTGGCATGTATCATATTCTAGTTGATCTAGGAGTTCATTTTCTCACTACCAATCTTCTTTGGGGGAGATATTGGTACTCGAAGATCACTCTAGACATTTTTCTGATATGCCTTCAGGGAAATCGGTTTCGTCTTTATTTGGTTCTCGTAGAAAATTAAAATTTTCATATTTAAACTAATAAAGTTTTTCAAACACTTGATCACTCACTACATCTTTTCTGACAGTAAGAAAACCGAGAAAAAAGACAAAATATTTGAGAATTATTACAACGCAGCTTTCCCTCACCGAAAGTCTTCAAACCATAATAGATTAGAATAAGTATTATACGATACCTCTTTAGCTCCAGGGGCTAGATTTAATTTATTGGTAAGTTTTTAAGCCCAGTACTCTTCAAATACGAACTCCAAAGTTGATCAAATCACTTTCATTGAAGATTGACAATAGTTGATGATCAACACAAAAATGGACTAAAGTCCCCAAAGAAAAAAGACCGAATTTCGCATTGAGAATAAAAAGTTAATCGGAATATAAACAGGATAATTAAATTTGAATCAAAATCCCAATTTTAAGATTCATAATCAGAATCAAAATAAGAACCACTTGATTATTGACATTTAGTTTCAAGTTCAAAGCCCACTTCGCTATGAGAGAAATTGCACGGAGCGAGTCTGTTACTTGTTTTGTTCGATTTCTCTTACTATCGCAGCATATTTCTCATGAATTAATCAGTTATGTTATCACATGGGTAACTCTGTATACAGTGTATAGTTAATTCTACAAATCTGTGCAGTTGCGTTGCTTGTGTAGTTGAAGCAACTACACCCTTTATGAAGGTGTAAAAATCAAAAGTGCTCTTATATGGCTAACCGCTAGTTGCATCATTTACAGCCATAATAGTACAAAATATTGCTGCTTTTTCTTTATATACGGTTCCCAACAAGAAGGTCGTAGATGGTTACGTCTTGTATAAAACCCTCACTTCTAAGTTTTTATCCCCACAATCCTTGGATTAGATAAGACTTTCAGGAACCCACAATTACTGAGTTTTTGCTGTTATCAACGATTTGCTGCATCATAGTACGTAATATGTATCATATTAGATTCTGGTCATGAGAATGCTGATCGATAGTAATATTTTGCAACGGTGAAACCTAAGCTCCTTAGCATATTATAGAACCAAGCAGTTTATAGTAACATTATTCTTGGCAATTTATGAAGACATAAGTGCTATTTAAAAGTAAGTCAACGAAAATAAGACTCTAAAGATTTCGGAGAATTAGCTAAAAAATATGGAGAGACTGATATATCTTCTGACTCAATGAAAGAATATCATGTTTAACTTTTAAGGACTGGCTACTAAGCTTCTTAACTTTTTTATTAGCTTCTTGCAGATTGCAGTGTCGCTGAAATTACTTAATCACCTAAATTAAACACTATTTATACAAGGTATCCTTTCCAGGTTAAGTTTTCAGAGTTTAGGTTCTGACCCACCTAAGATGGTCTCAATCAAGAAAATCCCCTTTTACAGACAAACGAAAAATTGATAAGTAGATAAAAATTTGTAGATATTCGTAATATTCAGTGACTTCATACTTATAATCAAAGAAACTTGAAGTTTCTGAATTTAATTGATCTTGTGCCTGGGTACAGTAATGACATATTCGCCTTGATAGCAACAGTGAGAAAAGAGGAATATTGTTTTTCAGGGTAAAGAACAGGAACAAATATCGGCATTGGACCTACGGAAACTGCAAGGAATATTAATTGAAATAAGACTTCCCAGTATCCTTTTTTTTTCTATCTGTCAACTGAAAATAATTTTAAGTGCAATCTGATGTGAACACCAATCTATAGAACTAACACTTTTCATGCTTTAATGTAGCGGTTCAGAGGCTTGTTCATTCGCAATGAAGCAAATAGATTCCATTAATACACTAAAAATAGAAGATGGAATAAAGAATAGGTGTGCTGTATGTTCTTCACAGTAGGGAAATATATATGTGGGTGCTTCAATAGTTGTTGCTTCTTCACAGAATTCTATTCAAATAATATGTATAACGTCTAGAATTGAAAATCAAGTACTTTATCGAAAGCATGTCACATTGACACTTGCACGTACCTGGATCAAAGTAATCTCCCGTGACCATCCTTCACAGCGAGCTTCATGCACCAAAAACCTTGGTATGTTTAAATCCCTTATTTCCTATTTGAGATCTAGTCATTGACTTTCATCAAAACTTTTAAAAAAATTTCAATCAACCTTGATATCAAATTTCAAAACGTATTTTTGTAATGTAAGAGATCGATGTCTCATTAGCTGAATGAAAGAAAAAGTAGTTTGTATAACTACATTAGCAGTTGGATAAAATTAAATGAAAACAAATCTGGTTTTCAATAATACCCAGTCGAATGGCTCCCAGTAACCATGTATTAAATCTTATCACCTGAACATTCACACAGGAAATTCCACTACAGAATGACAGCATAAATGGTTTTCATATCTTGTAGTATAACTGAAAGTCTAGAAGTTGTAGTCAGATAAGGCAGGAATATATTTCCTGATCATTACCATTGTTGGAAACTAGCATTAAACATCCAAAAACTCTCAAAATATGGGTTAAGGCTAGAATAAGCTAAGAAACCGTGAAAAAGAAAGAATCTAAGCAATATATGGGACTTAAAGCTTCATGAGCTCTGTCAGCCAAATAAAGAGGTCTCAAGAAAGATTGGCTTTGAATGTTCACACCAAACTTTATCTTACAGAGTCTTCCTTTATATGTTATTATACTTCAATAATTAGTCAATACAGTGCATGCACAAGAAACTTTATTTTTCTTAGTTTTAAAATAAGAAGCTCATCTTTTTAGGCGCTCTAAATTGTATAGAACTTTTTCCAAAATTACTAAACTCTTAGAAAGAAGTGAAATTCTCTATGCAGAGACAAGACTAAGCAAATTTAATGTGGCTTGTGTTTCACTTGGCCAACAATTTCATAAATATATCACTTCTAAGACTCCAGTTACGGAAAAAAAATGTTAGGAAAGTAATTTACTTCCGTCGTCTAGCTGCGAAATTATCCAAAGAATGGCTACAAAATTTGTGAACATTCTGTAATAGTTTTCATGATTAAGAAAACAACAGTATAAGATTCAAAACAAATGAAACATTAATTCTCAAGACTATATACCTGTAATCTTATTCTAATAAATACGTTAACCCACATAAGCTATGCATACTCGATACAGTAACAAGAGCTAAACCGGGGTACAAATACCAAAACAAAGTGCTAAACTTCCTTCATACAGTTCATACTCTGGGCAATCACAACTAGAAGTACAAAATCCCTGACCCACAAAACTTCCTACTTGACAAACAATATACAACTGAGAACCAACACAAGATGAGGTATAAGCAGTTCCAGTTGATCCACTACAGATCTCATTATAATACTCCAATAAACTTGTTGGAGAAGTCGTAGGAGAAAAACTGGGAGAGCTGGTAGGGATTGAAGAAGGTGATGTAGATGGAGAAAGAGTTGGTAATTCTGTAGGTAGAGCAGTTGGTTGTTTTGTTGGAGAGAAAATGGGTGAGCCTGAGGGAAGAAACGAAGGTTGCATTGTTGGGAAGAGAGAAGGAGAGGCCGATGGAGCAGAAGATGGCACAAGAGGTGGAAAAGTTGTGGGCGAGGAAGAAGGTGGTTTTGTTGGTGATACCGATGGAGAAGTTGATGGAGTAGAAGATGGAGAGCTTGTTGGAAAGAAGGCAGGCGATAAAGTTGGAGATACAGAAGGAGATATTATAGGAGCAAAGGTGGGTGGTTTAGATGGAGAGATGGTAGGTGTATTTTTAGGACGTTTTGAGGGAGAAATAGATGGAGTTGAAGTTTGAAAAGGTTGGGAGTTATTTGTACCCACTTCTTCAACAGCTTCGTTTTTTTCACTGATATCAATGAAAATCATAATAATTACACCCCCAAGTAATACCATAACACACAAAGTCACAACCAAGAGACATTTGAATATTCTTTTCCTCTTATACTCTTTTTTATTCTCGACTGCTATAGTCTCGCTATTCTTGAAGCTTTCACTTCTAAAACTTTGATATTTCCTTAAAGTTTCTTCAAAGGAATCAGCTGCTGAAACTCTAGGTGGATCTTCAGCGAGCGGTAACCCCATATCCGAGTGTTGCTTGTAATTCTCTGTATTTCTGTATCTTTTCAATGTTTCAATTTTCCACTCATCCTGGTCAACACTGCTTGACAAATTTTCACTGTCTTCAGTTTGCAAGGAGTCAAGTTGACTAAAAACCCTCTGCATGGAGCTTTTGCTTTCGGGGAAAAGACTAAGCTCTCCACCATCTTCATCAAAACCAGATATCAACGCCGGAATAGGAAACGGAGCAAGTGGGACATCTTCATCTACCTCGTTAGATAATCTCGTGCTTTTTCTGTTCCGTTGCATCCGAGAAAGTATTTTAAATAATAAATAAACTTTTAATTTTGTTTTCTAGATTTGTTTCTGCTGGTTCTTCTGTATTGTTGCTATTCCTGGAAGTAGCTCCTTTTGAAGGGATTAATTTACCTGCAACTTTTCATTGAGGGTACATGAGTGAAATATATCCCCGGGTTGAACAAGTATCTCAAACAATAGACGGTATCAACACAACGTTAACTTTATGTGACTCATTTATTGTGATTTGCTTTAATTTTGACAAAATTCCACTCTTAATTTTCAACATATATTAATATATGTGACTTGAAATATATTATAGTTTAATTTAATCCCCCAAGTTTGGTATAAGGAAAAGGAGAGAGTTATAACTTAAAAGAGTAGTTGTAGTAGAGTATCATCTATTCTTGCTGCTGATTGCTAGAAGGTTAAAGTAGAACTATTGCTAATCTTTCAAGTCATGTGTCTTCCTAGTAGTTTGCAGGAATTAATGAATAATATCCTTTGATGGATACAGTCTTTTCACAAATATATTTCTGACCATGAAAATGTACCAAGCAAAAAGCAAAGAGTAATCTCTGAACAAGAAATTGTTCATGACTTTCACACTCAAACAATAGATTATTTGAAGAGTGTCGCAGCTGTGGCCTTTCCAGTTGCTTCATGTTATACCCCTTTTAATGAATACATATTGTCCGCAAGGCTTTTTTTTAACTATGTCGCCTCACTAGATACTGTTAGTATGTTTAACTCTTGGTTGCCACGGTTCCAACGATTCATATATGTATTGGAACCAGCCTCGTGCATATATAATTAATAAGACTGAGTATGTACCTGCCCGATTTATATAACTTCTGTTCTGTCAAAATACAACGTTTTGGTGACAAAACCATTACTCCACTGTTGTAGCTGGAGGATAACAAACCTCTGCTGTAAGGTTACCTATCTGGAATCTTGAGCTAGAATTTTCCATATTTTTTTCTTGGCGCTCTCGATTCTAGCTCGCTTCTAGGTATCCCATTTTGCATTTTCTATCGAGATTTTAAGTAATCTACGTTTTGTTTCAGTTTTTCGGAGGACTATTTCCCGTCTCATACGCTATTGCTTTCTTTCCCTGGTACGAGACTAATACTTGCTCGGAAATGAGAATTATTTCAAACTATGTCACTTTAGGAACATCTAAGGCCTAAAAGACATTTGGTTTATTTATAAAGTTACTCTCATTCTTGTATTTGTATCAGTTGTGAGAATATTCTTGTAGATCGATTTGGTATTCTGTGATCTCTAACCAATGTCGTGTGCACTTTTTTGGAGATAGTCCTTTTACTTAGTAGTTAAATCGAGGGTCTATTATTACTATTATTGCTGGCTCTCTTGATCTATAATCCTCTATGTTTCTTTCTCTAATATCTGTTGATTTTTCTTCTTCTCTGATTATATCCGCCATAGTTATTATTCAATCATATAGCTTGCTTCCACCAACCATATTATTCCATTTATTCATGCTTAACAATTAAACCTAAGATAAGTTTTTGGGAAACGGAAAATTTGGAAACAAAGAAACCGTTATGAGTACCGGCAACACTCAGGCAGTCGAAAGACAGTCACCAGTCAATGAAGCGCAAGATTCCAGAGCAAT
Source organism: Labyrinthula sp. Ha (assembly GCA_015227615.1). Taxonomy (NCBI): domain Eukaryota; class Bigyra; order Labyrinthulida; family Labyrinthulaceae; genus Labyrinthula; species Labyrinthula sp. Ha. Next base: position 547,358 of record JAALGZ010000006.1, read on the forward strand.
TTCAATTGTTTCTGTGAATGTTGACCGTCTCACCTCCTACAAGCTCAAGTCTATCGAGGAATATGCCCTAACTGCCAATACAAACGTCCTTGCAATACAGGAAGTTGGTAGTAAAGGAGTGGAATACCTCGAAAGAGCGAGCTTCTCTAGACTAAACTGGTTTACAACAGATATCTCTAAGAATAAAGACACAAAAAAAACAAAATCAATATTTTAGCAACATACTTCAACAGGAACATGGACAAAGAAACAGAAAAAGTATTTGATGAAGATAGAATTTTAGGTGTTAAAACTAAACTATTCTTGGATTTGCTGACGACCTTTGTATCATGAGTAAAGACAGAAACATCTTGAAACACTTTGTGCATTATACAGAAGAGCTCTCACAATTGTCTGGCCTAAAGATAAATACGCAGAAAACTCAACTCATGGGAATAGTCAGGAGAAGGAAGCTCAAAGATAAGCTTTCAGACACTGCAATACGACAACTGGTCAATAAACACACCTGCACGTCTTGTTCCAGAAACTTCTCGTCAAAAGATGCCCTCGTACGACATAAAGCACAGTGTCTTGGACCGGGGACCGCGTTAGTTCGAAGTAGAAGGGGCACTACAGCAGTCGCTGCAGCTGAATTAAAGTTCCTCTATAACAACATCCCAATAGAAGAAAACCTGGAAACCAACCTTGGAACCATCAAAGGAGTAAAAACCTTTAGATACCTTGGAGTGCATATAACAGCAACAGCTGAAACCCACGTTAACCCATCCGCTAGAATACGCGCTGCACAGGAAACTTTCCGGAAATTGTAACCGATACTGAGGAGTAGTATGCTGACAGCCAGAAGGAAAAAGAACATAGTGAAAGCGCTTGTGGTCTCAAAAATCCAATATGGCAGCGAGTTTTGGAACCTGGAAAACAAAGATACATCCAAAGCCTTGAACAAACTCTCTAGAGATATAAAACGCACCCTCCTCCAACCTAATCCAACGCAACCACTTGAACACACAAAGAAAGCTAACATCCTCAAAGCTGGCGATATAAACATCCTAAAAATATTAAAGGAAAAACAAAAAAGCTGGCTGGAAACATGCACAACGACAGAAATGGATATGGAACTGGCAGAATCCTCAAGGAAACTTGAAGCATATCTTTTTCCACAAACTGCTACTCCAACTGAAGACTTGAACATACCACTGGAGCATATAGGAGAAGAACTAGAACACCATGAACCACGCCCCCCCCTTCACCCGCCACCACCCGGGGAGAACATGCTAACCCCACCACAGACGACACCACAAACAACACCTTAGCTTATCACTTGATAAAACTCCCATGTGCATTTAAGATAACTTCGACCCTCGGTTGCTTCTTGAATGGATAACTGGAGCATACTTATCTGGATCTCTTCATAAACCACGATTATCTTGTAAAACAGAACGATGAGCGACAATAGAAGTAAAAAACTGGTGCAGGACATCTCGATATGATCAATAAAGGAACTTGAAACAATTTATTTGATATCAGGAACACTGGATACGACGCACGACAATATCTCAATCTCTTTCATGATTTCTTGCGTGATTTATGAATTTCGATTTGGATTGTTCACAAATTTTGGGAAATCGCGATTTTGGGAAATCACTATACAGGAAGATCAAATACGATAAATGAGTACAACGGGAAAACTATCGTGATCATACCAATAGTGTCCCCAAGTCCCGAAAACCAGACGATAAAGATTAAAACCTATACAAGTACTGGGAAAACACTATCCTGGGAGATCAAGTGCGATAAGTGAGTACAACGGGAAAGCTATCGTGATCGTGCCAATAGTGTCTCGAAGTCCCACAAACCAGTTTACTTTAGTGACAGTAGGAGCACGGGACGGGAAGCTTCCCTAGTGAGCGGCGGACCGGCATCGGACCCTAAGATAAACGCATAGGCGGATTTGCAGATGTAGTACCTTACTCCCACCTTAACTATTAACTAACTAAACCTAAGATTTTTCATATTGATACACTTGTCAAGAATGGCAGGAAATATGGAAATATCCGAGGAATCTAGACAGTTTGATTTCTCGAAATTCTATTTGGACATCTCTAGTCCTATGCTAGTAACCTTAATATGTCTATTATGTCAATGACCTGATGCCATAGGTTTGAGAGCGTCCAGCTGAAGCCTAGAGAATTTTAGTAGAGTGGAAATATCGAACAAGATCAAATAATATGACAAATTCGGGAAAACCTCGTCATTATTCAAGAGAATGAGTCTTCACGTGCCATTACTTTACAAAAAATTCCATCATTACCAATCATGGAAACATGTAGCTGCTATGATATCAGGCTTCAATGAATATATGACTTTTGTGAATATAGAAACATCCGGGAACTCAAAAATCATAGTTGAAGAAACCAAACACGATGTGTATGTTCCCGTCGGTAAGATATTATGGCCATACACCATAGTTCAAGCGGATGCCACAAAGCAATAGTTAATGTTCTTAGCAATAACATATTTCTCATTTTCAGTCCCGAATTTCTGTTTCTAGAAAAATGTTGTATGTTGTGCTACCCAGTTTTGAAGCACACCCGAGAAAAAAAAAGCTAAACCCTTTCAATGAATATTCCAGGGCAACATATTCATCCCTGGAGTCTTATATTAAATCGTTGCAGCGCCCTAGACTTTCCTTGTTGAACGTTGTCTTGATTTGACACGTCGCTGTTACAATAATCTTACTATACTTGACAGATTGATAAAAATAGATAAGGCTTTTGCTTCCGTCTTTTCTTTTAATTGAGTTATTAATTCACTATTGTCAAGCAAATAATAAGTAACTCACCTCCATAATTGCTATTGTGGAAAAGAAGAGTCAGATAATATACATGATTGCCTATTACACATTTTCATTTTCCATCTAACGGTACAAGACAATGCGTATTTGACGTAAAGTTTATGCTATTATATAACAAATTCCTTGCCTTTATCATGTATGGAAGATGACGAAGTCAGCTCATGAATATCTTAGCAAAAATAGGGAAATTTGTCACATTCTATGATCTATTCGTTAAGCTATATTTCAACACATATTAGTGCCACTATCGCCGAAAAGAAACTATGGAGTGAGGATTTAGTTTTACTTAGGTATGTTTAAGAATAAGCAATTAATATGAATTGAGTTCTTAAGACCTTATTTCTTTCGTGCAATGTGCTCCAATAAACGACATTCCTTATACGCTTTGATTTTAGAAGCATTTTATAGCGACTATTCTCTAGCAGCCCAATAATTGTGCATCGATGTTAATGTTATTACCTGTGTCTGGATAGAACCTCAAATTACATCTTAATGCAAAGACTTTCTATACACAAAACTTCTTCAAAGAAATTAGCATACAGCTGGATAGACAGGCCTTTGACATAGAAATTAATACTTGTTCAAATAATGTATTTCAAGGAAGCAATCAAGTCTTGTATAGATTCGAAAGAAAACATTTCTATAAGACTAGGGTGATAGTATCATCTCCTGAACGAGAACACATGAAGAAATTAAAGTTAGACGTACTATAATATTTAGTAATAGAATATATACAGTATCTATTAAATGCGCATCCACTCAGAGAGTTATGAACACTTGCAAGTGCATCTTAGTGAAAAGTTTCCAGTACTATCGTTTACCTAGTAGGGGATACACCTAAGACCTGCTGCTATGCGGAATATTTTCTTTGATGTTATGGTGGTGTCATGAATAGATTTCAACTTTATTTTGTTTCGTTCTACACATTTCTTTACCCCCCCCCCGCCCGCCGTAGAATTGCCATTGAGATCCTGAGGAAGATTTGTATGACTTGGCCACGTGAAGACCAAAGATGAATCAGGAAGGTTAGAGGGAGATTCCTATCTCATTGAGTATCCATAGCCGATCTTCAACCTCTTATTATATTAATATTTTCTATAGTTGGTACTAATTAATTGGTATTTTTCTTAGATATCTACTATCTATGGTATATAGAGACATGTGTTTCAGGTTGACACTTTTATGCGTGGTATCACCATAAAAATAAAATACCAGATATATTTTAAAACTTTTGCAAACTTTCTTTTTTCTTAATTGTTGTACATTAATGCGAATACTGGTTCACTACCCTATAGTTGTTTAGTCTTCGTTTTCCCTTAGGTTTTCAATGTTTTGTCCAGCAATACATCTCTTTTTTCTTCTGAATTGTTTTTATGTCAAGTATGTTTCGATATCCAATAGCTGCCTCAAAAGACCCCCCCCCCCATTTTCTCCAAGTATTCTAATATATATATAAATTTATTTATTTATGTAAATCTGCTTTGGCACTCTATCTATTCCGGGTAGCTTATAGCAATTTTCATTATTAAAAAATTTGTTACTTGATTACTTAATGGAAAATGCAGCTTGGTTTTTGGGTTTATAGTAAAATAGTGATTATGTTCGCAACAATTTAGTTTGAGATAATGTTGTACTAGACTATTTTCATGGCTATTTCTTGGTATATGTTGAGGCTAATTGAATTAATTCATATGCATGTCAAAGACTTTTAATCTTCTTGAGGCTAATACCACTACGATATTCGTGAATTCCTAGGCCTGCACACTATTTCTGCTGGGTAGAACTACCGTTTCTGGAAAAAGAATTAATACCCAATGAATAATATATTTTTTGGCCTTTGCTACTTTTCTTTGAACTTTGATATTCAAGAAATGATGCTTATGCTTTTCTGATATGTCACAATACCCCAAGTGATTTTATAGCCACATAGCAAATCACCAGTTCGTCCAGATATTACTTTGCTGGTTTTTTTCCCTATTTATGATATGGTAAATATATCAAATGACTCAAGAACAAACAGGGAATGGATGGGATCAAAGATATATTTCTCGGTAATAGTATATGTTTCATATGTTTTTATTGAAACAAAATATTAAGCCAGAAAACCAAGTAGGTCATATAGTCAGAACATCAAGTTATACTCTTGACCATGTAAACACTGACCCTAAATACATCGGAAAGACATTAATAGCATTCAAAGAAAATAAAAAAGCCCACGAAAAAGTTTGTTATGTCACGACAATATTAAGCGTTACCCTCTGACGATCCTAATCGATGATGTCCTTCTATTCGCTGGTTACTTCAGAAATCGGTTAGAACAAGCTGCAAAAATTTATTAGTCGTACGTTACCTGTTTTTTTTGTCACTTCTGGTTTTAGTGATACTATCTTGGATCTCCCCTTTACTTGCTTAGCTTAATCTCAAAATGTGTTTTCTTTCTTTATCAGGTTTTTAGTTGTCTATACATTGTATCCTTTGAATTTGCCTTTTGGAATCTGAGTGACTTTTTGAGAACATGTTAAATTAGCTTTATAGAGTACAAAGTACTTAGTACAACGAGTTTCTTCTAGATATTTTCTTTTGCCTAGATATTCTTCATCAATATGTTTTATATTTTCCTGAAATTTTATTTGTTTAATGAGGTAGCTTATTATATTTTTGCTGATTACATGTTCTCGTTAACTATTAGTCTTACCTGATTGCATTCTTGCTGCTGTCATAGATATTTTAGATGTGTCTGGATGCTTGGAAGACCTTTACTTGATCATTGCTTTAGCGATTTCCAACATTAGTTTTTTCCTCTGGAGATGTAAGAAGAAATGTTCTGTTGCGGAGGTCCTGTTTCTCTAGCTTTTATTTATTGTTATGAGATCGAGTTTTTCTAAAAAGGGATACACTAGTGGAGAGCTGACATTGGGTCTAGGAGAAGGGTTAAGGATGTTTTGTATTGATGGGAGTATTAGCAGATGTTGAGCATTGATATCGTTACGGATATCTTGAAATTGTCTCTTATTGTACTTTTTTATTTATTTTTAAACACCCTCAGAGGTTCCTGGAGTTTTCCCTCCAAACGCTAACTAACCTGCACACACACTCTATTTCAATATTATTTTCATTTCCCTAGCTGAAGACTCCTATCATAGATCCTGTTACCACTGGTTTGCATGTACAGTTGCCTTGATTGAAACTAATTGCTTAAAAGAACAAGGACACCCTCAGAGTTTCCTGGTAGTTTATTCAAAAGTTACCCTTCGCTCGTTGGACTGATGATATCCTGTGATAATTATTAATGGTTTGTGCTTAGTTATTTTAGTCAGAGTAGATATGAATTAAAATTTCCAGGAGATAACAATGTTTACATTGTTGATTGTGATAAAGTTAATAGCGTTTTTATATAATAAACTTATTCATTTAGTCAAATTTGACTGGTTGCCACTAGGGTTTGACAGGTCATGAGGGATGCTTCATCTCATTGAGCTAACCATTATTATGTTTTTTCAAGTTGTTATTAATGTCTCAAGATTTATTAGTAAAGCAATTCTTTTGCTAAATTCAACAAATGTGTGATTTGAGTCTTGATCATTTTCTCATTACATGGTGTTCCCGGTAAGTAAGAATATGAGAAATAACACTGTCAATTCCACGAGCGTACGAAAGTAGGGGCGATTAGTTACTTCCAAGAAACAGGGACACTCTAGATAACTTGAAATTAAATGAAGAAACCAATTCAGGACATGATAAATCAGCACTATTTTTAGAAGGTCTTTAATTCAGTCGAGTCATTGAACACATCTGCTGGATACAGGAAACTATTTAAGACCCCTGGTTAATATATTGAAAATTCTTTCTTGGAGATACAGAACCAAATAATTTCCAACACTGTAGCAATTTCTAATTACCTAGAAAATGAAGCGATTCTCTAAAAATTATAATAAAATTACAATAAAGAATCATATATTCCAAGGGTCGGAAAAAACGAATAGTTCCGATTATTCGTGAGAGATAGGTAGAATAAATGTTACACTTCAAAAAGCTCTCACTTTCACTGTTTCTCGTTATATTTTTTATTGATATATCTGAAGATGAAGTGACACTTACTTTTGTTTGAATTAATGATTAATTATACCTTTTGTAGTCTAACCTAGAGCATGAATACTAAAATGGTTAAGACTATGTAGGAATATCATTATGTGCACAGGATACAACGTAGGTTTAACAATACTATCTCTAAGATTTACTGTCAGAAAATGTTTCTAGACTATTTATGTGATGCCAAAATATGGAAAAGCCTACCGAGGAAAATAGTCCATCAGCGTTGAAATCCGGGATGATCAAGAAGAATGCTATAATGTTCCAGACCCTAAAATAGTAAAAAAATCAGATGACACGGTGTTAGATTCTGGTTCGATATCTTCAGCTTATACCTTCACCATGAGTTTTCAATTTTAGTTTAAGAGCCTTAATCCTCTTATTTTAAATGCTGGTGAACCCACGATTAATATTCAAGCACTTTCGATTGATTTGACAAATTCTTTGGAGATAGTATAGTCCGATACTTTTAGCCAAATAAGTTGTTTATTTTTCAACTAGTGTCCTCTCAATCATAAACAATAGTTTCTCTTAATTCTAATTTACTCTTCCATACCTACCACTCTACAATTCTGCTTCCAGATGAAATATGACTAGAGCAAGATGTTTAAATGTTACTACAATCCTTACACCGTGAGAAAACATTCTATTTGAAAAGATATAAACAACCAAAGTTACTATTATTCTATTCACCTTTAGTTTTGCTGAAAATCTGGAAGTAAAAAATAAAATAATTTTATGAATTGTGCACATCCTAAAGCTGAAACGACTGATATGATGCACCGAGAAGGCATTACAAACCGTATCACTTTTCTCTTTATAAGTTTATTGCTTCTTTTCTGTGTAGTGTCTGAAACTTCAACTAAAATTTCAGTTCGCTTGGAAGCTCAGGAATGTATTGTTAGGGAGAGAATCTGAAAAATATTTTTCCATTTTAGGAGAGTCTTTCTGGTAGAGTAAAGCAAGCTGTATATACATTTATATTCGGCAAAGGCTTTGGGGTTTCCAAGATGATAGCTAAAGAACTGGGATTTGGAAGAAAATTTTATTAAAAAGCTATCAGAATACATTTCATTGATTATACTAGTTTCTACTCGTTTAGAATTAAAAGTAATTTATCTTAGAGACAGGATCTCTGTTCCTAGTAACTTTTGCATCAGTATATTAATAATTCTTTATCCATACTCTAGTTAGAATCTTATGAAAAAGTATTGCTTCCAATAACGTGCTATATTTTTAGCTCTGGATGAGATCGAAAATTCTTTCTGTCTTTTTTCTATACTTTTACGCTTTCTTTATCTTAAGCACATGCAAAATGTGTACATGTGATCTTAAAAAGGTCTATTAGAAAATAGCTTCTTGTTATTCTGAACGTTATTGTTTCTTCATTACCTTAAAAAGATGTAACTATGAAAGTACACAACAAATAATACTTAGTATATTAATTATGTGCAATGCTTTGGCAAACAGATTGTTTTAACATACTGCTAGCATCTTATTAGTAGGTTGAGAGTTTTTCAACTACGAATACGTTAATGCTTCAGAGTTTGTACAAGTGTCGCTCTAATCTAACGCTATTGGAAATATATGTTGCTAAGGAGAATGAATTTTTCACACTTCAACCAGATATTCACTTATTTTACTCTAAATTTGGAAATATTCGCAAATACAAATCTTTTTCAAGCTTATTTTATCTTATTCCTATAGTTGAACAAAATCTTCAATTCCAAGCCTTTGGCAAGAATTAATGCTCTGATATTTGTTCATCTATTTTTTTTCAGATCAGTATTTCATATTCAATTTTCAGATGTAAAGAATTTGGCTATATGATTTCCTGAATATAATCGCACCCTGTCACACATCAGACTCGCGGGCTTTAGAACATTAGATTAAATGTTAAGGGAGCTCCATGGTGATGCCAATTGATTCCAAGGACCTAACCCTGTACGAGCCTGCGTTCTTGCCCATACTCTCTATAGTGAAACTATTATTGATATTATGTTACTTCTATTATTAGGTGTTTTTGAACGGCAGGATCTCTAGTTCCAATAACATCTTGAATCTTGTGGATGATTTCCCACAATCCGATTCAGAATTGAATTAAGACAACAACTACGACTGCAAAAGACCGAGAGATGTCAGTTCGGGTGAACCAGTGGTCCAAGTGCAGCATGATATAGTTCCAGAGGCTTCTTGATGTTCTATTAGGTGATTTCCAGTGATACTTGATGAAGAGTTGTACTTCAGGTTGCATAGCTTACCTTGAGCTTGTTTATATCTACATCCGAACTCCTGAACGCCAATTATGAACCAGACGGGGTATATCTACCCCGTTTATTGATGCTTAGGTCATTTACCTTATCCAGTGATGGCTTATTGTGCAGGTCTTAACAGGATTTGATGAAGATTTTGCGATCCAAACGATTTCCAGGCTGCTAATTTTTCCATGTTTCATCCAGGCTCCAGAAGATCATATATTACTCGGTTGCAACACTTCCAGGTTGGTGTTGGGATGGCTTCTCTTGCTACATATATGTTCTGGTTTTCTCTTTCTAGCTGCCTGGTGCTTTTCCTTGGCGTGCAAAGAATTCCAAGCCAGTCGGGTGTGTACGAGGTTAGGAGAAAGTATCCAGCTCTAATCCTATGCGGTTAGGTGGGGTGGGTGGAGAAGGTTCCAATGGTTTGCGGCGCTGTGAGTGGGCCTAGAACATTATACTCAATGTACAATATTGTCATACTTTAAACGTGTTGTAGCTAAAGATGATATACCTAAATGTTTACACAATCAAGAATTCGAAAGACTCATTCAAAGTTTAAGGAGATCGACTATTGTATTGACATAATGGCTCAAAGTTTAAACTTCTTACACCACAGGAAATTGGTGGTTGAACGATAATGAATAAGATATCAATGTCGCTGTTATACTCCCTCAATAAAAGATCTTGTTAATTATTTTATCTGCAGTGCATGAGCTACAAGGACAAGATCCGCTGGATAAACCGGCATCTCTGTATATAGGAATGTACTCAATATAAGATCATCCATATAAATTTCTCTTTATCACCCTACATTTAATTATTTCTGTGAGCCATGTGTTCTTACCTAAGAATATAAAAGATAATTGTTTTTTATATTCTTATTGCTGAAGCCTTCCTCATGAGAGTAAAGATAATAACGGTGGATATACAACCCTACGCCTTAGGGAAACTAAAAAAATCCTAAGCTACGTTGAATACTTGCTATGTAACTCTAAGATTTCATAAAAAGCACTCATGTAATACTTATTACTAAAACTATTAGCCCTCATAACCTTAGGATTAATTTGAAGTTTGTTCAACAAAATCTTCGAAAGAAACCCTATTATTTGACATCGGCTCTTCTACACTGTTTAGACTAAAAAAATCCAAGTTTGCAGGCTCCTTTCTAAACGCATCATTAGACAAGTCAAAATATTCCTCGGTTTGTCCTCTTAAGTTATATCTAACTTTCTCAATAATCTGTGGCAAAGAATAGACACCAGCTACAGAGATATCTACCGTATACCCGATATCTCTGAGCATACCAAGACTCATCGCTGTCAATGGATTTCTGACACCTACTTCGTAATTCATTGATAGTGTCATCAATGCTACACCAAAAGTATCTTTATCTATGTGACCATCAATACCTGTGATACCTTCACCTAAAGAAACATTAAAATAATTTTCTTCTCCAAAAAGCTTAGTTCCTTGGATAGGGATGAAGCTCTCTGCTTCCCCAATCAGCTTCTCAAATTCGGCAACTCCCTCAGCTCCAGTATACTTTGGTTTGTTCTTAGGATGTACAACAATTTCTCCCTTTTCATTTTTGCTTAACACTTGGTCTTCAATGATAGTAAAGTTTGAACGGAAACCCCCTCCAAACCTGAGAATTGGAGTCCAGATTATTCCATAGCCGAGCGCGTGCATCATCTCATGGAGAACAAGCTCCTCCATCTTACCAAACTTATGAACTTTACTTATATCTTCTGGGTCAAAGTGCAACAAACTCACAAGTGGTATTCCAAGATCTTGATTGTAGATGCAAGTTCCACCCTAAGAATGAAACAAAATGTAGTACTTACTGCAGCAACTGCTCCCCCTTTCCCATCAAATTCCATAATAAATACCGCAATTACCAAGTCCTTATAATCCTCTCCTTCTTTGTATAAAACCGGATTGTTCAAACCAGTATCTGTGCAGAAATTTGAAACAGTTAGATTCTGCTTGACCTTTCTATTGTAGTTGTTTTCAGTTCCTGCAATTGCTTTTGAAAGTCTAGATGTTGCACTAAGAATTCATTTACAATCTGTTCTATTAGGTTTTACGTCAAATATGACTGAGATGTAATCAGAAGAGGCCGCCTTTACTCTTTCGCATGCAGATGCGCGAGAACAGACATCGCCTATTTTATCCTGTTGAGATGATAATAGAGATTCCCCACCAACTGCTACTGTAAAGACACCTGCTACAACAGCAACTACAAACAACGAGCCGAAAATAAATATTATGTTGCGCTGGAAGTTTTTTGACTTATTTTCCTGTGCCTGAGGAAATACGTGCTGGTCATTCACCGCTTCCTTGTTTTCCATTTGTTCTATTTGTTAATGGAGGTTATCAATATTGAATAGCGTGTACTTCAAGTTATTTAAATATGTTGCAAGCACCGGAAAGATAATTTTTCTTCCTCAGACATGCTATTATCCATACCGTTAATTTATTCTGATACATATATGTCGAATATTTTTAACCTCAAAACATAACAGAAAATCTATTTCTGTTAAACCCTTTTGTAAGATTTCAACGGTAATACAATATGCAGCTGGAGTACTCTGCTCTTCCATAAATCTTATATTAAGTATTTTAACATTCTGTTAATAGATTTAGAGTACTAACTCTTAATATACACAAAATGAAATAGAAAAGTTTAACTAGGTTTCGTGATAAGCAAGAGCTTCTAGTTATTTTGCTCTGCTTCAAAACATCTTCTTCTAAATTTATAATTTGTTGAGGAGCTCAAAGATACAAACAAGAATATTGGTAAGTTAAACATCACATAAATAAAATGAATATAGCTAAGTTAACTACACCCTAGAGTAAGCTAAAGATATCAACTCAGGAGAAGAGGATGGGTTTCAACACAAAAATCTCGACTAAGGTTGTTCTTTTAGCCTTTCTTATTGGATTTAAAATGAAGAAAGTCAATTAGAATTTTGGAAGAATTGGTTTTCCGATGCATCTTGCATATACGAATCCCGAAATTGAGAAGCTGTTTGAGTTGAATCTTCAGGAGAAAATCATGATAGTAACAGTCGCCAACTCTGGTTTAGAAAATCCATATGTCAAATTATTGGCGATTAATGATGCTAAAGTTATATTGACCTGTAGAAATATGAAAAAATGCAACGAAGCAAGAGAAATTATAGCTCAAGAAGATTTGGAACTTGGAGATCAAGATGAGAAAAGAAAAAAAGTTGAACTGAGGTTTTAAAAAGAAAACTTGATTTCTATGGTGCTTGTCCTATGTTTCTTATCCTCTATCAATAGATTTGGGATTAAATTCCAGTCTGATTTCAAAAGCTTGCACTCTGTTATTTTAAATGCTGGTTTAGTTCTTGATGAATACTCAATGACCACAGATGGAATTGAAACAATTTTTGGAGCTAACCACGTGGGGGAAATTTTATCTAATTAAATGACGAATGCCGCTACTAGAAACTTCTCAACCATCTAAAACAACATCCGTAGCTTCATCAATACTTCACATAACATACGAGCCACCAGTTCTTTTTCCTGAAAAGATAGTAACGAAACAAGGTGCTGATGTCTTATTACAGGATATAAACAACGAAAAGTTTTCTTCTTCATTTCATACCTATGGTCATTCAAAACTAGCAAATATTTTGTTTACTTATAAAGTTGCTAGATATTTAAATATAAACCACAAGAAAATTTATGTGAACTGTGTAAACCCTGGATTAGTTAGAACTAATCTTGGAAAAATTTTCGTTTGAAAAGAATCAACTGAAAGATTTTTGGATAAGCTTCTTGAATTTTTTCTTATGAGCTAGGTATTGTGGCAAAAATCCAAGATCATTCAGCTGTAATAACAGAATTCCTGGAAAAAGAGATTACTGGCATGTATTACATTCCGCTTGGAAAACAACATGAATCAAGTGAAATAAGCTATAATATAGAAGTAAAAGAAAAATTATGGACATTAACAGATGAAATTATCCATGAACTTGGTTATGCTTAGATTAGTTATGCTCTCTTAATTAAGCATACTTTGAAAGTTACTTAGTTGGTAAAGTTAACATTTGGCACTGGGTTTTTAAACGCAGAGTACGACTTCATATGGCATGAGGCTTTATTGCTTCTATACATCTTTGTTTTGTTTTTAGAGAGGTTTAAGAGACCAGCATAATAAATATTATCTAAAATATGATTTTTAGCCCCTTCGATAATAATATACCGGAACATAACTCAATCTTGAAAATGAGCCCTGTCAATGAGTTAATTATTCCACTTTTCCTCTGAATCTGCCTGTCCTTCTTATAGTTTTCTATGCGGCTATTTCTCTCTATACTTTTGCTATTAAGTGTTAAATATGGACTACTGCTTTGTAACTCTTCTTGATTCTTACTTATTGAAGAGAGCCAGCACTTTTCTTCTTACTATTCTACACCTGCGTCTGTTTATCCTTTAAATAATTTTAGGTAAAGCCAACTTCAATACCTAGTATCTACTACTTTGTAGATATTGTGAAAAGTTATTTTTACTTACACTTCATATATATTAAAAAAAATATATTTTCATTAATATTTATTAAACAACATCTAACATCATTGAACAGTTTTCTAGGAGAGTGGTGACATGTTGCTACTTGCCAGTATCGTAATGAATACAATCAAGCCCAATGAAGCTGTAAGATAAGAAGGGAATAGAGTTGCTATATATCAAATTAAAATTGCCTTCAGAAAATATACTGCACCTTTTAACTAATAAAAACTACAAACACAAGAGGCAAGAGCGCAATGTGTTATAGAGAAGTCAAGTTTGATTAAAGGCCGTATTTCCTAATGCCCAAATAAAAGAGGCATAGCCCTAAACAGTTTATATTTTTTTTGACTTATCACTGAACTCTAGAATGAGATCCTTAGTTCCTGAAGAAGGTGATTGTACTGAATATATATATAGTTAGAACACTTGGAACAGATAAATAGACTGTAACGTACCAGAAAAAACATACGAACAGGAAGTTAGAAATGTAAAATAGGATAGTGAGATAAATAGAAAGCAAAGACAACCTTAAATAATTGCAAAATAAGGAATAAGTGAAAGCATAGCAAAGAAACGAATTCACATTTAATTAGCAAAACTTGGTTCCTAAATACTTTTTCATCCTTAGAAAAGTGATAGAAGCAAGCAGTAACTTTTGGAACTATAAATTTTGACTTCTGAAATACACAAGAAACACAATTTCTATCATAGTTAAGTACGGAAATATCATATTGTGGTGACTATTGTCGAGTAATTGGTGACGTCTTTTGGAGAAATGTGGAAATTTATCGTAGTATCACTTACTCGTTGAATCCCATGCAAAAGGTCATACAAGAAGATTGTACTAAGCTAAATTATAAGGGAAATTTTTATACATGTAAGAAATCATTTCAGATTTTGGATCTCGTGATCAAATGCAATATGTGGGAGATCTTATGATATATGGATGTTAACTAACCTCCATGGTAGTTTCTTTAGCTTTAGTGTACTAGCACATAAGCTTTTTCAATGTCATTTATACAGAAGAAAATGTTAGCTGTGAATAAAAAGTCTCAATTGAGACGTAAATCTATCCTAAAAGAGTAAGGTAGATTACGATGGTTTTTAGTTTGACGTTATTTATTTCGATCCTCTACTGTAGCTATAGTGATGAAGGAACTACCAATTACATAAAAAAAAGATATCTGTTTGGTTACTTCCCCAAAACTCTCTAGGAAATGGTTATTTTACAAAACTTAGAACTCGTTGAATATGAAGTCAGCGCCAACGCTAAGCTTAGGTTTATGCATTCACAAATTACCCAAATCTCAACGATGGATTATTGGTGGACTTGTAAACTGAAACCATATTATTGCATAAACCTAAAACCATAAAATAATATGTCAAAACAAAAAAAAAGAAAATATTTTAGAGTTTAAAGTAAGAAAAGAAGTACAATAAAATGACCCAGATCCTACCCGCCTTCAGATAAAGGTCATATCTTCTATGCCTATTTGAATTAGAGCCATGTTAACAGTTAAACAATCATTGGAGATTTTATTGGATTTCGAGATCGTCCACTATTTTTTTTTGCCTGTGTTCCTACCCCCTCAATAAATTTGTGTCAATTACTGAGTTCAATGAAAATGGTACAATCCTGCTATTAAGAAACAATGCAGTTGTGTTGTATCGAAGATGATAACTTTCATTTAATTTCTTATAAAGACGAAACCATAGCGCATTTGTTTTCAGTGAATAAAAATATTGCAAGTATAGCTGAAAATAATCTTCTCTTAGCCTAATTCCCAAGATACTTGGTGCCAAGATAAATGCCTAAATGCTGCATAACACTAGCTTAATTAATCTAAACGCTATCTTAAGCTACAGAATTAGCATTTTTATTTTAAAATTAAATTATAGAACATCTATACCTGAGCAAAATATACTATTCATACAAAAATATTAGTTGTTCTAATTTATGATGGATTCATAGTCGTGCTAAAAAAACAACATTTCTGCATGAATATTTTTATTTTGCATTTTAAGATTAAGCTCGTTTTTTTTGTATATGCATTTAGCAAATATATAAATTTAAGTCAAAATTGCTGTTTCTAACATATTTCACCAAGAAACTATTACACGTCATACCTAATTAAATGATGGCCAAATGACATTCACCATATAAATATATTGGTAGAAAATGTCTGCTAGGGTATTCTAACCCAATTTTGAGTTCTCTAGGTATTATTAAGAATTTGAGCATAGACTCTCCATCGGCTAGCATATGACCCACAGTTGCACTAAAATTGGGTATCATTTATCTTTATTTTAAAATAGCGAGTAAGCCAATTAGTGTTCATTGTAAATCTGTTTTTACGGGGTAAATATTTTTTATTAGCTTCATGGTAGATTTCAAATTGTTTCTCCAGAAAGAAAGATACGTTGACTCGTACGGGGCAAAACTTTCTCGTGTCCCATAAGATTTTCCAAATAGATTCTCGTGGGATAACAAAAGTTTCTTGAGGCGTCTTTTTATCAAAAATCATTTTTTTAGATATTCCCGGTAGAAGCATTGACACATAAATTTCCCTACCAATGTACTATTTTCTACTAACATTCTTACCTATCGATATCAGGACTTGCCTGGAATGCTATTTTAAGGGTTTTGGTACAAGGTACCGCTAATTGTCTTAACTACAATAGAAGAAAGTTACTATAATAGATGAATCTAAGTATGGGTATGCATGTTCCTTAATACAGTTATTACTGCAAACAAAAAGAATGTAAGTGAGTGTATATAGTATTAGATACAACCTCTCTATGTCTTGAGGTTAGAAGCCTTGAAACCATAATTTTAATATTTTTGCTGCTTGGTCTCAGTTAAATATTTTATATGAATTTTATTGTTTGTAATAGCGCTATGCAATATCAAGTAATATGTCAATTAGAAAATTTTAGATGCCTTGGCGGGGGTCGACAGTGCAAAAAATTATTTGGTATCTTGAAATAAGCAAGCGATTCAGGTTAATATTGAACAAGATACCCTTATATCAAATATCTTGGTATTGCTTTAGGATAACTGAATATACTTAAAAATTGCAGAACTCATAGTACGTTAATTGAAATAAGCCGTATAATTACGGAATGTTTGGTAGTTCATCAAGAAAAAATGGAAAGCAATTCTTAGCTTAGACTGAAAGATCACAAGATATGAAATCAGAATCACGTTAAAAATCATTAACAGTGATATAAAATAGCAAATATAGATGTCTAGACCAAGTACTTGGTAGTAGTAACTGGAGATAAGATAATAAAAATAGACCTTGAATAAATTGTTGGAGAATTGATGAGATAGTTTCACAAAAGATGTAAATAAAAGTCAACATGATACAAGAATCTCCCAAAGTGAGACAGCATGTAGATCAATATTGATATATCTCACTATTCTCTCACCCTATCCCATTAACAGTCCGAAGTTGAAATACATTAAATGATAACGAGAGCACTCTTAATATACCCCATCCATAACATTGAAGCACTTTTCGCCACCCAATGTGAATCAATTTAACCAGCTGAAAGGTCCAAGCTATTAATTAAGAACTGTTGATTTTTTTAATTCGATAAACAGAGGTTTTTTCTGATGATTCATTCTTGTCCATAGGTTTTCTACTTTTTTATCAGGATTTGGTGTAAAATCTCAGAGGTTACTGCTTATATGGGGTTTCGATAACCAAGTTATTTCTTGATAGTAGAAATTGGTTGAAGAAATCCCCCAACTAAAAATATTACATGTTCTTTGGTGAATTCCTTAATCATATGATATGATTATGTCACAAAAACCTTCAACTGATTATATAGCTATAATTCTACGAGATTGCCGATGAGCTATACATGGTAGCATCCATTCTTGAAACCTACCTGCATTCTATGCTTACTAATAGCACAAGCTTACAAACATGAATGATCCATTTAATCCAGATCATGGTCATCTTTTCTATGATTTTTCTAGCATCAAGATAGGTATGAATTGTCAAGGACTTGGTAGTGGTTTATCTTCAGTCAACTTGCGTTGATGATACTCCACTAACCTTTATTTTATACCAAGCATAGCAGACAAAGCTTATGACGGGGCTATAATTAAGCATAATATAAAAGAACTACGGCTTAAGCGGGTGAATAATAACCGCATTTTGGTATATATTTTTGGAAACATTTACCTACATAGAATCAGTTAGACAAGTAATTGTCCGTATCTTCTATATGTGTATGAGGATAAGTATATTAAATTAAATTAACTGAAAGAGCTTGAAAATAGCTTTAAAATTATATAAGTAACGTTTTCTAACTCCCAGTAGTTGTTGAGATATTAAGGTTTTACGATCTGTTGTTTCCGGTGCTTATGTATTAGTAAGAATGTATTATGTAAAGTTGCACCAATTGTGCAGTAATGTAATATTGTATTATAACTATGTAAAGTGTAAACAGTCAGTATGGAGAGAGTCGTACACTCGACTGCTTAGTGTCTGACTCCATGCGGTCTTTTTAGATCTTCAAATGCTGCCACTTCATCCTTGAATGAGTCATGTTCCAAAGTTTTTCAAACTCAGCTCTTGGATTCTGTTTCGTTTGAAGATCAGCAATGTTGAATTCGCGTTTGATGAAAATCACCTTTAGTTTTCCTGAACGAATGAGTCCTTTTAAAAAATGAATTGCAACACTCATGTGTTTTTGCTCTGGAGAAACTGTCTTTTCTAAGGTTTTAGTTGAACTAAGTGAATCTGTAAAAATCACTGAAGGTAGCTTGGCTTTGCAATCTAAATCCATGCACAATCCGTAGATTCCTTGCAAATGTTTTGCTGTTTTGTAAATTTCAATCAGCTCAGCTCCAGCAGCAGAGGTAGCAACTGTCCTTTGTCTTGAACTTCTGCCAGTAATGAGCGATTGACCAAAGTAAATGAAGTTACCACTAACACTTTTTCTGTTAAGTGAGTTAGAGGCCCATTCAGCATCACAAAAGGCAAGAAGTGTAATTTCACCATTTGATTGATCTGAGTAAAAAATTCGTTTTTGATGTTTCGTTCTACTAATGTAGCCTAATGTGTTGAGAATTGATTTTACTGCAAAACTTGTCACGTGTTCAGAAAGTTGACTAAGCGCATGTAACGCGTAGAGTAAATCAAATCTTGTAAGTCGTAAGTAAATTAAAGATCCAAGCAATTCTCTGTACGGAAATTTAATGCTTTTAGCATTGGAATTGTTCTTAACAGCCTCAGCGAAAGTAGAAGGTAATGGTGTAAATTTGTCTTTAGTCTTGAAATCCTTGAATTTTTCTAAAATTTTCTCAATGTGTTTGGTTTGGTCAATTTGGTAGTCTCCATTGGGTTTTCTTTCAATGTTAACTCCTAAGAAGTCTGTTTTCTGATCTAGTGTTCCTAGTGTAATTTTGTAAGTTTTCCCAAACTGTTTTGAGAAGTTTGTAATTTCTTGTTTTGTACCGAGCATCAGTACATCATCAACGTAAAGTAAAGTAATTAAATCTTTCTTGTAGAAGACACACTCGTCAAAGATTGCTTGTTTGAGTCCAAGTTTTTGAATTGTAGCAGAAACATTGTCAAACCAAAGCTTGGGACTTTCCTTCAGACCGTAAAGTGCTTTCTCAATCTTCATTACTTTAGTCTTGTCATGTTTCAGTTCATGTCCATCAGGGATTTCACAGTAGAGTGTAGTGCCAGCAGGTAGATCCGCGTACAAGAATGCGGTACTAACATCTAAAGAGTTAAAATGGAACTGTCTTGGAGCTGCAACTGCAAGACTGTTGTAGTCTAAGGTAGGAGAACTGCGGTAAGGTGTAATTTTGAATTTCTGAGATCTTCCATTGTAAACACATCTTGCTTTGAAACTCCCATTGCGTTTTTGTTTCACAAGCATCGTGCATTTTCCAACGTAAGCATTTTCAGGAAGTTCGGAGCGATTAATCACTTTGAGAGCCTTTCGTTCTTCCAAAGCTTTGAGCTCTTTTCGACCGCTTTCTTGTAAGATGCTTCGTCTGGGTGACCTCTTGTGTCACGGTAAATGGAAGGTTTCTGATCAATTCTAGACTGAATGATCTTCTTCCGTAGCTTTTCTTTCTGACCTTTTGTTTTAGGCTTGATGATGTGTGTTGTTTCTTCAGTTGTGTTCAACGTGAAAGCTGACATCCGATTTAGGTCGAATTTCGTTGCATTTCTCCCAGATCGCGTTGTGACTGGTAGACGAGCATTGCTGTTTTCGCTCGTTTGAGGTGTTTCAGGGTTTGTTACTTCGGCAGATGGGGTTGGATCATGTGCATCTTGATCCTGATCGAGTTGAACATCTGCTGAAGGGGGATTTTCATCGAAATTATCATCATGCTCAAAATCATGATTTTCTTGTTGATTTGCCTTCTGGCCATAACGTACATAGTGTATACCAAAATCTGGACTGAAATCATCGTCATCATCAGATTCAAAATCGTCCTCAGAAATTGGGTCATTTTCAGTTTTGTCAACAATTTTGATGTCACCAAATGAGAAAGTTGGTGGATTTTGATCGATTTGATCATGTGTTCTTGATTCTTGGAACCAAACATCGGTTAGTTGAGGGTAAATGATTTTTCCAGTACTAAGTTTGTAGATGATTGCTGTGTTGAAGCTTGAATGTTCCTGTAGTCCAAGAAAGAGACCAGTGTCTGTTCTTTCTTGAAATTTGTTTGTCTTCGTTCCAGAAGATTTTAACGTAAAACAACAGCAACCAAAGGTTCTAAGTGAAGAAAGGTTTGGTTCTTGCCCAGTTTCTAGTTTGTAAGGTGATTCACCAAGTGTTTTGTGATGCACTCTGTTCTTGATGTAACTTGCAAATTTGACCGCGTAGATCCAAAAGGAGTCATCAAGTTTAGACTGTAGTAGGGCGGCTGAAGCCATGACCTTTAAGATGCCAATCGTTCGTTCAGCAACTCCATTGAAAGTGTCATGTCGATCTCTAGGGACAAAACGTAAATGAACGCCTTTTGCCGAAATTAAGTTGACAAAGTGTTCTGCCGTAAAACCAGATTGGCGGTCTGTAACAATCGTTTTTGGTAAAGTTTTGAGTGTAGAAAGAAGGTAGTAAAGAGCTGCAAGTAAATCTTTCGATTGAAGTGTTCTTAAAGGAGCAACTCTAATTAATTTTGTTTTCAGGTCAACTGAAATCAATGCAGCCACAACACCATTGACTGGTTTCATCGAGTGTTTTGGCGGAATGAGTAAGTCCATTGAAAAAGCTTGACCTTTGGAATCAGGAGAGAGTTTCATCTTGTGAATTAAATTCTTCACTGGGTTGTGTTTAGCTTTTGTCTGAAGACAGACTTGGCAGCTGTTCAGTTTTTGAGAACCCTTAATGAAACCAGCATGTTTAAGTTTGTCCTCTGAGAGATGCATCAATCTACGATGCATTAGATTTGGATCAGAGGTTTGTAAGACTGATTTCCCTAGTGGAATGATTTCAATGAAGCTTTTCTTTCCAAGTAAAATTATTTTTAATTTGTTTCCTGTTTCTAGTTGTACATTTCTAGAGCGATTGTTGACTTTAACATTCTGTTGCTCTAGATCGTAGGTACACAAAATGTTGAAATTTGCACTTGGCATGTAAATTGCCTGTACTGTAAAAAACTTAGAAGGAAATTCTTTGAATGCAAATCTGGCTGTTCCAGTGCTTTCGTAGCTACCAGAATTTTCTGTAAGGGTAAGTTTACCAGGCTTCTGATCCATGTGTGTAAAAAAATCAGCGCTTCTAAAAACGAAAACATCGCTGCATGAATCCAGCCCAGCTAAAGAGTTTGAACCTGTGGTACAAAGAGAAGTAGCGAAACTGAAAGGATTAAAATTTTCTTTTGTAGATGTTACTGCTACTGTTTTCTTTGTTGGTTTTTTCTTCATCTTGGGAAGTTGTAATGTACGTTCTGGGTTGGTTGAACACACCTTTGCAAAATGATTAGGTTTGCCACAGTAAGAACAGGTAGCACCTTTAGCAGCACATTGTTTGCCTTTGTGTGGAAAATCTTCACCGCAATTGAAACACAATGTACCTTTTGAATTAGAAGAAACAATTTTCTTTGTAAATGCAACAACTGATGTACTTGGAGCATCAAAAGGGATCAAACCTGAATTGTCATGCTGAAGTACGGCTTCTGTCACTTCACTCATGTAATCCTTCAATGGTAGATCTTTTGAATCCAAATTGTTTACAACTGTAAAAATTTTCTGATTGTTGTTTCTTCTGAAGAGAATCTTAGTTTGAAAAAGTGTAAGTAAATCAGAGTCATTTTGCATTATCTTGATCTGATTAGCCTGTTGTACCAAAGAATCAAAGCGTTTAACGAAGTCTGTAATGGGTTCTGATTCCTCCCAACAGCTGTAAATCAAGTTTCCAAAGTTAATTCTTTTTCTGGTTTGTGTAGGTAAGAATGTAACAGCCCCGATGCGTCGCAGGATTTTGCAAAAACGATGTGGGGTTCGGATTGTTCGCAAGAAAACAACGTCTTTTTTCCAAAGAGAAATGATGTCATCTGAAACTTCATCGTCAATTTCTTCTTCTAGAATGTAGTTAGATTTTTGAGTAAGCGGATTGTAAGATTCTAACAGCTCATCAATGATGCTGCGATCATGAGATTTAAAAAATTTGCGTAGAGATGTTCCATTAATTTGTAACTTTAAGGCAAGCAGATACATCTCAACACCTTGTTTCAGTAGTTCGAATTGGTTTTGATCAGTTTTTGATCGTAAAAGGTTTTCCAATCTTTTTCGTCCTTTTTTGTAGAATTCTTCGTTAATTGCTTCATTTGTAATTTCTAGCTTCGTAAGTGTTCTAGTTGAAGAAGGAAAGTTTTGTAAATGAGTTTCCCCTTGGGTCAAGTTGGAGTTTTCACTCCGTGCTGTTCGTTCTTCCACGGGATCACTCTGATTTTCGTTTACTTCCATCGCAACCAAGTTAGACAAGTAATTGTCCGTATCGTCTATATATGTATGAGGATAAGTATATTAAATTAAATTAACTGAAAGAGCTTGAAAAGAGCTTTAAAATGATATAAGTAACGTTTTCTAACTCCCAGTAGTTGTTGAGATATTAAGGTTTTACGATCTGTTGTTTCCGGTGCTTATGTATTAGTAAGAATGTATTATGTAAAGTTGCACCAATTGTGCAGTAATGTAATATTGTATTATAACTATGTAAAGTGTAAACAGTCAGTATGGAGAGAGTCGTACACTCGACTGCTTAGTGTCTGACTGAATCTGTCGACATAGCTTATGCATTCAAATCTTAAAACAACTCATATCACTTTTCTCTGAAATGGAGTGATTACGTACAAACTGTCTTAAGATGCTATTATATAAGAAGCGGGATTTTATATTTAACCTGAATCATTTAACCTTAGTTGAAACTATTAAAGTAAATTATCAGGTAAACTACTAATAAGAATTCTAAAAAATTTCGAATATTTTTTTAACTTCTTACACTGTTTGTATCTTTTTGACCTTACAGATTATGGTACAATAAAACTTATTCGTTCTCAGTTTTATACAAACACGAGACTAAAACAGGTGCCGAATGCAAAATTATTTAGGAGAATAATTATTTCTAAAAATTGAGAATAATTTTTTCTGGGTTTGGGCCACTTTTTATGAACAGATGTATATCACTTACCTTCAACACAAGAAAGAATTCGTGGCAAGAGGTTTGTAGAGGTCTATGTTATTCAATAACCAAGCAGCGAAATTGTATCGCCAGAAACTGTATATAAAAAATAAAGAAACAGAAAACAAATATTACAAAAATTAATCTAAAAGACATGTTATATCTAAGAAAAAGGTTGATGCCTATATTAAAAGTATAATTGTCCCTTACCCGTATACCTTCAGCGCTTTTATAGTGCCGAGGTTCCTAATAAACCTGAAAGACTTACATGAATCGGAGCTAAAGTAGTCTATGACTTTTGTGAATACAATCGATGCTAATGAAAAAACTTAAGCGATAGAAAAAAGGTAAGATTCAACAGTTAAATAAATAACATACTAAAATGAGGAAGTTCCTTTTAAATAATTATTTTGTACAATTAAGCTTCTAACAATATAACGCGGATACAGTGAAAAATACCTTCCCAGTGATCCATGAACACAACAAGAAATTTTATTAACGTTTAAAATTATTAGATAAAATAGTATGCAAAGGAGGGTTTTAGTCGTTTGTACACCATACATTGTAGACTTACCATACATCGAGATCATCTGGGTGGTTTCTTATGTCGAGACAGAAAGCTTATTTGAAACTATAATATTAAAAACGATATACGAAAAGCAGCCTTTTAACAAAAAAATACAGAGAAAACGGTTTTATCACACATTATCTAATATTGTTTTAACTTTGAACATTGTGATTGTAATCGATATACGTTTCTATAAAGAGGAGGTCCTCGCAGAAAAGTAAGTATAACCTTCATTAAAAGTCACAGAAACCTCGTTAGCTATATTTCAGCTGGAAGGGATTTAGCTGAGGTTAAATTTAACAGTCTTAATCCACAACCAATGTGTTAACGGCCGTCAATTTTTTGATTAATTGATATTTTGACAAAAAATAAGCTGTTATAAAAAGAAACGCTTCTCAAATTGTGAATCAATATTTTGAAATCATTAAAGCGCAAAATTTAAGATTAATGAAAACTTTAACATTCAATATTCTTCAACTTTAAGCTTGCAAGAATGTACTGGTTACCGAGTATAACTTTGCTTCTCATGTAAGCGTCTCTGCATTGCAATGGATTATACACAATGGTGACAAATATCTCAACAACATCAACCGACCCGCTTATAATTCGATGCACACTAGTGTATCAATGCTTACTCGCTTTGAGAAGACGAAGAAAATAGTTTTAACAACATTCCATTGTAAGAAAATAGAAAATGTACAAATAACAGTATATACCATTGAAAGAAGTGTAGGCGTTTAGAAGAATTTAAGCAATTTTCATTAAATTTAATAAATTTTTATAAATCACTACCTGATAAACCTATTAAACACTAGAAAATTCTCATTCTGAGTTAAAATAACATCCTGCCTAAGTAACAAGGAGTTTCTCTTAGCCTATGATAAGCTTAAAACACAAGTAAAGATGTAAAAAATATTATGAACGAAGATTTTAGTTTGAACAAGGGGAAAATGGAAACGGGAGATACCAAGAAAATATTTTAAGAAGTTTAACATAGCTGTAGTAAAGTCCTACCTAATGATTTGAGTAAAGATAGCTAATAAGGATTTTACCTACTAAATAAAAAATTGGATTAAGAAAGATATTTGGATGCAGATTTTATCATAACTTATAAAATACTAGCTCTGAAAGCAACTATGCTTACTGAACAACCATTTTCAAGATAAGAAATAGCTGGAATCTAAGACATATAATAAGGTTGGATTATGTCATCGACCTCTATAGGGTAAGATTTCAACTAACAGTAATAAAGACTCACTCTTTAAATACATTGGGATATATTCTGCGACTATAACCAATTCCTTAAGCAGGAACATGCTTCAAGAAGCCGAAAAATCAAATACTATCAGTAATGGAGGTGAAAGAGTCAAACTTTCCTTTATACTTCTCTATACTGGTAGAAAAGGGTTTCATGTAGAAAATTCAACAAGAAACGTTGAAAACTGTGTTAAGAAAAGCATTGTACTGAAGAGGTATTCTAAGTCAAATAAAAGAATGCCATTGAAGACTAAAACCTTATGTATAATATCCTACCAATGCTGGAGACATATAACTGCTGAAAGTAGTAAAATGTGCGAGAAACTATATAATAACAGCACCGTAAGAAAAAATGGCGACTAGTTTAGCTCTTAGTTACCTCCAATTAATATTATTATTATGAACTATGGTATCTACTAAGCCTAAAAAGTCATCAGCACCAAAGCTGAAACTACACAAGGATCCTACCCAAAACTAAGAAAATACCAATAATGAGGCAAACGTCGCAAAACACATAAATTCATTGAAGAGTTTGTGTTCAAAACTCAACAGATTCATGATGTATTAAAAAATATGGGCAGATATGAATATCTGAAACAGAAAATAAAACTTGAAAAAACTCATCCATCAGATGCAGAATATATACATATATATTATGATTAAGCAACGGAAAAACTCTAAAGAGCCGACCACAGATACTATTTGCAATGAGGCTTTAAGGTATCTTCTGATCCTTAAGGACTAGGTCAAGTAACTTTCAGAGTAATTGGTATTATCCGAACCCTATAGACTTGACTCTGAAGAGCTCCATGAATCTTTACATCATATATTGTATTCCTCTATCAAAATGGTACTTGCCAACTTTCTGGCAGCTACAGTCCTATCTAATTCAAATGGATACCATGCTAGTTAAGACCAAAAACTAACAACAGACCTCAGTATAGTATAGAAAATTTGTTTCGTATTATCAAGTTAGTTTTAGAAAGAAGATTTCACGATGCAACAAAGCGCAGCGCTTTCTGAGCAACTGCAAAACACAACAACTCATAAACTCCAACCTTTTTAGTTTATTCATGAACTTCTAAAATATATTTGACTTCTTTGGCAACTCTTTCCTCAAAGCACTTCACGAAGAAAGGAAAGTCATACACAGATTTGTACAGCTTCTTTTTTTTGTAGCACAAAAAATATATCAATGTTAGAATAAATCTAGGAAGTTACAAAAGCAACAAAGTTAGTATTAAAAAAGGTGTTTTGCATGGCGACTCACTCAGTGTAAATTTATTTATTATTTTCTAGGACTCGCTCTTAAGAAAACTGCCCAAACATGTAGGAAGGGTTTCTCTCCTCTAGCTTCAACTTAGTAACACATTACCCTTTGCTGAAAACAAATATATATATATATATATATATATTTGTTCCATAAAGACATAAATATAATTAGGTTCTTTGTTAAACAGACAGGAGGACTTGCTGGAATATAAGTCTTATGAAAAAGTATAGACACCATAAGCTTGATGGCGTTCATAAGAGGGAGGACATTTATCCGGTATATTTGACCAAAGAATACAGGAAATTGTAAATAACATCACCTGTAACATTTGTTCCACAAACTGGACAACTGAAAATGTCGCAAATGATCACACTCCCTGGTTTCTTGACCTGGACACTGCTCTAGGAAGTAGAGAAGGAAGATTAGCTTGTAAAACTCTAAGAAAAGCTCATTTTCAAACCTGTGGAAGCATCACAATACCTCTCGATGGGAAAATGAGTGTAAATTACTTTAAAGGTCTTGGAATGGAAATTTCGGTGGCTGCATTCACTGATGAAAACCACAGGTTTCATATCGGCGGGCACATTTTTTTAGAACTACTAA
The DNA here is from genome assembly GCA_015227615.1 of Labyrinthula sp. Ha. Classification (NCBI taxonomy): domain Eukaryota; class Bigyra; order Labyrinthulida; family Labyrinthulaceae; genus Labyrinthula; species Labyrinthula sp. Ha. The sequence goes on from JAALGZ010000006.1 coordinate 574,465, forward strand.
AACTGATCTGGAAGATCATGAAAATAACCATGAAGAAGAGGGAAACATCATTAAAGCTTTTGTTTTTCCTGAAATGATAATTACGTGCAAGTTTTGGAACCTAATAGATAGAGACATAGATAAGTAGAGGCCCCAACTATCCAGAAAGACGAAACTTTCCCTTGCGGTCCTCAACCGAGCTGACTCCATAGCTAAACTAAAGCAAACTACCAACATTGCTAGAAATGGCATGAATCTAAAAAAAGCAGAATATACACATTAAAAACGGACAAGAAAACTATCAGCACCAGAAGAAGATATAAAAGGAGAGTTCCTTTCACCCTCTCAAAAGCTGGAGGCTTACCTCCCGCCTTAAAGCCCAACCCTGGAAGAAACGAAAACAACAACCCGAGCAAGTACACCCACATTAGAGGCCCCTCCTAAATCCATAGATCATAGCCCCCCGACTTGACACGAGCAATACATATATCATTATCCCTGCTACTCCCCAACTTCCTCTTCATATGCCTCACCTTCTAACATATATGAACAAGATACTGACCGCCAAATTTCGACTCTGAACAACTTCTCCATCTAGAACAGCAAAAACTGAATATCCAGGTAATTTGCCTCTATATGTTGTTGGACGTTTCTCCCAACAGCCTTGCACTCCTCTCTAGCTCGCAGATCGCTGGTTCTAGACTCTAACTTACATACACAAACAGCTTTATATCGGCCTGGACAAGAATCTCAATATAGAAGTAGACGGGAAGGATTATCAGGGAAGGAACAGTTTCAATCTTCACATCTATCATCATTTTCACAATTTTATCTGTCTAGCACCACCAGGAGAACTCCAGCAGAACTCATACCATGTTTTCTCTTAATCTCTATCTTTCTAATCTAGATTTTTTTAGATTAATGTTTTAGAAAATTCACATATCAGCAGGACTCTCCTAATCCAAAACTCACCCAATCGTTTCTTACTAAATATCGATGGTAAGAAATCACAATATCTAGGCAGCGACTGCAGGTTCATAAGGTGGGGAGTGTTAGTAATGAGAGATGGAGCTATCATGGCTTCTATGCGAAGCCTAGGTGATTTAATATTCAAACTACCATACTGCAACTTTAAAGCTTAACTTAGCTTATTATCTGGACCCCTGACTTGTGACTTCGTAGTAGTTAACAATATTGAGTGAAAAAGAATTTAATTCTTTTAATTTATGTCACCAATCATCAAGATGTGTTGGTCCATCCATATAAGATAAATTCTTATATCTCTTATTATTGCTTTGAAAATACTATTCTAAGCCGAATGTCCTGCTTTCTGAATCCGGAGATAAGAGTTTCCTATTTCAACTTGTCTATCAGCCAAGTTATTACCGTTACTGTATCGTTACGTTCTAGATTGGTATGTCGCAGAAAAGATAGTTTCGCTTATAGTATATCAATTTACTATCTTGCTTAACGGTACAAGACATAAATTGTTTGAACCAAATTATTGCTATGCGAATACAATATTGATAGAACAACTCTAAACAAATCGTTTAAAACCCGGTAGAAAACCCTTCTCCACCGGAAAACCTGTTGTATCAAAGAGGTAGCCCGGCCACCCCACTAGAATGATCTCAGCTATTTCAACATGGAACGACCACAAATATTCTTTGAATTTATAACTGTCCCTAAGTAGTAGTACAATATCAACTCTTTCAAGTATTTATTGAAAAGAAAATATATAGATGGGGTTGTGGAAAAAGTTTTCAATCACAGTTGTCGTACTTGCACTTGCGCTTGGAGTAGGAAAAAAAATTTTGAATCAAACATATCATAGAAGTGGGTTTCCAGTAAATCTTGCATATACCAATCCGGAACTTGATACGTTATCTGAGTTGGACCTTCGGGAAAAAGTTATAATTATTACAGGAGCAAACTCAGGTATTGGCAAATCCACAGTTAAGTTACTGGCAGCAAATGGCGCCAAAATTATCATGGGCTGCAGGAATATGAAAAAGTGTAGTGAAGCAAAAGAGTCCATTTCTAGAGAACTCTTTGATAATGCAAATCATACCGAGTATGACCAAAGAAAAATACAGTTTTTTCAAAAGGATAACCTAGTACCTATGGAAATTGATCTCGGTTCGTTATCTTCTGTAAAGAACTTTGCAGATAATTTTCGTTCCCAGTTTAATTACTTGCATTCACTGATACTAAATGGAGGTTTAATACTAGACGAATTTTCAACCACATCTGATGGTATAGAAAAAACGTTTGGTGTTAACCATGTAGGACACTTTTATCTTTACAAGTTGCTTTTGCCTCAACTTGAGTTTTCCCAACCATCGACAATCGTATCTGTTACTTCTGGTTTACATCACGTAACTTATGACTCACCAATTTTGTTTCCAGAAAAGAATAAATATAATCAAGGTATTGATGTTTTGCTAAAGAATATAAATAATGCTTCAATATTTTCTTCATTTCATGCATACGGGCAGTCTAAATTGGCAAATATTTTATTTAGTTATAAGCTTGCACGAGACTTAAAAGCAAAAGGAAAGAAAATATATGTAAATTGCGCTCATCCAGGTGCAGTTAATACAAATATGATTCAGAGCAATGATAGCGCAAGTTGGACTGATTTTTTTTGGAACAAACTGGTTTCTTTACTTCTATACGAATCTGAAACTGCAGCTAAAATTCAAATATACTTAGCAGTGGGAAAAGAAATTTTTGAAAAAGAGATATCAGGAAAGTATTTCATTCCTCTTGCAGAACAGTTTGAATCAAGTAAAGAAAGTTATGATTTAGAAACACAAGAAAAACTATGGACTTTTACTGAGGACATAATTCGAGAACTTGGATATGCTTGATTGTATTATTTTCTTTCCCAAGTACTTATGGATCGTTTCCTAAGAGTTAAAACTAATCATATAATAGAATATCTTTGTGTTTACAATGAGAGTTGAAATTATCTATTTGATATATATTTTCTGTTATACTTTTTCTTTAATATGTGTATTTAGCTTCTAGAGGAGAAGTTTTTCTTTCTAGTTGAAATTTACCAAAAGGATATAATTACCAACTATATAGGTTATAAATTTGGAGGTATTCGTTCTTCATGCAATGAAAACAAACCTCCAAAACTAAGACTTGAATTTGGACTTGAACTAAATTTTTTTCTTTTTGGTGTTAATCTCCTTTTTTTACGTCTTGGTGCTTTTCTACTACTCATTTTCTTTACCATATACTCTTTTTCAAGGTTAGATGGAAGATTTTGCTTTATATTTATACTTGCTTCATGTCTCTTCTTCAGAATCTCTTGATCCCCTTTTGCATTAACATTTCCCCTATGTCTCTCTATCTCCTCAATCCTTGGTAGTCCCAAATGTGCTCTAACTTTTCTAGCAAAACTACTATTTGGTGCATAAACGCTTTCATACTTTGGTTTCTTGATCTCTTCAGGAGTAGGATTTACTTTTTTCTTTTGATCAGAACTGCACAGTTTTTTTCTATTTATACATATGAAAACAGATAGGAAACAAGTAATAATTCCAAGAACTAGAATAGCACCACTTAGAAGAAGAACCACTTCAACATCTTCCTCTATAGTCTTATTCTTCATGTTCCCTTTTCAAAAAAATATTCTATCAATTTAGCAAGTTAACAATCAAAGCTAGCACAAAACTAGGCAAAGCATTTACAGCAAGAGGCTCTCCACTTGAAGGTGTTGAAGTTCGAAACTCAGCATCTATTGTGCTAGAAAGTTCTCCATTTGCAATTACATCACACTCTGAAAATACTTGTCCAAAATTTTCAAGTGCTGCGTCGAAAGAATCTTGAGTTGAATCCGCAAAACTTTCATCTTGAAATATATCAAAGAGTCCAAAAATTGCAGTACTGAATAAATCAACTCCTTGAAATATATCATTTAATCCTGTGATTCTTGCTAAAGTTTCACATTCTTCCCCAGGTAGAAAATCTTCCAAAAAGTCTCCCAGATCTGTGAAAAAATCACCATCAAATAAAGAAAGACATCCAAAAAAACTTGGATCATCACCAGTTCCATACAAGAACTCACAAGTTTCTTGATCCACTTCAATCAAGTCATCAACAATCTGATTCACATCCTCCCAAAACTCATTAAACTCTCCTGTAGATTCTGAACTACCAATCTGTAACTCTCTATCTTGAACAAGTCTTCTTAACTCTGCTTGATTAGAAGAGTCAAGGTCAAACTCACTAGATGGGATCAAATCCATGTCTGCTTCACTTAAACCTAAGTTTACTAAACAACGAAGTGGATCTGCTAAATCTACTAAAGAGTTGACACATCCTTCAATTACATTCACAAAGGAATCCTGCACACAAGTTAAGAGCGCTTCAGCTGATCCAATTAAATCAAAAATAGTAAAATCTTCAATCTCCTGAGGGCAGGATTCTTGAATAAAGTTAAAGATTTCAAGAGCTATATCAATGATTTGTTGAATTTGTAGATCTCTTACATCTTCTTTTGTCACTACTCGATTATCCCTCAATGCCTTTTGAATTGTGTTTACAACTTGTGGATTAGAAGCAAGTTCCATAATGTTCGCCTTACTTTTTGAAATCTCAACTCCAAGTGCTCTCACAACCTGTACTTTTTGAGCCACAGTAAATTCTCTCTGAGAAGCTAAAGTGTCTACAGATCCTTCAGCATTAATTAAAGCAACCATACTCAAGCAAACTCCAAACAGTGTTTTCACTACTTTCATGTTTATATTTATTTTTTGTTTATATTACTATTAAGAATAGTTCAGTAAGTAGCTCAGCACTTTTTAACTGTGTTACAGAAAACGTCACCAATCATCTGCTCTTTGCAGTAATAAAATAAATAGTTACCAGGGCACAGGGGTGAATTTAGAATAGTATATTTAACTAATATGGGCTTGGCCGTAAACAATAGGACAAACAATAAAGGTTGTATTTCATAAAAGGTACCCCTCCAAAATTTTCCATATATCTGGAATAGCACTGCTAAGACATATATTTATTCTAAAAAAATACATAGTACTGGAAAAATTACGGTAGAGTAACAGGGAGAAATATACATTTTGAATTTAATCAAAGGTACCTTTCAAGGCCAAACTATGTGTACATGTACGCGGTACGAGTTTATGACTAAATGAACACTTTTTATTATTAAAAAATAATAATTGTTTCATACTTGAAAATTATTTAGGATTGACATTTTTGTTTAGTGTTCGTTGTATAGTGAGTATAAAATAATGTTTTGGTTAGGTGTTTTGTTTCTTAGGTCATTGTTCGTCCGTCTTATATAAATTCGTGTGAAACAAACAGTTAGCTTCATTTTGAAGCTCAATCGAGTTTTCAAAACGTCGACTAATTTCCTTTTTCCCGCAACAATCCCTTTGGGTTTAGGGTAATCAGAAGTAGATCTGCTCGTGTAAGCTCGCAGAGGTTATATTTTTCTTATATGAAAATCATGGATATATCAATTTTGAGGGTCAAGTGTTCCTCGGAGCATGGTTGTTTCCGTTAGGATTGCCTATATCCATGAAGAACAAAGCTTACACGGCATGCTTTCGAGATCTTGCAGCAAGAAATTTCTCCTCACTGCTAATTTAGCCCAATTACAACCAAATGATTTCCAAATTAGGTAAACTCACACAATATTAGCTTATTTATTTGTTTTAGACAATACCGTTACAAGATTTTTGAATCTCTTATTGCGGCGAATACATTTTTCCAATTTAGAAGTCGTATACTTGTTACGGTCAACCTTTCATTCTTCAATAAGTTCTCTTTTCCTTATGTGAGGACATGCAGCTGTGAATCTTAATTGTTTCTCATTTTCGAGAATTCCAACATGGAACAGGGTGCAAGCCTCATGTTGACCAATTGAATAGATTTTGAAAAACGCTGTTAACATAAGCAACCCTGGCATGACAACATCTTTTATTAGAGCCCTGCTAGCGGGGGATCTAGGTAACTATGACCTTGTTCTCTTCCTGAATCTTTCTCTTGTTGCTGTTTCAAGCATCCTATATGTACAGAAATTCGATAACCCTCACTCCAAAAGTCGATCATTTTCGGAACGCTCTCCAGTACTAATTTTAGAATTTCGAAATCTTAATCTCTATTCGTCCCTTAGATCTGGTAGTTTCTTTGCAACTCTTAAAAGTACAGCTTGAGACTTCTCATTTCACGCCACTCTTCAATTTATTAACGATTCTGTAGCCACACAAAAGTAAAACTAGTAAACACTCCTCACTGTGTCGCTTCAATGTGGAGGTTTAAGCGATGAATATTTTTGGTTGTCAAAGTCAATATTTTGCAGTTCTTTGTTATTTTTTCCTATTATATCTGAGAATAATACCTCTTATCATCTGAAAAATGAAAAAAAAAATTATATTCTCCAAAAGATTCGTGATTCTTAAGGCCGCCTTTCTACAGTCTATCTTTTTCTGAATCATTAATTTCTTGCTCAAAAGGATTATTCTGTTTACTCCTTTCAAAACTGTTGTTTAGTAACTCAGAAGGTAAAAAGAAGTGAGAATAAGGTCTATTTGGCTTTGCTTTTTATTGGGAAAACATCCTTTAGTTGAATTATTAAAAATAGGAATAACCACTGTACCCATTAAAGCTTCTACGGCGCCAAGCTAAGGTACAATTTATCTATTTTTTAGCTATTTACAGATTTACATACAGAAAGAACAAAAACCTTTTTAATTTATACTGAGCATGTTACAAAAGTTTTTCCTCTGCATCCGCTTTTTAGTTATTATCTTCAGTAATTAAATCCGACTGTTCAGTTTTTGTTGTTTTGTTTGAATAATATATTAATGTGTGTCTTAATCTAGGAGCTGCGCAACTTATACAACTGAGTTTCATATTCACTAGCGGACCATTCTTGGAGTACCATTGGCATCTATAACAACCACACAGAAGTTCATCAGCTTAACTTGTAATTTGCCTTATATGACTTGAAAGTATTGCATCATTTTTATTCTCGACATTCTTTTCCTTGGTACATGGAGTTTCATATAAGAAGCCTGTATATCAATATTAAATGGAGCTATTTTCACTCTCATTCTTAAAAGTAATGACGGTTCCAAGGAAGTGACAAGAATTACAACACAAATCATTTACCCACAAGTACTAACTCATAATTTAACAAATATACTTGCCTAGCTGCTAACTTTATCATACAATTGTAGCAAAAGATTAGAAGCTCTCCGTTACTTCTTTATCATAAATTTTACATCGAGCAAACCCCTGACCTCTCTAATGCCAGCAATATTGAGCAGAAAACCTTCCTGCAGATGCACAGCTAGGAACAGATGAGTAAACGTACTAACTTATGCCTTACCTTCATCAAAGCAACAGCATCGGAGAATCACTCTATTAATTTCAACTTTCTTTTCCTTAGGTTACTTTCAAGCAAATGCTTACTTAAACTTAATTTCTTCATTTCTTGTATAATTTATAATATTAATTTGTCTGTGTTGCAACTAAGAAATATCCGAAGGCCAAGCAGACAAAGAAGAATGAAAGTTGCTTTTCTATGAAAAGAACTCCAAGGGAGGAACGGATGCACTGGCCCATATTATGAACCTCCCTCCCGAAAGTGGGTAAAGAGCCGGTGATGTCAAGTTCTCAGTAGTAATAATAAATTCTCATCTGTAAAGAAGAAAGGATAATTAGTAATGTTTTTATTTAATGACCTAAAAGCACCTACTGAATTGTCTTAGCATTGATTTGGTTGGATGAAGAAATGGCATCTCGTCAGAGTTACATCCCATTTATTTGCAATCTTAAGGATTTTGTATCCACCCAATTATGCCTACGTAGATGTCTAAAAAGATAGGGTGAATTTATGCGCACTTGACTCTACAATTCCAAAAAACTCCAGGGATACAATTTTTTCTTCTTTAAGCCTTTCCTGTGATATATATCTGATCTGAGGAACCATTGGTACATAAATGTTCTTTGTGTTTTCATTGAGTTAGTGCCAAGATTCTTTAGATGTGGTTCAAGAAACAGTTACACCTCCAAAAAGATCTTAATTATTCGAATTAAAGATTATGAAGCGAATTAGGTTGAAATCTGGATATTAACTCAGCTTTTTTTGAACATTAAATGCAATTAGCTCTTTAAGCCCTAGTAAACCTAAAAATCATACTCTGATTTAGGCAGTTACAGGATACAACCTGCTTAGAGCTCCATGTAGATAAAAATGTTAGAAGTGAAACCTCAGTTTATATGCCAAAATTGACCAAAGGTTGAATATCAACAGAGAACTTTGTTACATAAAAATTCAAAACTCAAGTTCAATTGTGTGTATAGTAAACTAGTGCATAATATACAATTAAAGCAAACATCATAATAAACTTTATCTACCAAACATGGTCTTGAACAACACTTTGTTACTAAGTTGCAATGTTAAATGCGCATACTTCCTTTCGCTAAACTTTTTTTGATAGTAGGTTTTTTTCAGAGAATAAACCACGGGAATCAATTCTTGGTCAGCAGCAATTCGAAACTCATATCTATTGGCACTATTTTCCTGCTTAGAAGAAGGATGATAAAACCTGGTTGCGCGATCTTTTAGAGCTTCAAGTTCATCCTCGAAACTCAGCAGTAAGCCTTGCGCTCTCGGAAATATAATTTCACCATCCTCTTTCTTTGAACCAAATGTAGCAAGAGTCTTCAAAACCTCAAAGTTGTTAGAGAGCAGGGCTATTGACACCGGTGTCTTCAAACTATATGGCTTTAAGTCACTTGGCAAAGTCTTCAGAAGCCTAAGTTTCTCTGAATATTCCTCTATATCAAGGTCTCTAATTTTATTCAAGGCGCTGTTACTTTCTCGACAGAAAAACGGTTCATTCGGATCTGCTCCTTTCTTCAATAACAACTTCAAAAGTTCTAACTGCGCTCGCAAAGACACACCAAACTTATTTCTCTTATTATCATTCCACATACACACTTCATGAACGGCGTTTGATGATCGAATCATAACCTGGCCCTTAAAATGAGTTGTTCTAGCTTTAATATCGACCAACCCATGCTTGATCAAATTAATGCAATAATCAAACTTTCCTTTAGCAATAAGCCTTTTCCAAAGCGGCTGATAAACAGAATACTCCGGTTGCTCATCGGTCTTCTTTGCAAAGTGCTGATAAGATATAACAGCTGATGTAGGAGACGCCGCTTTATCAAAACAAAGAAACTTAAACAATGCTGCCTCGTATGATTTTATTTCCTCAACTTCTTCTAAGGAGAAGCGAGATAAATCTGGGATGTTCTCAACAAAAGAGTATACTGGGGAGAAATAAAATTTTATTATCCCCTGGTCTTTAATCCCGGGCTTAGCTGAGGAGTTTTGATGATGATGATGTTTTTCCAAAGGTTTTGCGTGTATATCACTTGCAAAAGATGTCATAGAAAACGCTCCATCCTTGGTGCTAGGTTTTTTCCTCACAATCTTGCTCGCATCAAAGCTCGTTCTTGGCAGTCGATCAAGGCCTAGTTTTTTTACACTACGTATTTTAACAATCGTTTGGAAATTTCCAGGAGAAGAGCTAGAGCGAGCTTTAAGACTTGAAAAAGAGTTCTCAGCGCAGTTATCCTTGTTTTGAGTTATTTCAATCTTTGAGCTGCTCTTGGTTGGAAACAACGCATTCTTCTTCGCAGTTCGTCCATATTTCAGTTTTTCCCTAGAAGGCTTAGCAGTTTCTAATACAATAATTTCGTTAAGTGACTCTGGTTTCTTATTTGCCAAAAACATTATTGATTCAAGAAGATGTTCGAATTGATTTCCCCGGATGAATTTGCGTCTGTTACTCAGCATCGACACAAGGCAGCTTGCTACTAGTGTCGAAGTAAATTGAGATTCATCTGCCCCAATTATCGTTTCGCAAAGTGTCTGAATGTGACTAAGCTTTAAGTTTTCCTCTTTACAAATCATAGTCAACTCTTTGATGTGTGACTTTATTCCTTTTGACTTCGCCATGTCTTCTTGGTCAACTGTGTTCCCAGTATAACAACTCTTTTTCAACAAAACTTTATGCGTAATAACTTTTTATATTGTATAATAATAAGTAGATGTATAGAAAATAATATTTAAAACCGAGTTATCTTCAGCTGCTCTAAATTCCAGCAGCTCTTTCTTTTATTTTGTTTTTCACAATACTGTATTTAACGGATAGATTTAGTCCTGTGGTGATCAACTATTTTGGGCAATTATGGAATTCAATAGTATTAGAACGAAGACATTTACGCAACCTTGAAAAGTGGGAACTCGCGGCAACGAGTTCATTATTATTTATCCGTTAATACATCATTACTAACGTTACATTTTTGTTAATAATCAGCCTTTCTTAAATCTCAATAACATTTAGCAGTAATGCGACTGATGGTATTATAGAAAATTTTACGTTACTGCATTACCGAGGACTTTTTCAACTTATACAAAAAGACAGGAGAATAGTAAACACCCGGGATATTTTTTTCAAGTACAAGGCTGAAGTGAGAAGAAGAAGAGATTTGTGCGACATGTGCAGTCCAGCACCAATTGTGTTCCAATCGCGGTCGAACTTCAAGACTAGCTAAGTTTAAGAAACCTGGCTCAAAATGCCCAAGATGATGTAAGAAAGAACCAGGGCTGAGAAACGTCTATCAGTTGGAAAACACAATTCTCCGCGAGAACCCGGCTTGAATACACGCCCAGGAGCTCGTGCGCAATTGCACTGTCTAACAAAAAAATGATACCAGGTAACTTATCTAAAGCGTACACCAAATGGTAATGAGCTGCGGCACCACTAAGAATTTTTTTTCTCGTCCTCCTGAGAATAAATTAAATTTTCTTTCAAAAGAACAAAGAAGACCATAAGAAAAGCATCTTCTTCTAATCTGCAAGTATGATAATAATTTTTCTTAAACTGACTGCAACTTGCTACTAAATTTTCCTAGGTGCAAGCATCAGTTCTTTGTTCCAGATGAATTCAAGAAAGTGAACGAACCCGGCAGCTAAAAGATTCTTCACGATGCAAATAGAAGGATAGTTTTCCATTTCTTGGAAGGAGACAATATTAGTGCTTCTGGACGTTAATCTTACCTAACTACTTGAAAAAATCATATTGAGAAACAGTGTCCAGTTGACCATAATGTTAAGTGGACCTCGAGTAAGAAGAATCAGAGAGGAGAGTTTAAGCATGGATAGATGAAGTAACCCGCAACACAGAGCAGTGCAATTGCCTATTGCTCTTACCTAAGCTTGTATAGGCTTTTTAATTTTTCCTAAGGAGAAGCTATCACACAAAAATAAGCAACAATTTGAGTTAGCAAGATGTCAGAATTAAGAAATTTGAAACTCCAATCCTTCAACAATTTATTTTACTCAGAGTTACTACCTCAGGCTACAAAAATGTTAGATCATACCTCTCCTAGGTTCTAGCCCATGAATACTTTGCTTCCTGTCAAAGTTTTTTCACTGGTCCCAGCAGCAATTTATCAATACCAGTAGATATGATGCAACTGATTAAGCAATTCTATAATTTCTTCTTCAACTTACCAAAGTTTGGCAGAAGTAGCGCAGGTGTTCAGTCCCAAGATCATGTAACCATAATGTCTATGCCACATCCAAATACGAAAATCATAAAGCGGAAATGCAATGACCTACAAGAAAAAAATTGAGCTTACAAAGTTCGTAAAACTAATTGTTGATTGCGGTTCCACAAGATTCCTGAAAAAAAAGTTTTCAAGAACAAGCAATGATGTAAGATTATCAAGTATTAACTTTTACTGCACGATATTAAATGTGCCCACTGAAGAGCAATTTCAACAATCATATGGTTCTTATTTTGATGCTGATAATCAAATAAGAAACTTAAAATTTTGATTCTTATCAATTGATTCTAATTTCATTTTGAAAATTAAATGATCATGAATACATAACTGGGCTAGTCAGCCATTTACAAAATTTGCTAGAAAGAAGTCTTTCATTGTTACACCACATGAAATCCCTTTGAAATTGGCTGCTTTTCACAAAAATAATCCGGGAACACTTAACAGTTAAGTCCCAGGCCCAATTTATAAAGGTTGTCATGAAGAGCAAAATTATTTTTCCTAGTTATGTGGCCCAACTTTGTATTTATACTTAACCGCTATTAATAATTACTAGAGTATTTTTTAAATTATTATTGATTATCAATGAGAACCCTTCAGGCAACAATGGCATAGATAGATCATTAACAAATCAAATTGTTTTCCTAGACAATAATCATGTTGGTTTTTATCAGAGAATCAAAACTCTGGCATTTGTCTCACAATCTAAAAGCCGAAAAGCAACTATTCTTTGAATTATTAACTCCTTAAGGCAGTTATGGATTGACCACAAATTTAATAGGGTTGATAACTATCGATCTAATCATTTGCAAATGAGGGCAGTAACTATCAAAATGAAGCCAGAATTATATAAGGCGAAAATATTTAGGACTAAAAACTTGCTTAACTTTATGGAATTTGGTTATTCAGCAAGGCCTAGAGTTCCATTTCTACACAAACGGCAGTGTGATGATAACGACCTCTAAGGCTACCTACTTGTAAAGTGCAGATAACTTGGAAGACGCTATATATACATTTACACTGGTCTAAGCAACACATTCAAACCTGCAAAATTCTCTCTTGATATTCATTCATATCTTTGTTTTATTTGAATTAGTATGGTATTTGTGTTAATGATCTGTGTACTCGCTACATAATATGCGAAGAAAAGATGGTATGGCCTCACTGCTGCTCTGGCTTATATTTTGAAGCTGACGTTTACCTCCATTCAGTGGTATAGACCCGTCAAATTGTTGAAAATAGCTGGGTAGTTCAGCTTGATTAATATCTATTCTGTTTCAAAAGAATCTAAATTTAGTAAAACTACAATGAATTCGGCCATTTTACCTTTATAGAATAGTACACGTTACACATTCGATTCAGTTAGTACTTTTCTAGGAGAAGAGAAAATTATTTTTCATAGCTAAACTATAGCTTTTGGATATATTATGGCATACGTTATACAAAAAATTGAAAAAGCAAATACTAGAAGATATAAATTTCATTTTAGGAAGAATAGTATATATACGTAATACTCGCGAATAGCCATAGCAGAATTGAAGAAGCTATGTAGACCCAACATAAAAAAAATCTCTCTCTTAGTATATCTTCATATCCGTATGTTCAAGCTTATATTTAGCTCATACCAGAAAATAAATTGCTAAGCGACCTGAAATGAACTGAACTACATTACTGTGGAATATTTTTAAATAATATTTTTTTTAAACGTTCCTTTTTACTATAATTCTATATCATATGTGAAAAAAAGGATGTATAAGAGTGGGCGTTCACTACAAGTATTATAGCATAGGAGTACATTAAGCCATCATTTGCTTTCTCTTTCGATAATATCAGTATTGTAAGAGTGTAAGACTCTTCTATATTTTCATTATCGATCAAAAGTATTGCGCTCAACTATAATTTTATTCTTTCTACATGCTGGATTTCTTTATATTTTTTCCTACTTTATGACAACCAATATTTACCAGTTTCCATGCGAAAGCGTTACTTCATAGCCCAATTTTAATTTGGTATATTAATAAAATAATTCTAAGCTGGCACTACAATTTCCAGGTGAATAATTTTAAAGTCATACTTTTAGTTTTGTTCTTTTTGCTTAAACACTCTCTTGTTTCATTGTTAATACTGCGCAGTTATGTTTTCAGGCGACATACATCCTAAAATAGAATCCTATACTGACATTCTGAAAAGTATAGAGAAAGTGCAAAAGATACAAAGAAAGAAAAAAATTAAAAACTATCTCTATGAAACTTTAGTTTGGTGCCTTTTCATATTCATTGCTGTTTTTTGTTAACATAAAGTTAATAAAAATATTCTTCAATCATAGTACAACATTGAGATCTAAGCCAATAGCCACAATTATTCCCATGAGAATACAAACAATATATCACCATCAAACTAACAAAAAAATACTACAGCTTAAATGATATCCACAAAAATTTCAATTGCTATTGTTGAAAATCTTGTTTCAATAGAACAGGTAATCCCAATAATGTTTCCTGTATGTGCCTCTACAACCTCAAAAAATATCTATAATAACTAGAACTTGAAAAGAGTGGTTATTGCTCATTCTAGCAGCGCGACCAAAGCAAAGCTCTAGGTATCTACCTTTTTTCTTAAGAAAACCAAGGATAAAATAATTCTAGAAATATATTATTAAATCGGAAGTCTAGGAGAATGCCGCTTATGACATGTGGAATTAGTATGAAGGAAATGTTCCGCACTCTATATGTATGTAATTAAATTTAGCCATCTTCTACATAGCAAAGGCTAAACTGATCTATTACGCTGCATCAACTCTTTTTTTTATTACAGTACCGAAGTTTGTAATATTCTTGTTGACACCATATCATTCCCTAACTTTAACTAATCATAAACCATTAATCCACATTAAGAGCATAATATAAAATGAAAATATATATCTGATTCTTAGGCTGAACAAAGATTAAATAGAAATTATCTTAGTATCTATGTTTTTCTATGGCTAAGACTTCATAGATAGATCTCACTACAATCTCTGCCGGGATCTAAGAAGTTTTATGAGCGACTGAGTATGGCTAAGCAATCTCTCACCCACTTGAGTGAGATCTGTAAAGCTCTGAAAATCTTGCTGAAATTCTCGATATATTTTTGATATGGCATATTGGGGTAGTAGAACGTACTAGTGCGTAATATGAGCACCATTGTGAAAATAGTGCAAAGCTCGAGACAAATAAGCAGTTTTAGGGGTTGGCTTGTTAATAGATTTAGCTAATTCGAGAACAAAGTTGTTAGAGGTGTATCGCCATATATACATAGGATGGTGAGAATGGTAGTTGGGCTAAGAATAAAAATACGGAGAATTATTATAATAGTTTTGAAACAGCTTGGATAGATGTTCCAGAATCCATAACTATTTCTGGGTTTTCTCGGAACTTCCACCATTTGGTATAAATGAGAGTTATAATCCTCAATTTTGCAGAGAAAAAGTTTCTAGGATATTACCTGAAACTGTATTCTAAATCTATATTTGATAAAATATCCAAGAGTTGCTTCTATCAGCTATGTGAACTAGTGAACCTCCTATGATATTATGAGTTTTGTTTAACAAGACTCTGGCATAAATGAATCTCTGTATCAGCACCAAGATAGAAGACACCTTCCCAATTCATAGTCAAGTTAAGCTTCTAAAATACTTATCTTATTTTTAATTGACAAATAACCTTTATGAGCTTGGTTTGCACCATTTTCTCGGCACAATATCTTCTAGCACTTTCAAATGTGTAGAAACGTTTCACGAAGGGCGTTCTACAACTAGAATATTCTTTTTTTTCTCTAATTTCAGATTGTAATATACCATAATGAGTTATGCAAAATCAATCTTGACTAACACAAGATATAGAACACTTCCGTTTTTGCTATAGTTTGTTGCATTTAAATCAATCAAAAATACGGAAAAGATCCCTTGCCTAGATATCTGGAAAAAGAGAAATAACATAAGTTTAAAGAGGTAACTAATATATTTAACATTTATGATTTAAACCTTCGGCAATTCCATTAAAGGAGGTCTTAACTTTCAGCTCCACTCTACCTTCACTATCATGGACCTGCACCATCACACTTGATATTTCTTCTGGCAATGCTTGGGAATAAGTTTGCAGCATAGTGGAAAGTCGAAGAAAACTTTCTAAAATACTAAAATTCACATAGCTTTAAGTCAGGCTGCGATTCTAGGGTTACTGTAGCTTCTTATATGCTTTGTTCTCTCTTGTTTGAAAACCAGTGTAACTCGTATGCTTATAATAAGAGCGATGACGTGTTCATAGAATTTTAAGTATTTGCCCAAAATTTGATGAAATTGCAACATAAATAGAAAAGATATAATGTACAAGTTGATTAAAAGGTTTTCAACCACCCCCAGCTCTAATAAACTAGGAGTTATTGGTTTAGGTAAAATTGGTAATGCAATGGCACAAAACTTCTTAAAAGCAGGATATAATCTAACAGTTCTAATTTTTTTTTGATTTATCCCATAGGTCTTCGACATTGATTCCTCAGCTACAGGAAAACTGGAATCCCTCGGTGCAACAGTTGCGAAGACAGCAGAAGAAGTCGCTAAACTTCCAGTATTTGTCTCTGTTTTACCCAATGATAAAATCCTCACCTCTGTAGTGGACGAAATCTCTTCAAGTTTAACCCCAGCTACAACACATATTTCTTGTTCGACTGTTAGTCCTCACACATCTAGGTTTCTAGCTGAAAATTATAATGCTAGTTTTGTTGCAGCACCAGTTTTTGGACGACCTGATGGAATGCTAGCGGCACAGGGATCAATTCCTATATCGGGTGATGCTGGGTCGCTCGACCTCGCAAGTGAAATTTTGTCAACTACAGCTACAGGGGTATTTGACTTTGGAACTGATCCAGGAGCTGCCAACGTGGTTAAGTTGTGTGGAAACTTTTTGATTGCAGCTGCGATTGAGAGTATGAGTGAAAGTCTAGCACTTGCTGAAGCTAATGGCGTTGATCGTGTAGAGGTGATGAAGATGTTAAATGAGACTATCTTTGACTGTTTGATTTACAAGGGGTATGGTCAAAGAGTAAGTGAGCGAGATCATTTTCCATATGAAGATGCACATTTTGCACTTGAACTTGGACTCAGTATATTTTCATATATTTCCTTTTATTTTACAGAGGATGTGAAGTTGGTTCAACAAACTGCGAGCTTGAGCAACACACCAATGCCTGTTGGATCCTTGCTGGTTGATCGATACCTTTCTGCTAAAGCAAAGGGAAGAGAAAAAGTGCACTTGTTATTTGTTTTATTTTTCAGTTTGATTGGTCTGCGATTGGACTGAACGTGAGTGAAGATGCTGGAGTAGATGTGAACAAAGTTGTGAATGGCATAAAAGAGAAAATTTAAGGTGAACAATTAGATGGTGCCATATTTTTCAACAAGCTGATCAAAAACAGTTCTTCCTTTGCATAACTTTTCCAAGGTTTCGAGTAAAACAGACTCATCAATCCTAATCTGTTTCGTGGAGTCTCTTTCTCGCAAGGTAATGCCTTTACCGTTCAAAGTATCTTCATCCACAGTAAGTGCAAAAGGTACACCAATTTCGTCCATCCTGGCATATCTTTTTCCAATAGAAACAGAACTGGTATCGGACTCAACACTTATCTCACCTTCCTCTTGCAAGGCTTCTGTGATTTGATTCACCTTTTCAATGTACGCAGGTTTATTCTGCAAAGGAAAAACAGCACACTTTACAGGAGCTACAACTGGAAGAAACTTAAAAACAGTTCTGACAACGCCATCTTTGATATCTTCGTCCTCATTTCTCTTGTAAAATGCGTGCTCTAAAACAGCGGAAAGAATTCGACCCATACCAAACGATGGTTCAATCACATGAGGATAATACGTTTCTGAAAACACTTTCTTTTCTACGGTTTTAAATGTGACCATTTCCGATGTAATTTCAAATTCCTCACCATCTACCTCTAGTGAAAAAATTTCTAAGGGTGCAAAATTATTACCTTCACACTTTTTTTCAATCTCGGCTATTAGTTTTTGAGCATTCTTCTTAAAAGTTTTACCGATTGCTCGTTTATCGAATTGTGGTTCTATTACTTGATCAATTCTAGGTTCATCAAGCCTATTGGTAGCAACCAAAGGTACACCAGTACTTTCAGAATGGTTTTTTAAATCGTAGCATGATCTATCCGCAATACCGACGCATTCTACCCATTGACCATTGATCATAATTTCCGCATCCCAACAATCTTGCGCGTAATGAGCCATTTGTGTTTTTAAGTGTTGTCTAAATCGAATTTTTTTCCCATCAATACCTAAAAGTTACTCTAAAGTTTGAAGTAAATACCAATTTTAAGAAGGAATTGCTGTGTACGAGCTATAAAGTAGGCGACAGTTTGGTTTTGAAGCAAGTGTTCATCAATCGCAGCACCTATATTTTTTTTTAGCATCTTTCCATCTCCAACCTGGTTCTCTCTAGGGAACAGAGTAGCTTCAACATTAATTATCTTATCAAACTTTCTGTGGTCTTTGTTTTCAGGATTAACAAAAAACTCGATTTCTGCCATAGGAAACTCACGAACACGTACTAGACCACCTCTTGGAGAGATTTCATTTCTGAACCCATTTCCGAGTTGAGCCACTCCGAAAGGCATCTTGCCTCCAGACCTTTCCAATAGTCTCTTGAAATTAACAAAAATTCCCTAAGTATTGAATTAAAATTTTTCCATATACTTGCGCAGTTTCTGGTCTAAGGTAACCAATTTTGTTGCCTTCTGGTCCAATAGCTGTTTTAAACATCAAATTGAACGGAAAAGAAGGTGATAAAGAACCACCAGTTTCAGGGCTAGTAATACCAAAATCTTTAAGCTGTTCATCAAGTTCCTTAGGTGTATAGGCGTCGGCTTGATTCTTTATTTTTAGCAACTCCTCTACTTCGAATCCTTTTGGATTAATCTTTACAACATCTTTTCCAGCACCTACACTAAATTAAAAAGACTAAATACTTTTTGCATCTATAACCCTATCAATATGATCCTCCAATAACTTATCAGCACGAAAACATGATCCAGTTTGCTCATCCTTCACCATCAAATCCGTGAACCTCTGTACATGTCCACTTGCTTCTAGCACTCTCTCTGGTGTCAAACAAGTAGCTGTTAGTTGCAATAAGTTATCAGTAATCACAAAGTGCTTTTTCCATATGGTCGAGATATTGTCCAGAAGACGTGATCCTTCAGGACCGAGATCGAAGAGGCCTTTCTCCGCACCATAGATTTCAAAAGCAGGAACAACTAGCATTCTCCTCAGTAGAACACTTTCAAAAGTAGCCCTGTCAAACTCTAAAGGTTTAAGTTTTTTTTCTTCCGCTTGTAAAGATATTTTCAGATTCTTCAGTTTTTCTATTTCAGGAGTAAGTGTTTCAGCGTTTGCACCTGATTTTTTCATCTCACGAACTACGGAGCCTTGTTTCGTCACTTCAGCTCTTAAGCCTTCGATATCTATCGGATCTTGTGTCATTATTGAAAAACTCTTAGGCGGAATTTGTGGCTTAAATGTGTTTTTCTTGGGTTGGTCGTACCTTAAATAGTGTAGTGCTGCAGATATTTTCTTCGTATGTTTTCCTTGCAATATGTTTCCAAGAAAACTTTTCCCAATGATTTTCATTGGTTCATTTCATGAAAAAAATATGCAACCGATATATAACGGCATTGTTGATACCTACTGTTAAGGTAGTTACAATACAAATCCCTTATACAAGAACACTTTGTTAGGTATCGTTAGGAATAGAATTGCTGATAAGAAACAAACTTCAAAGAGTTTACTCGGCATGTGATGAGCTTCAAGTCCACAAAGAACTGGTTAAGACTGATAAAACAAAGTAGAATTCATAAATGCAATACATCGCAAGACTACAATAGAATAAAAAAAATAACTGGCGAACTGGAACTATATGTGAGCTATGCAATAGACTTGAACTGGTTCCATAGACGAATGGTGGAAAGAGAGATTCGAAGAACATTCATATCGTTTGAAAAGGTATTGCAACTGAAAACACGTACGGAAATAGTTTTGGATTTCATCTTTTGTGATGATGATTTAATTAAAGATGCGAACTTTCTTAACAGGCATAAGTGGGAGACAACAGATGTCATTACACTTACTTCGTCAGAGAGCTCTTACCTTAAGTTAATGTCCAAGACAGACACTGAACCAATTTTTGCTGAAATTTATATAAACGTTTCTCAAGCAAAACGCCAATCCAAAGAGCTAAAGAATCTATACCTAGAAGAAATTAGATGGTTGCTGACTCATTCTTTAGTGCATGCTGTTGGTCTGGATCACGAGTCATCGCTAAAAGAAAACAGAAAATTCAAACAGTTAGAAAATATGGTCTCAAATAAAATTAGAGAACGCCTCAAGTGAAAACCTGAACTAAAGCTTTTTAATTTTTTTTTCTTTTTCCTGCTGTCTTTGACGAGCTTTCTGTGTGTACTTTTCCTGTTTTACAAAGTAGGAACATCTGATCACATGATGGAGAAAATAGTAAAGGTCTTCTGCTTTGTGTTCTTTAACGTCTTTGCGCTTAATGAACTGCCCACACTTGCACTCTATAAATCTGTGCACACAGTCCTTCTGCATGTGCATTTGAACTTTTCCCTTCTCCAAGATGGCCCCACAGCCATTCCTGCACTCAAAATTGTTTTCCCTTTCAGATCGCCTCTGGATCATTCGCTTCTTCTCTTTCTCAATCCTGCAATGAGTTTCAAGATGGATTTTTTCGTCACATGCATGAAACTCGATTTTACATCCCAGAGTCCCATTTCGACAAGGCATTATCCTGAACGCACATTGGACATTTTCATGTATAGGAAACTCATCACTAGTAAGGTTTGTTTCTCCACAGGCACTACATGTTAATCTGACTTCATTTTCTTTCTTCTTACTTTTGATGAAAGCATCTCGCTTCTTGAGAATTAGGCAGGTTCTTCTTCTTAGATGATCTTCAAACTGTTGAAAGGTCATTCTTTTTCCACACCCATCCGAGTTAAACTTCTGGAGTGCTGGAGAAGATTCCCGCTCACAGTAGACCACCCGCTTTTTACAATACAGCTGCAAGTGATCGTGAAGGGACATGTTGATGATCTTTGTTTCACATTCAGGACATTTATGCACCTTTTGTTTTTGTTTGTTTTCCTCTCGTCCTTTAATTTTCTGAAGGAGGAGGTTCCTCTTCTTCATTCTCTTGCAGGTATACTTTAAATGAAAAGATAAATCTTCCTTAACCACTAAGAGCCTGCAATCTTCCCTAGGACATCTTACTTCTTTCTTTGGGCATAGATTGGCATTATAATGTCTCCTAATCTGAGGCAAAGGAATATCTTGGTAACAATCTTCACAAAGTGTAGTTTCGACACGGTGCATCCGAAAATTATCGGTTAAGAAAAGTAGGAAAAGGGAGGAATTGCAGCATAACCATAACTCTCTGAAATTAATGTCTAAAGTCTAAACTACACAGTAAGATTTTCTAATACTTATATTCGCCTTCACGGAGCTTCATTCTTTCAAGGCCAGCACTCATTCTTGCCAAGCCTAACGTGTTGTGCATGAGCATGGCTATAGTCATAGGTCCCACCCCACCCGGAACAGGTGAGACAATACACCCGTTTGCAACAGCTTCCCTAAACTGCACATCACCTACTAGCCCCCCATCTTTTCCTTCATTTATTCCCACGTCAACTACCAAAGCTCCGGGTTTTAACCAAGAACCTTTGATATACTCAGCAATGCCAACTGCTGCTACAACAACATCACTCTTACTCAACAAATCTTTGAGATCCTCCTGACTGGTTGCTGAATGAACTACGGTGACTGTGCAATCCATGCTCAATAAAAGTTGGCTCATTGGCATTCCTACAATGTTGCTTCTGCCAACTACAAGCGCTCTTTTCCCTTTGAATTTATACTTTGACCAATCTATCTGAATATCCACAACTGTATTAGAGTCGCCCTCCTCTTCTTCAATCTCTTTTTGCTGAAGCTCTGCCAACTTAGGTATTGATTTCTGAAGCAGTTTGACAACTCCAGCCGGAGTACAAGGAATAGCCTTAGGCGGAGATCCACCTCTAAGGCACAGGTTACCAATATTCATTGCATGAAACCCATCAACATCTTTCTCTATAGATATACTCTCCAGAACCTTGGACTCATTTATATGTTTAGGCAAAGGCAATTGAACTAGGATACCGTGAATGTTTGGATCTTTATTCAAGGCATAAATTTGATCAAGCAAGTGCTCCTCGGTAGTGTCCGACGATAAATTGACATCTACAGAATGAAACCCAAGCGACTTTGCTTTTTTTTGCTTCGTCTTTACATATCGCATTGAATCCTGTTTCTCACCAAGCAAAACGGTAGCCAGCCCAGGAACAATATTGTGACTAACGATAAGTTCTCTAGTCAAATTCTTCGTCTCCTCGTTTAAACTTTTTGCAGCTGCA
Source organism: Labyrinthula sp. Ha (assembly GCA_015227615.1). Lineage (NCBI taxonomy): Eukaryota > Bigyra > Labyrinthulida > Labyrinthulaceae > Labyrinthula > Labyrinthula sp. Ha. The sequence goes on from JAALGZ010000006.1 coordinate 596,584, forward strand.
GTTCCATCAAGTATCCACTGCGGATACATCGTTTTAATCTCCTTTAACTTCAGGCCATTCAATTTTGTTAAAGACGGTGGTCGTCCCTGAACAATAAGATTTTTCGATACGTTTATTAAACCTGAAAAAACAGGCTTTAAAGCTGCCATTTGTTCACGTGTTTATTTCCTCTTAGTTTTAGATTTAAACGAATAAATTTACCATACTCTCCTTTAATCTTTAACTGTTATCTGCTGTGTATCAATGTTATTTATCAGTTAATTTACTCTATACACTCTCAACAAGCAAGACAGTATTCGGTTTTAATTGGCTACCACGTTTTTTAGCTGTTACATGATTGGACAATATGTTTTTCTGATTTCATCGAAAATATTTAGGAATAAAGCCATAAAGAAGACATGAGCGAAGACGCAACAAATAGTCCCACTTCAACGAAATCCACAACTTTTCCAACCAATTATCCTACAAATTATCCAACTTATATATCAGAGTTTCCCACTTCCTCACCATCGCCTCTACCTACAAGTTCACCAAGTTTCGATCCAACTGCATCTCCATCAAGCGGTCAAGAAGAGACAGATTCTCCATCACAAAGCCCAACACCCTTGCCAAGCACAGAGGGGCATACTGTTTCACCATCTAGCTCACCCTCCTCAGGTTTCTCTCCATCTGTAACGGTTTCACCAACGAATACACCAACACCTGGGATTGAGACAATAGGCAACGTGTCCCCTAATGCACAACCTAACTTTCTAGAGTCTGAGTTGTTTTTGCCGCTTCTTGGTGGAGTTTCGACACTAGTTCTTTGCTGCATATTTACTTTCATCTATTGCATCAGAAAAGGCAAGCGGTCAAAAAGAAAAAATTCTGTTAACAAATTAGAGGGTAAACTTTATGAGGAACCCCGACAGGTACAAGAAAATACCTTTCAGCAAAAGAATTTTTCATTTTCAGGGGCGTCAGACGATGAAAATAGAAAATCTAGAAGAAAAGTGTTTCTTGCCTCAGCTGAGGAAAGAAGGCGCTCGAGTATTATAAGCGATGAAAGAAGGGGTTCACTACTCTCTAGATATAGTTCAGGAAGAAGCGTTGGGGATTCTGTCGAGGTCTATATTCCAAAGATTGGCACTGATGATTTTTTGGTTAATTTAGCTCGAGTTCAACAACCTGAGCTACAGGTTGAAAATGAGCTTGGATATAGAGAGGAAAGTCTTCGGGGCATAGATGATGAACGGCAGTACTTCCAAGAAGATGACGGATACAACAGTCAGCAGATTCTAAATATTATTAATCACAATCGAGAACTTCTAGGTCTTGACGAGGAAGAAAACACAAAACATCTAATTTAGATATGCTGTTGCTTTGAGTGTATTTTAAACCGATAGTATTAGAAACATGTTTAAATTTAACCGTTTGTGTTAACAACTTTGGATAAACGAATTTTTAGACATAGAAAAAATAGCTTTTTGAGTTGCAACTACACTTGACATAATATCGGGCGCACTACCCATTCCTGTTGCTGTAATGGACACACCGGTTCTTCCCTTCAATCTTTGGGTGACGGAACCGTATACAAAGTTATTATCCTTGGTAAAGGAATTAAAAGTACTGTCGTAGATCAACTTACTCCACGTTATGGTTGCTAGGGAAGAGAATTTGGTCAATGAAGCAACCAAGAAATGTTCCTCAGAGGAATACCTTGACTTGAGTCTCGTTAAAGATACTTTTTTCTCTCTAATATCGTCGTTCTCTTCCCAAAAAGCAGGATGAAGATTTGATTCTAAGTTGAGAACGTTCGAAGTAATTTCATAGTTCATGTGGAAAGGATGATCAAAAGCAAAAGAGGTTAACAACTTCCAAGTGAGAAAAACATAGTGATCAAATGAAACACCCAGTGTATAATAATCAAAACGGAGAATATTTTTGTCAACAGATTGGGATACACTCTTGATACGAATCTTAAAAGTCTTATCAGCAACTTTATCAAACTTTTTCTGCAGTTGATGTTTTAGATTCTGACTTTGTTGAAGTTGGTAGTTTGTCTTAGGTTTGTGAAATGCATGCTTCTTTTGAACACGAACAGAGGAAAGGGAGAGATATGACTCCTTTGTCGCTGTGGATAAAAGCGAAAATATACTCATCGCAGGGAATTTAGGAACAAGAGATTGAAGTAGTTGGAGCTTCTTCGCTAGAAACACATATTTCCTGTAAGCTTCTGTTTCTCGTCGAAGCTGTTCGTTTTGCTTCAAGAGATATGGGCTTAACCAAACTGACAGATGCCCATTGTTAACTTTAGATTCCAACTTTCTTTGAGCAGATAGAAGATTTTGTGCTTTTTCCAAAAGAAAGGTGTTTTCTTTCTTATACTGAATAGTATTTCTGGCAAGGCTCTTTTCCTTTTCTTTCAAGCGAATACGATATCTACGCACTGCGTCTCTCTTATACTCGGAAGAATATCTATTCTTCATTTATACTTGTAATTGTCAGGTTATACGCAGTAAAATTGCGTATAAGCTGCGTAAAACTTTTGCGTAGGAAGGAGTTAACTGTATCCCGTTCTTCTTTATTTGGTTTAACAGTTTCCCCTTCTGCTTCTTGTAGCTGATTGTATAGGTGTTGGTAGGTCTCATTACCGGTAGAAACGGTAACTAATGGTAAGATATATCCCTTAAAACCTCTTACCTTTTACTTACCGTTATGGTGATTATAGTTCCGTTATTCCATAGATTATTCAAACCCGATAATGTCATCAATCTCTCGTCTCAGCCCGTTATGTCTCGAACTATCTTTGAAGGAATACAAATGTATAAAAATAATAACTTAGAATAAGGTTAAGATCATATGAAAAATACCATTCGAAAACTTATAGTCCTAGAAGTTTTAAGGCATTAGTAAACTGCATTCAAAGTTGAAAGAAATATAGAATATCTAGGAAATTCTGCTTATGAATCGTGAAAATGCGCTTAATTACAGCCAGAAAAGAGCTCTATCTTGGGGTAAGCCTTATCTCAGAGGCCCTGAAGTACACCATATCAAATTTGTTGTTACTTCCTAAGATCTAATAAGACGTAATATAGCTGTTTATTAAGCTAAACTGCTGACACGTAAGTATTAAGACACGAAATTCTGAAGCAGCAGTTATATACCAAGAATTATTTCAATGAAAGTAAGTTTTCGTTAGCAAAGTCTTTCTCTTTCTATACAAAAAATAATTATAATGTAACCAATAAACCCTATGAGCATAAAGTACTTTCCATTTTTGATGCGAAGAAACTTGTTTTTACTTAAGCGTATCATTTTTCTATTTTAGAAATATATGCTAGTTTTAAATATTAATGTTTTTTTTTGTGCATCTACACAGATTCTTATATAGCGTGCCAATACAGTCTATTAAGCGTAATTAAAGGAATATTTGCAGCAAAACCCGCTTAAGATCTTAAGATTTGAGCACTCTAGGATGCTCTCCTTTTCTGTTCTTCTCAGGCCAACCTGTATTTTCTGTCAAATACCTAGAATATGAAAGGGATACTTCGAAGCAAATTATTGAATTATTTAAAAATATTTGCAGTTTTACAATTCTCTTAAATATAGATTGAATCTCATCCAAGACAATCCTAAATTTGAGAGATTCAATTCTACGTAGAACACCAAATATCATTAAATTCGAGTACATTCACTTTATATCAACTAGAAATAAATAAAGCACTAAATTACATCAGTTTCAAAAGCCGACACCGGGAGCTATTATTATCAGTTTGACTCCTAAAAGATAATTTTATATTCTTTCTTGGCTATGAGTTAGAGTTCCCAACTATGTCACCGATTTTTCAAAAATGTAGTAAAACGGCCATATGATCTAAACTATGTACTTAACCCAAACATAAACATTAATATATGCGTTATACCTGTCCTACGAACTTTTGGCAAAATAATATTGGGCTTAAACCTAAGTAAAGTATAAAAGCCATGATTACTGAAAGTAACGTACATAGTATTGGTTTTCTCTTGTTTCAAAATCTTCCTATAAATACAAGACTGTCATTAACTAAATGTTCCACATTAAGAATTTTTTTTCTACAATGTGCTTTTTCAATCTATTTGATGATGATGAGTACTTTAAACCCTACAAGTTTTAATTTTAAGAGTCCTTTTCACTAAGTTTACAGATCCCTTAAAAGACATTCATTCAAACGTAACATCGTGAAGAGCAACTTTATAGATAATTTGATTCTTTTCAAATCCTATTTACTTACCATACCTGACTTCTTAAACCATTTGTCAAAGTTCTTGTACTATTGTCCCGTGTAACTGAGCTAAACTTCACCCAGAAAAGTCAAATGCTGAAAATTTACACATATGAAAATAGTAAATCCCTCAGTCTTGTTATAAGCCTGTACATTTTTGTACTAGAAAGCTCACAGTAATGAACATAAAGTCTGTGAAAATTTGAATAGTAAGCTATGTTTTCTCGTGTATTTTTTTTTAGGAAAAGCCGATATTGACGTAAATGCTGTTTTTCTCAACTTCAATCCGTGTAATACCTCAAGAAATACTCGTCTAGAACCTGAATAGACCTCACCAGTCAAAATAACGGGTGAACTTAGGTCTAGAAACAAAATTGTTTGAGAATTGGTGTTTTCTGTATAGACTTCCTAACAATGTATCCTATTTCGAGGATCTCAGAAACTCTGAAAAAGGATACCCTTAAATGTCAAGTATTCCTGAATGGGTGATACCAAGTAACATAACAGCCTGAGAAATGGTAGTTACTCAGAGGTATGAATGACTTAGGGTTTCTCTGATTTTTGTTCGACGAAACTCCAAGAGCTTCCCTATTAATCTCTACAGTAGTTTTTTGGCTTAATTAAACTTTACTCCAAAGTCAACTTTAAAATAGCTAAAACTGAACTTTTAATGGGATAAATATCAAAAATCTTGACTCTAACCTTATTTAAGACCAATTTACAGTAACTTAGAGGAGAAAAAAATAAAGTTTGATGTTGTTATTGGTTTTAATTTTGTAAATCTCTGTCATATTATTGCAAGTTAATATAGAAAAATATATATTTTTTTAATTTTTACATATGATAAAGTATTCAAAAGAATATATAAAATACAGACATTGAGGATATTAATATTTATAATAATAGTTAGAGTTCTTGTTCACGAAAAACCCATACTGGAGATGTGTTTCAGGTATAGTAAAGCGAAGCAAGTTCTAGCGGTTTGGTACTACCAGAAAGAATTGGTTAGTTTGGTTCTATAGAAAGTGTTTCTAAATATTTCAAAGTGCAAACATTAGTTTCAACAACCTTACTTTATTAGCTTTGGTTGAATTTGCTTTTTTTTGACTGAAAACAGGATGGAATGTAAACTTGGCGTATTATCCAAAAGGCGGAAATTTTCGTTATGTCAGAAACTTCGTCCAAAATATCAGAACATTTTATTTCTTCTATTCTCTTACACATTTCTAATAATAAACATTCTACAAGATATAAGAGGTGCTCATGAAAAAATCGCATTCTACCCGAAACTCTGCAAGTGATTAATACAATGCGGCAGTTTTAGGTAACCTGATCACGGGAAATTTTACTAGTTTGGTTCAACAAGTATACCTTCTCGTGAATACGCAGTTTGGTGATTTATATAAACGTAGGCCCTACACAATTATGAGGTGGTATTTGTAGGAATGCCAAGTCGATTGCGCGTTTTTGTGTTTTTCAATGGTTTTAGGCGACACTTTTGTGCTTAATATGGTTTTCATAAAAAATGTTTGAGAGACTACCTTCATTTGGGACAACTAATAGTTTAGAAATGGTATAGAATAGAATGAGGCAGACGACCTCATATTATTTTTCGGAAATAAATTAGATGATAATAAGACCAGGGAATAGGGTCAACTAAGATTATTAGCATATCCAAGCTTCTTGAAGATAAGACAAAAATACCATTATGGCTCGAACGCAGAAATGACAAAATAAAGAAGTTAAATAAATATATTTCAGTACCGAAAAGCGAAATCAAAGTGGGAAAATTATCTTCATAGGGATAATAGCCTTATCGAGACACACAAGAGTGAAATCCATTAAACCAACCAAATTATTAATAGTTAGAGGATATCAAGACGGAGCCCCATACGCCAATGATTGCGTTACCAATTGGTTGTAGGCATTATGGGATTAGAATCCAGTTACTCTTCTGGATCTGATTGGCTGGAGCAATTTATCGAAACATAATTTCAAATACTTTGCCTGCATGAGTGATGCGCAGAATGCAGATTCCTTTTACTCAGAGAAAAAAAATTGACACGGGCTGAAAAAATAATTTTGGGAAGTTTCAAAAGCAATATCACAAAAAAAACTATGCAAAAACAAGAAACTAAAGTAAAGTTCCCTCAACCCAAGGCCCCAACCCTGAAAGAGGAAGAACCGAGTAAAACTTAGGGAAATAGACTACCGCTATCTATTCTATTTCAGAAGAAATTATTAAGATGAGTACTACGCTTCCTAGTGAACCACTAAGGTGGAGAACTCGCGCTTCTCGCTTTTTTACGAGACAAAAAATCCTTGCAAAAAGATTTTATAACCACAAAGGATTTAAAATCTACAACACAAGGTGTAGTTCGGATCGAAACTGCTCATTTGAAGTTAACATTAAGCTTAATGTTGGCACTTCTAAACCATTATCGTCAGAATTATGAATCTTCCTTGAGCCCACGAAGCGAAAGCAATAGAAAATATTAAAATATAGATAAAGTAGCTAACAAAAATGAGAATAAAATTTATTGGTGTATTTAAGAATTACCGACAGTGGAATCGCAGCAGCAGATGTTGCTCTTAATTGCTATTTCCAAGCAATTTATTTGACAAAAATCAGTAAAAATGATTATGACAAAGATTATTCAAAGAGTTAATTCCAGTGTAGATAATAATATTAAAAAATATATACACATATAAGAAAAGTTGTCTACAGCGCGAAAGCGATTTAATCTGAATTTGAATTATTACAAGGACGGTATTTTTCTACATGGGCTCAACTTCCAAAAGAGTCTACAGAATAAATCAGGAAATATGAACAGGGATTAAATTAGAGTGAATACTTTCCATGATACCAGCAAATATGTGTTAGTAGGCACTATCCTTTACGGGATCTATTACTTTATAAAAAATCTATTTTGCACACGCAACGATATGAAGTTAGTCAAACGTTGAGGTTATGAAGGTTGCACCAACAATGAGTCAGAAAAAAACTGAGGTACCCGTGACATATGAGAGTTAAATATTGATAATTACGGTTGAAATAATTCGTACCTTGCATACTCTCTATAGGAAAGATTTCTGAGCAAAATTGAACTCGGTTTTCTCTGAGCAAATAGGAAATAAAATATCGAAACCCACATCTAGTTTATTGAATGTATCGACGGGAAATTGCCTGAGGATAACAATCTTGGCAAACTTAAGAAAAGGCTGTCGCGGGAGTTTCAAGGTAAGCCTCAATAAAAAGGCCTAAAACTGAAGAAAAATCTGAGCGACGACACAAAAAATTCCTCATGTTTTATCATATCTCTATTCAAAGTGTTCAGTCTTTTCACGCAACAATCAAATAATACGAAGTAGTAAAATATACTTTTAAAACATGTACCTTTGACGAGACTATTACCTTCCACGAGCTTAATTTAGATGTATACATAGAGACAGCTCAAAATACTCAATGACTTGATAAGGGGACAAGGTGCTCTCAAAAAGGTTATATGAGTTGTTCACAGCAGAGTTGAGTTTAGTGCGAAGTTGCTGAATCATTGAGATTTACCCAAGTGCAAGTGCGTCGTAAGCATTCCAACCACAAGACAAGAACCTATTTTTTAATTAGGAGAAACAGATAGGATTAAAATTTTTCTTTTAGTTGCAAGACATGAAATAATCTTTGTTACTCCATAGATTTTGTGATATATACTGAGATCCTATAAGAAATTCCTACTTCAATCTCTGTCAATCTCCGAATAAGTTGAAAATTTAAAGGCAATTCTCCTTATATGCTTACTTTGTAGTGGATAGAGTAAAAAATTTAGGACTAAGGAAATTTCATGGCCTGGGGTTAAAGCTTCGCCGCCTGATCTTTTTCACAGCCCAAGAAATTCGGGGGGGAGAGCAAACATTGAGGGGACTGTATGCATGAAACTTTCCGGAGGTAATCTTCATAATCGATAAGTAAACATATGCCCTCCGTTCTTTAGTTTTTTCGTGGGCGCAGTTTTTGAGCAAAACCTCGATTAGTTTTCCTTTCTCGATAATTTAAGATTGATTGTGGAAATATAGTTGAGCATATACCACTTCAGTTTCCTTTTATAATTCTCGAACATATTATATTAAAAAAAATCTTGAATTTCAATTTTATTCTGGTTTTATTTCATTTCTTGCTTTTCATGTGTTTGTATTGGGCAAAATACCTCATCCTACATTCTAACGCACTGCTAAGTAACACTTCGAACCCTATCCCCTTTTTTCTTCTTCATATCTTATTATTTTGTTTTTTTCAGCTTCCTTTCAAAAATTGATAGATAAACTCTTTATTATATTGAGTACGTCTAGTTCCCAATCAAACTTTTTATTCTTATTAATTTTCTTTTTCTTCTTGTTTTCTAAAAACTCTTGTAAAGTTCTTTTATCAATTACTTAAGACTTAAGAAAATTCTATATAAACTAGATTCAGCAAATTGCAGCTCGCGTTTGATCATTATAGTGACTGTATTTCACCAGAACACGTCATCACTTTTTTTACTCTTCCGTTACATTCCAATATGGCATTACCATCGATTTTATCAATCATTCCTGAAATCCACTTTCTGTACATACAACTGCTTTCAATCAAATATCAAATTCACACAAGCCTATTTTACCCACAAGAGACCCACTTGGCTCTCAACAAAGTTTCGGTTGTACCTCACCCACTCAACCCATTTCTATCTTTATATTTCACTTATTAGAGGCCAGAACATCAGCTCCTTTTTGTATATACACAAACCAAAACTAGCTTATTTCAACAATTATTAACCCAAACAACCAGGATAAAAGAATGAACCTTTTTTTCCTCAGAAACTTTTCATCTATGAAAACACTTCTTGAAATTATCATCATCTGGTATTTGGTTGGTTGAGCGAGTTTCTAAGATAGCTTTATCCATATCTAAAGCAAACTATGGGTGTACCTTAAATTGGTTTCCGCATTAGAATATCCACCTTCAAATCTTTTTTATCTTGAATAAGCAATTCTTTCTAGTTTGAGGCTTAAAATATCATTTTCTGGGATTATATCACATGATACGTTTGGAAAAATGACTTCTGCATAGGTATTCAATGGTAACCAGTGAGTGAACATAGGATGAAAGCTTCACTTTATTTAAGTGTTGCTCCTTTGAATATATCCAGGCGCATTGATGAGATACTTGTTTTCACTTACTATTTAATTTCTCTTTGTTTCTTTTACTGGGTATTTATTTCTTGGCAATTAAAAATCGAGACAATGAGAATTATATCTATCGGGTTCCTGAGTCAGAAAGAACTAATAATTATAAATATTTAAATAAAACCTGTATACAATCAAATTATTTAGCAACTTGTTAACCTATACCTAACAAAATGCAAGTAAATAACTTAGTATTCACCAGATGAACAACCATTGACAAAAACTGCGGCTCATTAAGCCTTGGATATTTTGTTTACCTTCGTGAACGAATTACTTAAAGAAGCGAAAGTAGCATATCCTAAATATTTTAACTCTTTGTTCACGTGTATGATCAGGCTAATAATATAAAGGGGGTATATTAGAGAACCACACGAAAAAAGTTATATTTTATTATTGTTCTCTAGTACGCTATTAGAATGTTTGAAGAATAGTTCTATGGGTCAAGTGAGCCATAGAGAGTATAAACCTAGGAACTGCAAGAAATACAATATATATATATATTCAAGGTTTAATATAAATATCCTACTTGAAAAGACTCTTCAAATCAAATGTAACTAGTTTATGGTTTTAGTCTCAAGATTCCTCTTTTACATTTTTCTTAGAAAATGTTACCCAGGGTTAAAGAGTGTTTCTAAATCTTAGATAGTAATATAATCATGATTTGGTACCAAAAAAATGAAAAATATAAATTCGAGATCATAAAGATTTCTTGCTGAGGCGTGTGAAAATACCATATTTAAGCCGGGGTTGAAAATAGGTTTGTTCAAGACGAAGCCGAGGCAATCATACTGGTCTGGGGATGGAAATGTCTCTAGCCGCGAGCGCAGATACAACTCTTGTCCCAGGGGTATATTCTAGTTCTTGTTTAAAAAAATTATTATATCCACGATCGTATATGTATTAATGGATCCCAATTTAATTCATCTGATTGGATGATCGCACTGGCCTGAAATAAGTATTCTTAACCTACAGAGAATTTAATTGTACGAGATTGCCAATTTTAGAGCTGAAGTTAGCGCGAAATTAGATATAAATCTTTGCCAGTGTACGGCTACCAGAAACTGTAAATTTTTTCTTGTCCTATTCTTGGAAATGTCTTACTGCATAACATTAATATGTATCGTAGATAGTGTATTTCATACACACCTAGATAAACAAAATATTTCCCAAGGTAAAAGAACCAATATTTACAGGATCAAATCTGCATCATACTCCAATGAAAAATTAAGTGGAATTTAAGAAAAACCCAGGGAAAGAATCATTGATTGTTCCATCTCATTGTAGATTGATTGCATAAAATATTATTTTGGTCAGCAAGAAACACCGACAAAGATACTCCACGAATGTAAAGTAACGGGTTTTATCTCCTAGTAGGGTATAAAATCATAGCTTGGGTTTTGGTGATATATTTGGCTTTTACAAGTAAAATTTTTTCACACACGACTTAATGGCTAATCAAATACTGCTGACAATGTTTTCATTACTTGGTGAGTTGATAAATGCAGTATTTCACTCAACCTTTTTAGTTTTCATGATTTTTTAAGAGTTTCCGAGGGTAACAATATTGCAGAATCTTTTACAAAGTTTTACAATTGTTAAGCCTTCCCATATTACCTTTCATTTATGGCAAATTCACATTTTTTTGTTCCATGAATTGTATAGCATTTCTTTGAGGTCAAAGAATCTTCCATCTGGGGAGGGTCTGACAAGTTTATGGTTTAGTATCAATCCTCCTTTTAAGGATATCAGCATTATGATATCAAATGTCTCATCTGCAAACCCAATATCAGGCAATGCACCACATCTAATAGTACATATTACTTCACATCGATTAACAGATCTTCCAAAAAAGTATAAGAAACTCAATCTTAGTTTGATTTCAGCAAAACTCTTCATGTTGAATTGGGGATTGATTATTCAAAAATAAATAAATACCAGCGTGTGATTCATTTCCTTGACCAAACTCGCATATTTTAAGGAATTTATCTTTCCAACCACAACAAGATGGGAGAAATACTTGGAGGCAATATTAATAATGCTTTATGGATTCAAACTTAGTTAAATTTTTAGTAACATTGTATGGGAGATCCATTCAACGAAATCTTATGCTACATGCTAAAGCATGGGTTATTCTCCATATGTATTTCCTTTGGGTTTACTCTGGGAATCTTTCTATGTAAATAAGAGTCAACTGTAATATCTGCCTTTGTGGATAAATGCATTCTTAAGCTTAGGTAACACAACTCTACAAGCACCAAATTCCTTAGAATTCTTGTTCGGTGTCAATTTACATGCAATGTCAAATTCATTGAAAGATTATTGCAGCATATTCATACAGACAGCATGTTGTCACTAAAATAACGTTTCTATGCCTAATGGGATTGGTTTCTGAAAATAAAATTATTTTCTGCCCAAATGTTGTGTCGGTATTCAATGCAATGATGCCAAATCTGAATTCATATAGGATCTTCTAAATACCCCCGAAAAATATTACCCTCAATCTAGTTTATCCAGTTATTAGTGCCCCGTTGCAGAGCTACTTATTTCCACTTTGATGTAAACTAACTTCATTTATGTAGCCATGTTACCTCGTTGCACCAACTATAAAGATTTTAGCAACACTTGCAGATCTATCTATTTGATACGCAGCTAGAAGAAGGGTATTTATTTTGAACAATCTATGTTATCCCTGTCTAGAAGCAAGAAATTAAATCAATGACAGTGGAGAAACTGTAATCATATGTTTATTGGATTAAGACTTAGCAAGAATATGGTCTTTATCTCAAGCCACGAGTATGTTTTGTTAACAAACTGAGATAACTATTTTTTTTATCTATTATATTTTTTTTGGCAAATACCTGGGGCTGAAAATCAACTACCTGAATAAATCAGAAACATTATAAAGAAACTCATAAAGAAAGTTGTGAGGTAATTGGTATCCAACCTCATGTCATTCCAGCTACTATTGTTACGTTTACTAAATATACTGGACATCAAATATACTCCGTTCCGAATCTATTATCATATCGTTATTCTTGCGCTGTTCTTATTATCATGACCCATTTTGATTTGATTTTGTTGGTTTAGCCACGAAGATATTACATTTTTTCCGCATATTAGTTGTCGCCGAACATGTCATTCCGTTTTTTGCGTTTATGGGGATATTCGTTTTCAAATATTAAATGTTACTTCTAAACACAGATTGGCGAGTATCTGTGCTCTCACTTTTGTCGGGTGTAGCAAAAGCTTAGCTCTTGGTTCCTGGATAAAATGAATAGATCCTTTCTGTATCTCTAGTTGTTTTCTTCAAGAATCGCTATATACACTACTAAGGATTTGCTGCGCATATATTCTCTAGCTTTCTGCTCAGATTCATCTAGAATTCGCCTTTCTTCTTTATGTCCTTACAGCGATATAATTCTAGAGCAAATCATTGGTGGCATGACAGCCTGTGAAGGTATAGCTCAGTTGGAAGCGCTATTTTCAAGGGTTTCCATCCCCTGGATATCTAGTTGTATAAACAGGTAGGTGTGTATGCCCCAAACTAACTACTTTAGTGCATGCTTCTTGTAGTTAAGACTTAACTATTATTTAATACTTACTTGTTTGCCGATATTTGTTCATATCAGACCTCCCATTTTGAGCCTTTTAATAATCAGTCTTAAGAAACCGGGAAACTATTTTGTTAGTGTTTAGACTGAGCTCTTGTAGCTAAAATGAACTTGAAGACATCATGCAAACTAGCAGTATATGGGTTTATATGCTACCACAAAATTAAGTAATATTTAAAAACGATTTGTAGCGCAAAACACAACAGATGATGATTAAGAACATGAACCTAATATTAATGTAGGCCAGTCGTCCACCCAGCTAGAACATCAAGATTAATTAGCATTAACACCAAAGTCCAAGTGCCAAGGAAACAACTCGCACTGTACAAAACAGTTCAGGATCTGCTCATGTCTTTAGAAGAACCTCGAAAGTAAAGATAGTGCATAGAATCAGGCCAGGTGTTAATTTAGAATGTATTACAAGCCTTTTTTAAGAAAGTGTAGTCCAAGAACTCTCTGTTCCTATTGAACAAGAAATAATTCAGTCGAATTTGGACTAGAATATCCATGAAAAAAAGAGGTACCAAGCGTAGTTAAAGCACAAACTAGGGGAAGATATTGTTCTTATAGTAGCAACTACTAACTTGCATCTCTCGTATATATTTGACCCTCCCAACAGTTCGCAACTACAAAGCGAATTCGCGGTGATAAAGTGAATACTATTGTTACCACTGCGACAAGTAATCCATTAAATTCTTGCTTTGCACATGGGGTTGCTCTTTGTCTTGCATTTATTTCGCTTTCTCAATTCTTGTCTCTTTGGGTCATATCTGCTTCAAAAAATATTACTAAACATGTGAAAACAAATGGAAGTAACTTCGAAATGTTTTCACACCACAGGTCCCAAAAGTGCGCCATATTTAATGGTTAAATTATTTTCTAATTAGAGTTTTTCACCTGTTAAGTGCTCTCAGGAATTAAGTATTCTGAACACTTTAAACATTTTTCGGATAGACGAATCTTGATATCTCAAATTTAAGGTGGATTTATGTACTCTAGTACTACTTATGTTTACTTGTTGAGGCTATGCCTATCCAAACAATATGAGGTAGTATGTTTCATTTAGTGCTGCCCCAGTACCTTCCTCTGCTTGAAACAAACCAAACACACAATAAGAAAAGATCTAACAAGCGTATAGAACACACAGCCTAACGAAAAGCGAGGCAAAATTTAAAACAAAGAGAAACAACATTCATTCCCCACTTCATTTCTGGAGAATTTCAAGAATCTGCAATTTTTCTAGTATGTTTTTGTCCCCTGCCTGCTTTTAATTAGGTCAGGCAAGGAAATACACTACAGTACACAGTCAAACCCTTTCCCATTCACAGTAATTCCCAGCTTCAGATAGGCTTCGGTCAAATAATTATTGCTGGCCATAAAAAACGAGTACAATACGACATTACCAAATGTACCAGATCTGCAGTTCTGTTTGAAATGAAACCGGGAACACGAACGTAGTCTGGTTCTTCACCAAACTTAAAACCAAACACTTAAGTATACGAGAAAGAGACGTTCATACAAAATATATGGGATACGAAGAACAAGCTGGACAACTAGTTTGGGGAGGTGATGGTAAAAAGGCTGCTGTAGGAGTTGTTCAGTTACCAGTTAGCTGGTTGTGAAATAATTATGCTCTTCACTTATATTGGTTACACGAAGTGGAATATATGATGTCTTTTCTTGAAGCTTTTATTGCGTGCAAATTCACAATATCACGCAGTTCTGATGTAAATTAATCCTGGAATTTACTATGGGAAATTTTACATTAACGTGATTTTTAAGGGAGAAAAAAGGTTCGCAATTCCAATACTGTGTTCCAATAACTTTTTATATATTTTATATATGACGACATATCTAAGAAGGTATACAACGATATTCATAATGGAACTTACCGGAATAAACGAAGTTTATGTAAGGTGTTATCGAAATATTACTAATATTCCGTGAAAAAATACAATATATAAGTAACCGTTTAGGAATAAATTAATTGTGCAAAAAATTTAAGAAGAAATTTGTTATTCTTTTATCCTCGAGTTATTTACTGCGTATATATTAACTGCAGCAAGATATTATTATATTCTAACACAAGTGTGGCCGCGTCGACTGGAATTAGTTTGTATCAAGTAGACGAAAAACCTCAATAGAGTGGAAGTAGGAAAAAAGTCAAAAGGGAGTAGTTTCTGTCTTGTTTTATGTTGCAGTGTACTTCTCTTTCTTCTTGCAGTTGCATACTATCTCCTGGGAGGTGAAGATGTGTTTGGAGACGATGAAGAGGGCATAGGTGAGTATGAATACTTTCGTTTGGAATATGAATATGACAACAACGAATATGAAGCTAGTGCCCCAGTAGAATATGAATATGAAAACAATGAGTATGAAACAAGTGGTCCTGTAGAATATGAGTATGAAACCAGTGCTCCTGTAGAATATGAATACGAAACCAGTGATCCTGTAGAATATGAGTATGATACTAGTGATCCACCTGTGGAATATGAGGGAGGTATTGAAAGTATTTGTGAGAATGTGCCTACAGGCATAGCAGTTCAAGCAAACCCTAGTGACTACATTTCCGTACTCTTTGTAGAAGAACCACCGTTAGAAGACTGTGTAGCGTTTCTGGAAGCTGCTGAAAGACTTTCTAATGCAGTTAGTCAGACTTCAAACAATCTAGGATTCACTCCAGACGAGGATTTTACCTTGCTAGACATGTGTGGAGTTGAAACAGACTCTAATCCTGCTGTTTTCCCAGCAGGTGTACTAATTGAGAATTTAGTTATTGCAGCTGTTTTAGAGGAAATTGATGGTGTAGGAAATACTTTAGCAGCAGTATTTTTTTATTTTTGTATAAATATAGGCTGGTCCATGTATATACAATACTCAAACACAACTTCCTTTACTTGGAATTATGTATTTTGATACTGCAGATACTGAATCAATTGCACAGAATGGTAAGTTGAACGATGTAGTTCTTCATGAGATGATGCATGTACTTGGATTTGGAGTTGCTTGGAACCCATTATTGAGCTCTACTGGAGAAGAAATTACTTCCTTTGATATTCTTGAGGATCCAGTATTTTCTTCAGATGGATCCGGAAATCTTGTTGTCAATGTTGATAATGAACCAAAATATACTGGAGCAGAAGGTGTTGCTGAGTTTGAGATACTAACTGGAGAAAGTGAAACATTTCTTCCGATCCAAGGTGTTCAAGTAAATGGAGTTGATGTTTTTGATGCAGAGTCAGGTGAAGGAACAGGAAGTATTGATTCACACATAGATAAAGATACCTTTCAAGATGCTCTAATGACTTTTGCTATTGATTTAGAAGGTGGAGAAAGTCCATTGAGCTCAATGGGCTTATCTATGTTGAGAGACATTGGGTACATTGTAGATACATCTGGAGCAGATCCCTATAGTTTAATTTCAGTTCAAAGTAAGGGAGGATCTAGTTTGAGAGGAAGTAAAAGCGGTACTATTGATTTGAAAGGTGATGTACTAGATTTAAAACCAAAGATGCTTGATATTGATTCATCTGGAGAGCTTAACTTTGAACGAAGTAATTCGGGAAGAAGAATAAATGAGTTAATAAGAAAACAATAATACTTTATACTTAAATGTTTTCTAAGTAGTTGCAAAACTTAAATTTAATTAAGAAGTTTATCAAAATTGTGATCTAACCTTATTATCAAAAACACTAATAAAAATGTATTTTACAAACTAGGAGAATCGTCAAAAAAAAGTGCGTTTCTATACTCTTGGCTAGCTTTAAACTTTGGTAAACTATCAGCTCGCAATAGTTGGATAATTTCATATTCGGCGTCTTCAAATATATTTCTGTCCAAATCTCCCGACAAAACTCTCTCAGTAATTACATTTCTGGTTTGATAAGAAATATTTAGTTCTCCAATAGATCCCACTCTAATAAATTTACTATATATAAAATCAACCAATTCATTTATTTTTCTTGGTTTCATATTTTTCAATTTTTCTACGTGTTGAATAAAAAGTAAATTCTCTGAGCAATATGTATTCCGCAAAAATATCTCAAACACTTTTACAGCCGTAGGATTACTCAATACAAACTCTAGAGTAACTCCATCACTACACGTATATTTTCCGTGTCCATCAAACGTTTTCAATATAAAATGCCATCCTAGAAAAAAGTGCATTATAAAGACACTAAAGTCTTGAAAACTATGCCCTACATGCCATAATATCTTATCCACTTCATGTCTTGCTACTACACTTATACTTAATGAAAAAATAGCTGCTAAGATTGGAGGTGGTACAGCAAACTTCAATAAATCAGTCAAGTATGATTTATTATATTTCGTTTCAATATAACTTGTGTACTTATATTTTATCAATAAAATTAACCCACTTCCTAAAACACTGTGAACTAGCATCACAATAGAAAATAAATTGAACCTCCATTTTTCAAGTAAACAATCATCTGCGGAAAACCAGTTATAACAAAGTGATCCTTCTGTAATTAGAATGAGAATCAATAAAATACTCCAACTAATGATATTCCGCATATAGAAATGTTTTCGTGTTGCTTGGAACTTTAAATGTTGTAGCGTATCCTCAGAAGCTACGGAAGTTGAATAAAAATTATTAGATTTTGCAACTGACTTGTCCGATGACTGATATCCTAATCTATTCTTACCAAAGAAAAGTATTAACTTTTTATTGTATCTTGATTTCATAGCTATGGTGACCAAACAGTTAATTTGTGGGATAAATGCACCAAACACCAAACTTAAGAAAAGTGTATTTGCCCTGCAGGAAGTTAGTATTGAGGATTCTCTTAAAATAAAACCAAGTTCGTATAATATATAAAAACCAAAGAACGTGTTTTGAACAATGTATATTGACCAAGATTTATCGGCAAGTGCTGGATGCCAAGATCTTCTCTTCCAGACAATAACACTAAGAAATATGCTGCTTAAGAACGTTAGCGAAAAAGCTATTTCAAACAGCTGAAGTTCATGGCTTATTCCTCCTTCAATCAGTTCTTCACAAGTACTTTCGTTTCGCATATTCTTTTTTGTTTTCGGTTTGGTCGTATTTTGCCGCTGTCCTTGAAGGGATATTTGTTGACAGCAAGCTCGGCTTCAAGAAAATACAGAGTAATATTTCAGTATTAATTTGCGTAAAAATAGGGATAGAATTTAACTGGTTTATTTTGGCGGGATATGATTACTTTAGGCATTGGATCTCAAAGTTTATTTCTTATCTGCTTAATTCCTTCTCAACTTTTACCATTGGTCAAATAATAATATCGGTATTGATATATTTCTAACGTTATATTAAGTATGTTCCATTACATTAATTGATATGATATCAATTTGTTGTTCTTAAGGGACATTAAAGAACACTGGGAAGTTGTTATACGACAAAAGACAATAAATAAAGAGAAAAAAAGAAATAATGCCCTAGGAAAATGAAAAAAAACATTTACTTAATACAAAACAAGCAGTTTAAGATGAAAGATCTAGATTACAACCTTGCTCACGGTTTAGTAGAAGTAAATATTATTTAATGAATGTCAAATGTAATTCTGGTAACTGATTTAATGATTCTTAAAGATTTTTAACAGTAGCTACCCTTAAACGAAAAATATGCAAAAATATTTTGATAAAGGTGACCATTGTTTTTTGCTTGTGTATAATGGAAAACTTAGAGGTAAACCACAAGTATAAAGTACGGAAGAAAGACCTGAGTCTCTTATAATCTGTAATCTATAGGACTTGAGACCTGAAGATACCTTCGGTTGATGTTGGGAGATTAATCACCGAAGAATTTCCTTGTAACAGAGTTTGCAGTGTTCGCTCACACTTCCATACGCTCCACTTCAAACTAGAGTTTCTCACTAAGTTTTCACCCCCGTGTGCATTATTTAACGATTATCAGATAACTCTTGAGAGAAGGCGATGCAATTATGTTGAAACTCGTCCTTGTTTTTAACCTACAAAAACATCTTGCGGTGGATAAAGACTAGACTCTAGAATATACTCTAAATTCACAGGAGAAATCCTTTGAACCCAGAATTTATGTTACATTAACGTTTACATCTTACCGAAATCTTCTTTTGTTCTTAGGTTATTACAAACCATTTCGGGAGAAAGTTAAAAATCAACTTGCTCTCGTGTTGGGGCTGTGAAATGAACTAAACTTTTTCAAAATTCTGGTCACAAGATTGTTTTTATCCAACATTTCGATACAGATTTAGTATCAAATGTTTAATTGTATTCAACACACCTCTCGCTAATTATTATCCATATGAATAGAGTTCAATAACAGGAAGTTTTACCGGTAGTTACCGTTTAACAATCTCGTTAAACTTATAATATCGGTATATCACTAAAAATATTTTGGGTAGCTTTATTCCCCAGCATTTTTGAATATTCACTAAAGTCCACTTGCTTTCCTATTTGAAGCCGAAACAAAAAAAAGCAATAGGAAACTGGGAAAATAATTGGTGTGTACGAGGAAAAGAAAACAAACTGAGCTGGAAGAATGGTGTTAAGTGGAGGAGAAACAGCATTAGCAGAAACAACATCCAAATTGGTTTGTGTAGCTTGCTGTAATTGTTCTCAGTTGATATGTACGACCACCTTTTTCCTTTTGAGAGAATTATTAAAGTGAACAGCTGCTCATCACGTCAACTGCAACCTGCTTAAGCACAGACTTATACCGTGTGTTTTTTCTATGTAAACAGGATAATTTGTGCCTTCAAATTATTACAAGATGAATAATGATTGTTTGTTTTATGGAAAGCAAGCAGTATACAGCATGAAAGAATATTGCTGAATAAGTATAAAGAAAAAAACGACCTAAAAGGTAAAAGTCTTAGCAAAGCTTATTTCAACAACATTTAAACTTATTTTAAGTTATTGTTTCTATGGATTTATCTTGCTCCAAAATTTTTTCGATACAACACGTGTTCAAGACTAAACAGGGCAACTTTCTCGGGTTTGAAGAATTAACGGTAGAAACGGGATTAACGGTAATCTCATAATTTATTAACGGTAAGCACTTTGATGCCATTCTTGTTGCCGTTAATTGCCATTTCTACCGTTTTCGAACCCTACTTGTGACAGAGAGAATACCTAGAAAAAAACAAGAGTTTCTAACAATTCTTCGAACAACTAAAGCTGGTAAACAGTTGTATTAATAGAAGCTATAGGATGTATGGTAATTTCTTCTCCATTTGCTAATACACATACAAACCATGGAATTATAATGGACGAGCACTTTTCTGATCCAAGCGAACAGAAAAAGTTCAACACGGTGTTTAACGAGCTGACAGCTAATAGGTCAACAAAAGGTCATCAAATTCTCAAAACACACCAGACCTTATCGGGCTTACTTCCTAGATCTTCTTTGTGAGACTTCTCGTAGATACCAATCTTCTTAGCCAGGTTCTGCTAGAGATGAAAATAAGAGTGTATAATTGTAAATGATATACTTATCCACCGTCACTTTGTTGTACATATAGACAACTAATAACAAAAGGTGATGTATATATTGTTTGAAGTATAACCAAATACTTACCCGCTACCTTAGTTGTCCAGATAATTTGAAGCACGTAGCCCGGGCACATGAATTCCCGCATATGTGAGTGACCAGAAACTAGCTACACTTCCTTGGTT
Organism: Labyrinthula sp. Ha; assembly: GCA_015227615.1. Lineage (NCBI taxonomy): Eukaryota > Bigyra > Labyrinthulida > Labyrinthulaceae > Labyrinthula > Labyrinthula sp. Ha. Next base: position 617,312 of record JAALGZ010000006.1, read on the forward strand.
AATTTATGGATTTATCTTCAGGGTTTCTAGAATATTCATATTCACAGCAATCTGACAAGGAAGACAGTATTTGATTAAATATCGCACTGATTTAGACCCAGATATTTCTGTTTCAGAAACTCTTGTTCTGAATTAAGAGAGTAGTTACCTTCTGATTGTAGCTTTAGCAGTTTCTTACTGCTAAATCCATTGCTTAGCAAGTTCCAGAATCCAATTCATAATCTTAAACTCAGTTCTTCAATATTTGCATATATATCTCACTAAGCTACACCATATTGAACAAAGCTAATCTATTAATAGATGACAATTCAGGTCTTCGAGTTTGCTTCGTCTCATTGATGGATCTAGGTATTGTCTTTCTTATCTTTAAAGATAAAGTAACACCCGTATTCAACCTCTAATCTAGTGTATTTAACTCTGAATACCTGCTTGTCCACTTTTTTGAACATTAATGCTCTTACAGCTTTCATTTTTACGAGAATCTAAATATATATAATACTACAACAAAATGTGATCATGCGAACATTTCAAATTATCTCAGAAATTTAGATGGATTTTACGTTATACAGCTTTCCATGCACGTGACCTATCTCTATTTGTATCATAGAAGTGTGACTAAGTAAATTCTGAGTCAATTGCAACCCACTTAATTTTCTTGTTTATGGAACAAAGAGAAGAAGATACATTCTATTTACTTAGATAATATTGGTAGTAATATGTAAAACCTGTTGGTACCAATTGTACTCTTTAGAGAGTAATAAACTGCTGGCAAACTATAACCTCGATTTTTTGGCAACGATTGGGACAACTGATATGCTTTCATGGAGTAAGTATTTCACAAACAATTCGGCATTATTTGTACCAATGTCGTTACCATATAACGTGAATTCAACATTTCCCGAAGTCACCACCAGCGAAGATATTTTCTTCAAGAACAGAAGCTGTTAATAACAACCTGCGATAAGAAAGTAATACAGTAGGTCAAACCCCGATTGGAGGTAAAATATGATGACATTGTTCTACAATTATTTTAATATAAAGTCTGAAACTTGATTTTTTAACAGTCTACAAAATATATATCATGTCTAGTACAATGCCTCAGCCAGGTTCTGTTGCTACATCTGCGCTTTGTAGAAAAAAAACATAATGAGCTTTTCTTTTATTTTCTTATTTGTTGAATTTTACTTTGGGCAGCAAGAAGTTGTAGCGATATTTTACAGGCTTCATGAATGAAATTAAAATTAATTTATATTCTGTTATTAAATATTTCATAGTTACTGTGGTTAATATTATCCAATCAGTAGCTCGTATGCCATATACAGCTGTGCTCAACGCGGCAACAAAATTCTTTCTCCGCAGAACGTCTCCTCTGGCGGTTTTGCAACGACATTCTTAAAGGCGATTGTTTCCGTAATCATGATCACCGGCATCTTAATAAACCCACATATTTTCCAGCTTGTAGTTACACCCGAAATTACCTCATACACAATATTCATGATTCCAAAAATTGATTATCTTAAGAAAGCAATTGACCACATAAAGATGCTTTACAACTGGTCGATATTTACAGATTCCAGATACTGTATCTACTTAGGTACCATCATCTCAAAAATCTTTTTACTTGCTGTGAAGGTCTTCTTGAAACCTTAATCCATTTCAGACCACTTTGTCTTCTTTGGGATAATCCCAGTTTAGATCAATCCTCCCTCCACGCTCTGGAAACTTCGTGCCAGAGTAAATCATCTTCCTAATTTTAGTATATTCACCAATGTTACGTTCTTTTAATGTTCCCCTCGCAATTACCTTTTACAGCTCTTTCTCAAACAATGAACGTGTAGAATTGCGATACAGAGCAACACTTAATACCCTAATGCCACTGTCAGCAATTCTTAGGGCTTAATCATTTTAAATTCCCCTGTTTTAATAAATAGTCCTTATTCTTTTTCACTTTTCCAAGTATTTTATCCCCATGATTGAACCTATTTTTGTTGGTTGCAAAGGAAAAATGTTTAGCAATATTTAATTTTATTTTATTGTTAACTTCAAACGAGAGATTCTTTCAGAGCTATATTTATTTCGTACCTTATCAGACCTTTGTAGTGTTAAAACTGTTTAACATGGCTAATTGCTTCATAAGAATACTGAGCTGCATAAAAAGTTCACTTAACCTTCCACTGGTTGCTCTCTGAGAATCCCCAATTTTCTTCTGAGCTATAATAGTTAGCCACCCCAAATTTAGTTGCGTTGCGCTGTCCATTGTTTTTTGCACATCGAAAATATCCGTTTGGAGGTTTTACCAATTACATTCTATTTTCGCTATAGGTATTATTTTTAGCTTATAATTATAAACAACTCAAAGATTTACACTTAGTCCCCTATCAAGTTTTCTCTAGTACTGTTTATTCAGGATTTCTACCCTTCGGAATTTTCCAAAAGTATGCAAAACTATATAAGTGCACATAGGAAGCTTAGACAAACTATGGATTTAAATATTTTGAATAATTTACTGGGGTCAATCAAATCAGGTGAAGTATTGGACTCTAGAGCCAAAAAAAACGATCCCCAACAACAACAACAACGCATGAAAAATGCTAAAGTAAATAAAATTTACTGTCCGTGTTAATGAATTTCAACTGAAGTGTTCTCACTAATAAAAGGTAAGATCTTTGTGGTGTATCTAAGATTGCTATCCCAACCCACCCCTACAATTTCATTTGTACAGAAGAAACAACTTTCTACTCTGAGTTTGTTGCATATTACCCACACGCTTCAATGTGCCACATCATTAGGTATTTAAGTAGGTTGTTATATGTTCACAGTTAAGAGGATAGCAACAAAAGAAAGATAAATATACACATTGGGCGGAGTGTGGTCACTATTCAAGTAATCAAATGGCACTGCACAGACTTCATGAAAGAGTTATAGGTTACTCAATATTTTCTAAGCTTTCTCTCATACATACATTGGGCTTAAAATAATACCTTATTGTAGTAGAAAGTTGGGTGACATCAAAATTTACTTCAGTATGAACCTCCAATCATCTTTCGTCTTCGCTGTATAATAGGATATCTTTTTTGTTCCATCTTAAAACACTTTATAATAACAGTTCATATTACTCGAGAAAAAACTGAGAACAAAAACACCTCAGCAACGAAATATTACACTTTAGACAATACTATTTGAGCGAAATATATATGACAAAATTAACTAACTGTGCCTATCAAGTATATTCTCATCAATCTTTATAAACTAGACAGCTTGAAGCTGTAGTTTTACATTCGAGTCAGTCAAAGCGACTAAAGGTTTAATTTGAAGAACATCACCCGAAAGATCAAACTTTTTGTACTTTTTCCCCTCAACTTACTGTTACCAGATTGCTTCTCAAGAGTAGGTAAAATATAATAGTCCGCAATAGTTGTATTCACCAAGTATCCAAGATCCCTTAAACTAGCTAGAGTAACTTTAGTCAATGGAGACTCTTCACCAGCTTCAACATCAAATGCAAAGGTCATCAAGGCATTGTAAAAAGTATCAACATCTAAATGAGCATCAATACTTCCTTGACCTTCTAATTCAACTGCATTGAATGCAACTTTACCATCTACTGTCACACCTTGAATAGGAACAAATTCTTCTTCTATATCGGTGAGCTCTTCAAATGCTTGGATACCTTGTTCTCCAATATATTTTGGTTGATTTGAATGAGTAACTCCAGTTACTAACCCCTCAGCATTAAATATAAACACAGGATCTTCAAGAAGGTTAGCTGTGGTTATTGCCTCTCCCTCAAAATCTAAAATAGATGTCCAAATAGATCCAAATCCAAGTACATGAAGCATTTCATGAAGAACGACGTCATTAAGCTTATTAAATTCAGATAAATCTGCTGTATCAGCACTATCAAATGTCATTTCACCAATCACAGGAAGCTCTGTATCAACATTAAATACACATGGTCCAGCCTATTTTTGAATAAAATAAAAAAAAATACTGCAGCAAGAGTTCCACCAGGTCCATCTTCTGGAGCAATTAGCACTCCAATAGTTAGACCAGAAAGATTTTCTCCTGCGGAAAACACAGTTATGGGATTTGCTGTTTCAGTTCCACAAAAGTCCTCCAGTGTTAAATCTTCATCTGTAACACCTAGATCACTTACAGTATCACCAACTGCAGATGATAACCGGGAGGCAGCAGAAACAAATGCAACACAATCATCAAATGTAGGGCGTTCCGCGAAAACAATGGCGATGTAATCAGTACTGTTGACTCTAACTTTTCTATTCTCTTGGATATTTTGACAAATTATTTCAACATATCCATTAATTTCTTCAAAAACATTATCATTAGAGTTGCTGTCACTACTTGAAGAAGAAGCAACAGTACCAGCAACAATCCCAACGACAGTAGCCGCAACAACTAGGATACACGCTACAAGTCCTTTGTTGATACTCTTCTTAGGAACCTCTTTGTGCTCGACTGCTTTTATTTTGTCAACTTGAACTCCTTTCTTTTGCATAGTTGCTTCGTTGTTTGCTTTTGTTGTTTCAAGCATTTTTTTATTTAGTATTTTTAATTAATATCATATTGATTGAAGATATGGTAAACCTATATTGCTGAATTTAACAAGACTAGTTGTAAATCGCGGTTTTAGGGATTGATCGGGTATATTGTGAAAATTAACAACCACACAAAAAGTTTATAAATTAATTATTATATTACACAAATAGTGATTGGGATATTTGAGAGCCTTGTACTCGTTTTCTTTTCTTTTTCAAGCATAGATATTTCAAAAACAGAAGGTATGAACACTTACAAAAGTAATAGACTAAAGAAAAAAACGTCACTCAAGTAAAGTAAAGGCTAAAGAAAGAAATTATGTAAGTAATGAATAGTCTGACATGAATCTATATTGCTGGTAAATCTCTTGGCGTTATTCAGGAATCAAACAGGGTGACCCAAGACTGAGTACAGAGGACAAATACAAAGCTCAAATATAGAAAAAGAAGTTTCAAAGTAAACCACCCGTGAGACCTGTTTCCACGTTTTTTGCTTTATACAGAAGGTTTTTGTAGCAAAAAGAGTACATGTAAATAAACTGTTTAATAATTATTTTATTTGGTAACTGGGAAACGGCTCTATGGGGCAATTAGGGTTTGATAGTTTCATATTTCTCTGCGCAGTTCTTATGATCAATGTGTATACTAAGCTTTTCCCTGATTACACGGATAAATTATTGTATTTCCATAACCTGAAATTTGCAAATGCAAGAATACTTTAACAAGCTGCAGCTTAGCTTGCTAAGCAAAAATAATATCAGGCAAGTTTTACATTTGCTTATCGAGTACTTTCCCTATTCACGTAACTACACTTTAAATCTTCTTCAAGTTCCTTTATGCACTTAGATTTCTAGAACTGCTTTAAAGTTATGGGAAATACGAAGCCTACAGTATACTGTACATTTACCTTCTTGATAATGTACTATTCTTCCTAATGAGTTGCTGATATCAAGATTTAGTTTTACTCTGCAGGGATAAGCATCGAGCAATATATGCAATTAGCATAACCAAAACGTAACTTCTGTTGTGCTGTTTGCTGTTTTATTCACTCGCCTTCAATGAATTGCCTAGCTTCAAAGAATCTTTTCTTGTTTTGCTGTCTCTATCGTTAACGCTTTCTCCAGAATAAACTCATAGCTAAAGCATCTTACTAAGTTAACCTTAATCTACCTTAGTATCTATTTATTTTGAATAATTTATAATACAACACACAAGAAAAAATCAGTTTATTCTTTAGCATTAATAAAACATATCTTCTATTAATTCTCATGTGACCATTACCTTAGAACAAATTCTACGCTAATTCCAAGCAATCTAACTAGATACAAGTTAGATTAGAGCATTAAAGAGATGGGCCCTACAATGATGACAGGCGTACGACTGTTGAAATCAAGAAGAACGATGAGCTCGTTATTGAATCCTATGTTCTTAGACCAATGTGGTAGTTTTTCCTTGCACTAACCCAATCTCCAATATTGTTAGAGTTTTAAAATGTTGATGTTGGAAACTAGGGAAGAAATCAGATACCAGTTAAGGGTAATTCTAAGCAGAGTAACGCTACATACAGAAACTATTTTATTTAGGTTCCAGTTTATCACAACTGTTGAATGTCTTATTAGGAAGCGACTCTCAAGCTAAATTAGGGAAATATCACTGGTTTAAACCAAAATATAAGAATCAATAAGAATGAATTACGAGTAGTTTCTTCCGGGCGAGTGCAGTTAATTTATAGTATGAATCTATAACTCTAATTCAAAGCAAATATGTTCGCAAGAACATCAGATACGAATAAAGAAATAAGTCAAGGACTTGATGTGAACTAACTTGATAGAGTTCTGATTTCTTTATTGTACTAGCATATTACATTTAATTTAATTTTAATATAATTGAAATCGAGTAATTGGTCAGCTGCGCTATTGGCTCTGTGCGAAAGGTTTTCAAATAACTACAGATAAACAATAAATGAAGAAAACTCGGTCTACCAGATCCATGTTATCAGCTCTTTATATTTATGGAAGCCGTCTACAAGGCATTGTTAGTCATGAGTTCACTACAGAACCAGCTATAGACTTTCTAGTAGTTTACAATGGTCAGTTGCATTTCACAAGGAAGTAACAAACTTTATGTCAACGAACTAGAGTGCTATGTACTATGCATACACATAGAGGTTGCTATGACAATGAAACGACAAATTTGGGCGACACACTTTGAATGATAGGGTAGAAAATGGTCGCAGCAGATAGTATTGAAACCTGCTAATTTTGTACAGCCCGAAATACTACTGTCGTGCTTAGTAATAGTCTCTTATTTGCAAGGGTTGCTTCTGCTCTCAGTAAGAATTTGATCTCCTTGAAGTCGTATTAAATGACACTGAACTTGTACACTTAATCTTAGAATTCACAAAAAAATATAAGACTGACTTCTAATGACAATAATCCTGATAATTTATAGGAAGGTATTAGAGGGGTCTGCGTGCAGATTAGGGTCAGACTTTACTGAACATTGCTAAAATTGAACACAACAGAGGTGTCACATATAGTTTTCGAGTCTGTAAAACCCGTTTGAAAATGTTCCGCGAATATTTTCTAAACAACTTTATACAAAGTAGATGCTTCTTATGTAGCACTGCGTTGGGATTATTGAAGAGAGAATAACAATGGATAGTAATCAATATGTGATATAAACTTTATTCTTAAACAAGACTGCAAATATAGTTCAAAAAGGGATAGACAATTTCTATCCATGCATGCACGTAACACGGTATGGATTGGTGTAATAGTGCATATTAAACACTCTGGCAAATGTTTAATCAAGATAATGAGTAAACTTCATACTTAAAATCACTGTAGGTCAACGAGTTCTTCATCAAGTTTGATGATAGCTTTCCCTAAGCATTTTAAATATAGTGTAGTTTTTAAGTAAGTGGATGGAATTAGATGTCAAAAGCATAAAGAAGCTTTCTCATATACAGCGATGCTTCTATATCGAGAGAGAAACATACTTTCTAAGACCGGACAGCCAAAGATCTACTATAAAAATAATTGAAGTACCAAGAATGAATCAAGCCCAAATACCTTATGATATATAGACCTGTGTACGTTGAGGTGGACTGCAGAGGAAATTAGTTTACCTCTTGTTACCGGGCTTTTCATCTTTGTGTTTAATTCTTAGGAATATGGTCATATTTATAAAGAATGAGCTTTAATTGTTAATCTTCTTTGTCAGGAGACGAACTGAGTGGAATAGTTTTGTATATCTTTATCTACTTTTTCTAGGTATTCTATGCCCTCTGATTATATGCAAGAAGACTAAAATATCTTGGTTTGGTTTATCAACTGGTTTCAGTTTATCAAGACTTTTAAATTCACCAAAAGTGAAGTAATTAATATTTGTACAATAGAAGGGTATTCTGGTAACCATATTGTGTGGGGGGGGCTAGTTGGATTCTACTTTCCTTTTGGCAATGATACTAGATGCAACGTCATTTCAGGCCTTTAATTTTGTTTCCGTTGGGATTCTTCTCTATATCTTTCGCTTACATTAACTCATTGATTGACCAATGGGGAAGAAGATTATAATTTTGAATTACATCATAGAATTATTTTCCATTTCCCATAAAGCTCTTGTACCTCTTTTTGTTAAGATTGTATCTAGGAACAAGGCTCAACTCAGTATATTTGAAATAAGACGTTTTTTAGATGAAAATTCAAATCTGAATCGAACCGGTTTGATATCTCATCTAAATTTCACATATTTATAAAAAAATATATATATGTGACAATGGCTTATAAAATCTTAGATCATGCTACGTGTTAAATTCATCTTTCTCCTTGGTCATCAAATTTAAGAATATAAGTTTTCCAGTAATACATCAATCAAAATTGTCTATAGTATACGTGTATATGGAAAATTTATCCCAATCTACCCTAGAGTAAAAATTGTTAATACATGCTGAATCATATGTTGCTTATTAGAATAATTTCTGTTGCCTTTATCGTTAAATTTTCATATTTTTGGACCCTCTTCTAGTCACTATGTTGTTTGAACCAGTAACATTAACTATTTATTTTATTTTTCTTTGAGAAGTATTGTCACATAACATAAAAAGATAGGTGGATTACAGTAGAATTATGAATGGGCAATGCAAATGGAAATTATCCTCTCTTCATAATGCTCAGAATAATATATACTGTCATGTAGTCTTCTAGAGTTTATTAACAGTCAAAGTTAACACAAGCTTATTTTTTTTACTGGTATTGAATATGCGAAGCCATTCGATATGTAGCTAAGGAAAGTACCTCTGTTATAAACGTAGCACGTTAATAATTTTTAATAGAGAGCAAAGAAAATTAACCCAGAGGTTCTAAACTCTTACAAAAAAAAATCCAAACGTTTACTAAATGTCGTGCTACTTGACTTCTATCACTAAGAGTAAATATGAGTTCTCGCATTACACCCCATAAACTTTACAGAAAATATTCTTAATTCAGCTAGATCGTTAATAGCACTTGATTATTAAGCCTAAGTATTATCCAACAAACCAAGGTATAGAAAAATAAACATTTATCTGTTGCGAAGAATTTATTGACCATTAAGCTGAAAATCTATTCTTATCTATATGTTCTTTCTCTTAGCTAAGAATCGCTGACTTCATTTAGAGTTACTTTCAAGTATAGAAACTGAGATGAAATAAAGTTTTTTCTCTTGAAAGTAAGTACTATAATCAATATTTTCTGACTTAAGTGTATCGGAATTTACAACGTATATTAAGAAACTCGAATAATAGTAACTGTCACAAGCGAAAATTCTCTTCCAAGAACTCCAGATCTGTACAAGTGTTTCCTACAAGATGAAGGCTGAAATATCTTACATTGTTCAGCAGAAATGTGGTAGAACAAGGAAGTAAGAACAGATTCCAAATTGATTTTACAATATTCCTATTGGATTTTTGACTGGGATAACATATGTTTTACTGGGTGCCAACACCGGCGAATCTACAAAAACTCAAAATAGAAATATAAAAATAGAAAAGGGTAAACGAAAATATAGAGTAATTAATGTTATATCAATAGTGTAAATATCTGTGAGGGGTCACGAGAAAATATGAAATATTAATTAATAGTATAGCCATATATGGACATTTATGGTGGTATATCACAAAATTATGCCGCCTTGTGAATATTCCTGACAGAAGGCACACATGCATGAAGTGAAAAGCTTAAGTTTTTTTAGAAAAAAAAGATAAATATACGAAATTCCAAAATTCTCTACATATGAAAATTTCTATTATAAATATTTTTGCAAATTTAGAGTAAAGAAGACTTCGCTAGAAGAAATATCTTGGTTATTGGTTTATTTGCACCTAGATATGATACAGAACTTAAAATTGATAGCAACTATGGGTAATTGCTATCATAAAATAATATTATTAAAATTCATTATTCTTAGCCCCAATAAATTATTTAAACATTGTACAAACACTTTCATGGCTGAAGAAATAACATAGAATGGACAAACGTTTCTTGCGCAGTAATTTTAACTTCCACTTTAACTTGATTGGAGATGTAGAAATGGTTTTCAAAGAGCTAAATGACTCTAACTTTATTTGCGGTCATGTCCTCTCTCGCTCCAGATTTGTCGTCTACTATTTAGTTTCGAGTGTTGCTCTGTTACTTGGGACTGTTCCCGTTATCTTAATGGAATTATACTGTTTTCATTTGAAGTGATCCGTGATGTTAGCCACTACTCTGGTCTTTCCTTTGACTTTTTATTTTACACGCTTCTATTTAATTGCATCTCTGTGAATACTACAAATACATCCCCTCTGTCACTGGACTAAATGGATATAATGTAAAGTACAACTTTTTATCTTCCTTGGACAACTACTTGCCAGGTATAGATTTGCATATCAACCTAAAGTTATGGCAAAATAACTTTTAATACTGTATTTGCGTCTATTGTAATAAACAAAGACCCTCTACTCGTTAAAAAATGATTTACACCATCAAAGAACTATAATTCATATATTTAACATAGAACTCTGTTTTAGAGACTATAATATAAGATCTAGATATTGATATTAATCTTAAGAGGTAAAAAGTATGGTTTATTCTTAAGGAAACTATAAGCGCATTCTTGTATATTTAAGAGACATAAATATCCCAACAAAAACTCATAAAAGAAGACCTAAATAAAAATTATTTAATAATTATATATCTATATAAAAATAATTCTCTTATTTCCCTTTCAATATTGAATAAAAGAGATGTTTCTGTTTGTTTCAACTGTATATAAAGCATTCTGATCCAAAGCATAGTGTATATAAGGTTATGAAGAAAGTGCAATTCTAGATTCTTAAGTTTTTCTAGATGAACGAAATTATTTTTTTATGTCTAATTTAAGATATTAGGTTCTTATTTAAGAATATTTATAACAGTTTGTAATTGAAATTATTGAATCTGAACACGTTAAGGTACCGTTATACCTTTTTCTCAGGTATACTTATATATTAAATGAGCTGTAGTAACCCGGAAATGCTGATTTATGCATAAATATTTCTTTTAGAAAAATGAAATCTATTTAAAGGTTTTAAATTATTCTTTCGCTGATGAGACTCAACTGATTGCTTGAAATAGATAAATATAAGATATAGAGCAAATGCTACTTAGCATTGATATGTCTATTGATATGTGCTAGAGAAAACAAGGTTAAAATGCCTCAAGAAACTATCATCAATAGTTGCGTTATTTAGTTTACGGTTCTTAGATTAACATAATATATGTTTCGCTTCATTATTATGGTCTATTCAAAGTTGTGTCATGGATTTTTTCTAGAAGGCAGCATATTGACTATAATACCTAAAATCCACTCTGCACATTCCTAGCAAGAATCAAATATAACAAAACTTTCTTAATTGCATTTATCTGTTTACAAATTCATAACAAAGAAAGAATATTTCAAGTATAATGAAGCCTGGATTAGTGAAAATGATGCTTACAGCTTTTATGTCATAGACCCTTCCTGAAATACAATTTGTTTGTTCTCATGTCAATTCCTTCTAAATATATATGTTTCTAACTGTGTTTCAGATAAGTGTCTTACCTCTTGCGATTACACTTCAGCAGCAAAAGTTACAGTAATGCAATAATGAAACAGACTTGGCCTACATCCTGCCTGCAATAATAAACCATAGTTTGGAACACTAATATCAAATGTATGAGAAAAAGGTACTCAGAAGCCCCAAACTAGAGTATTACAATACCTGAAATTTCTTAAGCTAAATATCCTCGCATTAAAGTAATAAAGGTGATACTACTATTTCCAAAATTACAAGTCCACATGGAAGAACAAACAAGCGCATATAACAGTCTATCAGGTGTCAAGGCGATTGTTAGGAAAAAAAATGCAATTTTATTCTGGTAATATTCTTTTTGCAAGCTATTGAGGATTTAATATTCCAAAAATTTGTAATCCCGACAACAGGGAGACGGGAATTTAGCATGTTTTCCTGAAAAATTAAGTCCTTACTGTTTGTTGTAAATTTTTCCTGTATAGTATTCAATCCATATTATTTGACTTTATTTTACTTCCAACTGAAGAATATGTTTGTAAATAGTTAAAACTGAGCAAAGAATCTCCTCAAATTTACTTTACCCTTTAGACATTACTATCTAGAATGAGTATATGAATAAGAAATCTATCTTTTCCTAAGAACTATACTATTACCTCCCTTAATCTACTTGACAGGATGGAAATTAACTTTTCCATTTACATCTCTCGAAGCAAGAAAAGGATTAATTTGAAGAACATCACCCGAAAGATCAAAGTTTTTTGTGCTTTTCCCCCTCAACTTAGCAGCAGATTTTTTCTCAAGTGTAGGTAGAACATACTCATCAGCAACAGAAACATCAACTTCATAACCCAAATCCTTCAAACTTGCTAAACTAACTTTTGTCAGTGGAGATTCTTTACCACCTTCTACATCAACAGCAAATGTCATCAGCGCATCTTGAAACGTATCTGTATCCAAATGAGAATCTATGCTTCCAATTCCTTCCTGTAGAAACGCATCAAACACTTGTTCTCCATCAACAGTTGTACCTTGAATAGGAACAAATTCTTCTTCTATACCGGTGAGCTCTTCAAATGCTTGGATACCTTGTTCTCCAATATATTTTGGTTGATTTGAAGGAGTAACTCCAGTTACTAACCCCTCAGCATTAAATATAAACACAGGATCTTCAAGAAGGTTAGCTGTGGTTATTGCCTCTCCCTCAAAATCTAAAATAGGTGTCCAAATAGATCCAAATCCAAGTACATGAAGCATTTCATGAAGAACGACGTCATTAAGCTTATTAAATTCAGATAAATCTGCTGTATCAGCACTATCAAATGTCATTTCACCAATCACAGGAAGCTCTGTATCAACATTAAATACACATGGTCCAGCCTATTTTTGAATAAAATAAAAAAAAATACTGCAGCAAGAGTTCCACCAGGTCCATCTTCTGGAGCAATTAGCACTCCAATAGTTAGACCAGAAAGATTTTCTCCTGCGGAAAACACAGTTATGGGATTTGCTGTTTCAGTTCCACAAAAGTCCTCCAGTGTTAAATCTTCATCTGTAACACCTAGATCACTTACAGTATCACCAACTGCAGATGATAACCGGGAGGCAGCAGAAACAAATGCAACACAATCATCAAATGTAGGGCGTTCCGCGAAAACAATGGCGATGTAATCAGTACTGTTGACTCTAACTTTTCTATTTTCTTGGATATTTTGACAAATTGTTTCAACATCTCCATTAAGTTCTCCAGATTCATTTTTACTGCTTGAACCACTAGAAATAGCAACTACTACAATCCCAATAACCGCAGCTGCGACAATAAGAAGACCAGCTACAAATCCAATATTCTTACTCTTCTTAGGAGCGTCTTCCAGTTGAACAACCTGAACTTCTTCTGGTTGTTTTTTTGTTGTTTCCATTATTTTGTTTGCTTTTGAACTAGCCAGTGTTTTGTACTTTTAGGTATGGCTCATTATTATTATTCTATTATGGGAGAAATAGTAAACCTAAATTGCCCAAAATTTGTCCCCGTTAATTGTATTTCGCGGCTCTTAATACTTGGCACTAGAAAAGTTAAGATTAAGAGTAATATAGTATCAATAGACGTGTACATATTAATTTACCCATATATTCAATTAGGTATATCCAGGGCCTTGTCCTTTAATTACTCCTAGGCCCGGTTCAGAGGTTACAAAGATGCAAATATTTACAGTGTCCAGGAAATAAAAGCCACTTTCCTGACGTCACACGTAGGCGCGTTTATCGGGATAATAAAAGCTTCTTGAGAAGGGTTTTACCTAAATATTTGTTTTGCGAGATAACGAGAGAAACCTTCTCGAGAGGAAATCATTTATGACCCAATATTGCCCAAATTTTCACATCCCAATTCCACTAACACTAACCAACAAATAAGAGTTATAAAGCCTAAAATACATCATTCAAGAGTTTCCCCTTTTTTAATTCTTATTATTTAGTCTGTTTTTTAATTTTCCTAACTTGACAAAAACAAAAAATACTGCACAAGTTAGCATGGTTAATTTATAATTATCATATGGAAATGACTCTATGTCTGCCCAAATATTGCTTCAAGCAATTTTAGATACATATTTGAGGAGCTCTCTGCAATAACTTTCAAGATAAGTCAAGTCAAATCACTTAAACGGATGATAACTTTCTCAAAACAGAACATATCTATTCACGATAACGAAAATTTTTCAGTATCTTCATATAGAAATGCTTGTATCTTGGCTTAAGCTCCTTTTCAGAAAGACTATAATACATTTTTGGAAAGATATTTTAATTTCTTATATACAAAAAAAAGTAGTTTAACTTTTTAAAAGTTAATCCTGAGTTATGTGCGTTTCATTATCCGAATATCAAGGCAAGATTAGCATAGGAAGATTTTCCTCAGTAAAAGTTATTTTTCTCAGTTAATACCTTGTCTTTTTAAACCAAATAAAATTTTAAAAGACCTTAAATAGTAATTCTCAGGATAATGTAACTTTTTTATTTTCTTTTACTTCGAAGTACCAGGGTTAAACTACGTATTTCTATATTTGAAAAATATTGATCAATTTCAAGTCATAATTTTGTTTCTCTTGTATCTTACTTAATTTTTATGTAAAACACTATTGTAACCTATAATACGTATCTAAAAAACTTTTCTAATAACTGGCCTTTAGATTTTTTTGTGCTTGAGACCTGAAAAGATAGTTTTCTTCTCTGTTCTTTTCACTTCATCCTATATTTTAGGTGAATTTGTCAATAATTGCAAAGATCACTTCTGAATGAATTTTTTGAGTTATGAAAAATAAAACATAGTTTTGGAAAACTCTTTCAAATATCTTTTTAGCCATATAAGATAATATAGGATATGAAAAGAATGAATTCATGTATAACGCGAAATATCACCAAAAATATAGCTCATTCATTTTATATCGATCAGAAAACAATGAAGAAAAAGGTTACACCACCTCTGTAAATTGTCAACGTTAGCTATTATATTCAAATTTTACCTGGTAGTAAACAATAATATTTTATGGTCTTTGTTATTAAGGGGTTGTGAAAACTTTATCAGTGATTTTTCCAAAAATGCAGTATAATGGCCATATATTCGACAATACGTTTTCAACTCTTCTACAAAGCTCAAAACATATTGCAAACTGAACCTAGTACTTGCTAACATAAAAATTTAGAGGATTAAAATAATATAAAGTATAAAAACACAATGATTAGTGAAAATAAAGCATATAGTATTTGTTAGTTTTTGACATGAAATCTTCCTCAAATACAATATTATTACCCACAATGTATTTCACATTACAAAAATCTTTTCAACCATGTATTTTGTCAGGGTATTTAATAAGTATGAGTACTTTAAACCCTAAAAAAGGCTAATTTTAAGGGTCCTTTTCAGTAAGTTTAGAGATCTCTAAAAAACATACATTCAAACGTAATATCATGAAGAACAACTCTATAGATGATCTGATTCTTCTCATACCCTAAGAATAAACAATACCTAACTTCTCAAACCTTTTCTCAGGATATATTTTCTCTAGTTAACTGTAACTGAGATAAATTTCACTCAGAAAAGTCAAATGTTGAAAGTTTGCACAACTGAAAATGCGAAATCACTCAGTTTTGCTATAATCCTGTACATTTTGTACTAGAAAGTTCACAGTAATGAAACATAAAGTCTGTGAAAATTTGAATAGTAAGCTATGTTTTCTCGCGTATTTTTTTTTTAGGAAAAGCCGATATTGACGTAAATGCTGTTTTTATCAAGTTCAATCCGTGTAATACCTCGAGAAATACTCATCTAGAGCCCAAACAGACCTTACCAGTCAAAAGAACGGGTGAATTTAGGTCTAGAAACAAAATTGTTTGAGAATTGGTGTTTTCTGTATAGACTTCCTAACAATGTATCCTATTTCGAGGATCTCAGAAACTCTGAAAAAGGATACCCTTAAATGTCAAATATTCCTGAATGGGTGATACCAAGTAAGATAACAGCCTGAGAAATGGTAGTGACTCAGAGGTATGAATGACTTAGGGTTTCTCTGATTTTTGTTCGACGAAACTCCAAGAGCTTCCCTATTAATCTCTACAGTAGTTTTTTTGGCTTAATTAAACTTTACTCCAAAGTCAACTTTAAAATAGCTAAAACTGAACTTTTAATGGGACAAACATCAAAAATCTTTACTCCAACCTTATTTAAGATTAGTTTACAGTAACTTAGAGGAGAAAAAAACAAAGTTTGATGTTGTTATTGGTTTTAATTTTGCAAATCTCTGTCATATTATTGCAAGTTAATATAGAAAAATACTTGTTTTTTTTACTTTTACAAATGATAAATATTTAATCACACATATAAAATGGCATGGAGAATATCAGTATAAATTAACGAATATCTACGTTTTTAGTTTTTGAAACAAGGCGTATTGTAGTCGTTTCTCTGACGTATTTATGGAAAACAAGTGATATTTTTGTTTTTACAAGTTAAATACCTTGCTCTTGTTTTTATAAAACTTGGTTGGTATCATCTTAAAAAATAAATGTACTAATTTTTAATGGAGGTATTTATATGTTCCAACTCTAAGCTTAACCTATTTAAAAACTCTCCTACTTTTTGATATGTTGATATTTCACTTATACTCCAGTAAACTCAATATTACATTACCGCGAATCAAATAAAACCAACACAAATCAAGAAATAAGCAAGAGATCTCCGTATTCGCAGACAACTCAGTGAAGATTGAGCGAGTGGATGGCCAAACAGATGGAAATGTTGAAGATATGCCTAGACTCAAAATGATGAATAATGCTTCACTGTTGTAAAACCTTTGTCAACTATATTCTCGTGCGCATGGAAAGGTGCAGATTTACACAAGCATTGGAAGGATATAAGTGAGCATAAGTCCATAGAGAAATCTAGATTTATATGCCGCTGAAAAGGAAGAAACATATTTGAACGTGGGGAGAATCATCTAGAAAACCACCTCATGTGTTCCAGGTTGCAGAAACTGTTTTCAAGATGTTGAAACAGTAAGATTAGGATCAATCAAGTGTTATTAATTAAGTATCACGTTTAGGAAAAGCTGAACCAGCCAAACGGTTCTTACAATATACCAGTAAAAGATGTAAAAGGAAAGCTTTAAATTGTGCCTGATGAAATCAAAATTAACACTTTCAAGTTGAGAAAGAAAATCTTCGTAGGACAGTCTAGCTTTATCAGTAGCGAAAGAGAATTTTTTGTTGCAAAGGTCGAGTATAATGGGAAGGTGTCACTTCAAGATGATACGTTCATACTGAGGTGCGACTTGAGAAACTGGAGAGTTTTGTTAAAGAATTAACAGGTTAACTTAAGTAATAATTGTTTAGCTTATTAGTCTATTTTCAGGGTTCTTATCCTTCAGGTTTCTTCTTCTTTTCACTCTAACTTCAACAACATAAAAAAAAAATTAAAAGTACAAGTGTTGTAAAATTCACTTGAGCAAGCAAAGTATTCTTTAAACTTTAACCTCAACAAACCCTAAAAAATGAACAAGGCAAGTGAATAATTACATTATTTAGCGTTTAGTTTTCACACGTTTTGTCAGTTTGTCGTATTTCTGTTTTTTGTTTGGTACCAAAATTTTTTATGAAGTGTTGGCGTAGGAGACGAAATTCCATTTACCCAAAAATATTTCTCTCGTTAAGCTCTCGTTATCTCGCGAGAGTTTCTCGAGAAGCTCTCGTTAAGACTCTCTCGTTAAACACGCCTAGTCACACGATGAGGGACACCACGGATTTACAGCGATTATAGAGATAATTGCTTCGAATGACCAAATGAATTTAGTAACTTCTTTCTATTTATCCAAGATTTGAAAAGGTGGTTTAAGGTGGAAGACACAAAGTTAGAACATCTATACCAAACAATGTTAATACTTACTAAAATTTTTGACTTGGACAACTGCAAAAAGATAGAGTTTTCTGAAAAGCTATTATGCCAAATTTTATGAAATCAAGCTTTTTTGATGCTTAGATGGAAAGACCCCATCCAGGAAGCAACTTTAGAAAGATCTGTCAACGTGTCCAGTTAACTTTACTTAACGAAATCATAGTCAAGCCCCAGGCAACACAATATACTGATCTATGCCTTCGAAGATTCAACCAAAGTAAAGATTCAATTCGAGAAACATCCTAGTAGCTATATATCTAGGATCATTGGAGATATATATTCAGACGTTTGGAACCATAGTTATGTAGCTACGTATAGAGCTCAAAAAATTGCGAGATCTTTGCTCATTAAGATACATCTGAGAATGACGCAAAGAGACAACCTTAATGAAATGAGAATAATAAACTCTTCATATGTTACAGTTAAAGCATCCAAGCGACTTCTCATAGTGAAAGAAACTAGTAAGTTAGGCTCGATTGACTTTGTTTTTCAAAGTGTCTTTACCTTAAGACTTAAGCTGCCTGCGTTATTGACGTTTTCCCTTGGTGGAAAAGAAAAAATTTCCTGATAAAACGTAGGCTGTAAAGAAGTAAAGATCATCCGAAGTTGTAGCTACAGTGTGCAAGTTAAGTATGTCTGGTTTTCTATGCTGAATCAAACATTTTCCTAAGATAATAAGAAGCGCTTAAAGCAAGACTTCATGAATTAGACACCTATGTCAGCAAGAAAAGCTCTGACTCTATCAATTTAAATGTGTTTAACGTACTTTAGACTGCAAAAAAATAACTTTCATATAATCAACCCGTGCTTTGAGACATGCATGGGAGTTATGAAAGTAATTGGTACTTCAGGTACAAAACGTAGTGCTCTAGTGTATCTATAACGAGAACCTTAAAATTTGGAAGTAATTGCTACTAGTATGCTTATTTTAGTATGTTGGGATCGTGTCTTCTCACTCTAGAGTTGTTAACTTCTCGCAGCATTTCCAACGAAATATTACTTTGGAAAGTAAAGATTTATTAAAATAAATACCTAGAAACAAGCTATCATACAAGGTTTGAAATATAACAGCAGCAGCATGGCAAAATTACCATGGCTCTAAGTAACCAAAATTGAAGAGCTAAAATGAACTTAGGTAACAATATCCATCTATTTTGGCAAATTGTTACTCCGGCTGCTGAAAATGTGCCAAGATTGATCCTGAGCACACAGAAGTACCAAAAAAATATATTGCCAACATTGTGAGAACAGAAACTTAACGAAACTGTGAGGTTCTGAACATAATGACAGGTGTTTCGGCTACTTTGAAGAAACTTAGTTATAACATGAAAACTTGGTTGGAAATTGGATTTCCTAACGAGCTCTTTATTGTGAGAGTTCTAAGTAATTTTGGTTACAAAGTTAAGCCTGTTTCTCGAATAACCATAATGGAAACGTCGCTTACAAAGAAAAAATATCGTTGATTTATATAGTAGGCTTAGCTAAACTAGTTTTTCTACGCGTATCCCCATTTCTCCATCGAACATTTTTGGAATGCATCTATTGAGGCTAAGTAATTGGCAAATGATGGGAGAAAAGGTACTAAAGACGATACATGAGAAATAGCATATGAAATATAGTTAAAATGTGAGAATAGAGCTGCAGAGTGGATTCATACTGAGGATCTATTCCAATTAACAGGTAATTGTACGGGTCACTTATTGGGTCCTGGTTAATCTCGAGTCCATATTAAGGGAGAAATCACTAAGGATGTAAGAACCCATCGAGCAATCTAGAGTTACCTTTGAATCCTTTCCGAAAAGTTTTAGAACAGATTAAAGGACGTAAAGTAGCGGCTTAGGCGCTCTATTTAAATCAAAGAGCTATTGTTAACTACAGAGTAAATTTTAATGAATTTGCTTCATCTTGTAGAGGATACTCCAAAGGTTCCAATCAGTGCCTGTCTGGAAAATTTTAGTTTCAGGGCTAAGTTTTCAGAATTCATAATTCCTGAATGCAATATTTGCTCATACTGCACTCTATGTGAGTTAAAGTGTTAATATTGAGGTAATGCTATCGAACAAAGTTTGTACTCTACGAACTCTTAAGACTATACCCACTAGGTTGGTTATTTCTAGAACAAAAGAAAGACTATAAGACATGCATATTCAGGTTTCCTTTACATAAACAATCGACATTAATGATACCAAGGGACGTAAAGTATTTGCTAAGGTTCTTGTCATCGTGGATCGCTTCATGCACATCACCCACGTTCAACTGCATTGTACTTACCACCTAGAATATTGATGCCGTGTCGGGTGGATTCAAGAGTTTTCCTCTATCCTAGCCATTGTGGTGATGACCAACAGAGGTACAACACTCGAGGAAGCTCAAAGAATCTAAAAGCCATATTCATCAAGGTTTAAGCCCTCTAACAAAACTTATTTTTCCAGAAACTCTATCTTCCTTAGACAAGGACTTTGGAGATTCTACCTCCATGTAGTCAAAGCTCGAGCCCCAAGCTATTCTAGTTAACCTCCTTCACGCTCTCCTTTGAGAAATGAGGAAAACATTATAAATACACTATATATGTCACTCTCACACATGCTAAGAGAAACATAACATACCATATATGACATCTTGTCCACTGTGGTTTTACTTTTTCTCTTAGTGAAATTCATTTATAGAACTAGAGTTCTTGTGGCGAAACACAAAAATAAATTATAGCGTATTGAAAAGCATATAAGTGGTACGAACTCTGGATTCAGCATAAAGCACTTATAATAGGAGCATCCCGTACTCTTTCATAAGTTTAGAGTGTTAACTAGGAAAGATTTTTAAGTATATAATTAGAGTAAATACTTGCTTGGTGACAAAATAATGAATACTAGCAATTACAATATGAAGACTTTCAAAATAATTAGAATGCTTTGTTAAGAAAAAAGAAGATTTAGTGGCGTGGCATGTGTTGAGTTACCATATCTTTTCAATTTACATAGCTCAAACTAAAACAATCCTGGAAGCTTAAATATATACTTCATTGCTGCTTCTATCGACTATTTTTTTTAAACTGACTCAGAAGTCTTATTCTGATGACCAAGTTAATTATATTCATGAAATGATTTGTTGTTGAGCTAAATACTTCCACTAATTAACTCTGAGATTACGTTCATGTAACTTAGCGTAAGATCCCTGAGTTTATTAAATCTTGAATCTCGCGTTCAGATTTCTATTTAGTGCTCTATACTTCTTTTTGAGAAAGGCGTTTTACAAGGAACCCAGATGGAAGTGTAGATGATGGTGGAAACTCCGTAAGAGTAAAGATAAGGGAAAATATATGGGTGATATTCCAGACAGTGATGCTCAAATCTGGCCATCCACTAATATCCGATATCCTCATTCCGACCACCATACGTCCCCACACGAAATTATTAGTGACAGGTTACGTGGAGAAATTGCTGCCAGGAGCCCACAAATTTTTCAAAAAATTTGCTTTGTGTCCAATCTGGCCATCGCAAAACCGTTAAAATAAAAGTTAAAAACCACAATTTCGGAAAAAAATGAGCATTGATTTGACAAAGTCTGCCGCAGAAATGATCCATGACGCCGCTTCGGGACGAGATCAGACCCTTTTTGCAGTAATTAAACAGAATTTTGACGTTGAAAAAGCCGAATTAACAAAGAAAGCGCACGTATTCAAGCTTGCTTGCAGACATTGCCCAAGAAAGATGACTTGGTGGAGTAAAAAAGGTTATACTGGTCTCGTGGAACACCTGAAAGGCACTTAGACGAAGAAACTATCAAAAAACTAAAAGAAGAACATGGAAGAAAGCGCAGAAGAAAAAGCAAAGACATTCTGGAGTTTATGAACTTTGAAAAATCTGATGTTTTCAATAAATCTATATGTAAACTTTTGCTAACGGAGAATATGCCCTTGAGCTTGTTGAGATCCGAAGAGTTTAAGAATATAAAGAACGCGAATGACCTCGTTAGTAAGAACACGATGAGAACTTATATGAAGCGCATGAAACACCTTTTTATAGAAAAGATCAAACAAGAAGTGGATTTAGAATTATTTTGTTTAGTCATCGATGGTTGGGCTCACCAAGGTTACAGTTTTAATGGTGTCTATTTATGCTTTGACAAGATGAAGAAGATGAGGTTTCACCTTCTTGGAGTGTTTCCTTTAGAAAAAGAAACCCAGAAAGCAAGTGACATTGTTCCTTTCCTGAAGAATTTGATGAACAAGTTTGGTCTTGATGAATCACTGCTGGTTGCTATTGTTGCCGACAACACAAACACGAACAAACAAGTTTGCAGAGATCTTGGAACGCAGTTTGGGGGTTGTCTTAGCCATCGTGTGGCTCTAGGTGTTAAAGCATTTATCAAATCTGAAACACTGTTAGACGAAGCTTTAGACAAAGTGCAGTTGCTTTTTCGCAAGGTCAAGAAGTCAAAGAAATTAACAGCAGCTATTAGAAAATATACGGATAAAGTTGTTATTCTTCCAAATGTGACGCGTTGGAGTGGAAAATTTCTTATGATGAAAAGGTACCTTGAGATTTGGATGTTCTGTGCGCAGCTTGAAGATGATGAAGTTAGTGGTCTTATTCTGGGAGAGAATGAAAGAAAAACTCTAAGAAAACATGTTAAGTTTTTTGCTACCTGTGACCGCTACATAGTTGCTCTTCAAAATTCAAAGCTTAACCTTGGTCAAGCAAAAAAAAGTTGTTAGAAACCTCTTGAGTGATGTCAATAATAATTATTCTTTGTTGAAGTACTTAGAAGATGATGCAGATATTTTGGCTGAGTTTGGTGCCTTTGAAACTAGAGTGTTTAAAGTTTATTGGGAGGAAGAAAATAAGCTTGATGAAGGAGAAAGAACAGCTTTGACCAGATTAGTAAAAGATCCTTCTGAAGAAGAAGCGAAGACTCCACCTGGTGGTTCTATGGCTGCAGAGGTCTTTTCTCAGTTAAGAAAAAGCAAAAAGAAGAGTGCATTCGCAGATGTGAGCTTCATTCCGGCGACTTCGTGCACTGTAGAAAGATTGTTTAGCCAGTGCAAGCTGATTTTTAGTGACAATAGAAATAGGATGAAGCCTACAACTTTAAACAGACTTGCATTTCTGAAGATGAATAAAGATGAGTTGATGGATCACGACATTTATGTTGCTATGAAAAAGAAAATTCCAGGTTTCGATGAGAAGGAAGGAGAAGAGATGGAGGAACAGATGGAGGAAGAGAATGAAGAAGAAGAAAGGGAAGAATTGACACTTGAGGGAATTCGTTTCTGTGACAAGGAGGTGCATAGCGATGACGAAGCTTAACCTTTAAGGGTTATAAATAAGTTTTATCTTTTCTTCATATAAATATATATAAAAGCAACGATATTGTGGAAAATTATTTTTGCGAGCGGTCGCGGGGACGCCGCAAATTTCCACCCCCCTCGCGTCCCCAGTATTTTTTTCTTATCGTTAAGCGTCCCCACAGACTTCCACCGAAATTCTTTAACCGTAAAAACCCGCAAAAAATTTTTGAGCATCACTGATTCCAGATGACAACAATGTAGGTGCAGATATCTAGTCAGTATGTGTAGTATCTACTACTAGTTAACAAGGAAATATAAAAGGTTACCGAAATATTTAGGGGTTGAGGTCTGATGATATCAAATACTAATTGAACTAAGAGAATTATTGTTTTATCATGATCTATTGTTTTTTTCTTTTTTCGAGACAAATATCTCAAATTTGTTACATTCAAATTTGAGTCCTAGGCCCATTATTTATAGAAAGCTGTTAATTCTTGTATAAAAAAATATGTAAGCCTATTCGCCTTCTACTTTCCCCTACTTTATTTCATAGCCATGATTCTCTACTAAGCAACTCTTTCTTCAATTGAATCAGTTATATTCCTGAATATTTGAACATTTAAGTCGGTTTACATCTATACATTTTGTAAAGATAAAACCAGGCTGTCAACAAGGAATCTATCGTCTTGGCCCTTAGCTTGTTTGCGATATCTGAAAGGGGTTGTTCTCAATGAGTCAGAATCCATGATACTTATTAGAGCGAGAGTTATTTTTCTGCTCCTCTCCTATACCGAATGTTTCACTTGCCCAATTCTTATTTCTTTTTGATATGATACGTGATTCACAATAATCTACATTTCCTTCTGGGGAAGTTTGTTTTTCCCATACCATAAGGAATTTCATTGTGATTTTCAGCTGCAATTGAAGATTTTCTCAAGAAATTCTTATCATTAACGGGACATAAATAAGAGTATCTTGTGCACAGGTCTTTATACTTCTTTATCTACATCCCCAATAACATCAATGTATTTCTTTCAGTATGGGTATCATTGCTTGAGCTTTATTGATTTTTTTGTTTTTATTTATTGTTTGATCATTGAATCATGAATTAAGTTTTGAACAAGTCTAAAGATGAATCCAAATTGTAGTGGGGCCGACAGTTGGACACCTAAGGTGCTCCTAAGAATTGGAAAATGCAAACCAAGAACTGTCCAAAAGACTTCGAAGCTTTCTCTTCGTAGAAAAAGCGTCAAAAAAAATAGACGCAATCAGATAGTGTTGCGTGTCTTAACTATACTTGAGGCAGCTAACGACCTCTTTCTATCAATAGGCTTTGTAAGAGACAAGAATCCACCTGAAAACTTCAGGAACAGAGATAAAATCATCCTAAAACCCTGAATCCTAACAGTAGCACTAACAACTATCATATCCAGTACTTACAATACACTTGGAAATAGCTTTTGCTTTGACTTGAGTATCATCTATAAGAAACAAACTTTTCTCCTAAAAGAAGAAAATTTGGCTATTCATCACTCTTGGTCATCAATATCTCGTGCAAAAAACAATCAACAGTAATGTATGACTAAGATAACTAAAAAGAGACAACTTTTATTTACTTTTACGTAACGATCGAGGTTTCGAAACCGGGAATTGGGTTTAAACATATTCATGTTCAACCAATGAATGATAAATTAAGTCTAACAGTTTCCGTTGCATTATTTACGACAGATCCCACTTAGAGGGAAGAAACCAGTTTTAGAGTATTCACCATGTAAGTTCAACTCAAATAATCCTATCAAATAACTTTTATTAAACCGACATATAAGGAACCTTAGTTATATAAGATTAAAATTAGTTATACAAAAAAATGAGAAAGGTTCTCATATGTTAAGGGGCTACAGCCAAATTTTTCACCGAATACAAAAAAAATTCTAAAGGGTTACTTAGAAAAGTTGATTCGATTAGCTTCGTTCCCACTAAGACATTTTTACATGTAACAAAAATCTCAAAATCAAATTAGAGACTACATTAATGGCTAAGTCAAGGATAAATGTAACACAAAAACTATTACTAATTAGAGACATATTGTTGTACCATAATAGATCCATATCTTTGTTCTTATCTGTCGTCGCCTTCTTTTCTAATGTATTATTTTACGGTAGGATTTGGTATTAGCGTCAATATCAAGACTGTAGCAACGGCAACCTATGACAATGTCGACTAAATTTATAACAATTAACTATGATACAAATCCTCTTTCTAAGTTTCTGGGCATAGGAATAGTAACGAGGGACTATGAACGTGAGCCCCCAACGTTTTTTTACTGAAAAAACTCATCATTCGGCTTCAACAAACACATTGGATCTAGACTTCATCCTAATTTCTGATACTCAGAGGTACAGGTCAGAGGTTGAGCTTAGGCTTTCGTGTTGTGCTGAAAGATTACTATCGAAAAATATTTTTGGGAAATTTCTATTACTGTGCTCGTTGAGAACTAGCTTAACGGGTTGGGAGTTAACGACAATGTTTTTGAGGAAGCTTTTTTCCTTATGATTTTTGGCACTAAAATAATCTCCGATGTAGTATTCTTATCGAAAATTATGTCTTAGTAAAGTATTGTGAGCAATTTTTCTGTGAATTAACACTATAGTATGCCCTTCTGCACACATGCTTGACATATTCGTCGCACAATTCAATTACGTAAAGGTCCCAAGAACCAGTAGGTAACCAATTTTGAAGTTTCTGCACCCAAATTTTGGTTTGTTTTAGCACATCAATATTCTTCATTTCGGTTAGTAGTCACCTTTGTTTTTCACACGAAGAACCTGGTGTTAGTTTTGGTGAAACTTGCATGGTTTTGGTTTCAAGTAGGCACATATAATTTAGAATTTGGAATATTCCCCAAAGTACTGAAAGGTACCGGTAGTTGTTCTAGTTATCGGGTTTCTAATTTGTTTTTCCGATATTTTTGTCCATAGAGAAGCCTTGAATTTTGCTACCCGGAATAGCAATTGGGGTCTTGAACGGAAACGAAATGGAACATACCATAAAATATGTTTGGATAAACTATCCTAGCTAGAAATTAAGTGGGGAAAATTACCGTTACTATAACAGACCATTTGATTGAAACTTCATTGAAATGTTTCATACAGATTTCGTCTACACCAAGAAGACCCGAGCAGCTTTTAAACGATAGGAAAAAAAAATTGTAAACAAAATGGGTGAACAAATAAAAAGTTTTTTGTCTGGTGGGTTTGGTGGTATGTCGCTAGTATTTGTGGGACATCCTTTTGATACAATAAAAGTTCGTCTTCAAACAAGCAACGAATACACCGGAGTTATAGATTGTTTCAAAAAAACAGTAGCGAAAGATGGATACAAAGGATTATACAGAGGTATGGCAGCTCCACTTCTTGGTATTACACCTATATTTGCCGTCTACTTTTGGGGATTTGACCTTGGAAAAGATATTGCAAGAAAAATAGAAGGAAAAAGTGCAGATGAACCACTGAGTACTCTCGGAATTGGTTTTGCCGGTGGATTCTCAGCTATTCCAGGAACTGTAGAGTTCCTTAATTTATTATTTATTAGGCTGTTATGGTTCCTGGGGATAGAATTAAAGTTATTTTACAAATCCAAGGTCAATCTGATGCACCACCAAAATATAATGGACCAATAGATTGTCTTAAGAAACTATTTAGAGAAGAAGGTATACGTGGTTTATATAAAGGAACAGCTTTAACTTTATTAAGAGATGCACCTGGATCTGTTGCATATTATGGAGCATATGAAATAATGAAAAATGGATTAACTAAAGAAGGAGAAACAGCAAGCACAGGAGTAATATTATTTTGTGGTGGTATGGCTGGAGTGCTTAATTGGTTAGTTGCTGTTCCACCAGATGTATTAAAGAGTAGATATCAAACGGCACCAGAAGGAACTTATCCAGGAGGATTTAGACAAGTTGCTACTGAACTAATTCAAAAAGAAGGGTTTCGAAGTTTGTATAGAGGAGTTGGTGCTGCTATGATTAGAGCGTTTCCAGCAAATGCTGCATGTTTTTTTGGAGTGGAAACGAGTAAAAAAATATTGAACGCTCTTTTCTAGAGGGCATATTTCCTATTTTTTATTATGTTTAAATCTTAATATAAAACTAGTTAAAACTTTAAGGAGATCAACCAACAATTAAGTAGAAATAAGTGTTTATCTAGATGGCAACTTGCACAACAAAACTTTCTAATACAAACCTATAATTTAATATTAAAGTAAAATTGTCCTTTTCCGCAGTAATTTTTTGTTTTGTTTTCTTAGCTATACAGGGGAACTAGGTCATATAAAACAAACATGCAAAAACCCTTCATATTGTACTCTTCCATACTTGTACCCACTATGGGGTTCTCAAAGTTTTTTAATTCAAACCTGGTTTAAGGATACAATACTTAGTAAAGTCTTAGAAAAGTTATCCATTAGAAATTGACATAGAAAACAATATCATTCGTAAAACATCGAAGGTAACCAAGAAAACAAATTAAAGAGAAAAGGTCAACTTGTTCTCCACAAACTCTATGACTACTCTAGGTTTTCAAGCAGAGTGTAGGTTCGCTTAACCACATTAAACAATGCAGTATAAATTATTTTGACGCATGAAATTATATTCTAAAGTATGCTTATTCAATACCATCCTGTATTCAGAGTTCGTGCCATGTACAACTTGCACAAGAGTGTGAAACAGAATAAGAACCAGCACAACAAGAGTGTCAGAGAGAAGATTTATTACTATTCCAAGCTCTGTCAATAAGTTTACAGACTCTTTTATGGCCAAATGTGTGACTTTACCAATCATGAACCATGAAAGTAAATCCTGCTTGAGCTCATAAAGATTAAGAATACATAGACATGTAGTAATCAGTTTCCAGTATTCTACTACTAATAGTGGCAGGCGGTAAGTCATTTTTTGAGAAGAAAGAAGGAGAAAAAATATTTCTAATAGTCCAAGTACTGTGTATTCATTTCGAAAGTATATGAACGGCATTTTTATTTGAAACTGGTCAACTTCATATAAACTCGTTAGTCTCCAATAAATCGTAGAGCTCAAGTTTAAACATAAAGCATAGTTGACCACGTTGATTAACATAGTCAACATCTTATTTGTGTCTGGTCCTTCGAAAAACATTTTTTAATTTTTTGCAATCTGCTTTGTATTTAGTTTATTCGCCGGGACTTGCTGCGGTTTTGCACTTCATTCCTATATTTTATTAGAACACAATCATCTTTCGCCATTTACAAAAAATCTACAGATGCACTGTGTACGCAAGTTCATAAACAAGCTATGACTATATATAACAAATTTAGTTCATTATTTTCATGAATAAAGAGTTTTTCTGCACAATACAAAAGTATGTATGAACTAACATGCACATAAATCCAATATTATATTCGAACATAGTTCACGTAAGACTGAGACAAGTTTTTTACCATTCTAAAAAGTTAAAGCTTCTCAATGTCCAACTCATACAATAGCAACAATAATTTTTTATTGAAACTTTGATATACCTTGAGAAGTTTGGTAGCATCCTTTCCTATAATTTTCGTTCTTTGAGAGCACAAGTGTTTGTTTCAAGCAAGAAACAACTTTTCAAACTAAGTACAGATTATACGGTGGGTAATCCTTAATATAACCTATGAAAATAATATCTGAAGTTTTTTTAATTTTTTCACAAGATTCTTTCTTAGCAAACCAAGGAAACTAGCTTGCAGTTAGAAACATGTTGGATAATAAGAGAAGAAACAATATCTTCTGTAAGATAATCTTGACTCTTAGAAACCCAAACTGAGAATAGTAACAACTATTTCCTTCTGATAGTTGTTTTTTCTGTCTTTTCCTGAGTTTCTGGTAGCTCATAGGGATCAGCAAGGCTCATGTCAACCTCATAACCCAAATCCTTCAGACAAGCAAGTGAAAGCACACTTAATGCTCCAGGTGAGTTTTCAACCATCATTACCGTCATGATTTCATTATTAAGATCCTCATGAAAATGAAAATCAACCTGTCCCAAACCTTCCCCCGCTGAAATGTTAAATATCTCTACACCAAGATAATACGCACCTTGCAAAGGGATGTACGTCTCATTTTCTCCAGTTAACTCCGCGTAAGCTTCAACTCCATACTGACCAATATATTTTGGTTCATTCTCAGGATGTGACTCAGAAGTATCAAGGATTACTGTGAACGGATAAATCGCATCCTGAAGAAAGTTATTCTCAGTTTCATGAGATCCGTCCGCTACTGTCCATGGTCGCCAATGGGTTCCAAACCCAAGAACCTGCATCATGTCATGAAGAGCAACATCTTTAAGTAAATTAACGGAGTGCCAAAATTCTATATCCTCCTCTTCATAAATCATAACACCAACAATTGGTAACCAAGTGTTCGGGCTAATCAAACAGTGAGCAGCCTAAACTTAGAAAAAATATCAAAATACAGGAGTAAATGGATAAAACACGTTCTCAAACCTTTGAAATAAGATGACAATGGTTAAATTTTCTGGAATAGTAGCACGTTCAAATATAATTGGATTACTTACACTTTCCATCCCACAAACGTACCGAAATGGCCAGTCATTCGCGTTTAAGAAACCAGCAAAGTTATTGTGTGTTCCTTCTACAATTTTCGACAGTTTTCTTGATGCGCTTAAGAATGTAACACAAGCTTCTGTTGTTGGCACCTCGTCGAAGATTAATGTAATATAGTCTGTTTCATTCGCTTTATATTTTTCTCCTGCAACAATCGTTTGACACAAGTTAGTTAAGTAATCTACTTCAGGGTCAACAGCGACTTCGTATTCGTCTTCATATTCAACAGAATTCTCTGTAGATTTAGCACCAGTTGTTAAAATAAGAGCTAAGATTACAACTAAGCCAAGAATAAAAGCTAGAGCTATGACCCCGACTTTCTGTAGGACTTTCTTTTCCGTCTTCTCTTCTTCATGCTCAACTTTTACAGGTACATCCACCTTCCTATTTTTTTCGCCCAACATTTTTATTATATTGGGTTTTGTTCGAGTTAAGGTTAGTTTAAACAATTGATATTTGTTCTTATTTTGAATAGGAAAGTGCGTTTCGTATCTTTATGTTCTTAATCTTGTACGTTCTTGACAACTTTGCCCAAACCAACATAGAACAGTTTCTACCGATAGGAGCTTAAACAAGGAATCCAGGGGAAAAGCGCACTATCGGTACGGTTGTATTTTTGGGGATAAGCGTATTAGTTGGTCAATTTATATTCAAGAATATTCTCCAATACAAAAGAATAATTAGAAAACACTATTAGAACCTAATACAGCTAAGTCAGTGAAAAATAGCTCATACAGGAAAAACTCTTATGTGCACAGTGTTTTAATTCCTCTCTTACTAGTAAACAAAGATGTCTTGACTAGATACATACAATCTTGAAGTACTTTCCTTTGATAATAACCTTATAACAACTTTTTATTATATATATATATATATATATATATATATATATATATATATATATATGTATAAGAAAACTTATCTTGATACCGACGTAAAGTTTGAACCCTGAATCCAAACTAAATACAAAATAACTTAAAAAACTTACTTCACAAAACAAACTACATTGTATTTCAATTATAACTTACCAAGAAATAAGTTCTTTCCCATAAAACATAGTACACTCACTATGTGTTCTTCCTTCACAATACTCCTAGTTAGATAAAAAACGACTATATCCTATCCCCGGATTTTTCCATGCAAACTGTTCCAAAAAACTGCAACAAAAACGGGACACAACACCCAAAAGATTAAAAGCCAAATGACAACCAAAGAGAAATCTGAAAGTGGTCTATTAAGTATCCCAACTTTACCTCTTGACGACGAGGACTCACCATCTTCTCGAAATGCTTTCTTCTTTGAAGCCCTCTCTAGACTTTCCAGCAGAAACTTCTTCACTTTTCACAGTGAGAGAACCAGAACCGAACAAGTACCCGAAACAAATGCGTCTGAAGCCCAATTGGACTTAGAAGAAAGGGAAGAGCGGCGAAGAGAAAAAAAGATTGCTTTATGTGGGTTTTGTTGGATTTGCTGTGTTCTTATCGCACTCATTCTGGTTCTCGCGTTAGCCATCCCCAACGATGAAGATGACGAAAGTGGACTTAACTCCACGACAACACCATCCACGCCCAGTGTCTTTCCTACTCAATCTCCAACAAACTCTACCTATGAACCAACATCTGTTCCATCAGTGGAACCAACTATTGCTGAACCTACAGCGAACCCAACCGAAACTCCCTCATTGTCACCAACTGAGTCTCCAGCATTTTTTCCTACAATGGATCCTATTGTGGGAATTTCTTCCAGCCCAACTGAAACTCCTTCATTGTCACCAACTGAGTCTCCAGCATTTTTTCCTACAATGGATCCTATTGTGGGAATTTCTTCCAGCCCAACTCAAAGGCCCTCGTTTTCACCCTCTGAGTCTCCTTCAGAAATTTTAATACCAACAGAGGAACCAACTGTATCTCCAACACCCTTTCTTGAAACTAATGTTCCAACATCTTCACCAACATTTTCTCCCACTTTCTTCCCTACCCGATATCCAACTTTAGTTTAGGAAAATCTCAAACCTGAAGTTAAAGTTTAACTTTCATAATATTCAAGAACTCTTTTTGTAACTGCAGGAAAACAATCCTCAACCAATTTTGCATCACCTGTCCAGATCTTTGCCTGCTGCTTTCCTTGGGCAAGAAGCATTTCAACACCATGATGAACTTTTGCTCCAACATTTTCTGCTTGTTTCAAAATCTCGGTAACTTTGGGTTTATAAGATGCATCTAAGAATACACAGTCCTTTTTCACCAGCCCATCAGGTAGTATAAAGTTAGAAGAGGCAGGAATAGTCCCTACAACAACATCAAAACTCTCACTACATCTGTCTAAATCTGGGAGTACTATTACCCCAAATTCACTCGCTAGAGTTTTGGCCTTAGAAAAAGTGCGATTGTACAGAAAAACTTTTAGGTGTAAATGTTGTTTCAAACAGTAAATGGCAGAACGTGCAGTTCCACCCGCTCCAACAACCAGGGCTGTTCTTGCACCTGGTGCTAAAGAGGGGTTAACCACATCTCTGATTCCGATCCAGTCAGTATTATCCACGCAGAGTTCGGACTTTTCATTTCTGAATAAAGTGTTTACTGCACCAATCTTTTTAGCTGCGTCTGAGAAGTTATCTTGTTTTATTATACTCTTGAACGCTTCTTTGTGCGGAATTGTAACGCTGGCGCCATGAAAAGAAGTCTGGTTGATCTGTCTAAGTAATTTCTTTGAGTCTTTAGTTTCGAATAAATAATAGTTAAATTTTGGTAGAATTTTGTATTCAGAAAGTGCTTGCTCTAGTTCATATTTTGCTTGACTCAAATTGTTCAGTGTAGAAATTGGGCAGGAGATTATTGATAGAAAACTATTCATTTTCTTTGGATATGAAGTTTCCTTTATCTTTTGAAACACATTGTTGTGCAACGTTGGAGAAGGTGATCCAGAAATAGGTTCACCAAAAAGATAGAACCTCTTGAACTTTTCAATTTCACGTCGCAGCTCAAAATTACTACCAGAGCTGTTCACTTCAGAGCCCAAGAACAGAAATCCTGGACTTTGCACAATTCTTGTCTTATATTGCTTGTCAATATCCAACTCAATTTTCTGATTGGTTTTTATCCAAATATATTCGACTCCAAATCTGCAACAAGCCTTCACTAAACTCATAATACTATTTAAATTAAACTCTCCAGTTGAGTTTTCTAGGAAAAAGACTAAAGGCAAAAGCAGAGAATTTTTGAACCTAGAAAAGCAATCTAAAGTATCTAAAAGAATAACATTCTCTTTGGCAAGAAACTCATTTCCATACACTAAAATCCCATCATAATTATTTTCTCCTTGACAAAAACCTTTTTGGTCTTCTATGTTGATGTATTTTAAGTTTGGTATGAAAACTGTTATTCTTTCGAAGTTTGGTTTCACTATTTCAGATTCATAATTCTCCTGCAGAGCTGAAGAAAAATTTGGTTGATGAAAATTTGTTGCTCGGTAAACAAAATCCATGATTAACCTATCAAGCTTCTTATAATCCTTTCTTGGGTTCCAACAAAAATCCAGTTTGCTCACATTAAAATAAATATCTTTTCTTTTCTCATAGACATCTTCAATTGATTTTCCATAATCTGGCCGCTGCGAGGAGTTTTCCTCTTTTTCAGTTAAATATTTTATTATTTCGTTGATGGGAGAAATTATTTGAACCACATTTTTCTGTTTTTTTAGAAAATTTACAGTACTATGTTTAACATACAAACAAAGAGATACCTTTCTCTTTCAATGCAACCTCCGCCTGTGGAGAGCACAGTTTTATTAGGGTATTTGATAATTAGATTTTGCAAAAGCTCTTCTTCCATATCTCTAAAGTGTTTCCAACCTTTCTTTTCTACTAGGTTGGAAATTGAAGTTCCAACTTGTTTCTCAAGCTCATCATCAAGATCAATGAAAGCGAAGTCAAGGTAATTTGACAGATATTTCCCTATTGTTGTCTAAAATGAGTTTTTATAAAGTATTCACCTTTCCTGCTCCTCGCATCCCTACCAGTATAACGCTGTAATTCAAATCCATTTAGAATGTCCTATGCAGAAAATAATTACTTGGTTTCCTTATTCTTGGTAATGCACCATTCTGAAAATCATTTCTTATTAAGAATACTACGAACACTGGGGGTACTCGCTCAGTTGGTTAGAAACAAAGAAAAACTGAAAAAGAGATATTTAACTTGGAATATATACATATGCACACACATATATATATATATATATATATATATATACATATATCACTCTTAGACACATTATCAACCATCTATCAGAATTTCTTGATGTCACTAGACTTACCAAGAAAGTCTTATTAACAACGAAAACTGACTTCTCAAAAGATCTTATCCAAACTTTTCTCCTCTCATTTACACTGCGACTTAAGTTTTGCACATATATATATGTTAGTTATTTAAATTTTATTTCAAAATCATCATTATTGTTCATTTTATTGGTATAAACTAAGTACCGTCAGGTTGCCAACACTTTTTGTCAAGGAACGAGACGTTAATGATGGAACTAAGAATATAAATCCAAATTTTTCAATATAAATAGACATAAATATAGAATTTATGAATTTAAAATGACTTTACCTTATGTGCTTGCTCCAATGCTGATTAAAGTTGTTTCTTGTTAGGGAGCACTCGGGCCTAAGTAGAAAACCTGACCAACCATAGATATCACACAAAAAACGGGTTTATGCGCACCTTTTAATAAAATTAAATACATTTAGGATATTTTTCTGTCACATATAGGTTTATGGACATCGCAGTAGCAAACAATAGCTAATAGTATATCGTACCTGTAGGGTAATAGAAAAGGTTATCAGACACGTATAGGTGGATTAGTTCTAAGAACATGCAGTAATCTTATTTAAATTTTGTATTATATTCCTAGGTTATATTATATAAGTCTTTAATATGTATAGCGTTAATGCCCGGAATTTAAAGAATCCAATGGCATCGAAACATTAAACCTGGTGGTAATATCCCTATGGTTTCTGAGTACTGAACATGACAAGAAAACCAGGCACAAGTGAAAAAACTCCTAGGATAGTAGCACATGTAGTATGTAAGTTTCTGTCTTAACTTAAAAAATAATGTATTTATCATTCGTACCCAAATTCACAACCAACTTGCCCATGACACTAGCAATAAGAAGTAGGACAAAATAATGCCCTGATATGAATTCAGATTGTAATAAGTTACATAAATTTTATCTTCATTTTGCTCTACGTCTATGGTGTAGTATATTAGAAGAAAACATTGTTAGAAAGAAAAATTCGTGTGGCTCTTTTATCTAATGCATATGCTTTTTCTTCGCAATATTCTAAATAATAGAACCTGTATTGATGTTTCTGATACGGTTGGCTCCGTAACTAATAATGACCGTTTAATATTAGATTCGCATTGGTTGTTGCATAGAGATTACAAGAACCGAAAGAAGAATAACTCTAAGTTCAACTTTAGAAGAATATAATATGCTTCGGAAAATGATACATTTCATTGAATCTTAACTGGGAATTATTATTGCTTAGCTCGGGTAGTAGAACAATAATCTAAGATAATAGTCAATTCTTTGAAAAAATGTAGTTCATGCTAAAGTATTTATGGATGAATGAATGAAACCGTAAGTATAAAACTTGCTGAAATTAAAAATATTAATATTTTCATTCCTGGTAAAGCCTCAAGTAATTATAATTGGAAAATGAATCTTAATTGAAACAGCTTCTGACACCAATGAGATCATGACATCTTATTCTTACAAGCAAAATAGAATGTGAACACCCTTTTTATACAAGTGATAGCCACATACATAGAGAATGTTAATAGATTAGTTACTACGATGGAGTTTACAGGAAAGAAAAATAGGGCATGTAGCGTTATTGTTTATCGCTTATTTTGACCTCCCAATATTACCAAATCTATGGTTGACTTGCATTAAATCCAGTATTCGACTAGAAACATCTTACTTAACCCAATATTCCAAACTTAGACTAATATTGGTTCTATATAATTAAAGTAATCGTTTAATCCTTAGAGGCAATAACACATCAACCGTAACTATTCTGTTGTGTACACCACATTTAAGGCTACATTCAGAATTCTAAGTTTCATTATACTTAGGAATAGTCAAAACTATCCAGCATTAGTTCTAAGTCAATGGTTAAAATAAAAGAACCAAACACAAATAGGCAAAGAACAGAGATGTTATGATAAATTGTTTAAATGTGTACATTGCAAAGTTTAACATATACTCTACCATAAATGCAAACCAGCCTCTCTACAGTTAACACTAAAAACAAGACCAAGAACTCGAGGGGTGAAGTAACTTTAACCAGCCAAGAGAAAAAAGGTATGAAACATTGTTATATACAACATTATTCTATATACTCGGAAGCAGAGAAGAAAAGTTACTTTTTATAACAAAAATAAAAGGAATGCCCCATTCATAGCATTGGAAAGGTAATAACAGAGCAGTTCCAAAGTGACAAGTTATATGGTATGATGAATTGTTGGTGAGGGAAGGTGCACTATCAACAAAGGAAAAGTTTCATTTAAATGCTAAAGGTAAGAACATGGAAAAGGAAGAACACTTGTTTAAAGCTCAGCAACAAGAATAAGTACAATGAAAGAACACCAAGTACTATATCTATTTTTTGCTATCAAACTGACAGTTCAAACAAGATTGGCACTAAGCCTATTTTGCCATATGCTTTTGAACCTGCTACCTATCGGCCGCCGCAGCTCTCTTACTTTTATTACCCCTATTCTTCCTTTTCTGACAATATTATGCAATTCAAGTCACAGGGGCAGCCCTTGCGACCTCTTAAAGACTTATCCACCAAAGAAGTTTATATGCTCAACCTTGTACTCAAGAACAGGGAAATCTTTCAAATAGAAAGCAAAACTTACCGGGGATATTATAATCTTTTCATGGAATGATAATATGATGCAAGACAGAATTTCAGTTTGGCTCATACTAAAGCATATCGAGAGGCATAATAAGCAGCAACGATTCTCCATCTAATTGATTTCGCTTGTTTGAACAAAATATCAGAAGTATTATGACGTAAACATTTATTTTATAATACTGAGCTCTATGCACAAACCAAAACAGACAATTGTTTGGTTTTGGAATATTCACCTGATAAGATTAAGTCGCTCATTAGATAAATAATGGCTTTCCATTCCTCTAAGCTGAGTATCAGCACATCTAAAGATTATAAAATCTAAGCGTTAATAATTAAGGAGATAAGATGCAGGTTCTGGTTCATGTTTGAGAAACAATTAGCCCAGACGCCATTAACAAGCTAACTTCAGACACGATCTGTGCCAAAGGTTGACTTAGTTTTATTCTTTCTAAACACGGACTCATAAAAAGATAAAATCATAAACCGAAAGTTTCTGATATTTCATAAAAGAAATATAAAACATCTCTTAGCTATTTTGAAACAATTGTTGTATGCGTTATTACTTGTTCTCTTATATAGTTACAGTTTCGGCACCAGCCTTGCAGATATATAAATAAAAATTAAGTACAGATGTTCCGACACAACATATATATAGTAACAACCTAAGCTTTTCCCGCATTTCTCTAATATAGGGAATCTGCAAACTTCATTTTTGTGCTTAGTTGTTGTATTCACTGCATTTAACGCTGTGTGGTGAGGGCTGCCACGACTGATAGGTCCTTGATCTTGACATGTTGAAATAGATAGTACATTATTCCTTGTCTTGTTATCGTAGTCTCACTGTGCTAAAAATTTTTACCGAGAGAGAAATCATCTGTGGAAGATAATTATTGTTAACACGATACCTGTAAACTGTTTGTCTGAGAAAGGGCATGAGAAAAATACATGAAATTTAAACCAACAGGGCCAAAAACCTAAGTTAAAAGAGTTTAATCCTATAAGTTTTAAATCTGGTTAATAAAACTAGCGGCGAAACGCAGCGTTCCTATTATATTCTTCTTGGTTTCTTTCAACTCTTAGAACCTTACTACCCAAGTGCAGCACCTAGACTTCGCTCTCAAGCTAACGTACTCTAGAATTTCTCCCTAAAGCTGCTCTAAATCATTCAAAGCGATGATTATATATATTGCGTGTTACCTGTTTAGATGTTTTCCAACTATTCAGTTCATTTCGCACTAATTCATATGCTATCTCTAGGGTTTCTTAACGTTACGTTAAAAACGTTAGTTAACGTTTATTTTCCGTTAACTCCGCTTAACGTTATTAACGTTTAGCAAAATTTTAACTTTTTTTACCGTTATCACCGTAAAATTAAGGTTAAGAACGCTAAGTACGTTAAGTAACGGTACATACCGGTCTGTTTGGGCAATTCAACAAACACCAAATTTTCTATTCCTGGTTAAAGTCAAAACCAAACAAGTCCACAAAAAACTCCTTGCACGAGCAAAAAAGGCGGTGCAAAGAAACTTGAAAGTAGTTCTTGAACATGAAAAAAGAACAATGTGCTCGTCAAAGCTTCAAAACTAGTTGTCTTTTGCTTGTTGGAGATTTTGCCTAGCTGAACTGTCTGGGAGACGTGTTTGATTGAGAAAAGAAAAGCTAAACTTAAGTCAAAGTAGAAGAAATTTGTCAAATGAACTAAAATTACGCTACAGTAATATTTTTTAAGCATAATTTTAATTTTTTCTGTGTTAAATTTTCAAACAGAAGTCAAATTTTTATTAGTTTTGGATAGAAAACAAGTAAAAACTATGAAAAAATATTTTTGAATAGTTAAAAAAAGGAGAAAATCTGCGCTAACAGGTCAAAGAAGCCAAAAAAGACTAATTCCATAACTTTTCTATAACTTCATCCACTCTCTTGCATTCATCCTCATCATAAAATTTCGATCAGACATGTTCTCTTTACCTCTATATTCAAATCGACTATGAGAAAAGGCACTTTCAGAGCTAACACTGCTTGTTTGAATAGCTAAAAACTTTCTAGCGACCTTTGCAAGCGTTGGAAACCTCGGTTCAGCATCTTTCCACCATGCCAAAATGTCAACACTTCCCGCAACGCCGTCAACATCCAAGTAGCGCAACAACTCTCCACGGCTTAGCTCAATATTGTTAACTGGTCTTGAGCTATCTCCATCTTCAAACAGCAAGCTAAAATCCAGCTTGCTATTTTTCAAAACTTGAGTCACTGGAACATCACCACCCAAATTCTTGACCTTATCCATCTCTAGCACCACTTCTTCAACAACATCCTTGAGCTCATAACTTTCTCAAGGAGTAAAAAGCCTAAACTTCTTGTCTAAAAGTGATGCTTTTTTGAGAATGCGTGCCTGTTCCACTCCAGCCATGTACTTGGGAAGGTAAGAAGTGAAGACCGAAGAGCTAGTGAGAAGAAGAATCTTACAAAAGTAGACACTATTGAAGAGGTCGTGGCTTCCCACAGTCATTTAAAAGTATGAGAAAATTAATTATTTTGGTAGATCATTTCCTGACTTCTGGTTTTGCTGGTTTGATGGTAATGTAATATTGAGTTTACTGGAGTATAAGTGAAATATCAACATATCAAAAAGTAGGAGAGTTTTTAAATAGGTTAAGCTTAGAGTTGGAACATATAAATACCTCCATTAAAAATTAGTACATTTATTTTTTAAGATGATACCAACCAAGTTTTATAAAAACAAGAGCAAGGTATTTAACTTGTAAAAACAAAAATATCACTTGTTTTCCATAAATACGTCAGAGAAACGACTGCAATACGCCTTGTTTCAAAAACTAAAAACGTAGATATTCGTTAATTTATACTGATATTCTCCATGCCAATTTATATGTGTACTTAAATATTTATCATTTGTAATAGTAAAAAAAAACAAGTATTTTTCTATATTAACTTGCAATAATATGAAAGAGATTTGCAAAATTAAAACCAATAACAACATCAAACTTTGTTTTTTTCTCCTCTAAGTTACCGTAAATTGGTCTTAAATAAGGTTAGAGTCAAGATTTTTGATATTTGTCCCATTAAAAGTTCAGTTTTAGCTATTTTAAAGTTGACTTTGGAGTAAAGTTTAATTAAGCCAAAAAACTACTGTAGAGATTAATAGGGAAGCTCTTGGAGTTTCGTCGAACAAAAATCAGAGAAACCCTAAGTTATTTATACCTCTGAGTCACTACCATTTCTCAGGCTATTATGTTACTTGGTATCACCCATTCAGGAATATTTGACATTTAAGGGTATCCTTTTTCAGAGTTTCTGAGATCCTCGAAATAGGATACATTGTTAGGAAGTCTATACAGAAAACACCAATTCTCAAACAATTTTGTTTCTAGACCTAAATTCACCCGTTTTTTTGACTGGTAAGGTCTGTTTGGGCTCTAGATGAGTATTGCTCGAGGTATTACACGGATTGAACTTGATAAAAACAGCATTTACGTCAATATCGGCTTTTCCTAAAAAAAATGCGCGAGAAAACATAGCTTACTATTCAAATTTTCACAGAATTTATGTTTCATTACTGTGAACTTTCTAGTACAAAATTTACAGGATTATAGCAAAACTGAGTGATTTCGCATTTTCAGTTGTGCAAACTTTCAACATTTGACTTTTCTGAGTGAAGTTTATCTCAGTTACAGTTAACTAGAGAAAATATATCCTGAGAAAAGGTCTGAGAAGTTAGGTATTGTCTATTCTTAGGGTCTGAGAAGAATCAGATCATCTATAGAGTTGTTCTTCATGATATTACGTTTGAATGTATGTTTTTTAGAGATCTCTAAACTTAGTGAAAAGGACCCTTAAAATTAGCCTTTCTTAGGGTTTAAAGTACTCATACTTATTAAATACCCTGACAAAATACATGGTTGAAAAGATTTTTGTAATGTGAAATACATTGTGGGTAATAATATTGTATTTGAGGAAGATTTCATGTCAAAAACGAACAAATACTATATGCTTTATTTTCACTAATCATTGTGTTTTTATACTTTATATTATTTTAATCCTCTAAATATTTATGTGAGCAAGTACTAGGTTCAGTTTGCAATATTTTTTGAGCTTTGTAGAAGAGTTGAAAACGTATTGTAGATTATATGGCCATTATACTGCATTTTTGGAAAAATCACTGATAAAGTTTTCACAACCCCGTAATAACAAAGACCATAAAATATTATTGTTTACTACCAGGTAAAATTTGAATATAATAGCTAACGTTGAAAGTTTACAGAGGCGGGGTAACCTTTTTCTTCATTGTTTTCTGATCGATATAGAAAAGGATGTGCTATATTTTGGTGATATTTTGCGTTCAACATAAATTTATTCTTTTTCAATCCTGTATTATCTTATATGGCTAAAAATATATTTGAAAGAGGTTTCCAAAACTGTGTTTTGTTTTTAATAATTCAATAATTCAATGAGAAATAAGCTTTGCAATTACTTACAAATTCATCTAAATTACAGGATGACATAAAAAGAACAGACTAGAAAATTATCTTTCAGTCCTCAAAAACAAAAAAATAAAAGGCTAACGACTAGTAAAAAATTTTAAGATAAGTCTTATAGGTTACAATAGTATCTTACATAAAAATTAACCGAGATACAAGAGAAACAAAATA
Source organism: Labyrinthula sp. Ha (assembly GCA_015227615.1). NCBI lineage: Eukaryota > Bigyra > Labyrinthulida > Labyrinthulaceae > Labyrinthula > Labyrinthula sp. Ha. The sequence goes on from JAALGZ010000006.1 coordinate 658,887, forward strand.
TGATCTGAAATTGACAAAAAATTTTCAAATATAGAAATACGTAGTTTAACCCTAGTATTTCCCAGTAAAAGAAAATGAAAAAGCAATAGTACCTTAAGAATAAATGTTTAAGGTGTCTTAAAATTTTATTTGGTTTAAAAAGACGAAGTATTGACTGAGAAAAACGGCTTTTACTGAGAAAAATTTTCCTAAGCTAAATTTAGCCTTGATATTCGGATATTAAAACACACATAACTCGAGATTGTATTCTTAAAAAACTAAACTCCTTTTTTTTGGGTGCATGGAAAATTAAAATATCTTTTGATTGATATGTTAAAAATATTCTGAAAAGGAGTTTAAGCTAAGATACAAGCATTTCTATATGAAGATTATGCAAAATTTTCGCTATCGCGAGCAAATATACTTTATTTACAGGAAGTTAAAATTAACTTAAATTATTTAAATATATTTATCTTAGAAGCTCTTGAAGAGAGGTTTTTGAATATGTGACTAACTTTGTCAGATATTAGTTTAAGCCATGATACAAGCATTACTATAAGAAGACTATGCAAAATTCTTGCTATGGCAAAGGCATTACCTCGATTTTCTCAGTTGCATTTTCTCCCAGAGAGTAGAATGAGTTCTATAAAATTTCTTAGATAAACATTTGAAATATTAAAATACTGTCTAGGAGCTCAATTTGATCTTGGATTGAGATAAGTGTAAGGGTAAGGTTAGTAGTCAAAAGAAGATTTTCATATAAACTAATTTGCAAATTATGTTGATTCTATGTTACATCTACTTCTGAGTCAGCTTTTGTTTCAATTTTATCCCTTTAGAGGAAGAATATAGGCATAATATATTATGGAGATATGATTTGGGACAAAATATTAAACTGGTAAAAAATTTTGGGAACATCAAAATCTATCGGTCTTACCGTGCTTAACGTTAAGAAACCCTAGCTATCTCATAAATATTTCAAAATGGATGTAACAAAACAAGATCTGACCCAAAAGGACTATTTTGCGAAATAAGCCAATATTAAGAGTATACTGAATAGTTTTTGTTACACACCCTGAGAAACGGAAAATTAGTACGAGCACAGGAAATAGTAATGGAAAGAGTTACAGAAATCATATTATTGACTTTAACATCTATTCAAGATGGGGCCAAGTACGTTGCCTCTAATCCAAATGAAATTCCAAATAAGTTAAACAGCACCTACAGAAAAGCACAGTCCACATCACGCAATACTTGGTACAATGCAAAGAACGTATACCACAAGCTATGGAACGACCCTTCTAGACTCTCTTTGATGGAAATCCTCTCTGTAGTATTTGTTATCTTTGGTGTAGGTGGGTTTATTCTTCAACAGTTTTTAACTGTGTACCAAGAGAACTTACCAGAGCTAATGGGTGGTGTTATTAAGCTACTTGTGTACTTAGTAATCCCGTTAATTTCTTTTGGAGCAACAGTTTTTGGAATGTATTTACAAAATACTTATGACTGCTATGAAGAAACATTGGATAGAATACTGCATTTTGTGCATAGAGTTAAATATTTTGTCAATAGAATATCAAATATAATTATGAAGGCTGTAAAAAGAGATTAAATTTTAATACACAATATAAGAAAAAATACACAGACGTTTCATAATAAATTTACCGAGGTTGTGAATTATATACTGTATGTTCCAAAATTTGTATTTTCTGCTTCATGTCTTCTATGTACTTCGTAGCAGATTCAAGAATAGAGTTTGTGTCGTGTAAGTGGGGGTTAATCCCAATACTAGCTGCTAGTTTAAATAAATTTTCATTAACTTGTATTCGTCTTTGTTTTTCCCTTTCACTTTTTTTTAAACCCCGAATTGCTTGTTTTATTTTTTGCAACGTTTTCTTATCTTTATCAGATGCTGAAGAAAGTCCAACTATTTTATGTTTTCCATCAAAATATGGCAATACTTTTTCTCTAGGAACATATTTATACAGTACTTCTAAACTACTTTCTTCTAGTTTCAAAACTTTAATCCTCTTTTCTATTTGCTCATCTTCATTTATTTTTACTATAGATTCTCTTTTTCTTTTCTCAGACATATTTTGGTTCAAAACAGTCTTACTTTCATTTGCTACATTTCTTTGAGAATTTGAAAAAGACGACCCAAATTGAAGAGAAGAGGATGTTTGCAAGTTTGAAAATTGCTGTGTGACTAGATGAGGTTGCTGCTGAAACTGTCTACGCTGATTAACCCCCGAGTACATTATTGGAGTAGTAAATCCAGGTGAAGATACCGAAGATTGCTGCCAAGATTCAGGTTGTTGACTTTTATGCCAGTTTTTGTGTTGTTCACTTAGAAATCTATGTTGCGTATAATTTTGTTCTTCCCACGTGTAAGGGTTATTATTTCGACTTCTCTTTCTTTCATTTTCGGACATTTCCTTAAGAATTTAGTTCTTTGAGGGGAAGTTATTCACAACAGTAAATATAAAATACGTGAAGAACGCCGTGAAAAAAAATGTAAGTAGATTGTTCTTTTTTGCCTCTGTGTAAAGTGTACTGAAAGCAAGATGAAAGCCACCAGCTATACTTCGCACCTAACCCGTTTCGTAATAATATTTTACGGTCGGGAACTCAAAAATAACTTCCCAGAGCCAGTTGGTTAAATGAACTTCTTTTCTGTTTTTCTTTTTTTCTGAAAAGGAAGGTTTCCAATCTCAAGCAACTACAAATTTATCCCTGGTTTTGAGCTTGAGAATTAATGGAAAACCTTACATTCGGACGTAGAGTGCAAAGCATGGAACTTAAGTAAGTCGTTGTTGAATAGTGAGTCAACTGCCATTCTTCAGAACCGACTGTTTTGCTTAAATTATTCGCGATCAAGCTGTATTCTGGATTCCAAATTCTTCTAGCATTCTTTTATTAGCAGTTTATGACCAGGCATCAGTCGCTTTTCACAATTGTATTGTAATACTAATATATTACCGGTAACATATACTCTATATTTACCTATGTTGTTGACCGGAATTTAAAGTGGTTATCCTCTATAACAAAAGAAGATGTGTTGGTAACATCTATTTTATCACTTTGCCGAGAATTTGATGCAAACTGGTCCTTAGAGATCGGATATGTGTCCGTTAGCGTTTGCGTAATAAATCTATTGATAATTTAGGTAAGCCAGGGGAAATCTAACCGGGACATTATCCCGGGCATCACAGTTTGGTACGAAAGACCGACACTAACATTTCCCGGAAAAAAACCGGCTTGAAGAAGTTTTATCCATTAATAGAAGATATATCTGAGTTTTGTCCATGTAAGGAAGACTAGCTATCGGGTTGGTCGCGCAGAGAATTTCAGAAGATTTATAGGAATAATTAGATTAGAGTTTTTTTTTACATATTTTGCCGGATGATCGATGAATTTTGGGTTAGAGTTAAAGAAAATAAAGAATGAAGGAACAACTTCTTATCTTAGATATCTAACTTGGCTGCACGCTAGAAATAACCTGATCCTGCTGGTTATGTTAACTCCTCAAAATTCAGATTTTTTCAAATGGTTTTACCTTGTTAAAGTTTCCTAGAGTAGACATGCACCAAAACTAAGTACAGTTATTTTGAAGGGATAGAGCGAAGTCCCTTTTCTTTCTTGTTAAAAAAATGATATTTTCTCTTACAAAAGTTTCCAGTGACAACTGGGACTTGCTTTTTCAATATCCCCGCTCAGTGTTACAAAGAGTATATAAAAAAAAGTTGCCCCCTAGCCAGCGCGCTATGTGATATATCTAGATTTCCTCAACTTCGGAAGCCCATCAAACTAGTCTGGCCATGTGTGCTTATTACTGGCTCTGTCACGACTCGGAAGACTTAAAACATTTACATTTTATTCCATAGTTACTTGTCACGGAGGTAGCGACAATGTATTGTTTGGCACAGAGACCGCAGAGTGTCTGAACGAAACGGGCTAGGCCGTAGTGGTGTTAACGGCATTGATGCTAAGTCAGACACCACGTTTTCTTGCACTTAGCATTTCTACTAGACTGGAAACTGCGCTGTTGTAGTACCTATTCTGCTCCAAGTTTCAGAGAATCATTGATTGGTTCCTGTACACCAATGAACTTACTGTTTTCCGCATTTGTAAAATTATTTTGGCACAACAGCTACTCTAAGATCTACTTGTTCTGGGAATTTTCTTACTTTTGAACTAATTCCCGCTAGGATTGCCACAATCGCGCATCATTTGATTTACTTCAGTCCCTGATCATACTGCAGCATCGCATTATCAAATGACATGAAACGGCAATTTATCGGATTGATGGGGCTGGAAAACTACTCAAGCAAACAGATCAATCTTACAGCTAAGAGCTCCCGCGAGACATTAAATTCTGGTGGCGATAATTTTTCTCAACAACTTCTGACGAAGACTTGTGCATATACTGTTAAAAAATCTTAATGCAAGGCCTGTACGACATCGACCAGAGTAAATCCTGAAAAATTTCAAGAAATCATTCATTGAAGATGAAAATGTTCTTCTTACTGATATGATATTAAGCTCAGCGGTTTCATTACCGAGGATTGAATAAGATGTTAAGCAGCTCTGTTAATATAAGCCAGAAAAGATGTTTGAAGCAATATATATTTTCTATTAAGGTGCAAGCAGAATGTTACATATGTTTCGTGTAGTGGTGTGCCACAAACTAAAGTTTATTTAACAAGCTCCTGGAGGTGGTTGCAACCCAGGTCAAAAGATATATTTCTAATTCATTTGGTTCAGGATCAGTAGCAAAATAACTAGCAATCTTCCCAATTAATTCTTAGCTAAAGCTTGAATAAAAGCCGAACACAGTTGATATCATATTGTCTTCTTTTTTTAAAGACAAGGCAATACATAAGGCTTAAACTAACAGCTCAACTCCTTGTTCAAGTGTTAGATAGAAGCCTTGTGAGATACGGTACCTGCATGTTCTCTGATATATATGTTCTAAAGAGAATATTTTGAAACTAAACCAGTTAATGTCCGAGAAGAAACTTTCAACTGTACTTTAGCTACTTATGCGGGTAAAATATAAAACATTCCAAAGAAAGATACATAGGAAACATCTTATTTTCCAGGGTATGTGAGTTGAATAGAAGTTGGTGTCAAACGCCAGAGCGGATTCTTAGCCTCTAGATTTCATACCGTTTTCTTCCAACTTGGTGAAATACAGTATTTCTTAAACTCTGCTTAAAATAGAGATTCCTTTATTAATTAAGAATGAAGCAAATTCATAAACCAAAAATTTAGACGTTTTAGAGCTCTAGCATAATTTTCCGGATGCATAATGAACAGGCTCTGCAACTAGTTCATCTGTTGCTACTTCAACATACTGTGCATTCCTTTAAGGAATATACTATTTTATAATTCTATAAATATTTTTCAATATTGAACAATGACAAAAACCACATATTGTGGAGTGGGTATCGAGGGAAAACCGGTTAGATGCAACCCAGATGGCTCGGTAAATTAAATTGCTTCAACTATTCACTTTGATGAACTGTAGAACTGAATTTTATTACATTACTCCATGTGCTACATCTCGTTTTCTTTTTGAAGACCAAAAAGAGACACAATATTCCCCAATATGAAAATAGAAGATTTGCTTGGGCATTGTTCTTCCCGAGAACACTCTTAAATATATCCGTATACAATATTTTAGTAACAAAAAATACCACATGAAAATGAATTAATAAACATAATGAGCATTTGGAAAACCATTGTTGAATCTATTCTAATCGTTTGGCATTAAGACTTTGATATAATGATATGTAGAATCATTCTAAAGTTTCGTGCAATTGGAATAAGTTATTAACAGCTAAGTAGTATTAATGTGTCATATGATATTTGAAATCAGTTTGTTTGATCCTCTTGCCTCTTCAAACGTGAAAGATCAAACATCACCAAATAAGTGACATCTGTGGAAGCTATACAACAGATCATATTTTAAGCTGGAAAAGTGGAGAATTTTATGTATCAATAATTTTCTTGCGTCAGAGTCTAAATATAAAGGGAGACTTCATTTTGTTGTTTAAATGTAAGATGGTATAAGTGGCTCTTAAGAATTCATATGTGGTGCAATTGGTACGATAAAGAAAATATCTTTAAGTAGAGCTGCATCCTTCATACTCGTACCCGTCCTACCTATAGAACTACTGATACTGTGCTTCACTACGGAGTCAAATGATCAAAATATATTTACAGCTATTTTATACTATTTTGGTTGCGTTTGGTTTTTTGCTTTTTTTTGTTGCTTTTATTTGATCTTTCAGAAAATATTCTGCCCGGAAGGGTTAATGATATATATAGGTTTGGATAATATCAGTTTACTTCTCATATCAACAGAAAATTTACACTTTATGAGTTTTATAAATTCAAGATCAAAAAGTTAAGATAATTCAATGGAAGTTCATATAAGCCCACTTGCCCAACACAAGACTGGTGAACATATGTGGAACACACCTCAGTCATACAATGATATGATTCATGGAAAATCACTATAAACTCGCTTAAGCTCAGCGATTGAACTGCCATAGCTCGGTCTCATATGTTCAGTAATCTAATGTTCTAATAAGGTGCTGGAAGTACAATCTATATATGAAAATGCTTGTTAATTATCAGGAAAGAAGAAGACTATGTACTCTCTTAGGTTTTTTTGGAACTTAGAATAACCCCAGCCCTAACAGCTACCGGAGCTTGTTGACATGATTGCATTTCTAAAAAGCTAAATCCGCGACACTTTATAGTTTGACCAAAACAGTACTTACAATGCAAGACATTGGTCTCTTGGTATAACAAAGGGAGGGTACTAAACTTTGTTTCTGTTACATTCTATATTATAATACCGTGTGAACCGAGCAGCTATAGATAGATTCATAGATTAAAATATGTTAAGAAACCAAAAGAATTTAATTCTTGAGGGCATTGAAGCAATTAATCCCAATGGCTATAAGTAGCATGCAGCAGAAACTTTGGAACTCAAAGAGGACCATTATAAACGAATTTTTTTCATAAAGTTCAAGCACAGTTCGCACCAAGTCTAACAGCCTTTATCATAACAACGGGCCACTAGTACCAAATTACTTGTAACCTCTCCCCATACATGAATCCAATAAACTATGTTAAAGTGATTAAATCAAATAGATCAAATTTATATTTATTCTTGAATTCATTTAAACATAACTAGCATCACTCAAATGCACTATAGCATTAAAACCATTTTATTAGATGTTGTATGAACATCAGAACAGAATATGTTCCAGTGAAATTAGTGCAAAAAAAAGAAAACAATAAGTACGATATATAGAACTGCAGTGGTAGGAGACGATTTTCAGTCATATTATCATGGTAACAGTATGATTATCCGCAAGGATACTTGAAAACTGTTCTCCTTTAAACAGCGTCAAAATAAATCCCTTAAAATCTATATAACAAGAACACAATTAGAATAAATATAATGAAAAAAACAGGCAAAATAGGAGAGTTATTATTGTGGAAAATAAAAAATTGAATAGCTAAGTATTATTTCAGAAAAGTGCTGAAACAGAGGACCAATGGGAATGTAGTGGTAATAAGACATAAGCTTAGAATCGACAACTCTAGTCATGAATTAATGTTGTGTAGTATTTAGCTAATCAAAATTAAATAGTTACTATGGCACAGGGCTTTAATATTTCAGAAATAAGAATTAGAAACTTGGACAACATTTTTTTGTATTCCCTATAGAATATAGAAATTTCTCCGAACCACAACCGGAAGTTTTTAGTATTCACATGCTTTTCAACAGATTACATGCATTTTCAAACATAGAAACAGCAATAACTAAATTAATGTAGTTAAAGGTATAGCTCTTGGTATCACTAATGGCAAAAAATATTTCGTGCATCATACGATGTTGCGAGAATATCTACTAGACATTACTTATAAAGTTTCAAGTTGCAAAGGAAAATTTGAAATAAACCAATTAAGTGATCATAATCAAAGAATGAATCACAGTGAGAACATCTTCAAGCTTAATCCAAGTATCCAATACAAATAAATAGGTACCGAGAGTCTATAAAGCATCAGTACACGTCCATCCTAGATAAAGTAATAAAAATGTAACGTATATCATACCAAGAGAATTTAGTGAGTTCGGATATATAGATTCAAAATCTCATGCTGGGGCATATATATGATTCCTCAATTTAGGAATAACAAAAATGCAAAAAGTAATGAAATGATAATTTGAGTCAAGATTGATGCGAAGTTATCTTATTTCGATGTCGATCAAGGATTTGATAGAATGGAGGATGTTCTTATCTCTACCGTCATTATATATGAAAATATATAATAATATCTATTTGCTACCGGTACAAAAAGTTTGATATACACTCTGTAGAAAAAATATTCCTTCGAGTACCTTAAGGTCATGTTATATAGCCTCAACACGATCGCTATCCCTGATCCTATCCGTATTGTCTCTCTTTCTGAAGCTGCAGATGAAAATTAACTTTAAAAAGAATTGAATGGGAAAAATAATATCAAGCATCTAATATATTTTGGCAACATAATAACATTCTTACAACGTATTAAGAATATCATATTTTATGCAGTAATTACAAGAATAATTATATATATATATATATATATATATATATATATTAATGGCCAAGGCTAAGCAGAAATGAATAATGCTCAAAATATTAAACTTTATCTAACAATAGGTTATAGGTATTTGTTTTGTTATTCTACTAAACAAGAGTTTATGATTTAACTTCATGTCGATACATTTTGGTTATTTCCCTAAAGATGAAACAATATATCTAACGTTATACAAACAATGTTAGATAACGTTTAAAATCCAGTATATCAAAAATATAACTGGCTAAAATCTCACAATTATATGATGTATAAAGCTAAAATCCCTATGTTAGAGTTTGTGATATCATTTTTTATCACTTTTGCGTTGGTTTCATCTGACAAGAATATATTAAAATCAAACAAGCTACCAAGGATGATGCAAAATCACAGCCAAGAGAATGCAAGGAATAAATATAAATAGTTTAATGACAATAAAAATTGGGCACCTTTAATAATCATTTGGTTTCATATTTCTGTGGTATAAGCCGAATTCAATTTGTTAGTAATATTCTACTTTGTTTTTATCCGAACTTGTTTTGTATAGATTGTGGCCAAAACTTTCGAAATCTTTAGTTTGGAGTCCCAGAAAACACAGAATATAGAATCCGCTGAACTCGCTCTGTGAAAACTGAACAACAAAAAATTTATACGATAATAAACACTGTAAAATTAAATAAGTCCTTAGGTTATTCTTAGGTTCTTGTTGTATTCTTTGGACAAGAACTACCACTAACATTTTACCTTAGCAGCAACTAAAGGAAAAAAAAACTTTCCACTCTCTCTTTACAAACTTCTGATTAATGGTTCTACTGCTTAAGACAACAATCCTAAATAAGTTTTTTTTTAATCCTTTTTTGCTCTTTGCCCAACATATATCGTGTACGAATATGTTAAATTATTCAAATCCACTTATTTCAGTGAAAGTCACCTTATAGCTGTGGATCTTTGAATACGATAAAATTTAAGAAATGTTTCATGAAGTTAAAGAATGCATTGCTGTTTAAGTTTAAGGTTTTAACAATGATAATAACTATTCACAATGCGAATAAAATAATGATAGTGAACAACTAGAGAAAATATAGAATACTGTCGTACAGAAACAGCCTAGAAGGCAATGAAGTTACCGGAGCAACATCATATAGATTTACATTGTTAACTCTTCCGTGAAACTGTAAACGAAAAAGATAAAAGTATAGAGCTCTATGCCAATTCCGTATGGGCTTGATAATTTTTTTTTCTTTTGAAAACTAAACTTTACAGAATAATTATTTGTCACCCCCCCTCAATTGCCGTTTGGTGTAACACAGTATCATAGAAATTCCGATGCGTCATGATTTTTTCTAAGACTTCGAGTTAGTTTTTCTCTGATCGAGAATCAGTTAGTTTTACCTCAGATTTGGCATAAATGTTTTTATAAATTTTCAAAGAAGCAGTGAAAATGCGTTTTTGCTTAAAAACTGTTTCAATAATAATTCATGCATATAATCACAATGTGAACATGTCGGATAATTTAAGGTTGTATAATAGCAATGAAAAATTTTGCAAAAGCACAAGAAAAAAACATTTATAACTCAGAAAATAGTTCCCTTTTAAAATCTTAAAATTCTTAAAAAGCCATTTTAAATTTCTATTTCTTTAACTATATCACTTATATTTATTTTCTGTAATATTTGACGGTATCCTGTTCTTCTTTTGGGATACACTGTATATTTAAGTAAATTGAATAATAGGCTTAACTTATTTGCTAATATTGGTTGAGAGGCTTCAAAGTCTTTTAACTTATTATAACGCTTACTATATTATTTGTACCTACCTTTTCAATACTGAACTTTATAAGCATGAAAGATTAACTGATTAAATAGATCTAGAAGGGAAAAGAAACTGAGTTGTAAAAAGGTTTTCAAGATAAATAGAAAATATCTGAGAATAGTTAAAGATCAAAACCTGTAGAATTAATAATAAAAAAGTTTTTTTTGTTTCACTACATATTAGAATGATTTTAGGAACACTCTAGGTCTTCAACCTTCTTAGTTAGTTAATCCACAACTGCTGAATCACTGCAAGGGTAATTTATTTTGTTTAAACTGTATTATTCTCTTTTTCGGTAAAATAATACATTGAATTTTTTTCATATTATAGCTGATTTTTTTATAAAAGTTCAAGACAATCAGAAAACTTAATTTTAAATATTTCGGTTGACAATTTTTAGTAACCTGAGTATTTGATGTTGTAGTTTCGTATTAGGGAGATATGAGATAAGACTGGATAAACACCTTATGTACTATAGTAATGAAAAACATCTTATAAGAACAACTATATTCGGCGATATGTTATTTTGTCATTAGATAGTATCCTATAATCCTGACAGAAATTTAGTAGAGTAAAATTAGATATATGTCGTAGGTATATATATATGTAAAAAGAAATTGTATCCTTAAAAAGCTCCTATCAATTGCATAGTGTCTAATTGTTAGTTGTCTACACTTTGGCAGAATATGCCAACAAAAACATGAAACGAGTGTAGCGGTCAACTGTGGAAACTCAAAAGGAATGCAAGAAAAAAGTGAAACTATGAAGAGTAGACAATCTTTATTCCACATCCCTCCGAGATATTATTAACTGTTTCTCTTAAAATAGTTATCTTTCTCACCACGAAAACCATTAGATCTTTTCATTCTATAGCCAATAAATACACATATTTAAATCCAAATAATATTAGTTGCTTCTAAGAAGAGATACTTGGTTGAAAGACAAATCTTAAATATTTATATCTAATACTCTTTCAGTCTATTGTAGTTTGCCAGATAACTAAGTAATCAACAACTTATAATACAAAGCAATAGTGAACAATAAACATTAAGTAAGCATATGGTGGTAAAACAGAGTTTTTTAGATATTTGAATTAAGCTGTAAAAATCATATTCCAGTAAAGATATCGGGTAGTATACATAGTTCTTCTCTATTTTTACTTTTCTTAATTATAATTATCTATTTTATAACTCTTCTTTCTGAACATATAGATATGAAACATGTCCATTTAAAGCACTCATGGGATTTTGCATTAGCCCTTATAGAGAAATTAGTGACACTGGATCGTTTATCTTTAAACTCAATCAATATATAATAAATTTTACATGTGTTGAAAACTTTTCACAAAAAATTATGTTGTTTTATCTAGATTTTTTGTTTTTTTGTGTAATGCAATTATTCCTTTAATAAAAAGTAACAAAAACTCTTATCTTGTTTGTTTTAACTAAATATAGTAATATTTATAATCTATGTAATAAAACAATGTATTTTCCATTTGATGTAGTAACCAAATAATATTTTGCTATTTTTACCTAGTTCAATCTCCTAAGCCAGGATCCACAAGTTTTTTTGAATGTGTCAAATTGCTTGGTATAGAGCTTTTGGATATTACTAAGCGACAAATATTAAATGTTTTTAGAACAAAGTTTGAGATTTCTCTGCTCATCAAACAACTTTATGTTATTTCTTGTTGTTTTACGTGAGTTTAAGTGTTATCCCCCAGTTTTTCAGTTTGTTCTTATTACTCAAAGACTTCCTTTGGTAGTTAAATATTACTATATCATAGCATGACATTACTGTAAATACCACTTAACAATTAATCTATCAATCAAAAACACAAATTTTCAAATTATTCATTGACATGTATCTCAACAACTACTGTGAGCTATAAGACAATATTTATATCAATTTAAAACCCTAAATTTGACCTTTAAGTTTCAATAATTTTCTTACTACTTATTTGAATCTTTACTTAGTATACACCTTTTCTTTTCTCTCATTTTATTAGGTTGAATTCCAATTTTCTTAAACCTAGCCAGTGAAATTTCTTGATTCAATATTTTTAATGAAAGAAAAGTTATCATGTAAATTTTGACTACAAAAAACGTTGTACAAGAAAAAATTGTCTTTATCTGAAGGAAGCTAAGTATAATCGAATGGTATAATTAGAGATCGTTAACTGGATTCAAGAAATGAACCATGGGTAGCCATCCACACCGGAATAGTTTGAAGCCTTGGGTAGCAAATGGAAAGGTTTCAGGGAAATCAGACTCGACCACAGTCCATAGATACGGGGTACTTAATTCACCTTTTCCGTCAACTGATTTTATTAATTCCAAAAAAGTCCTCTGGATAACCCTTAGAAATAATACCTGTCACATTTATAAATAACGCAAGACGTTTTATTTTATTTTCTTTTATAAAATAAATGGTAAAGACACAGTAAATTATTCATTAATCTCGCCCAAACTCTGTTGAACCCGGGTGGTTGAACCTTTTCTATTATTATTAACCACCTCCAATAAAAGGAGTACTTGAGTGTAATCCAGCAGCAGAGTAGATCTTATTTCATGTGTTTACTTTATCCTTTGCAATCTCAAAATTTTTTGCTGACATAACAGATCATGTTGAAGGCCCAAAATTTCACATAATTATATTTCGACAGCCCTATTTATCTGGTGCAAGATATTGATGCCGAGTCAAGCCATCATGTAGATCTATGGCTTTATGATATATCCTGGATATAACATAACCTACATATTTCACCTTCCTTAAGGGTAGTCAGACACTAAACAGTCGAGTGTACGAATCTTTCCTTACTGTATGGTTGCACTTTACATAGTTATAATATAATATTACATTACCACACAATTGGTGCAACTTTGCATTGTCTGTCTAGTAAACTTGCTACCACGTCATTACTATCCACACGGTCTAGCGTCCCTAGTTCTCAACCTATGTAATATATGTAGTACACATATGTCGGTCTATTGCAATATATATACTAACTGTTAAGAAGAATCAGTTCAAGCAAGTTTCAAGAGAAAAAGAGACGTACATTATTCTAATAACGTGGAAATTTCCTTCATTACTCCACGCGAAAACAAAGATAAAGAGCATATTCTACCTTATACACCACTCACATCAAACGAAGAGGAACAAGTGACATTTGGGAAAGGGGGAAAAGAAAAAGGAAAACAACAATTACATACAATGAACAAAAGGAGAATCAGTCGCAAGAGAGACCCAGCTCACCGTTTCAAGAACTCTCAGTGACAGTTACTCCAGAGCCGCTTCGAAGAACAGGTGTATCTTCACCGAGACAAGTTCCTCAAGCAAGAAAAAAGTATACATCAATAGATGTGGAGAGTAGATTAGAGGAAGAGTTCGATAGGTATTTGAAAAGGAAGAACTTATCAGTGGTCCCTGCTCGGCAAAACACGCAGCAAAGGGCAGTCAGCCCCGTACAGGCGTAGACAACCATTGCAAGCAGAGATGAGGATGATGTTGTGTATGATGACACCGAGCAAGAATCGGAACATTCTGACTTTGTCGAATCACTTATACAGAGCATCAGAACATTATCTTTATTAACCGAAGCAAATAGAACATTGGAAGAAGCTGATTCAAAGTCACGCAAAGAACACGGAACTCAAACTCTACCGAACCTAATGAACCGAGGATATCCAGCAACCACAAATCTAGTATCTTTAACTGCACTAAATATGACCAGGTCAACAGAAATAACAGGAGCGAAGGTAGAAGAGTTCCTAAACGAGTTCAAGGCTTTGAGAAGCACTGTTGCTAATGCCGATGTTTGTTATTATCTCAGCATAAAAGCAACGAAAACATTGGGGACGAGGAATGTGGATATGTCTAGACCAACTCACGTTTTAAAGTATTTGGAAAATTTCGAAAAAAAAATATTCTAGATACAATAAGAAGACCGCATTAAAAAGATTAAAGGACAGGCTTCGCTGGTCAGGCAAATATTTGGGATTGGATGATCAAGTAGGAGCGTTTTTTGACAACGCTAAGATTATTCTAGCTAATCTGAATGCTGAAGAAAGGAGAGCTAACGAAAAGACAATAGCGAAAATTACCATTGACAAGCTTCCCAAGAAACTAAAGGTCACTAAGGATATGCTCAACACTATGCCGAAGTTAAAACAACTGAAATATCTTGAAAAATTAGCCAATGATAGGAACTGGTCATTAAAAGTGGAAAAGATATCCCAAATCCAGTGGCTGAACATAGAAAAACCAGGATTAAAAAGTTGACCTGCAATAAGATTTCTGACAAGAGAATCATAGAAATTAAAGTGTTATGCAAAGATATGTCGACGAAACAGTTCAGGATGGTACAAGGTTGTCCCGATATTGGAACCCTGAGGAAAATTGAATTTTATCAGCTGATGAAGCCTTTTATTTTAAAGGATAAGAACCCAAGAACGATTACACACATCAAGTTCCCAGACGATTCATTCATCCCTGTTTACAAGGTAGCCAGTATTCATATAATGCTGCAACAAGGTGAAACCACAAAGGATTTAGGCTCACAGCTAGTATTCCTTACGAACGACAAGAACTGGGAGGACATTCTTATTGGCAAAATGATCTTAGATGCCCACGGAATCCAGCTGGCCTTTAATACAGAAGAAAGATACTAGGTTGATGGCGGGAGTGGATTTAACAGTCCCGGTCCTGAGCCAGCCGTATCCGGCAACAATACAAGGGAACCGTACAAGAACACTATTAAACCCCCTCCACTTAGACCGACAGTACGAAGAAAGAATTCCCCTATTATAAAACCACAGGAACTACGGGTGGTTTTGATATATGAGTCTACCTGTGTGGGGAATTCATCGAATATAAAAAGTTTGATGAAACCTTCGTTGGAATAATCACCAGTCCATCAAACTGGGGCAGCTTTATTAAATTATTATATCTTCAAGAATTCAAGTTTGTTGAGTTTGTTACCTTTGTTCACGACAATAAGAAAGATAATGAAACTGAAATATTCTTACATTGGGGCACGACCCTACTTTTGTTTAAGAAAAAGAATCAGGATCTGAAGTTGAATTTACAAGGAAGTAGAGATGTTTATGAAGGAGTTGAAGTAGAACAAACTTTCCAAAACATTTTGCAGGAGTTAATTTACCCTGCTCCCCTTCGCCTAACATTTTAATATCATAGTTCAATAAAGGAACCCATAAGGAAAGAGGTCAGTGTCAAGAAGCTAGAGGGTATACCGCTCTCTCGAGTAGGGACAACTTATTTAGATGATTTAGCTGAAGCGGAAGAAAAAGAAATTGATATAAAACACATGTTAGTTTCTAACATTCTAGAGGAAATCCCTGAACCTTTTCAGGAAATAGTATTAGGTGAAGCTGAAATCAAAAAAATGGAAGAGAAAGCTCTTCTACTAGAATTAATTGAAGATCATATGAAGGAATGCAGTCTAAAGGATGATGAAAAGGAAAGGTTAATGCTGCTAATTGCGTGTAAGATAAACGTGTTTGGAATACACCAGTCTAACGTCCAAATGCATCTATTGTCACCCATAAAATACCACTTAAAACCGAACCATCCACCTATAGCTGCGACGGGTTATCACCATACTGATGAAGAAGAAGATTTTTTAGCCAAAAAGTTCCGAGCATTAGAATTAGCAGGTATTGTAAAAAAAATAAGAACCCAAAGTTTGGATCACCGGTATTTGTAGTGCCTAAAAAGATAAAGAAACCGGCGGAATTTGCGGAGTGGAATAGGGAGAAGAAGAAAGCATGGAAAGCAGAAAACTTACTCCATCGATACCGCATGGTAGTAAACATGAAGAAGCTGAATGACTATACCATCAGATCCCCGTTGGACTTACCCAATTTGGAGAGACAGACGCGACACTTAAGAGGAACTCGCTACTACATCCTGTTCGATATATTATCGGGTCTTGACTTCCTGTCCACCCAAGAAACCTCACAGGAAATCTTTACCTTAGTGACCAGAAAACAGGCCTACAGCATATTGGGCACCCCTATGGGCTGGTGCAATACCCCGCCCCCAACTTTTTAGCGAAAGGGTAGTAACTGAAGTAATCCGCGGTCGTTTCAATAGAGACAAAACCGGGGCTTGTAACTGGCTGGACGATATCATCCTCTTCAGCGGTAGTATAGAAGGTTTATTCAACATGATGAGTCAGATACTAGACAACGCCATTGAGAAGAGAGTTCGTTTGAATTTAAAGAAATGTGAATGAGTGAAAGTCGCGACTGTCTGGTGTGGTAGGGGACTTTTCAAAGGGAAGTGGAATTTTGCGGAAGAATATTTTAACAAGATAGCGAAGACCCCTTTCCCTAACAAGAAGCACGAACTAGCGCAAATAATCCATTTGGAAAAACGGCTTGGGCCAGCGATCCCGAAGATGGCAGAGTTGAGATCGCCTTTCACTCTCCTAATAAATCTGGAAGGAAAGAAGCTCAAAGACGCGGAGAGGATGCAAATCAAGGTAGAGTGGACAAATTACTTGAGGGCTAACTTTAGAAAACTGCTAGAGGAAATCGAAAAGTCCGCCAAGCTTGGATTTGAACATTATAATCGCGACAAACCCCTTTTTGTTATTTACAGACGCTTCCGGCGTGACTTGGAGCATAGCTTTACTTCAAGATGAGCCTGAAAACGTTACCAATGCCATAAAAATACTACGACCGAAGCCATTGTTATTTCTATCCGGGCATTTAATGAGATGCAAAAAATGACACATCAGCTCAAAGGAGATATATCCCGTGCTGTATAGTTTTGAGAGGGTAGGATTTATGATCCGAAGTCATAAAGTTGGAATTTTTCTCTATACGGATCACCAGGTCCTATTGGCAATTTTAAAACCAGGGAAGAAAGAAACAAAGATATACATGGATCGTCTCTTTAGATGGTCATTAAAGCTGCAGTCGCTGGAAATGACTGTTTTTCACATAAGCAGTCGCGAGAATTTCCTAGCTGACTTACTTTCACGATGGGCTCAGCCAGAGCAAGTAGAAGCAAAAAAAATAGTTTTTAACGACATGAATAGTTCTTTGAGCGACTCATCACTATATTCTGAAGTGGATGAGGACTCATTAGAAAGAACCATCAGCTGCTTCAACGCCCAAGTGGAGAATATTTTAGATTCTATTAAAGTCAGACAAGTATTGGCGCTGTTAGCTGGGAATGAGAGCAAATCGGGTGAAGAAGAAGAGGAGGCCGCCAGCAACGAGATCACTGATACCCGTGTTAATGAAATAGAAACGACGACAACAAAGGAAACCATCGTTCCGGGACGTATTCAAGACCTGAAATCTGCGCTGGACCAACACCCACTTTGTTTTGTTAATCCTTATTATTCAGACGAACGCTATGATCCGCTGAAAGGGGATACCCTAATCAGAAGACAAGGAGAGATGGAACCAATCATTAAGGAGAAAATGAAAATGAAAAACAAACTCCTCTACTTTAAGGGGATGTTGGTTATCCCGAGAACTTTCATCACTCGAATTTTAATTACAAATCACATATTCAAAGGCCATCCTTCAAAAGCAGACGAGCTAAAGTTTCTACACAAGTACTATTTTAAAGGATTAACCAGAAAGATTCTAAGCCTATTTATATCCTCCTTCAGACGCAGATGCCTGTATTGCAATGGAGCGCCGAAGCTGTTGAGGAGACCTCTGAGACTGACGTTTTTAACAAATAAGCACGGGGAAATACTCCACGCAGATTATTTTTACGTGAATGGTCAAGGTTACATTCTTGCAGTCACAGACAACTGCACCAGGAAGACACTGTTGACTTAATGTAGAAAGGCGAACGCGGAGGGCATCCGCGATGCAATCGTTCTATGAAGGAGCACACTGGGATTACTACCCGAGTTGTGTCTGGTTACCGACAATGCAAGCCATTTGCGAACCAAACAATGGAGCTCCTATCTAGGGCCCTGAATTTTGAACAGTCTTTCACGGTAGTGTAGAGCACATGGACCAATGGATATATAGAAGTGGGGAACTCAAAAAAATTACACTACTTAAAAGTACTATGTTCAGAATACTCGTTAAACGAAAATGAATAGCAAAGTCTAGTTCAGCACATAGCATATCTCATTAACAACCACTCTAATCCCAGATGAAAAAGTTATACACCTAACGAACTATTTCTTAATTTAGAGCCAGCTTATGGCACCCTCGAGCAAGAAACAAGAAGATTCTGGGTCACTTTGCAAAAAACAACCCTGAAGCCAGGTGATATCGATGAGGTTAAAGAAAACGTAGCTAAGATACAAGAAGAAACCGACGTAATGCTGGAGGCAGTTTACAACCACGTCTAGCTGTCCAGAGAGTTAGAACTAGCAAGAAAGAATAAAAACTTCGCGATGGTAGTTCAGTTCAGCCCGGGAGATTTTGTAATGCTTTCCGGCGAGGGCACGCCTAGAGAAAAAAACGAAAACAGCGTTGCTTTGGACAGGACCATACCAGGCCACTAAATTCATATCTAGCGATATATATTAGATAGAAACAATCACAGGAAAGAGATATGAAACACATGTACCGAGATCATGGTTTTACAGCAAGAAGCGTCCAAGGAACTGTAAGGACCTGAGACCCTCCTTAATTCGGAATTTAGGTAGCTTGGAAGTAGAGAAGATACTGGACATAAAGCTCACAACAACAAGGAGGCCCTAGTACCAAATTTTGATCAAGTGGCTAGGCCTCGAGGATACAAGAAATAGCTGGCATCGGCTGAAGAACATATACAAGCAAATACCTAACTTGATCCGTGGATACGTCAAGAATAAAGCGACCCTAAACTCTTGGGAAAGAGATGCTATCCTTCATAATTTAAGTAAATGGGACTGAAAAAAAAAGAAAAAGGGGGTAGTAGACGCAGAAATAGGTAAAGTAGTAGCACGACGGTTAGGAAATTATGCCTTCTACAGAAAGATTTGAAGCCAAGAATGCGGGGTTGATTGCTAGAAGAGAAAGAAGTGCTTAAATCGGCAATACAGATCTTGGGATGTGGAATGTACACCTCATATATCGAACTGGATATATTTCCATATAGGTCTAAGCAGCAAATTTGCACTCAGATACAGAAGCAGCTTAACATTCAAAGCATCAATTTCCTGCATGGCCTTAAGTTTGATGTAGACAAGGTCCGCTCATATTTGGATGCGTATTGGGGGTGCAAGGATTACAAGGTAAGAAAGCCAAGAATCACAATTGAAAAGCAAGAGTACGAGCAGTTACGAAGTCACATAACAAGGAATATAAAAGAATTCACTGGAAATTACGACAGAATTTCATATTGTAGGCAGCTTTTCGATATTGATCATGTGAAATTAATTTTGCAAGAACAAGGAAAACAGGAACAGCGGAAATTCTTGGAAGCAAACTACGTCATGATGGATATGTTCGAGAAGCAAGTGAGTGCATTCGACGAATCAAGGCAGCAAGCTGTGCTCAAGACTCAACCATTCACGGACGTGCTAGAAACTCTGTTACTAAATTACAACCAGTCGTTGAAGGATTTAAACAACTTGCAATTGTATCAAGTAGCATTTAGGGTCCAGGAACCTCACTTGAAGGAGGTACCTAGGAAGACTTATAGAAATGTGGAGGGGTCAGCTCAAGTCCAGGATTCAAAAGAAGTGAAGATAAGGATCCACTTGAAAGACGACACCAAGAGATACTTTTTCTACAAAAGAAGGAACAAATTTGAAACTGCAGGAGGGGAAGGAATAACAACTTTTTTGAAACCTTTAAATTCAAGTCCTACCTTAGGAGATATGTTTAACTTTAGATTTTCAGGGTTAAAGAATAGTCCGAATCGGTTTGAGATTATTGTACTCGATCCAACTTGGAATTCTGGAGTAAGTAGCCCAACTCGTGGAATAGCGCTGGATTACCCAACCTTGACCCTACGTCAGATATTTGAGATAATGTTTTCAGTAAAGAATTATCCTTATGGGAGCTATTTATTGTTATGGACAGTCAATATGGCATTTGTCGGATGTTTGGAATGGATGAAGAATCAACAGTTTTACCTCGTAGATTATATCCCTTGGATCAAGAAATTCGCTAGTGGAATATACAACCATGCTATGGGACACTATTTGACGCACTATAAGGAGCATTGCCCACTATTCCAGAGAAAGTCATCAAGCACACTGTAATACTCAGATGTTTTCAATGATGCGAATAAGAGAACTTGGTCCGTACCAATTGTAACGAAGCCGCTTGCAAACTCATGCAAACCTCAAGAATTGTATTCAATGCTGGAACACACCTTTCTCTGTGGTAATGCCGCGGAGCCTTTTACAAGATCGAGCTACTTACGACCCAGACGAGCTCCAATTGATATTGATCTGGTGCCTTTAGTAGACATGAGCTATATTTACCAATTGGAAAGAGACTCATTCGAAGAAGAGGGGATGTTCGTCTAGGAAACGTACTGCCACGTCATTACTATCCACACTGTCTAGCGTCCCTAGTTCTCAAGCTATGTGATATATGTAATACACAGATATCGGTTTATTGCAATATATATACTAACTGTTGAGAAGAATCAATTCAAGCAAGCTTGAAGAGAAAGAGGAGACATACAACATAATACATCTTTACTAATACATAAGCACCGGAAACAACAGATCGTAAAACCTTAATATCTCAACAAATACTGGGAGTTAGAAGACGTTACTTATATAATTTTAGATCTCCTTTTAAGCTTTTTCAGTCTGTTTCACTTAATATACGTATCACATTCACAAATAGACGATACGGACAATTACTTGTCCAACTAGGGTATAATGATTTTCAAGAAATTGACAGAATTGTAAATTAGATTTCCATGGGTGGAAAAATAATAATGATTAAGAGAAGAAATTTACAAAGAGACTAAAAAGGTAATCAACCTTTGCAGTACCAAATGAACTGCAAATTGGGCAGAGGAAACATCAGAATAACATATATTTAATGAAAACAATAGCGCTTATTTTAAATATTTCATGGTAAGTTCAAGTGCCCCCCCCCTAATCTTTCTGCCCTCAATCTTCCTGGATATTACGGCTAGTCTTACTCCTTTCGATAAAGGTTATACTAAGAATAGAAGGTTGTATATTTTCTGGTCCATCAAATTGATAGAATAAGCACATCTCAGAATACTACGAAGTTTTTTTCATCATATCCTAGTATGAAATCTCATTCTAAACATACCCTATTTTCTGCTAAAAACAATCTGAAGTTTGCTCGAAATTAACAATAGAAAACAGACCTGTTAAATTTTGTATCAATTCGCGGAATTCGGTAACGCTCTTGGCTCAGCCAGTTAGAACTCTAATGCTGGCTTAAGGATTACGTGGACTTAGTTCTACCCTTAAAACAGTTAAAATATAATTATTTCCTTAGAAAACTTAACAAATGTTTGAATAACCCCATAAATATGAGTAGAGTTTAAAAAAATGATCCCATGATTCCGATAGTATTGCTTTGATTATATTTCAGGAATCTAAGAACATCAAACCAACCACGTATAAAAAGTGGTTGGCTCTCTAATTAAATTTTTTTGAAAATCATTAACGAAATAAACATAGTTATATATGATGTGGTTTTCCGTAACGTAAAATATTTTTAGTTGACGCACATTTCATGGGGTTTATTTGATTTTATGTCTAAACTTACAATAGATTCTAGTTCACTCTACGAGTATGGACTTCTTCTTTGGGATGACTCCCTGAAGATGTAGAAAGTGTAAACAGGATTTAATATGTTCCTAGGGACGTATTTTAAAAGCAAAAGTGATCAGCTAGAGCTTCAGATATATTAACATTTAACCTAATCGGTTGGTTGTTGCGGTTTTAAAGTAAATATGAAACCTCTTAGCTAAATGTAACTCTGAAATGGATAGAAATATTCCTTTGAACTAGTTATTACGCCGCAGTTTACTTCTCCTCTTATAGCATTTTGTTCTTTGGTTTATACAATCTTCGATATGTTTGCCTTTTTCTTCATTGCTCTGTGGAAATCAGTTCTACGGTTCCCAATTTTATTATTAATACAACATTGCACAAAATAATATCAATGGGAAAATTTCCCACTATGGTTCTTATACCATTTAAAACATCTAAGCAACTTACTAACATGTTTATTCTAAGATTCATATAAACACAAAGTTGATTATACAGGTAAAAAGAAACGTAGAATATCTGTTCCATTTTCCCTTTGGAATTCAAGTTTCCAATAATTGTCACGGAACAGTTTCAGCAATGGTACATTTCCACGGTTTACAGAACAATAATGTGTTCTTTACGAGTTTCACCTATTAGATTCATTTTCTAGAGTTATATTTCACAAAATTGCATAAAATACACATATAGGCTTGTGACGTAAAACTGTGAAGACTTTGTAAAATCTTGAGCTTTTCACCTCGAATTACGTGGAAAACGGAAAAAAGGGCTTTTTAAAGATATTTTATTTTATCCAGGAATATATACATATATATATCTTCCAAATATATCGCTATAGATGAATATTAACAGTGCAGGAGAGAAAAAAAAAGTAGTTGGTGTGTTATACACAAGTGGTGAAGACAGACCAGAAGAAATTGTTGGAGGAAGTGAGTGGTTGAATCAACTGATAAAAATATTTCTTACAAGAAACATAGCCGAGCCTTTTCTTCGATGTAAGCTTTTAGTTGTTGGAAAAGCTCGAGCCGGAAAAACTTCCTTGATTAAGCAACTGCTTGGAAAAGATTTTGATGAAGCTGAAGATTCTACAAAAGGTTGTGACTTAGTTATATCAAGAGTTAAAAAAATTCTTAGCGAAGAGTTCTGGGAAGAGAAAATTCCTGAAGAGGATGAACAATTTCTTTCGTTTCTACACAAACTATACGAGAGTTCAAACATAAGAATAATTTATCAGAAAAATCGAAGACACGAACTTATTCCTCCTCCGACATTTAACTTAAAAGAACAGGAAATTAATGACATAACAGCAAGATTTGAGGAATACCTGGAAGGCGAAAATGACCTTGCGAGGGATGATTTGAGTTTTTCAATCTGGGATTTTGGTGGTCAAGAAGTATTTTACAGTCTTCATCATCTGTTCATGACAGAATATGGATGTTATTTGATTATCTTCAATGCTGAAAATATATTAAATGATGTTGATGGTTCTCAATCTTCACAAATTGCGTTCTTGAAATTTTGGTTAAATTCAAAAAAGCTTCATGCAAGAAGTGCGCCTTTAATACTTGTCGGAACTCATTGTGAAGGATTTACTAAGGTTGAGTATAAGCAGGTACATTACATAATAGAAGAAGCTATTATGCAAGAAACTGGGTTTAAGAATGAGAGGTTTGAAGGTGCTGATCTTTTTGGAGTGGCTGTTGTAGGTTGTTTTTTTCCTGTTGACAACAAGACTGGATTTGGAGTTGATTTGTTAAGGAAATCAATTGAAAAAGTTGTAAGAAAACAAGATTTTCTTTCTGAAGAAATTAAACTTGCTTTTTTGAGAGCATATGATTTATTTATGAAAGAGAAAAAAAACTATTTATTAATTGAAGACGCTAAAGAAATATTTAGAAGGAATAAATTACCTCTAAATCAATTTGAAGGCGCCGTAGATTTTTTAAATCAAAGAGGTTTAATAACTTATTTTAATCAAATATATCCAGAACATAATGCTATTATTCTAGAACCTCAGTGGTTAATCGACGGCATAACTAAAATAATTTATGATAAGAAGGTTCATGATAGACCCGACATTGATGCAGAGTTCGAAGATGAGTTTAGAGAATACAATAGATATGGATATATGAAAGAGATTTTGATCAATAATATTTGGGAGAAAGCTGGATATTCAGATGTGGAAATAAAATACTTAAAAACAGTTATGGAACTAACTTTATTACTCTGTGAAAGTGGAGTTAGAGGCAATGAAACAACTTATTTGATTCCAACGCTACCTGATTTAGAAGATTCGCAAAATGAACCAGAACTTTCAGATGAGTTCTGTGGCCCTTTTTTCGTGATTGACTTTTCTGGGTTTGGTACAGAGAGTAATAATTTTGTCAAATATTTACCTTTTGGGCTCTTTGAGAGGTTAGTATGTCTAGCGATTAAGCAAAATTATGAGCTTGGAGGTTTGAAAAAACCTTCCATAAGAGAACAAGTTGCAACACTTAGTTTTGGTGATGGAGCGAGTTTTCAAATGCACCCTAGTTCTTTTAGTGAATCTACTGAAAAATTATGTATTAAAGTACGTGTTCATAAAGAAGCAAACTTTCTTGAAGCTAGAGAAATAATAAAGAATATTTATTGTATGATTAAGACCATAGAAGAAACATTTTTTTCAAATAGTAATGATGAATCTAACCATCTTTTAATCAACCTATTATTGCCATCTTCCGAAGAGACTGGATTTATACTGGCTAGATATGAAGATTTGATTGAAAAAGTAAAGGGAAATTATAATAAAAAGTTTTTTCCTAGTCCTAATAGTAATTCCCGTCGCTGTTTCAATGATTACCGGCATTGGTTTATTCAAGGAAATCATTTTCAAGAAGACTCTACAGAAAATAGTTTAATTACTCCAAAAAATTATACCCCTGGTGATCTTCAAAGAGCACAGTCTATGATATACCAGTTTAAACCACTTCCAAATAATATTAAACACCACTGCTTTCTTAGTTATAGACAGGAAGACTCGATTGACATTGTCCGAAATATTTCTTTCTATTTGCAAATTGCTGGTTATAAATGCTGGTATGATATGGATTTTGATGGAAATTTGGGGGCTAAGGAGATGACACAAGGGGTTCAAGATTGTATGGTGTATGTTTTAATTCTCTCAAAAAATATATTTAAAAGTGATTTTGTTACGATGGAGTTTTCCAAAGCAGAAGAAAGTGGAAAACATATAGAATTTCTTTCTCACCCTGATACGGGTAGAATAGGGAACGTAGAACTTGGAAGTATAATTAGTGCAGCACCAAGAAAAATGCAGCAAATGCTTGATCATAAAGAAATTTTGCCAATTAGAAGAAGATATAACGAGGTTGAATCCTTTAAGAGTGTACTTTTCAACAGAATTGGGTCAGTCTTGGAGAGAACTTTAACTAAAGAGAATATTTAGTGAAACTTAATGAAGAATATATATAAAATATTTTAGTTTTACTCAATAAGAATAACTGAATAATAGATGATGTTGTTGAAAAACTACTCTTTTTTACTTTTTTTAGAACTCAAAGAAACAGATTGCCCGCCTGAGTTTTCGGCTTTAAGTTTTCTTTTTAATTCTTCAATGGGCATATCAGCTTCATCAAGTAAATTTGCCAACTCATTTTCTCCTCCAAATTCATCATCTATACTTTCGTCTTCATCTTCATTACTTTCATCCTCACCACCAAAATCTTCTTCTTCTGCACCACCATTACTATTTCCTAGATCTAGATTCCCTTGAACAGCAGAAGGCTCCTCTCTATCCTCACCTTCATCAACCTCAACTCCTTCCGAATCAATCTCTTCGTCTTCATCAAAATCTCCCTCATAAAACTTTTGAAGTTGGGATTTTTCAACATAGACTTTTTCCAAGCCTAATTTTCCACTCTTTGGATCATATAAACCGGAAACTTCAAAATCACCAATTGCATTTGTACCCGATCCTTGAACTACAACTCTATGAATAATATTTTAGCAACGACATACTTTTGACTTAGTCCTTCAAATGGAGCAAACCTCAGAATAACCTTCTTCTCATCATACTGTATAACTTTTCCTTCTTGCTTTAACATAAAAAATCCCGATACTTTGGAATTTAAAATTCCAAAGTATTTGTCGCCATCCACTTCTTTTTCTTCCCAACTATTTCCTTCGAACTCATACTTGAACTTTTCCTTCTGTTCAGTTTTAAATTTTTCTGACGACTCAGCCCATTTTCCCTCCCAGATAAGTTTGTCACCTATTAGCTTAATTAAACCTCGCATTATAGCTTTAGTTCGTTTAACCTCTGTTTTTTGTAAGAACAAATTATGTAGCTCGCCTGTATGTAAGAAAAGAGAAGCACATACTGTTCTTAGTTAAAATTTCAGTTGTGATTTTATCAGAGGTCAACGAAGTTTTATCATTAAAAAGGGAAGAAACAGTTTTATCTGCGGCGCTTATAAATATTTCCTATGTTTACGTTGCTTAAAAATTTACGTCTTCCTTTTGAGTGTACATTTTTAACAAGCTAAGTGTATCCTCCTTGCTCACACTAAATAAAAGAAACAATATAAAACAAGTTACTTCGTCGGGTCTTCAAACGCATAAGAGGAAAGTGTCTTTAGCTTTACCTCGTCCAATTCATTGGACATAGTTCGAAATAAATGCCTTTGGTTTTCTCGAGATATTTTTCTTTCTGTCGAATAGGGTAACACACCATTATAACTTGAGACAATTAGCTCAACTTGTGACAGATTGGGCACTTAATAGAAACTGAATAATGGTTCCTCATGAAACCAAATTATTAGAGGAAATTTATGAGTAATAAAAGAGTTATTAAATATTTTCAGGGATTTAATAGTTAATAGTGTGCTTAGATGGAGATGTTTAGTTAGCCGACAGGGGTTGTTCAATGATTATTGCCAGAAAAGGAGAAAACATATTCTTGGGCAACCTATAAAAAATTTACTTCCGGTAGAGAAAAGACTCGAATATCAATACTGCTAAGGTCTCACCTTTTATTTTCTTGAAAAGAATATATATTATGTGGTTTGCATATTATGCTTTCAGAGTTCAAGAGTTGAAAGCTAAGAAGTAAGATCATAACCAAGAAAGACCCGAAGCTACTTATCCCATTTCATCTTAGTTTGCACAGAGAAGATTTCAGCATTATTATGTACCAATGAATAATTAGTTAGTTCAAAATTATTGCTTTAACACATGTTAATTTAATTCAAAATTTTCTTGAAGATTCAGGTAAGTAATACTTGCCATATGTACCGAACGGCTATTGTGAGCATATCGCTGCTGGTTCTATGAATTGGATCATCCAGTAGTCAGTTTTTCTAAATTAAAAGTATAGAGTATGAATTCTCCGTATTAGAAATATTAATTATCGGTGGTTCCTCAAAACAGTATTCTAAACAAAGTATTTTATCAACTATGAAATGAATAGAAAACTTCTAAAAATTAAGCCATATGATGTGAACTGTACATTTATTCTAAAAATAACTAGCTTAATATTCTTGCTGACATTATTAATGTGAAGAAGTCAAACTTTAATTTAGGAAAAGTAACATAGCTGTGATTTAAATTTTTTACTCATTATTTTGAACTTGACTTGCTTTGACTAAAAGGGTTGTCTCTTTCGGAAACATTTTGTACAGGAAAATTTTATCATTTCAAACCAGCGGATTTCTAATCTGTCAAGAGCACTTTGTAATAGATAGCCAGTGAAACTGGGATATTCAAATATGCTTAGAATATCGTGTAAAGTAAAAGTAACCAGAGATTCTAACCTACTTCATTTGTTACCTCTCCATAGGAATCCACAAATTAAAGACCCATATCATATACCAATTAGCGATGTTTCATTTTTTAGTATTATTGGCAAGACTTACCGCCTACATTGACAAAGGGTGGTAATGACCAATAACTGGTTAAAGTTATATATTTTTAGGAGTGAAATAAGGAATAATTGTAAACCAGATTCTTACTCGAAGCAATCGTTTAATATATAACATATTGCAAGCTTCAACGTATGTAATATGTATGGCTTTCAAAGAAAGTCTTCCGCAAAGAAGAATGTATCGAACTGATGTCTTCTATAGAAATATAAATTTAAGAAATGTTAAACTTATTGGACAAAGGTTTCCTGTATCGTAAATAAAGTTTCTACGTTCTTATTGCTTTATTTTTTAAAATCATGTCGAAAGGCAACAAGAGTGAAAAGAAGGAACTACAATGAATGTAAATAACAGGTTACTTAATACTCATAACTGATCATAGTGCTAGAACCTTTCATGAACTAATTGCAACCAAATTTATTCCAATTTGGCATGTTGATATTGGTCAAGTATTTTTTTCATTTTTTCCATCCGCAATAACCAGACACAATACTTAACAAGTGCTCCTAGGAAAGAATATTCCTCGCCCGTTCATTTCAAAGTTAAAGAAAAATTATGTATAATGCTGGATTTCTTCGAAAATTTTGCCCTAAATGGTTTATATTTGTTTGGACTATTTTTTTGCTGTTTTTAGATACTTATTATTGAAACTGGTTTCGTTCAGCCTTTAGTTTGATGTGAATAGTAGATGTTTCTAAATTGGAAACTCTAGAAAAGAATCTTTCGGGGTGGTGTGAAAATTGCTTTGGCCAAGCGCAAATAATAGGTAAAGCTAATATTTATAGTTGTCGTTTGGCTTGATTTAACTTTAAATAGTGGGAACAAGGTTGTGTCGTTGATCCTTGGCTAGAGTTAACCTTCAATTCCTGCCAAACTACAGAATCATGCCCTTTTCTGAAGCTGCTATTTCCCGAATAGATTGAAGGATGATCTCATAGGGCATGTAAAATTAAATTGAATCCTATTTTATTATTTTTACTGCATATAATTTGTTAACAATAAACATAGCATCTCAACTTCAATACGAAAATCATCTCTAGCACCTTGATGACATGTCAAATCACAAAATTCATTTAGATTCAGCTAAATAATTATCCAAACACTGCTCTTGTCTTGTTTTTGCATATATTTGCTTTTTCAATAAATGTAAAGTCGCACACTAAGCAGTCCTGTATACGATTCTCTCCTTTCTGACTGTTTACGTGTTACCTAGTTAAACAACAATATTACATTACCGCAAAATATGTGCAACTTTACATCATACTTTACGAATACATCAGCACACAGAACAACAGATCGTAAAACTTCGATATCTGAACAACTAGTAGGAGTTAGAGGATGTTACTTATATCATTTTAAAACTCTCATCACTTTCTTTCAGTTTATCTATTTAAATATACACATCCTCTTGCTAATCAATATTATACCGACTCACCCCTTGTCTCTCTTGCAAAACACTTGTAAATAGAAACCTTAAAATATTCACCCTACCTGCTCTCGAGCATGAAAAGAAATGGAGTCACAGGATTACATGGTGTAATAGTTCCTGCTCATATTCTTACCAGGAAACTAAGTAACAAAGGTAAAACAGAGAAAAAAGCACGGTTCAGGCGGAAACTAGAAGCGTTTTGTCAAGAAGAATGCGAAATCGAGGGCAATAAATTAACTTATCTGTGTGTATGTATTAACTATTTATAATTTCACCAACCTAGCTTTTTTAAAAGTAGACAAGTTATTTGGTGGGTTCCTTTAGACGCTTGATAGCTTGGAAGAATACAAATATGTTTATTTTCTATTACCTCATGTTCTTAAAGTACGAACCAAATCAGGGCGACATGGATGATTTACCAAAGATAAAGGAGACCTTAGGCCTGTTGCCCCTGCAGTATTTTATATTTTCCTTAAAGTTTAGTTTTGAAAACTGAATATTTGGTGAAAAGTACGCGATTATAAACTTCATTAAACCTCAAGACACGTTGAGAAATGTGCAGTATTAATTTTTTTCTAGTTTACTCTAGCCTTGAAAATAATTGTTTTTCTACAGAACGCTTTAAAAACATCTTAGAGACCGTAATAAGCTCACATGACTTGTAGGTGGTGTTCTACCGCTTTCAATTTTTTTCAGTATTGTGGAAAAATATATATGATAGAATAGTACAAGACTCTTGGATATAGTTAGAGCTTATTTGGGTAGTTTGGAACATGTTTTCAACTTCATATACTCGTTCTTTTTCTTTTAATCAAAACTTCGTATCCTCTGATGAGACATCTGTCAAACATCGATGAAGGCTATTCAAAAACAGATAGTAAACCATAATAACCTCAAGTTCATTGAATTTTTGAAGGTCAATGATATGGAACTGTCTAATATTCTTAAACTGAGAATTGAGGAATCTATGAACAATAATCTACGATCCTGCTATAACCAGTTTGAGCTCTTTCATGAGACCCAAGTTTTTGCCTTGGGTGCTGTTAGTTTTTAATGATTCAAAGGAGTTGGGTGGGTTGGCAAAAGTTCTAATGTAAGAAAATTATTTGGATATAATTTTAATCTGATTATAGCTTCAACTTTTTTCTTTCATATTGTGCGAAACTTTAGTATAGATCTCTCAACGTTCGACAGGCCAGTGACACTTGACAGTACAGTCGATTCTCATAGGGAAAAAACTCATTTTACCAATTTTTATAGAGAGTGTTTTTCTAGATGAATCTTCTATTGAGAACAGTAAATATATGGTTTCATTGCAAGAAGAAGTCGTCCAAATGGCCTTAAATGATGTTGCCTTACTTGTGCAAATGAAGAGGCGAAAATTTCAATATCCCCAGAATTTACTTTAAGTGAACTGAATTTGGTGGGAAAGGTATTATGCACTCCTTGAACAACCTGCTTATGATTAAAAGAGTTATGCATCTTGTCATGTTTAAGATGAAGAGTTGTTGCTGTCAAGACTTGTTATTAGAGTGGTTATCTTTTTGAAACTGGTAACCAGTTTGTTTGATGAAGTGGAATTCACTGAAGAAGATCACCAACCGCAAATAATCAAAAGAACCTTTGTCTAAGTTTTCTTAGCCATTGGGAATACAGTTGACATATTTCAAGCATCAAAGTTCGAAATTAGCGTAATAATAGTACAAGGTAATAAGACCTGAGATGTCGAACTCTGTTTCCAAGGTATCTGTAGTGATCTGAAGCGAATCATACTCAATAATGAGCAATTAACCCCAACAAATAAAGAAAGACTGCAAAAGCTTAACATTTCACCAACTCGTACTAATTATTATACATCAGTGCTGTTGCTTCCGATCCTGCTTATTTTTTTGCTTTAGTACTAGTTTTCTAAGTGCAGGAAGTTCACTTAGTAATCGTTTTCTTAACTCGTTCATATTAAAGCGACTATCAAGTTCCTTCACCTCAGAGTTATAGTTGTCTATCAGAACCCTTGCCTTGTCTCTCCACTCTTCTGCGCATATATTAAGTAAATCACAGGGTAGCGCCTCCCTTGGAAACATGATATTTTCCTCTGATATGTGTTTATCTTCAAATGCTTGAATGAGTTCTTTCATTTTATGCTCTGCATTTTCTAGCTCACCCAGCTTTTTTTTATTAAACTCTTCTTTCAGTTTGTTCAAGCTCTCTTTCAGCTTTAGGAGAGATGCCGAATATTGTTCTGCCATTTGTTTACTTTGTTGCTTAGTAAACGTTATCCTACTTAGAATATCTTTCTCCATATTAGAAAAAATAAAATTAAGTCTATCTCTTTTTTCTTCTAACTTCTTCTTACTTGCCTTGTACTTATCTGCGACCAAGTATGAATTCCTCTGATGTTCTTTTTTCAAATCAGCTAATCTCACATTCAACTCAAACTGTAAATTTAAAAATTTGTTTTTATCATGACGATTAGCCTCTCTTGAAATGTAAATGTTGTCAAGACATGTAACATTAGTCAAAAGTTTTGCCACCTGCTGGTTGTAGTTACTTAGATGGCAAACTTCGTTGTCACCATGTGTCTCATCACAGAGAGTCAAAATCTTCAGACAGGACAGAGAATTAAGAGTCGCAAGTTGTTGAACCTCGCTTAGCTTATTATTTCCAAGATTCAACTCCTTCAACAAAGAACCAGCTTGAATACCTTCCAAGTTTGAGATCAAATTACTCTGCATCCAAAGTACCCTTAAATCAGACAGATTTAGTAAACCCTCAATTTTGGAAATCTTATTTTCACTGAGCACTAGTGTTCTTACCCTTGGGAAAGATTCCAAATATTCCATTGCAGTAATTTGATTCTGCTCTAAGCTTAAAAGCAATAGGTTTTGAAGCTTAAAATCCTTGAAAAGTTCCATAGTCTCCAAACGTTGATCAATTAGCCTCAGAGAAATCAAATTTTCTGTCATCTTGCCCAAAGGAAGCAAAGTAAGAAACTCACATCTGATACACACCAAGTTTGTTACCTTAGATTCTATCTCCTTTACCTTGCTGACAACTTCAGCTTCGGAAGAAAAAATTAATTCTTTTTCAGTCTGATTATTTGAGCTTTTCTCTTCCATTAAACGGTTAGAACTCGTGTCTAAACCGTTCTAAAAATCATCATCGCCAATTAAGAATTTATCCAAGTTCATACCTCGTTGAGTAAAGGATGGTGTTCTGGTCTTGAACCAAGGTTCCAAAGTTTTTTCTTTCGCTTTTTCATAAGGAATTAACTCATAGGGTAAATTCTGAATGTATATGTCATAAGTTATTCCTTTCTCAAAATAGTTTTGCGAAAGTTTAGTAAAGATTGAAAGTAGTAGTTCAAAGTTTTTTCTCACATCTGCTTTGGATTCAAAGATTATTTCTAGTTGCGAAAGAGCTTTCTTTTCACTGAATTGTATTCTAGAAACAATAGCTTGATGTTTATGTGGAATGAAATCAACTCCACTAATCATAGAAAAACTAGAAACGAGTCGAACAAAATATCCTTGAGGAATATAGGAAGATGAAAAATCAGCAATGAATTTGTATTTCTGTTGTGCTTTTATTGAAGTATAGCCTTCTACTTTTTTAAATTTTCTCAAGAAAAAAGTTTCATTTGTTTTTGGATTTAACCAAAATAACATATCAGAAAGCTTTGTAAAAAACAAAGTGTTTTGTTTCCATAAATATTCTAATAAATCAGTTGAAATTATATTTCGTGTTACTAAGTTAACATAATCTTTTTCCATTCCTTTTCTTTTTAATATTCTCCCATCTAATTTCGAAAAAGAGAGTTTTTCAATATTGCGAGTTAAGAATGACCAATTCAATATAATAAAGTCTAAACTATAACAAAAAAGAGAAAAATACGTTTCAAGACCGCAAAATCAAAATGATACACCAGTGCATTCTCTTTAAAAAAGTTTTTCATGGACTCTATTTCATTTTCATATTTTTTTATGCCAAAACTTTGAGCTCCTTTAGAAAAATCTTCAATTGATATAAAACCAGTTTGAGAAAATCTATCTTGAGAATATAACTCATCTAAATATTTTAACCATCTTGCCGGAACTTCAGGTGCATTATCAACTAACCACTGTGAAAAATTTGTTACTGCACTTCTAATATTCTTCAACTCTTTCTTCTGTTCACTTTCATCAACCGCATTAAAAGGAAAAAAACATAGATTTTCCAAAATATTTGATATGAACAAAGATCTTTCCTCTTCTAAAACATTAGTTGCATAGAATGCGTAAGGATTAAGTTCTTTCAATATTTTTATTAAGATCACTTGAATTTCCGCAAAAATTTTTGTTCTTTTCTTATACGAACAAATGAAAACGAATTTAACCTTTTCAGCATTTCCAATAGCCTAAAGAGTAATAACACAGAAAAAAAAACTTTTTTGATAATACGTTCTATTCTTATTGAGTTAAAATGTTCTGCATCAAATACAATAAAAAACACCATCTTTGGCTGTAAATATAAGTTTAGTTTGTACTCAGTTGTTGAATCTAACACTTCGCTTAGAGTACATTTACACCCATCAAATGTTGATTCATTTAATTCCATCAATGGATTTCTAGTACGAACAGACTTAAATTTTCCACCTCGGCCCCTTTTTTGAGGACTACGTTGTCTTCTTCGTGGTTTTATAGATAAAATCTGAGGAAACGGATCTTGCTTTTTGATTTGTAACTCACCTGATTTTATTCTTTTTACAGTCTGATCACCTCTAGAAATTATTTCCAACAACTTTTCTTCCTTTGTCTTTGCTTTTCTAGGTTTATTCCATAAAGGTTTTGTTCTATATTTTTTCATTCTCCTCAATGTATAAAAATTAGCTGTTTCGCGAAAATAACTATTTTTATGTGTATTTTCTTTTATTTCCTTAATATAAATCCAGTTTTCATCCATTTTTTCTTCCTCATCAACTGTGAAAGGTATTAAAAACTCTTGTCGATATCTAGGATCAAATAAAGTATCTTCAGAAATATTGAAGAGTTTTTTTAAAAACGAACTAAAATTTTTAGACAGCAACTAATATTTACTTTGCAGACGAGTTTTTATCTTTGAACACGACGAAATTAAGTCGATTCCACGCTACTTTAGCTGAAGAATCTTTCAGAAAAGATTGATAAATTGCAGCCTTTTCTAAATCTCAATATACAGAATAAAACTACTTGTTGTTTTATTTTCAGCATATACTCTGTTTCGAACAAGCGTTCGCACAATAGTTTCACAAACTTCTGTGTCTTCAAAAATACTCAATGTGCCAGTAAGTGGTAATTGCTCTAATGTTTGATTTAAATGAATAACCTCAGAAAACAACTTAAAGGATTCATTTGAAAGACAGTTTGTTTTTCCAAATGTTATTACACGGAGAGTTTTGTTGTCTCTAATTAACCGGCAAATTTCTATTTTAATACAGTTAAAAGAAAAATACCCTGGGAAAATTCATCGCTCAAATTATTAGATTCTGCGAATGAAAAATATTTACACTTGGATTTATTTAAGACGTCAACCAATTCTTTTATTTCCTAAAAATAAGTGAACAGTTCTATTTTACAAGCAAGTCAAAGTTTTCTTTCTTCAAGATTAATGCGTCTATGTTACTTTGCAGCATCTCCTTTGCCTGGTTAAAACTTTTAGTAGTTCTAAAATAATAATAAATAAGGCTATAAACTTCCATCGAAATCCATAAGTAACGCCAAGCATCTTGGTCCTTCTAATATGGATCATTCTTTTGTTAAGCTGTGTTCAAAATTCGGCAACCCTTAACCTGGCTGTTTTGGACATAAGTTATTGCCAAAATACAAATGAAAATTTTGGGAAACTGGGAAACAAAATAGAAACATGTTTGTCGAGTCTACTTGTTTTCAAACTTTGCAAAAGAGAAAATATACGGAAAACTATAATTAAGTTTGTCAAAACCTTGAGTTATATTTTAGACTTAAGATACAAGCCTAAAGCGTAAACAAAAAAGACTTATAAGTCTACCCTGACTACTTTGGTTGTTAGTAGTCATGGTCTATCAATACTGAGCTGAATTAACACCTTCTTAGACAAGATTTTGTCCGAAAACTTTTTTCTAACTCAGGGAAATATATCCAAAGGCCTTGAGTACAGTAAAATGCTTATCGAAATCGCCGAAACATGAACATAATATTTAATTCTAGAGAGTTCGCACAGTTGTACAGTCAATACAAGCCTTTGACCAGCGCTGCTGAAGTAGTACAACAGCCTAGGAAAGATTTTAAGTATAAAACAGATGAATTCCAGAGTTTAGACATTATTTTTTACATTAATGTTAATTTAGCGCTTCACAGTCAATAAGAACCCTGCCAAAAAAACGCCTGTGAACAACTATAGACTTTTTCAGTTCTCTCTAATCTGCACCTGGACAAAGCTTCAGCGAAACATGTATCCTCATAACGTGGCTTTTTTTTTTTAGCAACTGAAAGAAGCGCAAATTGTACAGGGTTAAAAATATACTTTCAAGGAAAGTACTTGGTCGAACGTTGGCTAAAGTATCGAAACTGCAAGAGCACGGACAAGGAAGACTCCAGTACACACTTAACCCATCTTTAATAAAGATTTAAACAGTAAAGAGCCGCGAAATCTCTAGAAGACCTCTGAGATAACCCCATTACAAGAAACCTGTGCTGCAAGCACTGATCGGATAGTGTTCGTGCCAGGACCCTAGGAATCAAACAAGACGCGAGGAAATACTAGAAGTTCATTTCTCACACACTTTAATTAATGCAGTTTCACCTGTACTAAACTGAACAAAATAACTTTGAACTTAGTTAATGATTCTGGCAAGTTATTCTATCACACGTTCTATGGAGTTAAGTACACTACTGAGTTTCATCACGTCAGATAGCACCAGATGGAGGCAGAGTAATACCATGGCTCTATATCGTTACGTGTGACTCTGATGCGGTATTTTACTATAAATTAGATAGCTAAGAAACTATTAAACGAAATTACCCTTCAACAATCAATTTATTAACATCTATTTCTAATCGTTCTACCCTCTGTTAACTGGAAATATACACTTCTAATAATATCTACCGTAGCTTTTCGTTCCGTGCCCCTAGGAATAGAGATTGACTTTGGGATGTCTTAACTCATTCAATTTTATTATTTTTCTAGAAATTTGATAAATTGGACCAATTTTCAAGAATATACTGGAAAACACCAAAAATACGAAGAATAAACAGAAATATGCTACACAATTCCAAGTAAATATCACAAAGTAGAAATTAAGAGTGAAATGAGCACTTATCTGTATTTAATTGAACTCTTATTCAATCTAAGTTTCTATTGCTATATGAATAACTACAAATTAATTTCCAAGTGGTTATGCAACATAGAAAAACATCCCGTGATTTGGCCATCGATAAGAAAAGTTACATGTCATTTTCATTGGTTAAATATTGTCTAATCCACAATGTAGACAGTTAACAGAAAGAAAAAAAGATTAAAGAACCGATATTTTCAAAGATAGCAAATTTGGGTACCAAGTTAGAGAAAATAAATATATTTATTAACAAGGAAGTAAGTCTTTAACTATGAATGCTATTTGAGTAACACAAATTACTTTGTGGCCTTCAAACATATTCTTGTATTTACAAGCAATTTTTATGTATGCAATAGTCTCAAGCTCTTACTTGATACACAAAAGTTTTTCTTAGGTAATTTAGAGGACTACTGCTGTGTTATTGAAGTGTCAACTGGCTGAAATCATATATTTTAACAAATCATGCATCAATAGACGAAATTTCAACTACAGCAACTACTTGAGGTAAATAAATATTATCAGTATACTCTCTATTAATGCTTAGAAGAGTTCCCAAAAATTCAAATATTTCGTAACAGTATAAACTCTTGTTTTAAGGTCCATAAATCTCAAGTAGGTATTTTTAATCACAAGTGACATAATAAAAAATCCTCTTGTTATCACTCCTTCATCCCGTCATCCTTCGATAGATTAGTCTTATGAAATCTCTGCTCAACTACAGCCTAATAATCTGGGAGATAGGTTTTTTACTAATTTGGAGGCATCAAATGGGCTTATAAACGTTTCGCGTACCAATATTAAGGAACACACTCTTAGTTGTTGTCCATAATTAAAAAAAATTCTTAAATATAGGTTATTCAAATAGTCTATTTTTGTTTATTTTCATATGATGTCAAACTCAAATGATAAATTTTTAATAAAAAGTTAAGATTATTATCTGAGAGTTGAGCTGAAGTTAAACACAAGGAATAAAAGCTGACTTCTTGCAACAATTAAAGGATAAATAGAATAATCTGACCCCATATTTTATTCGCGTAATTACTCTTGTTGTGTCACACCCCGTATATCATACAACCAATTGTTTCTCCTAGTAATAGAAATGTCAACAAACTATCTATATATATTCCCAATGTAGTTGTTTCACACATTTTTATGGGTATTGTGCAGACCTATTATCATAATTTTAATCAATGACAGTCTCGTAGAACTTCAATGACAGTAGAGTGGCGAGAACTAGAAAACACGAGTAGTTAAGTATCCCACTATATTATTATTTGGTTGAAACCAAAAATATAGATTATTCGGAGTCGATAATCCTCAATATAGCTATAACTGGCTCAGGAAACTAAGGAGAAATGATTAAACCCTTAAAAAGTAAAAAGAAAGCGTATACTCATTAAAATATATCCAATCCCATTTTTGCCCTTTTAAGGTTGAAGAAGTATCAGCACAAAGTTATTTTCGTGAAATTATTAAGGTTCTACTGGGTTAAAACTAATCTTAGGAGCCGTATAAGAATTCCGAGTGATTAAAACTCAGATTCATTTAATAGTGGCCTTCATACTGACGTTATTTTCTTGTTATTAATATTTGCATATCGGAATTCTTATATATATATTATTTTTGTTTCTAATTATATGTGTTAGTTTTATCACTATAATGAAGGTATATGCATAAAGATTCCCTGAGAAAAGAAATATGAATTCGGAGTGAAACGATGTTAATGTATGGGTGTACAAAATGTGGCTATTGGATAAAGTACGTTACCATTAATTTTTATACTTCAAAGTTTCAAAAAAGTTGCTTAAATATTAAGAAAAAATTGAGAAATTCTTTTACGGCTTAATTAATGATAGAAATTGAATATTATAAAAGGGTAAAGATTAAAAAAAAGAAAAGATAAACCAACTATGATGTTGAAGGTCATGGTATTAGGTTTTATTCTATACTTTTCTGAACATTCGCCAAGCTCGCCGCGTCATTATATCTTATGCGAAAATAGTAAGTTCAATTGAGGAGTATCAAGAATTCTTTTATTGGAAAAGAAAAAAGTATAAAAGAGGCTTCATATTGAATATTATGTATTTCTAGAAAGTCATGTACGTCAGTGTAGATAATTTTTGGTACCGTTTTATATTATTCATCCTTTGAAAAATCTACGCTGTTTAGAGTATTATAATTAAACTTAGATCTGTTTATTTGATTACTCTTTAAAAATTTGC
Source organism: Labyrinthula sp. Ha (assembly GCA_015227615.1). NCBI lineage: Eukaryota > Bigyra > Labyrinthulida > Labyrinthulaceae > Labyrinthula > Labyrinthula sp. Ha. Next base: position 697,927 of record JAALGZ010000006.1, read on the forward strand.
AAAATGTTTCTCAAAAGGTCTGTAATGAGTGTATTGAAACCAAATTTACCCTCGAGATAGAAACACTAGTTGATAATTATTATTTTTGTTTCTACATAGCTTGAAAATTTTTCTATTGTTTTGTAAAGCAAGGTTAATGTAAACTAGAAATAAGATATTTAATAATGATTATAAAACAAGAATTTCTGAACTATTGACCTGTTATATACTTGGTATTTTTCTCAACTCTAGGTTTCTATTGAATCTTAATTTCAGACGAATATGCCCAAACCTGGTTTGCTGGATGCAAATAAAGAAAATTTTCTTAAGGCAGAAGAAAATCTGTTGCAACATGGTTGTACGTGATCATAGTTGCCATCTAGGTTGGAAAGCTATCTAACTGCAAGTTCACTGAAGTACTTTAATGAGACGAATACCTGATACGAAGGTGATTTTCAACTGTAATCATTTAAGTGGCTTTTCCACTAATAGTTAATTCTGGTTTATTGTTTATCGTGTTGTAACCCCTTGGAAATACAAAAAAAAGGATAAAGTACAGAAGCGGTACAATCTTTTGAATTTTAGACTTATCATGAGTAATTGCTATGTAGAAATAATGACAAAACCAGCATCTTCCAATTAGTTATACTCGCATATCTGCTTAGGACATGTTGCTATGACCATATATGAGCCTTGCAATCAGTATGAAATAGATTAATTCCCAGCAAAATTTTTCTAATAACGTATACTTATAAGGATAAAAGTTTTTTAAAATTACCAACGAGATTTATTGGAGTTGAAGAGCTATAAAACTTACTAGATACTAGTAATGCATCACTGATAAAGAATCATTATCACCATAACAGCAAAATGTACTGTAGTTATCCAACCAATATTTTCTGTTGAATCATCCAGATATTATTTTATTATTAGTTGGATTATGCTTCTCAGCAAAAAAAAATAATAGTATCAGTCAAAATAAAATAGTATCAAAACAAATTTTATCGTAAGCATTCGATTTCGTTGACTTCTACATAATTCTCTTAGTTCTGATTCAAAAACTGAGTATATTGACTATAACGATATTGATCACTGTAAGAGCATATTTTCTAAACTCAGTTTGTTGTTGTTGAACTAACAAATAAGACGCTCAGATTATGGTTTTTAATTGGAACATTATGATATTAAGTTATTAAGGATTTAGAAACGTATAGTTTAGCACGTAGTCTATACTGAAAATGGCTCTAATTAAAAGTGTATCCAGAATTATCTAGATTTATTATTCCAGTATACCACTATGAAGCGACATATATATATATATATTAATTTTATGATGGTTTTGCTAGGGTGATATCTTCATCGAAAGCATACTCATATAATCTTATACTTAGAATAGACACAGAAAATTCACTTCTATTTAAACATATTATCAGAGTACGAGAAATGTTGTTGATTCTAGGGTATTTCAGTTATCTTAACCTTTACGAGATTTCTACGCCACTTCAAGATGAATATTAACTAGAATAAATCACTTAAAGTCATTGCGGACTTTATCTTTTTTTCGTTGAATTTATTTTATGTACTCATTTTCCTATCAACATTACATTTGATATATTCTCTATAATAAACGAATATCGGTTTATTCTTTAGATCCCTTAGAATCGCTTAGGTTATTTTAGAAAGTTCAAAGTCCCTATAATCTTGATCGTTGTGGAATGGGTTCTAGACTAGACAAATGTTGAAACTGAGTTAGATCACTATACATAGAAACTATACAGCATGTTTGCTACTATTATCCTCACAAACATCCGGACGTTATAGAGAAAGATACTTTTGTTTTCTGAATATAATGTTGCACATATATATAGTCAGAGTTTCGAGATTTTACAACTATATGCTTAGCTTCTGTGAACACTGAATTGAAAATGAAAATATTTCCTTGCCTGCCAAAAAGAACAAAAAATATTAAGGATTACGAGAAGGAAGAGAGCTCAAATTAGGATATTTTCAGGTTAAGCAATAATCTATACGGTACTGTTAATATGAAGAAATTTGTGTACTGGATAAAGAAAATGTTGTTTCTCATAATTCATAACTAAAATAGTTGCCGTTGTGTCGCCTGCAATTGGAAAATTCTATTTTTAAACTTGGAAACTTAATGTTCCAGTACATAGTACTTTTCCTCAGCAATATTCCTCCCACACGAGTTTATTCTGCTTTGCAAGCTCAACCATTATTTTAAATATTGCAACTATGATGTATTTTTTCAAAAAAAATTCGTGCAGTAAATCTGCTAACTTACAGAGAAACTTCACACTAATATCATATATTGTTCATGTCTACATATAGAGAAGGGATTAACGTACCTAAGTTATAAGAGCTTAAACCTGACATATATGCCGGCTTTTATAGTCATTCAAACTGTTGTCAATATATAGATACTCCTTTGAGCATTGGATTTCTTATCCTTCTGAATAGATGCTAGATTGCTGTAGAGAGTATAGGGTTGAAGTGCTTGACATTCATCTACTTAAGAGAACGGAAAAATGAAAGTTCTAGAAACAAATCTGGAAATATGTCATTAATCTCATTAACCCTTTCACAACTACTTAATAACAGGTTATTGTTGACGGGAAGCTAAGATAAAGATCAAATCAGTACTTCAGATATCGAATGACATCTGCTTCCAGGTACATTGGTAGCAAGAGCAATTTATATCATTTAATTAGTCGAAAGTACTCAAGCTGTTTTTACAACTATGGAAAACATGTCAGCTTTTAAAAATTCAGTCGCGCCTAAGCTTGTATAGCTCTAGTGTTAGCTTTCGTTCTTCAGAGAAAGTTATATATGTATATTGAAGTAACCGCTCGCATGGGCCAGGGCTAAATCTTACTCAGATTTCTTACTGCTAATTAAATTGGGTTTGGTTTGTACATGGTTTTTCCGAGGATAATACCTTTCTTTTAGTTTTTATAGGGAAAATGCCACGGATCACTTGTTTGAAAGCAATTTTAGCCTTAACCCTTCATTTACCTTTTTAATCATCGGCAAAACGAATTGCTTAACGAGGACAACTTGTGGTAAATTAAGTTCGAAGGTAATACTTTAAATATTCTACTTTAGACCTTGACGTTGTTCATGCATTAATGTAATCTAATGATAACTTAACGTTAGTTGAGATACTGGCAAGGCAAATTTGGGGTATTCACACTATCTTTCAATTATCATTTGAAACACACTATACATAGCTTTTCGTTGAATTTATCTTGGAAACTCTTAATATTATTCCAACAAGCTACAAATTTTTGGAGAAGCAAAGGTGCAAGAAGGAAAAAGATGAACCCAACATATGAGGCAACCCAAAGGAGCTAACCTGAGCGGTGAGAACTTACAAAAGGACATTATCAAACGATTCACAACCTATATTTCTTTGTAGATTTTTGTTTAGAATTTTACTTCTTAGTACTCTCAAGAATCAACTATTGTATATGAAGAAAGTGAAAAACTTAATTAAGAATGAGAATGAAGTTTATATACTTTAAAACACTAGGTAATCGGTACTGAAGACATTAATGTTAAACTTGGAAGGTAGATTTTTCTGGCTCTTCTAATGTCTAACAGTATTAAGTTAGGATGTTGGAATAAAGAATCCGAAGCAAATATTTGCCAATAACTGAAGTATATATTGAAATTTGTTGCGAGTTAAGCTTTTTAGCCATACTTTAAAGATCTTTTCTTCAATTTTTCAATTGAAACCTCAGCCTGATCATCTCATCATGCATCTGTTTTTTCACTTGTATGCTCAAAAAGGTTGCGAACTGTATGCTTCTTGTGTTCTCATTCTTAATCTAAGTTGGCGTTATTCAGATGTTATATCTGGATACTGTTTCTACGCATCATATAATGCAGGAGCATCAAAACCATAGGTCATATACCTCTTCCAAATCTTGGAAAACAAGGAAAAACTTATCATACTAACGATAAATCTAACGTTAACGTTAACGTTAACTCTTGTACTAGCATTAATTAGTGTAACGCAGCAAAGTAGTTAATTAACTAATGTTGAGACTACTGTTAATACGATAACTATACCTGTTATATTTATTACTGTTTCCTGGTAGACCACTTTAACACTTACTAAGCTGAAACCCAGTAGTGCGAGAGCGGTATTTCTATATTATGACATCGTGATGGATCTTCGAAGAGAGATTTGCTAAAGTTAATGAAACAGGATCTACCGTTAATCCACTATTGTGAAATATTCAGGTATGTGGTATGTAGTGATTTGAAGATTTCAGAATTCTCTAAGTAAACAAATATGAGAACCTTGTATTAACCACATGAACAAGAAATATGAGTTTCGAAGAAGACTTAATGAGGTCCAAGATTGCTCAATATCATTTTGCCATGGGCCTCACACTGTTGAAGTGTTTATGCCAGCTGTGGGCAATGTCTCTGTCTCGCAGCGGTCTAACAATGAACCGACAATAGAGCTATAGCAGCTAAATACCTTTTGGGATGAGTTTGAGTATGTTCACAGAGTGAAATTTTCTGTGAATAAAAGAGCTCCTTGTTCCAGCAACTGCTTAGGTTCTAGTATCCTGAGCAATATGAACTCTATAAATAGTTCTTAAACCTGGAAAATAAAGTTTCTCTATAGTGAACAGTTTCGACAATTTCTTTTAAAGTAAGCAAAACTATGACTCTTATTTGCAAATAAATAGCTTTTAACTTGGTGTCAATTGTGCCAATAGTTTTCTGTAACTAGGGGTGGGCTTTGATTTGTTGGTAATATATCAATAAATCATTTCCCCATGTTCTTCCTATTGATTGATTCTGATATTTCCTAAACATTTTGATTGATTATTAATAATCAACAGGTTATCAATAATTAAATCGGCCACATGCACTTGGACCAAGTGGTCAAAAAATTTACAGTTCATTTTGCCTCCATATGAAATTCTTCAAAACACGGGGCATAATGCCCTACTGGATTCTATTACTGAACTATTCCCGGTGCAGATTACCTTATTTTCTGGATTTCTATACGATGAATCTAGAAAATATTTGTTCATGAGCCGTTTGCCCCAAGGCCATAAGGCCCAACTTATTATTAATAATCAATTGATGAACAAAATAAAACCAGCATCATTTGAGAAGAATTAAAATACCAAATCTTTTATTGATAATCTAAATCAAAGTGATCATTAAATATTTATTAATAATTCTCATCAAATCACACACCAATCCGTAACTGATCTTCCGCGGATGTTTCATATAAGGCTCTCTAATTTAACCATTTCCCTATATATACGAGCGGAAAAAAATTGCTTCTAATTCAACTGCAGGATATCTTTTGCCTTTGTTGGAATCAGGAATAAGTTTATAGCGATCTGTTATAGATGATTTCACATGAAATAATACTTAACCTGAATTTTTGGGTGCGAAGATTCCTATTCCCAAGATAATACAAAATGAACAGATTTCTCCTAAAAATTAACGGTATATCATTACTGATTGAAGTTTATAGAAGAATGTGGAGTTCAGTCTAACTCCAAAAGGAAGTGAATATTCTAATACCCTTTTTGTATTTGTAGCAGCTGTTCTTTGTTGGCTCTTTGTCTTGACCGGATAAACTCGGGGAAAAAAGAGGACTTCAAGAGTTATACACACTAGATATCGGAGTAGGAGGGAATAGGTGCCTCTAGCTGAATTCTAATGGTCTCGGTGGTTCTCGAATAGTTTTTGGTGACAAATCTTTGCACTGATCAATAAGAAAACTGATTCTTATTGTTTCTAAGGTTAGTAGTTTAAATACATTGTTAGAATATGCAGCTAAGGTACCGACACTACATTTTTCTCGCCAAAGTTTTCTCTTGGTACTCCTGAACGACCATTTAAAGGAACAAGTGAGGAAATGAACGAAGGTTAGAAATAATTAACGTGTCACGCTTTGTACTCTTGTAGCTTGATGATTTCTTCAAAGAAAACAGGTGATTTTTTAGTAAAATTTCAAATTCTTTCAATAAGCACCACAAGTCATAAAGACTAAATTTCATTTCTATATTCTTGCAATCGAAGCTTCAAGTTTTGTAAATAGGATTAGCTATTCGGTTCGTTCAGGCGCAGATAATGTTGGCAATCTGTGAAGATACTAGCAGTATAATTACAGTGTTGCAAGTACTTGCAAAGATGAACTGAATGAAATGCTTTGTAAGAGCATCAGGGTTCAACATCAAACATTTCCAATGCCGACACAGGATTCGAATAGCCTTTAATTTATATAATTTACTTTTCGGCATGTAGGCGTAAAAAAACAATGAGTAGCTCCCAAAATGGGAAGAATAGGAGCAACAGTTGGCTGTAATAAGCAGAAAATCTTTCTGGGCTTTGCTTCATGAGTGGGTTGGAATACATATAGGTCATCTTTTCAAGATCTATAGCACCATGTGCTTACATCTTTCCGTTTAATATTTAAATACATTTCTTCCAATAATAAAATATGGTTAAAAATTGAATCCACTTGTGTCCAAACCAACAACTAATACTGCAAGAAATAGTTTCTTAAGGTAGCAGTTAGCATATAGAGAATTAGAAGTCATAACCAAACACGTATTTCGGAAAAACTATTTATTATCTAATAATAATAATAGAAGAAAAACTTTCTTGTATTAAACCATAAACACCTTATTTAATAATTCTTAGCCTATATTCACTCTAGCTCTTGAATGAAAAGAAAGACAACATTTTTCTAAGAAAAACCTGAATACACTATCATTTCTTTCGTACTGTAAGATTCTAGGTCACATTCACGGGCATGGTAGCTGCAATACTACCTTCTCTCTTCTTAACATCTATAATTGATAACCTTGGGTTGACCTTATGAATATTTATTGACACTATTGTCTGTATATATGTGTACAAACTATTTTTTCTGTCTTTCTTTGTATTCAAAACTCTACATTGATCTCGTTCAATACTTTATCAAATCTTTCGAGAAATTTTTGTCGCTTTTCTAGATAGAAAGAACAATCTTTGCGGATACGTATCCGTTAAAAATGGTAAATCAAATGGAAAACCAAAAAAAATTTTCCGACTCCTTGCCTCGAATATCTTTTAACAAAATCAAAACCAATAAAAAAAATAATGATAAATATTTCAAAATTTTATGTATTTTTACTGCTGTCAACTCTTGGTTTGGGGTCTGCAGGTAAATTTTCTCAGGAAGAATTTAATGCACACTGCTTGGAGCTAATAAACAACGATTCGTTAAACTGGAGAGACGGAGCGCTTGAAACAGATCAAGAGATAGTTTCTTGTTTACGCGAGAGTCTTGGTGACCCAATCGGTTTTGGAGAAGGTACAACAGGAGGTTATGATCCCGAAGGTTCAAGTGAGTTAGTAATCATTACAAATGACTTTCCTGAACAGCAAGTAGTGAACGCAATTGAAAACCCAAACTATACCTGGATAGTATTTGATAAGATAGATTTTGCAGAAGAAGTAATGCTCTCGATGCACAGAATGAATTGCACAGACTCTATTGTTCTATCTGGATTAGGAAACTCTTCAGTAGAAGAGTGTATGGACCCTTTTCTATGGTGTAACAACAAGGGAGTGGATACTGAAAACTGTATTCATGAGTTTTATAATGTGGGGTTAAATGTGGATTCACCAGTTACTACTTTGATGATGGACACCAACACAGCTATAGACGGGCGAGGATCAAGAGCATATTTCATGTTCAATGGCTTTAAAGTAGGTACGGACTCTATGGAAAAGGGAAACGTAATAGTTACGAATGTACTTTTTAAAGGTGCAGGACACGTAGAAGATCATGAAAATGATCCCGATATGATTAGAGTTACAGGACAATCTTCCAGAGTGTGGATTCATCAAAACACTTTTGAAGAAAGTGGTGATGGAGCTATCGAATTGAAACGAGGTGGAAGAGGAACTACTGTTTCTTTCAATAAGTTTGTGAATGTGTATAGGTCTTCACTTCATGGCTCAAGTGATTCTAGGGAAGAAAATGAGATCATTACATCGACATACCACGATAATCTGTTTGTGACTGCTGAGACTAATTTCTCTACTAAGTACTATGATAGTGGACGCAGAGTTCCTTTGTTGAGAAGAGGTCAATCACATAGTTGGAATAATGTATTTTATAATTATGTAAAGGATATTGGAAGTGTTAGGGTAGGAGGCAGGTTGTATTTTGAGAATAATTTAGTACTTATTCAAGAAGACTTTTTAGTGTTCAAGAATAGAACTTTAGATAAGTACACTGTAGCTGAAGATATGTTTGATTTCAAAGAGGGAGGTGTAGAAATTGTGGATAGCATAGTCTCTTTGGTGGATCAAAACTGTAACCCAACAGGAGTAGCTTTGAGTTTTAATGGATCAATGGGAACTACTCCAGATATGTTGTCACAATATGGAAACTATTCTAAAGATATGTATTATGAAAATATCAGAGCAGCAGATGTTGATTTAGTCAAGTACTTAAAACAAACGACTGGGAAGGGTGCATTCGTACCTTTTATGAGCCCATACGCATTAGACACTAATTTTTTGATTGAAACAGAGAGTGGAAGTTGCTTAGGGACTATTGTTCAAGATAATGAGGGTATTGACGATGAAGAATTCGTGGGTATAGGATTGATTTTATTCTTGTTAGCAGCACTGGTTATTGTTGGAATTGTTTTCGCGAATAAATCGAGAACTCAAAACGAAAATAGTACTTTGGAAGCTAAAGCTGCCCATAAAGATGGCGATGTTATAGTTAAAGAGGGCATAACAGTATCTGTCTAATTGCTAGAATGTGTGTTAGGTTTGGGCTGTAGTTCTGGTTTAGTAAGCAGTAGATAGTTTGATAGGTATAGCTCTTGAAAACTGTAGGGGGCGCTAGATCTATAAGAACAGAAAGTTTATATGTTGTTTAGTTACGTGTTTGAAATTCTGCAACCTTGTTAAACCTCTGTAACACTCTTGGGACTTTGACTGGTCTCTCTTATATATTCTTCTTGACAAAAGTATATTCTTAGTAAGTGCTCTTCTTGAAGAGCCTTTAAAACATTACATGATAGTTTGCAGGGTTCACAGTTTAATTGGCTACAGCGATATTGCATCATAATTTGCTCTTTTGCAATATTGATCTCCCTGTCCACCAAATCAATCTAAGATGCTGTAGAGGAATGCTGCTAAGAAAGTACTCTTTATCGAAATATACCCTTCCATCTCACCCAACTTTCTAACAAGCTTTTTAGGAATTTTGACTGTTCTTAGCTGCTTCAGATAAGCAGAATGATGATAGCAATAATATCTCTAGAGACGTAAATTTTATAGATCAAGATGAAAATTTATCCTTGGTGGCTACAATGTGCACAACCAAATTTCTTCTTAAAACATCCGTGCAAAGAGTACATGCATGAAGTCTAGACAAATTTTCTTTTTATTTGGTTAGATGATGTCCTATTCTTTGAAGAGCAAACTGGGTTCGCCTCAAGATATTATTAAGCAACTAGGATCTGATGTCATAGCTTAGTAATTAATATTTACTTGTCCTGGTACTGTGCATTAGAAGATTCCCTAAACTTTCTCCAGTTCTAAAGGATCGTACTTGAAAACTATATCATTATATAAATTTTCCTTGTGAATTTATTAAGCTACACGTTTATTTACAACATACTCAATCTATGGAATTCGAAAAAAACTATCGACTACAGGGAATCTAGTTGAATGTGTTGATGCTTCCCAGCAACACTAATAATATTTTTAATGGAGTTATTTAAGATGAAATAAGGCAAAACATTAATATGGGTGTTGAGGTGTTGTTTGTAACTCCCCCATAATATTCGTGCCTAGGTTTGCAGATCGAACAGCAAAGAGCCATGATCATACTAAAAGCTTGTTTCATTGCAATTGTAGATCATAAACACGAGGATAATCAAAAGAAATTCCATATGTCCAACAGAATAGCACGGATTCGAGTATATAAAAGATAACTAGAAAGCTGTAAATAGATACAGAAGCCTAGCTAGAGAGCGGCGTAAGAATATCCAGAACAAATGCAGAGCTTAATAATTAACAAAACATGAACTTCCTTGAGTTCTAAGCCATAATTAGTCCTGTTGAGATCATAGCTCTGGGACAAGTTTACAGCCTCTATTATTACCAGACTACACAGATAGAGATATCCAGCTAGAATCTCGGCCTAGAATTTTCTAGGTTTTCTCTGCGCTCTCAATTCTAGCTCATTCTTAGATGCCCCATTCTCGGTTCTCTCCCTAGATTCTAGCTATATCTATTCTTGCTTCAAAATATCCGAGACTTTATCCTATCTTATATTCTTGGCTTGGTTTCCTGGATACAAGTCTGAAATTGGCTGCGAAAAAATCTCTCTTGAGAGAAGTCACTCTACCCAGAGCAACGGGTCTCAAAACATTTGAATTTTGTAGCGAGTGACATTCGCTCGTGCTTTTAATAACCTTAGAGAAGACTCTTGCCAAGAAAATCATGGGAAATAGGAAAAAGATCTTCGAAATCTTTCATCTTGAGACATGCATCAACTCGAGGTTCTCGATTTAGAATTGTGTAAACAATAAAATTCCAAATTGAGAATCTCGAGAACTTGAAATCTCAATATTCCCGGGTGCCCAGATTCTAGGCGGATATTCATATGTACAGATAAAACTTTCCCTTGCTGAACCGATTTTACTTCGAAGAAAAAAGGAATAGTGAGGAAGAAATGAAAAATAACTTTGTCTTTAGTAAAGGGCACATGTCAAAGAGGAATATGAAGATTTTAATTAAAGAGAAAGGTTTCATGGAAGCTATTTCAAGAGTCCATACATAATACTAGGTAACGGTAGGTTTTGAAGTCCCTCGTCCCGGATTGTAATTGTGATTGCAGAAACCTTTTTGCAAAAATTCAGGTAAACCCCTTGCCAGAGTAAGAAATAAGTTGTTCTGCTACCAAGACTATTAGAAGAGCAAAATATATAGCACTAGAGTTGAAGATATTTCTAATGCAAGCTATGAGCATTCTCCGCCGTTAGTAAAAACAAAAAATACTTGCAAAGGCTTCTCTGAAACTTAGCCTAAGTATTTTAAAGGTGTTATCTCTAATTTGAAATTTATAATACGCATTCAATTTATTGCTCTACATAGGAAATCCAAAGCTAAATAAGTTTTCTTTTATATACTCTGGTTTAATAACAAATAAGCCTAAATTCTCTTACATGGAATACATAAACTAAAAATTATTTTCTAGAGCATCGTGTATGCGATAGCTCTACTCACATATCCCTATACTTTGAGTTGAAATAATACATTAAATTTCAGAGCTTCTAATTTGACCAATGCAGAATATACGATGACCTTTAAAAAGTGACATCTTATGTTCCATTGTTCTTGCGTTGAAGAGATGTTTTCAAGATATCTATATTTTTATTTTCGCTACGGCTATGTATTCCAAGCATTCTTTTTAGTGGAAATTTCATTCAAAGCATTAATTTTTCACCAATTTAGTTTAGAATGTTATTTAGGTCCACTTATCACTCCTATCTTGTCTACATTTTACAAAAAACTATCTTAGATTTTTTTTCAAAATAAAAAAGTGTTAGGGCTGATTTTCGCCAAATTTCTAAGACGAAAAGAAATAATTAGAAAACTAGCGGCAAGAATCACAGCCACTGGGTCCAGGTCATCATACGGGGATCATATGTCACGGTCTTAGGTAACAATGCAAGAAAACTTTTTTTGAAGTCAATGATAGGAAGGATTTGGTATTAGGTGCTAATTTCGGATTTATGGAGGTTTTTACATTCTAGCACAAATAAAACTAACAGTTGTTATAATTGTAGTCACTTAGATAATTCAGCAGCTACCTAGCCGCTGGAGAGGTATATACTTACAGATATAATTACAAGCTCTGAAGAACCAAATAGAACCAAGAATCTAATTTTTCTTGGAAGCAGTTAAGTTTGCCTATTGACTTCTATGAGCTTATAATTTATTTTTATTTTTCTTCTAGCCAGCTAAGTTAGTTATTCTAGCGTGTTAGCTTAAGAACTTGAATGTATTCAAAATTTTCAGAAACCTATTGTAGATTCTAGTTCCCTAGATTAAGCATTATCATTTTCTTTGTCCACTTGTTAGACAGAGTTAAGCGGTACTTGGCTTAAAATAGAAGAAACCCCTGATTTAAAGATAATTTTTTTAATTTCTGCATAATGATATAATTAAATCTCATGCCACTTCCAAAACCAATTGACGGTTACGAATTTATGTGGATAACTGTCTATGGCTCATACTTTCAATAACATAGAATAACAGAGTGCTCAGGAGGTTTCTCATAAGCACTGGTAAAAACTTAATTAATAGCAATGAATCTTACAGTGAAATTAGTTCATAAAAAATCTAAACACCTCAAAAATTTGAAGTATTCTTGTCATAATAAATATCTTAAGCTGATACTTTTCATAAAAATTGTTTCCTCTTATGCCCTTACTCCCTATTTGGTAACAAAATCAGACCTCATAGATGTGTATATCATGATTATCTGGAAGAGGGGCTCAGTGTGTAATATAATTATATTGGAATAAACCCTCTGCTTCGTTATAATTTGTAAGTACATAATGTAGTGATTGTATAGTCATGGCCACCCTTGTCAATAATAAAACGCATGTCTACGCTATGTATATATATGTTTATTTATTTAGCATTGATTCTGTAACTAGGGACTAAAAATAGGGGTATTTAAGCAAAGTTTAGTAGAGAAAAACTGCTACTAATGAACTCTATTTCCATTAAGAACACTTGAAATCCTATACAGATCTTAGGAAAATTTTGTTAAGTCCTTTACTTATAGAGGCCTCTTCTTCTGATTATATTTGAAAATAATCACAACCTGATCGATCATAGGAGTAGAATGTATTCAAAATTTGATAACTATGTAATATTCTTTTCTCCATCCAAACGTTGTTTAACCTGAAAACAAAATTTCTTTTAAATTTCCAATAATTCTAACTAGGCCAATAGGTAGGGTTTCAGTATAGCACAATTCTTTTTCTGATTGTATTTTTGCTCTTAATATTTTAAAATATTCAGTTTGAACTACTTTGTAATAGTGATTGTTGAATTGGTCTGAAACTATTGCTGAATTTTCCCCAAAAACCTGTTGAATTATTTCACCTTGATAGCTAAATAATACTACTATATTGGTCAGATTTCAAAAAAATTCTTTTGTGAAACTTCTTTTAAAGAAACTCGTTTATCAAACATGCTTCTGAATCCCGAACGTAGTTTCTAACCATATTTTCCATAAGAATACAGAAAATCATCATTAGTCAAACTAACTTTCCGTTGAATAGCTTAATAGATATAACGAGGACTGATACAATCACAGTTAAATACAACTATGATCATATGCTCTTGTTACCTATTCCATGAATAGAGAAATGTCGATTTTAGAGAGAGAGAGTTATTATATGATTGGATGGTCTTATATTGTATCGGTTACCCATGCAAGAGGTATATTTGAAATAAATAATTCCAGGGTTATAGCTGGTAGAGCTACAGAGTGTCTCTTGGACGCATTTGTTCGACTTTTTCTAACTGAAAGAAGCTATTAATAGCACTTAGAGTAAGAAATTGTAAAATTTTCTGTAAGATATAGCCCATATAACCTAGGTGTGAGAATTTCTTAGCTGCTAAGCCCCACTGGCATTGCATATCCGTACCACACCTAGAGATTAACTACATTCTGAGGCAACTATTTATTTTATATTGACTCGAAATAAAACTCTTCATATTCTGAAGTAGCTCTTCTAACTATTTCAGGATATATTGAATATGCATGAATTAGTTTCTTAACAATATTAGAAAACCTAGATGAAAAATGATAGAGCTCTGTTGAATTTTGTTTGAGAAATCGTGAAAACATACGATATTTCTTATAATTATGAATCTTCCTTTCGAAGGAAAATTAAAAATTTTCAAATCCTAAATGTGACGTTTAATGACCCCCCCCCCTATTGGTTGGTAGTGTTAATCTGAAATATTTGGACCATAATTATCCAGTGTTAACTAAGATACTCATCCTGTAATTGGTTTAGCTTGAATTTAATTCTGGTATGAATACTAATCAGCTTTAGTTGACATTAACTTAACAAAGATATTTCTTGTTATGCCTTTCGATATCAAATTTTATTATCATAAGGTCGCAATAAAATAATAGTAATATCCAAGAAAAGTTGTTAAAGGTTCTGGGTTAACCTGCTCCTGTATGTTTGTATGGATACATAACGTTTTACTTAATTATAGCCAAACTTTCTTAATGTTAAACCCGTCACTTGTCTTACTGGACTTATTCCTTTGAATCTTTGAGCTTCTTAGCTGGTGAAAATCCGTTCTGCTGTACGGAAGCACTTAGTAGATAGAGTGGGTTCAAATACCTTCTAGGATTAGAACGCAATATTCTTGGAGTATAAGCGTTACAAGTCGCATTTATTTTTTAAGCTCATTCTAGCTATGGTAGGATCTTTAGGGCTATGATAACAGCATAAATCTAAAGTATAGTTGAAAGCAATTACCACATCCTCTAAACATGCTTCTTCTAAACAGGCTTAAGCTAATATATAATGCTAACAGCATAGTCCCATCTAACTTCTTATTCTTAGGTAAAGATCGTTCGAGTTTGCTTTACAGTTACTAAAGTACCAATACTATCAAACATAAAAGAGATTGAACCTCTTTTAATCCAATAACTATGCACAGATAATCTGTTAACGGCGTGGTATTTTCTAGAATGTAGGACCCTGGAAAATGTTGCTGCTAGAAAAATCAAACAACAGCCAAAAAAGAACATCTCACCATAGCATGTCTAGATGTGTCTTAGAAAACCAAAGTTAGGCCACAATTCTTAGTTTCTATAAAAATCTGTATCGCTAGATTAGAATTAAATTTAGCCTTTAGATATCTTTTCATACATGGAATACATCCTAGACTGTTCATATCCACATATTTGCATTCTTGAGAGAAAATAACTATATCTGTCCAGTATTTTATATTTATTGTAGGTCCGCACAACTCTTTGATATCGGCATATAATTTGAAAATGTTGTTCGTAATTGGCTAACTCTAGATAACTAAAACTGGAAAAGATTTTGTACAGAATGTAGATCTGTATTTGATGCAGCTTAGTTTACAATTCAGGTAAGAAAACACGACGTTATTTTGTCTAGTATCTCATTCGTTGGCTCTGGGTGCGTTCACTTCATGAGCAAAAGATGTTTGTTGAATATTTCAGGAAAAATGAAGAAGTGGCACCTTGAGCTGTATGGTAAATCTACCTATGTATGATGCTGGTATCTGAATTATACATGTTCTAAACCTTAACGAGCAAGTCAAAAGCTAGAGACTCTACCTGCAAGAGTATTCATCGATTGCCAGGTTGGCTCATGAAATGTTTTTCTTGTGCTTTTTAAGTTATTTAATATGGTTAGATCAGTATCAAACTAAATGCTGGAAACTGCTGATGCGCAATACTATATTGCTGAATAGTATGTGACCTGTACCCTGAGTGACTCAGGATCTAATGCTCAAATGGATTTTCAACGACTACCCAGCGAGAAATTCTCCATGTGTTAGCCAAGAACACCTGGAATTTATTTAAGAACTCGGTATTTCGTGCTCAAAGCTCTTCTGACAAGCTTAAGATGTGCGAATGTGAACGGTAATAAGGTTCGCTGTTACTAGGTACTAAAGATTAATTCGAATTGTTTATAATCGAGTAGACCAACTCGGAATTCATTAATATGAGATTAAAACTGTTTTCTTAGAAACTAAACTCTTACGGGCCCTGGTCCTATGCGGCAAGGATCAAATGCGTATTTTGACAATAAATATTCCTGCTATTCCAATGGAATAACCAATTACAATTGAATAAAATACATTCAGGCCTGCAACGGGATGGAAAATCAGCAAATAGAAAGTGTAGTACAAGACTGAGATGATCATATGACACCTGGATCGTGCCAGCATTTTTCTCGAATGTTAAGCCATGTTGCATCATGGTTTCGGACAACATGTTACATGATCTATAGATTTTCAGTTTCAGGCATGATCTGGAAGGCTTTTGGGATGTCAACTGTTATCTTACTTCAGACGAACATGTTGTCGAAACTGTTTATTAAAAGGTGGTGTTTCTTATTTTCAATACTTATCAATTAAAACTAAAAGCGCAAACTACTAGCTACATAACTCAGAACTATACAAAACCAATAATACCATACAACACCTTCCCCTAGTTTGTGCTCTCTTCATAAAATTTATCTCGAAACTTCTTTAACATCGTTCTTGTACTTCTCTTAGTAAAGATATCAGCCCAATTCTCATAAGTAGGAATATGATGAATAACCGCTTTCATGGTTGATATTTCTTGAGATACGTATTTAAATTTTGTATCTAAGTGTTTTAACCTTCCGACTGCTATTCTTCCTAAACATAATCTTATAGCTGGTTGACTGTCAACCAAAACAACAACTTTAAAATCGATATTTAAGTCTTTGAGTATATTAAATTTGCCTTTCAAATCTTGAATAGAAATACTGATAGCAACAAATTCTGCTTCAGTTGAAGAAAAAGTAATTACTGGTTCTAATTTACTTCGATAACTAATGATGTTATCATTGAGTAAAATTAAGTTTCCATAAACACTTTTTCTTGACACAGAATTAGCAAAAGAACTATCTGTTAGTAAAAATAGAATATTTTCTTTTTCTTTTATTTTGTCGTAAATCATCGTTTTACTATGATATTGCAGTAAGTATGACAAAGTTCGTTTTGCTTGAGCTAAAGCATCTTGAGTTGGTTCTTTTAATTTTGACGAAAGAGATTGAACAGCATATGAAATATCAGGTCTTGTATGAAGAGCAATATAATTTAACAGTCCAACTATTTTCTGAAAGGACTTTATATTGATAAGTTTCTTGCTTTGATCTTCTTCTAAATCTTTGGTTAAAGGAGAATAAATAGTGCCTGTTATAGAAGAAAGTTGGTGAGTGTTGGCTCCTTGAACTATTCTGTTAGATAAGTCTACAGAGCATTTCCCGTCTTTCATTTTCTTGAGTCTCAAACCGACATATGTCTCGGCTACTGGAGTCCAAGATAGTTTGAACTTATCCTTCATGAGTTTCTCGAATGTCTCAATTGACGATTTCTCGCCAGCATATAGTAGATCGTCTACATATACGAGTACTATAATATTTATCCTTCCCCCATTCGAGGAACTGAATAAACAATGATCACAAGTAGACGGTTTTAAATTGATCGATAATAGAGCATCGGTTAGTGTCTCGTGCCATATTTTTGGTGCTTGTCTAAGCCCATAAATACTTGTTGAGCTTTTCCATATAAATAATTTGTCCCGACGTCTCGGGTGCCCCTTGGGCAATTCCAAATAAATAGGATTCGGTAACGAACCATAAATAAAAGCTGCTGTAATGTCAAGCTGACGCAGCCAAGAATCAAACTGTATCGCCACAGTTAGAAAAATACGTATAGTAGAAATTGGTGCTACAGGTGCATAAAATTCGGGACATTTACGGCGTTTGCCTTCCCCGTATTTGTTATCGTCTGCACAAAAACGGACTTTAGCAATATCGTGACCGTACATGTCTTTTTTGGTGCGAAAAATTTCTACTAATGGAATAATTCTCGAATCTGCACTGGATCTAGGAACTACTTCAAATATTCCAGTAGTTTCCAGTGATGAGAGTTCTTTTTGGTAAGCGGCAAGCCATGCCTTGCTATCAATACGCCCTTCGATATATCTGAATCTTCTAGGTGGGATTATGTTATCAGAATCGAGTTTAGTAGGAGGTACTTCCAATTTAAGAATTCGAGGTTTACGAGTACGTTTGCCTTGTATAATATTGGAATTCGATATTTCGAAGTCTCCGATAGGGTTTTTGGTTCCGGAATTTGAATTTGGTAATGACGTGTCAGAATTAATGAAATCAGAATTTAAAAAAGGAGTGAAAGAAGAAGGCAATTTTTCTTTCTCCGGTGTGTCGTTTGATGTGAATGAATCCTCTTCAACGTATTGGTAAGGAGAATCGTCATCTATAACTAAGCCATTTTTGTTCTTGTTTTCATTTTTAGATTTTGATTTGTTAGTAAATGAGTATTCAAGTTCTGGAATGAGAGTATGTTGATGAAAATCGTTGTAAGAGTGAGATATAGAACCTTCTTCATCTAATTTGACAGTTCGAAAATGATAGATCTTCTTTCTTTCAATATCATAACAAATATTGGCTTTGGATTCTGTATCCATACCGAGATAGATAATTTTTCTTGAAGGTTGTAATTTTTTGGTTTTGGATGATAAGGCAAAACCTTTTGAGCCAAAGAGTTTGATATCAGAAATAGGTGGAGGAGTATTAGTGAGTTGTTGAAAGGAAGATATTTTATTTTTCCTAGAGATAAAGTTGATGATTTTTGAAGCATGAATAGCTGCAAAATCCCAGAAACGAATAGGAGTTTTTGTCTGATATAATAGACTTTTCATCATGAATACCAGAGTTTGATTTTGACGTTCGATCCGTCCATTCTCTGCTGGAAAATATTCATTAGAATACTCTCGGAGTATTCCATTTTTACTACAATACTTGTTCAAAGCTGAAAATTCAGAGCCGTGATCTGAGAAAATACAAGTTGTTTTAAAGTTGAAGTTATTTTGAAGAATAAGAAGACGTTGAGTAATTTTCTTTGAAATATTTTCTTTTGAGTGTACTAAAATAGGAATAATATATCCTGTTTTTGAACATACCATAAGAACAATATATTTGAATCTTTGAAAAGAAAAAGGTAAAAGTCCAAGTGTGTCAACATGCAATTTTTGTAAAGGATGTTGAGGCTGAAAAAGTGTAGTTGTTTTTCTATTGATGACTTTAGCTTTGGATTTTTCACGCAGTTTTCCTGCTGCACATCCAAGACAAAAAGATTTCTTCATTGGTTTAAAACCTGAATTGATGAGATACTGATTATTAATATGTCCTAAACGACAATGGTTTAATTGTTCAGGAGTTACTTCATATTTATAGATCCCAAGTTTATTTTTAGGGTTCAACATACTATGAAGGATGTATTTATTTGTCGTTTTTGAAAGTTTTGCAAATGTGAAACCATTTCGTGTTATTTTGGATTCAGTTGGAGTTTTAACAATAGAAAAGCCGTCATTAACGAGAGCTGGTTCCGAAATTATAACTGTATTCTCATGCAGTTGCGGAAAAAAGATAACGTTTTTTAGTTGGAGTACAATATTGTTGAGTAAAATAAAATCTAATGTACCTTTTACGGTATTAATGATCTTTTTGGAGAAAGCTCCTGAAATAGATATATTACTGATTGGTTCAATATTTTTTAGCAGAGCTTTATTGCCAACAACATGTTTGGTTGCTCCTGAATCTAATAATGACTGGAAGCAATTATGTTCGAATCTACAAAAACATTTAACAGAGTTCATTGATGTGGTATTAATAAAAATGTTTAAAGTCATGATGAAGGAGTCTAAATGAGTGGGTTGTATTTCTTCTTCATCTTGAAAAATATTATCAATGTCTAATTTATTAATATCTGTTTCATGTTCTTCAATTGTATCATCGTTTTGGTTGTCGTTTTCTAAAGTTTCTTCTTCTTTTGGAAGAATTCTTTCAGTGTTTATTCTAAGAACTTGTATTTTGCAAGATCTGGATTTGTGTGAAGGATCTCCACACTTCCAGCAGACAAATTCGGCGTTTGGACACTGTTTAATGTTATGTCCGAAACCACCACATTTAAGACAACGCCTGTTAGGCCTAAATATTGTCTTGTTGTTCGAATTGGACACCTCAGTAACTTTGATGTTCATACGAGACATAGGACTACGAGTTGTATTCTGACTACAACGAAGAGATAAATTAGAAGCTATTCTAAGAAAGTATTTAATAGTTTCATCTAAAGTTTCAGCATTGCAAATGGATTTGTGAACTTGAAACTGAGTGTCAGGTAATCCCATTAAAAATATCTCTCGTATTTCACGCGTTTCAGAACCTCCGTGAAATACAAACTCAGCATATCTTTTTCTAAAAACATTGATATAATTGTTTAATTCTCTAAACTGAATAGTATTTAGACGTTGTTTTGCTGCTACTCGAGCAGCTTCAGAGTCTTTTTCATAATGATATTTAATAGCTGAAAAGCCATTAAATAAACTGCTTGAAGCTTCAATATAATGTATAAGTTCAAGACTTAAAGTAGATCTCAAAATATGTAAAACAGACTGTACATTACTTGCATACTCAACTTTTGCTTGATAATATTTTTCTTCATTGTCATAAATCATAAATAAGTATTGCTGAAAAACATAGATGTTACATTCTAGAGATAACTTCATCAACTCCATTGGAGTATCATTTGATGTTTTAGTAAAAGTTTTTATTGAGGTGGTTCTGTTAATATCATAATTATTATTTCTCAGTAAATCTTTAACAAAATCCAGCTCAGTTTTATTCACTTCTTTCTCCTGTTTAATCAACATAGGTGCAGCAACCTCATACATAATAAATAGTGCAAGATGTTTCTTGCCTAGGTATGCCCTAAGAGAGGCTTCCCAATCTCTAAAAATAATTCTAGAGGAACCTAGTCTTGGGAGTTCACGTGTTTTTGAATCATAATTATTCATATTTTTTGTCTTATTTCTTATCTTTTTATATCGTTTGGTACCCGGTAATACACAATATGAGGAGAAATACGTAAATATATATAAATTGTGTAAATTTTGGGAACTTATTTAAATAAATATCTTAACAGAAGGCTTCGTAGTACTTTAGAGTTACCTATGAAGCTAGGAGAAGAGAAGTAAAGATGTCCTTTTATTTCTTGTTTAGTTGAATTTTTCCCTCTTGAGTTTTTGTCTTTTCCTTCAAGACCTCGTAGTGAACAAATTCTGTTATTCTTGTTTATTTTATATGCGAGTCTTTAGGCTCTTAACCTGTTGTCGAAACTGTTTATTAAAAGGTGGTGTTTCTTATTTTCAATACTTATCAATTAAAACTAAAAGCGCAAACTACTAGCTACATAACTCAGAACTATACAAAACCAATAATACCATACAACAGAACAAGAGCGCACGCCAGGTTAGCAGGGGTAGAGATATATTTGCAGGAGCTAGGATTTGGAATTTTCAACTAAAGGTAGAATTTAGATATTTGTGAGACTTAGGGCTAGATTAGCTTTAGGAGGTTTTAATACTCAATATTTTTGTTACGTCGGCAAAGAGTGATTGAACATAATTTTATTTATGATTGGAAGGGTTTGGCTCAGGCATGATAGGATCTGTGTGGTAGGGAAAAGGGGAGTGAGGAAAGGGGACAAGTTAAACACTTCGAGTCAATTTTATAGAGGCAGTGTAGCTGGCTGGTTTTTGGGTATACCTGTGGATTATCTACAGGCGGAACCGTGTTGCTTATATGTCTTTTTCCCAGCTTATGCGTTGGCATTTTCCAGCACAGTTTGGATGTTGTCGATTCGCTTGTGCTTGAGAGAGTTGAGATCGGGATAAGCATGAGGGCTCCGCACATCTTCCTGTTGTTGACGGATGTATCGTCATCTTCCTAGTCCTTGAATCTTTCGGCATATATGATATTAGGCTCAACGCACCTTCCTCTGGTTTACGTAATTGCTCGTGGTTTACTATGGTTGGCGCCTTGCTGGAATATTTGGTTTATTCTCAGGTAAAGTGCACTCAGTTTCTTGTTTTGTCCTGTTGTCATTTATGCAGACTTAACGATCACATAATAACTTTGATATAATGAAGGTTCTTGTGATATTTGTCTGGTACTCATATCCATGTTGGTGTTGTTAAGGAGTTTGATGTTATAGGCATGGATTCAAGGTAAGCAAAGCTAATGAAAACTCCATTAAGAAAGTCCAAATCCCCAATGAATCCTTCCTGCAAGATCCTCTGTTGCTCCTCAAAAGCATCTCCGGTAAAATCCTCAAAAATCCTCTGTCAATTCCACACTCAATGTGGTTTCACGACTCCCTCGGTCACTTGAAATTCTTCTCAAAAGTCAGAAAACGTCCTCAATGTGGATTCCTTCTATACCCTAGTTATAAATTAGTCCTCTTTTCATTTCAGCAATTATAGCCACTGACCACATTGTATTTGTTTCCTTTATAAAAGAAACCTGAGCAGAAACAGTGAAATCGGGAAATTCCGGGAATTATGGGTAGATTCAGTTCCAACAAAGTGACAAGTACCCGATAGACCATGAGAAACTGGGGATAATCGGGAAATTTTTTCCGGTTTGGTTTTCAGTTCGGGAATATGTGAAGAGTTATATATATATATATATAACTCTGGATTTGAATGAAACGTATCCAGTTAATTAGAAGACCACAATCATTCTAGAATAAAGCAGAACTGAACAATATGACTAGATATTCAAAAAGTTTTTTTCTGTTTGTGCTCTCGATATTTGGTTTGAGGTCTGCAGGTAAATTTTCTCAGGAAGAATTTGATGCACACTGCTTTGAGTTAATAAACAACGATTCTTTAAACTGGAGAGACGGAGCGCTTGAAACAGATCAAGAGATAGTTTCTTGTTTACGCGAGAGTCTTGGTGACCCAATCGGTTTTGGAGAAGGTACAACAGGAGGTTATGATCCCGAAGGTTCAAGTGAGTTAATAATCATTACAAATGACTTTCCTGAACAGCAAGTAGTGAACGCAATTGAAAACCCAAACTATACCTGGATAGTATTTGATAAGATAGATTTTGCAGAAGAAGTAATGCTCTCGATGCACAGAATGAATTGCACAGACTCTATTGTTCTATCTGGATTAGGAAACTCTTCAGTAGAAGAGTGTATGGACCCTTTTCTATGGTGTAACAACAAGGTAGTGGATGCTGAAAACTGTATTCATCAGTTTTATAATGTGGGGTTAAATGTGGATTCACCAGTTACTACTTTGATGATGGACACCAACACAGCTATAGACGGGCGAGGATCGAAGGCATATTTCATGTTCAATGGCTTCAAAGTAGGCATGGACTCTCTAGAAAAAGGAAACGTAATAATTACAAATGTACACTTTAAAGGTGCTGGTCATATTGAGAACCATGAAAATGATCCCGATATGATTAGAGTTACAGGACAATCTTCCAGAGTGTGGATTCATCAAAACACTTTTGAAGAAAGTGGTGATGGAGCAGTCGAATTGAAACGAGGCGGAAGAGGAACTACTGTTTCTTTCAATAAGTTTTTGAATGTATATAGATCTTCTATTCACGGCTCAAGTGATTCCCAAGAGATAAATGAGATAATTACATCGACTTATCATAATAACTTGTTCATTACAACAGATAGAAATTTTTCTAGTAAGTTTTATCAAAGTGCACGTAGAGTTCCTTTGTTGAGAAGAGGTCAATCACACAGTTGGAATAATGTATTTTATAATTATGTAAAGGATATTGGAAGTATTAGGGTTGGAGGTAGGTTGTATTTTGAGAATAATTTAGTACTTATTCAAGAAGACTTTTTAGTGTTCAAGAATAGAACTTTGAATAGATTCACTGTAGCTGAAGATATGTTTGATTTCAAAGAGGGAGGTGTAGAAGTTGTGGATAGCATAGTCTCTTTAGTGGATGAAAACTGTAACCCAACAGGAGTAGCTTTGAATTTTAATGGATCAATGGGAACCACTCCAGATATGTTGTCACAATATGGAAACTATTCTAAAGATATGTATTATGAAAATATCAGAGCTGCAGATGTTGATTTAGTCAAGTACTTAAAACAAACGACTGGGAAGGGTGCATTCGTACCTTTTATGAGCCCATATGCATTAGACACTAATTTTCTGATTGAAACAGAGAGTGGAAGTTGTTTGGAAAGAGTACCCCAAGATGAAGGTGACATAGTCTTGGTATTTGCAGCTTTTATTATTCTAGTAACACTGTTCATTGTTATTGCAGTTATTTTCGCAAATAAATGTGGAAATATTTATGTGAAAAAAACTAAAGAGGGGAAACTAACCAAGAAAGATGGTGATATATTAGTTATGGCTGATAATAATCTATCCATCTAGTTGCTGAACGTTCTTCAGCTATAAAGTGACCTTGATTTATTAGAAATTGAGAAATAATTTGATAATTAGCTAACTTTCATTATAAACAATCACAAGAAAGGTTTCACCGGATATATTCTAATTGATTATTCATCAAACTGTAACTACATTGAAGCTTCCAAAGCGTTCGAGTCGCTTGTAGTTCTTTTCTTTACTAGCATTTTTTCCGGTCTAGACATGAAAACCTGAATTGTTTTTCTTACTTCTTAACTGTAAGTCAAATTCAAGATTTAGTGAAGTAAGGAGGACATCTTTAGGTGCTCAATAATTGTCGCCATGAATTGATGTTGTATATCTGCTGTAGTTATGGATAAGTATCCAAATTTCAGAACCTTTGTAATCTCAAAAGGTATCGGTCTATGGAAAAACTAGAACCCCTAAAAATACATTGCGTCCTTTTTGTTTAGGGATTGTAGTTTTATTTTTTCAGAAAGCATATCGATATGAACAACATTATATATAGATGCTTTGTTCTTGGGATAACATAGGACTTGTGTGTCCGAAAGAGGGAAAAAACTCTCAATATGTCAAGATGAATGGAAAACATACCTCAAGAGGTCGGAATATCCATAAGTTCCTGAGTGAACAGAAACCATTGTATTAGAGTAAGCTTTTTTTCGTAGATCATGGGGTTGCTTATTCTGGTCGTCCATTAAAGTAATTCTTCACGTATTCTGTTCCTTAATTCAAAATGTTGAGAATTAGAAAGACGAATAGCCTTATTTCATATGCACTTGGCAAATCAGCTTTGATGGTAGTATTTTGTTTTGTTAGACAGCAAATTTATGTTTTATTTTTTGAACAGAACCTTTCTATATGATTTGAATAATTATTATTATTACAAAGAGGTGGGTTTGCCATTGGAATCTGAATAAGTTATTCTTCACTCCTGAATCACATAGCGAATAAAACTTTTTGACTCCAGGATCAGATATTGCTAGAGATCATTTGCTCAAGTTTTTAATTACCCACAACAAAACAAATCAATAAGAGATAGTTCACAAAGGAAAGAACAAACAGAAGTATCACGCCAGAAAACGAAACAAACTAAAATGAACCAGGCAATGATTCATTCAAGTTTCTATATAGTATTGAAGCATATGTTGACGTTAGACGAGCATGCATGAGTTATTCGTAAGACGGATCAATCAACCTAATGGCAGAACGTGATATTTCAAGTTTCAAAATGGATAAAAGAAAACTATAGAATGTAAAGAGACCTCAAAAGCTGATGTTCCCTTGGAAGCCAATCTACGAAGTAGATTCAAGCTTCTTTTCAAACTGAATGAATTCATTTTTAAAAACAAATCACGCAAACAATCCTCAAATGTTGATATTTCAATGCTCAAATATGATAAAGCATAGCTATTTAAGAAGCATAGAGCTTTAGAGTGGTTGTTCCGGTAAGCAAAGAGGTATTAAGTATATCCACAAGCTCTTCTAGATGTGAATCAAGATATTATGGAAATCCGATCAAGCAAGCAAACGCCAGCTGGTGAAATTTCAAGAAAAATTTTCTAATATGAAGATGGTGAAAAGGAAGTAAATTCACGTTTTATTCTACTCTTTCGGTTATTATTTAAGGATTTGCTTATCTTTTGTTCAGAAGAAGTTGAAAGAAAAATACGAAGGACGAAAAAAAAGAATAATGGGGCATATTTGGGAGCATTAATTAACTGTGTACAGTAGGGTAGCTGGGCCAATTATTATTTCAAGAGTTAATCTTAAAAAAGAACAACAGAAGAAAAAAGGTTTGGATCAAAGGGTTCTCACAAATTCAGAGTTATGGAACCAATTAACAAAAAAAAGGACAATAGATGGGACTTTTTCTTATTCAATATGTTCCAGGAGCTGGAAAATAATTGTAGCGAGAGGTTTGGGTTTAGGATTATTTTGCA
Organism: Labyrinthula sp. Ha; assembly: GCA_015227615.1. Lineage (NCBI taxonomy): Eukaryota > Bigyra > Labyrinthulida > Labyrinthulaceae > Labyrinthula > Labyrinthula sp. Ha. The sequence goes on from JAALGZ010000006.1 coordinate 723,985, forward strand.
GGAGAAAACTTCCAGGAACAAGAAAAGGAAAGGTGATAGGAAAATGGTATGCGTTCAAGAGTCATGATCTAGGAAAAACAATGCAGAAACAAAAAGGCAGCTTAGCTATCGTCTATGAAGATAAGTTGGACGAATTCCATTGGTAAAGTGACCTTTTGCCCCTTCCCATCCCTTTTCTGCTCCTTTTCTTCCATGACTGAAACATGATCCCACTTTCCTCCGACACCTCATCAACATTCGTTAAGGTTCCATTGACTCTTCCCTTTAAGACAGCGGTCAGATTCAGGTCTACAACGTACACTCTCTTCTACCCGTCGCCGTTTCTTTTTGAATCTTTATAGGATTTTATGCTTGCTATTATCCGGTTGGGGTATTTAACCTTCTGCTTTCCTTTGATATGAATACGCTCAAGTTGTGTAGTGTCAACCTTGAACGGAATAACCCCTTTTAGATCCAGAAGTATCAAGGCTCATCTCCTAAAATGCAACTTTGTAAAGATAATGGTCTTCGAAACTCAATTTCTTTGAACATGCCCTACAGTGAAGTATTCAACTCTTTGAAAATCACAATATCAAAAGTAGTGCCAGTTAGGAAAACAAAAAATTGTCCACATTTGACAACGCCAAGGGGAAACTTCTAACCTATCCCCTTCCAGAATTTCAAGCAAGTAACTCCTCATCCTGGAAGTTGAATCAGTTACAACAAACTTAGGCTCATTCAATTCTTCAATGATCCAGCACCCTCCCATTATCTTCAACTCTACTCTGAACATCTCATCAATTTCTTTGGAAAATATCTTATTTTCTCAAATCAATACTTTGAGTTATTTGAAGTTCATCTCCATGTACTTGTCCACTGCATTCTCGTTTTAAGTGATAACCTCATCAGGAGTTGAAGTCTTTAAGGTGAACTTCAACCTTTCAGTTCCTATGATGACTCAATGGAAAGATTCAACTTCTTGAGTAGTGTTGTGAGAAAGATGAGACTTTTTTATTTCATTCCCAACTGACTTTATTTTTTCTTTAATATTCCAGGCTTTCTTGTTACAGTTCATCTTCAAGCTTAACTAACATATTCTCCTTAAGTTCAACGAGATATTCCTCTTCTCAGAAGATACCTGTTATACATCCCACAAGTTAGAAGTAATGTTCGTCTTTTTATTTTCTTTTTGACCAGTGGCAACTGATTTTGGCATTCTGAAGATATGCTACCTAAACAGAACATGTGATATATCCATTACCATAGCAGCTTTCGCCGATACTTTGCTTCTATCCGTCATGATGACCTCCGCCTTGTCCAGACACAGCATCTTCAAACTCTTCAAGCCATCTTCCTTTTTACTAATATTATATCGTTGTGGTTACAAAATTGGTGGTTTTTAGAAAGCAATCGATTCCGCAAGATAACATACCTCCTAACCTGTACTTGTTTATGACATGGGTAGTATCCACTTGGATGCTATCCTCATATACATTTTTTAACTTATTTTTAGGGTATTTCGGGAATTTGAGTAAATTAAGAATAACTTCTAATTCTTTGGAATAGTCACAAATCAGATCTAATTTTCCTTTATGTTCCAGGCATTTTTTACCACAGGTGAATAATTGTGAATATCAATATCTTCGCCAGAATCAACTCCTTCTTTAAGCTTCTTTATAGCTCCTTTTCCTAGAGTTTTTTCCAGCAATGTATGTAGAAAATTGTAATTAATCGCAACATCTGCCGTCAAATTTTCACTGATGGTAGCTCCTAAGCGTTTGATCATTTTCAATTCTTCTGGTGAGCCCCCTATGCATATTTCTTATTATTTTCAGATACTTTTATCTCATGATTGTGGCGACGTTCATTAGTTAGGGCGAAATTTTATTTATAAGTTTCCATATTAAGCTAAATTTCAACTTTTAATGGCAAATTTTGTCGGATGTACGCTTTATTTTGCATCTTTTAAGCCTTATACAGTTTCAAGCCCACCTTCCAGAGATTTTTGTCTCATGAAAACAGCTGCAAGCAACAATATTCCACTCAAATTATCCACTAGCATATATATAATAACTACCGTAACAATGTATTCTGATCTAGAGTACATATCTACAGTTGATTTTTCTAAGGTTTTACTATGATTTGGCTCTTCAGGTCTTAGCATATTTGGTTGTGGGCTTGCCACTTTGTTTTGTTTTCCTACTACTCTTTTTGCTCGTAGCTTTGTTGTGGAATCAATTTAAACTATTTTAACCCCCCCGCTCCCCCTCAAAATTCACCGGTGTAGGAGATTGGAATTCTGATAATTGTTAGTTTCGACCAAGTACGGGAAATTCAATTTTTGGAAATTGTTTCGATCACTCTGATCAGGGGATAATTGGCCCTCAGAGTGACAAATAAAAGTTTGACTACTTTTTTCTCAACCTAACTCTGATCATAGAAACTAACATTTTCAATTATTATTATTTTAAAAGCAAAATCATTTATTGCTTATCTTTAATCAGTACAAATTTAACATAGCTTGGCCTTATCAAGTGTCCAAGACATGACATGCATAGCAGGGTGAAGATATGTATTTGTCTTATGGAGATTGAGTACTTCCCTTCTACCGAACATATACTTGCTTCACTAGGTGCGAAACCTAAATGACTGGTTGTTAAATGATACATTCTATCTCTGGAAATTAGATGACGGTTTGTTTTCATGTTCTAGCTTTCTATAAGGATGTTAGATACCACAGGGGAGTATGAAAATATATACCGATGAATAAACAAAGTAAAAGCCTTAAGATCAATAATTATTAGAGCTGCTTTGGTACACATTACCTTCTATTGAACAAAGAATAATTAGCAAAAGGTGGGTCACATTTTTCCTATTGATGAGGAGCTAGGGGCTGGATATTATTATAAATTCAGTGCCTGAATGAGAAATGATTGATAAAATTTACGAACCTCTCTATAATCAGCTATAGCGGGAATTAATATCAGGCTCCTAGACTCTGTCATGTCAACTATGTAAAAACTTTTAATACATGTAAGTGTTAGATTTCATGCTGCAAACATAAAACAATTATCAATGCTACTTGGTTCCGTGTTCCTGTGTCTATTTTGGACATATGGTCATAGAAAGTGTAAGGAACTGTTGTCTACACTAGAAAAATAAAAAAAATGGATTTATATCCTTACTTAGAATCAAATCTTACTTCCAGTCAAACCAATCAAAGTTAATTCGCACAGAAAATAAAGTCCCTTGCCTCGGTACCATATTTCGCTCTCTATAATACAATATTAAGAAACAGCGAAACCATCCTATTTCCGTCAAAACAAAACTAAAGAATAAGTTTCCATTAGTACAAACTACAAAAGTGTACATTTAGGCTAAGGAAAACCTCATAATTAAAAATTTCGTTCGATACTATCGTTAATTTGCAAACGACTCTTCAGATGCATAGGTCTACTTTGAGCCCTAAAAAGGGTTATCGCAATCACTTTTAGTAAGTTTCATTTATTCATAATTTATATTTAAGTTTTTGGTGATATAGCCTATTACTATTTGTTATTTTCATATACCAACCACTGATACGTCTTATTCTTGCCTCAGATTCTCAGTGTTAGGTTCACAACACTTGTTCAGCTAATATGAACTTAACCCCAGTGAAATAGAGCCCATGGTAATATTTATTGTTAAAGGTTATTTAACCCATCGAGCAATTTTAAGCTTAGTTAGTAGCTTATCGATACCAATACTCGAGGGTAATGTGAGTTGCACACTGCTTTTTCAATAATAATATTCTCTTTCACAAAGATTGATATCAAATGAGTAAACAAACTAGCTACAATCCCCTAGTTTTAAAGTATCTCTACTAGTTTCCATAGTTTTTATTTACATTATAATGATGATTTTAAGCTTTGTGAATCTAATACATTTCTCCTTGAGAGGATATGACTCATTGATCATATGACCCAGTATCATTAAACTTAATATGATACGTAGAACTCAAGCAATCCTTTAGGAATTATCAATGTCTCAAAAAATCTCATGCTTGAAACTTTTGATAATATTATTTTAGTATTCTTAGCTTTTACAATAGTTTTCTAAGTATCAAAATATGCTCAAGAAAGAATTTTCCGAACTATTTGTTATATAAGGACTCAAATAAATTAGTTTACCGCTCATATAGAGCACATCAATCTTACATAATAAGAAAGGTGTTTTTCTCTGGAAGAGCTAAGTATATACAAAGATAACTCTTCAAAAAACCAAACTGCAGTAGTAGCTGGGATATTGCATTTGTAGATACGGGGCATTGTGCAATTTCTGTTGCCTTCTCCTACTTTTATGGAAACAGAAAAAATAAACCGAAAGTGGAAAGAAATTATATTTCAAATTTTTTATGCTGCAAAATTTTCATAGATTCTTATCTGTTACAGTTCCTTCAAGATATCCCTGGATCAATTAATTTTTCCATAAGGATTTTCTGCCATAAAATTTCCTTGGGTAAGTGACAGCTAACTTATCAGTCCAGCTAAATGATACTTCAAAAAAATCAGGATTGTTGTGCTCATCTATTAATATTTTAACTCCAGTTCCATTACCTGGTAATTCTGAGCTTTTCTTAACTTAAATATGTAGCCCAAGGAAATAAATTTGGAAGATTTGGTTGTACAATATTAATAATCTTACTGTTGGAGGTGCAAGATACTCTACATCAGTGATTAATATTGGAACTGTCATCAAAGAGATGACTCTCAAGGGGAAAGTGTAATCAAGAGCATGTTAACCTGGATACATTTTCTGAGGATACTTCCTTAAATCTCGATCCGTAACTTCATGTGGTAAAAGTATCAAACACTCGTATCTTCTACGATATCTAATCCGCGTCTAATTAAGTGGTTCATTGTTTATTCAAATTGTCCGCTAATGGGGATTATATTCCTATTTGCCTATACCAAATATGAAAACAGCACTTAACAAATATCATTAGCTTAAGAAATTGTCTTTTCATTTTCTTTTGAGCATTTCCAAAGTAATATCAGTTTATACTATATAAATTATTAAAAATTATTTGTACAATGAGTAAAAAACATCTACCTCAATATGAATTTTGGCTGTATAATACGTTTTCATTTAAAGATCATGTGTACGTTCATTGCTCTAAAGATTCCCTTGTTAGTTTTATTGAGTTAATTGTCAGGTCTAATCAAGAAAAACAGAATATAATTGGAAATACTTCTACTGTATCTTGCATCCAAAGAATAAATGTGAATTATTGCTATAAAGGTAAAGTATCTAGGTTTAAGCATTCCCACGCAAGTAATTTGATTTGGTATGATGAACATCTTAATCAAACTGGCGTAAGTACAATAAACATAATTAATAATTTAATATATAGAAATAAGTGTTTAAGATTTTATAAGTAAATAGAATTTCCCGAACTTTTTCTAAAGGATAAACTCGGTACAAGTCATTTTCAATTTAACATCGGATTCAAGATCTGGTTGTAAATTAGCTGCAAATACAAGTATTGCAGTTGTCACTCTTAACACACGAGTATCAAACTATACTTTTGAATCTAATTTAGTCATGTTTCCAATAATCATAGTTTTTATAGCTCTGGGAGGCCACCTGCTTTTCGAGTACAACACACTATTATGGCATCATGGTTTAAAATTCTTTCTCGAATGAAAAAAAATACAAACATGGAACTTATGGGCTGTTTTGATTGAATTTCTCCACCTATCTCAAGACAATTTAAATTTATATTTGAGATCTATCAGACACACCATAAATTTCTTCTTCAGTAGAAGCAACAGAACATTTGGACACATAAATATGAAGTCTTATGCTCAGACAATGTTATCGGTCCTCAGTACTTAACAGAATCATGGGTATTAAGAATCATTCTTTGCAATATTTGAGCTTTTTTGGAATAGGTGATAAAATTCAAAAGATTTTATCTCTTGAAGATACCGAGGCTCGAAGATGTTACTCCGTTGTTTGTGACAATTTACATAAATATATAAATCTAGTTCCCATTTAGCATCCAAGTAGTACATTTCCCCTGTCACATTTATATTTTTCCTTTGGGCTTTTTATGCTATATTGGTGCTAAACTATGAGATGTGAGATTTTTTATTTGACTTTACCGTTTTAAATGTCATTGTAGTTAACTACCGGAAGATAACTAATCCGGTTTAGTTGAATCTGGACATTCTAATATTTTTTTTCAAATTTCAAGCCAAGCAAAAGAGTTGCCTAAGTTTTATTCTTAGTGCCTTTTCATTTATGCTGTCTATGTCGTTGTAAGATTTATAAAACGCCGCTCTAGTCCCACTCCCCTATTTCTATGACCAGAGACAAAAAAAAAGAATAAACAGACCCCAACGCTATCTGTTTTTGCCCAACCATGAAACCTACCATTGATCTAGCTTGTTATGTTCAAGTTTCACATTTCCGGTGGTTTGAATTACTTAGAATAAGCTAGCCTTTAATCTTTGTAAAACTGGGTATTCTTTTCTCATATTTCTTAGTTCACCTGTTGCACAAAAGGGGTCTCCATAATATTTAACCATTCAATACATCGAGGGATATGTTTGGAGCTACATAAGTCTCTACACATATACTAACTAAGGGAGAAACCAAATGATGTCAGAAAATAAGTTGCATTTACGGCATATGTTTATTACTTTAGAACTTATGATTTTGAACAAAGCTAGTTAGTTACTTAAGGTTGAGGAAAAATATGCAGGCAGGGTACTGTTTTTCAGATATTGCAGCTTGTTTCAAGGATTTCCTGCTCAACAATTTTCTACGTTCCTTCAAATAACTATTTTTCTCTGATTACCTTAAAGTTTGTGTTTGATTATAGATTGTGCTATAGTTAATGATACTTTATTGATAGTTTTTGTAGTTTAATTTTTTTGTTGAGAATAGTTAACAGCGAATATATTTTGATTGAGTATTTCTGACCCCTTAAAATTAATTCATAAGTTTGCAACCGCCCTCTGGGAAAATGAGAAAAGTTTTTTTCCATTTCTACGCCGTATGAGAAAAGGGGAAATAGTTCACATGGTGCAGATACAATATTTTTTCCTATTATCGGGTCATATAGTCATTTACTATACCTCAGATATGGCACATAAATGAATCAAAGCTTTCTTCGTCATTTAAACCAGGTCACGCGATCCAAGCTATTATTCACATTGTAGTCGTAAAGAGAATGAAGCCAGAATCTTTTAAAATAAACCAAGATTGCAAGATTCTTATTGTTACGTAGAATTTTAAAAAGAATGTTCTTGCTTCTTAGTACCTTTCTCAAATGCGAGCCCTACTCACATCTAAATTTTTTCTAACAAAGCTGTAGCAACAGGACTATCACTAATCAAGTATGTAGCAGCCGTTAGATGCAGGAGCAAAGTACTCTATGCTCCGGAGCAGTAGAACCTACTAATTGAAAAAAATCCTCTAATGTTCAACTATATTAGCCAAATTATTCTCTTGTTCCTATGGATCAAATTTAATTTATTTATAGTTTACTAATAAAAAAGTTGCCGATAATTTTCTTATTGGTTGATTTTGATAATTCAGCAACCATTCTTATTGATAATTGGCAATCAATTAATAATCAGAATAAAATCATTATCATTTGCTAAAAATAAAAATCCTAATTCTTTTATTGATAATCAGAACCAAAATAATTATCAAATAGTTATTGAGAACTCTTATCAAATCTGGGGCAGTTGCTGCAAAAACCTTGTTTTGACATTAGAATTAAAAAAGGTAAAGGCAAATATTCAAGAGTTTGTTATTCTCCTAGTCTATTTCACATTTGAAAAAACTAAGGTAGAGAAACACCTTTTACCTTTGAAACATATCAAGAACTCAAATATAGTAGAATCATATTGTTCTGGTATTTCCATTAACGTTAGATTCCTAACAATAAAAATATTGAATTCCAATGTATTACCGTTTTCGGTTATGACCGTTATACATTTTCCAAATATAGAACATTTATATCCGTATGACTAAGAAAACTGGTGAGTATAGAGTGCTTTATAGGTTTCTGCTTTTAACTTAAATGTATTCTGCTTCTTAATTTATTTTTCTTAGTCTAATTTTTATGCGAAATTTCTTACTTAAAATCTTCAGGAAAAAGGCGACACTAACTCTTTTTCTATATAGTTTTTTTTTGCTAAATAGTGTCTGCTTAAAAGTTAACGAACAAACTAAACTGACTCCTAATCTAGAGTTACTTTTCTTTACTGTATTTTTTAACTCCTTTTATCTCCTATTATGTATTTTTTCTTATGTATTTTCATCCCTACCGTTAGCTTCCATTAAATTGTCATATTTTCCTCTGTGTTACATTTACATCATTCCACGACATCACTTTAATTAATCAAAATACAAATTCGGGCAAATTTAAAAATTGAAATACAGCTTCTTGTATCCTAATACGAGTGTTTTCACATCTTTTACTCTACACTACCTTCTTCTAAGACACGAGTGACGTCAAACTTCCTCTTTCCACTCATATGGACCCGAAAAAGTCCACCATCCACTTCTACAATTCCAAAATCTACCAAATATTTCCATTTTCCTTACCCCTGGTGCCAATTTTTCTAACAAATCGTATACCTCACGTGGTTTCCTGGACTGCTGTAAGACTCTAGATATAATAACATCCGAACTACGCTGCTTAGATAACAATGGTCTTCCTTTTACCGCTAACAAAAGAATTTCTTTGGAATGTCGCAGATATTGACCTTGGCTTGAATGGATCCTTCCTGCAGCAGTTTTCTTACACCAAACGATGTATTCAACTATTCTGAACCCATTGCGTGATAAAATATTCCTTCCTACTTCAAATTTATTGTTGGTGATCCATAAAGCAGCTATCCCTTCTTCAACTAAAATTCCAAAATTGATTTTTAATAATTGCGAATCTGTCAAAGTAGGATAATGAATTGTAAGTCCCCTAGTAGGGCTACCAGACGCTTGATTATTCCAAGGTGGATCTATTAACAAAACTCCAAACTTACCGAAAGCTGTCAGATCTTGATCAAGAATATTAGCAATTTTCAGTTTGCTGTTTTCTGGCTGTTTCCAGAGTATAAGATCTCTATATTCTTCTTTATTATCAATTTCTATTGTAAAAAATGAATCTTCTATATTGCCATATGGTACCCACTTAACCGTTGATGATTTATCCTTCAATTTACTTGACAGATTATCTCTATACTTCTTACGCTGATATATTTTTTCAATTTCTGATTCATATAATTCTCTCCATTCAATCAACTTATCTTTCTTTTCTTCTTTATTTACTTCATTCACGCTTATTCTATTATCTCTTTTCTTACACTTCTCTTCAAGCTTTTTTATTGGATCTATATTCATTTTTCTCAACCAATCTTCTCCTAATATAAATTTGTTCGTGTTACATTTCAAGACATAGAATCTCATTTTATTCATTCTCACACATATCTTCTCTCCTTTCAGAGTGCAGTTTATCACTACATATCCAAGTACTTCTATTATATTACCTGACACGCTCTTACATTGCAACATTTTCTGATGTTCTAGGTCTCCTGAAATGATTTGATATCCTTGGATTAAATTTTCTCCAACACAGCTTCGCCAAGCTCCGCTGTCTAATAAAACAGAGTGTATTTCACCTTTTATTTCCAAATTCAAATGTCGATTATTGGTGTAGTTTATTTCACATATTTCCGGCACTGATGATCTCTTAGCTTTTTTCTCACCTCTCTTGATCACTTTACTAATATCTTGAAGGCTCAATTTTGAATTTGAAATTTCTTTTATTCCTAACAATGGTATCATCTCTTGAGTTATTTTGAAATTCTGCTTACTATATAATTGCTTCCAGACTTCCTTGCGAATCTTTTTTAAATCAGACTTTGATAATTCTTTTCCTGTATTTATAATTACTCCATTCCTCCTGATTACACTATTCTTACTATCATTGTACTTTTTTAGAATGTTCAGATCTATTTTCAAACCGTGAAATTCATAAAGTCTTTGACTTCCAATCGACGTTTTTACAAATTCTACTAGCTGCGAACGAGTTTTTCCTGGCAGATAACCTTCTTTTATTATTGGTTCCCACTTGCCCAGACCAAAGACGAAGATACATTTTTGCATCACTTCTTTCTCAAATTGGTTCCAGCCTTTTGATCTGCTAAGACCGGGATACACATGGTCGTTTAATAATTTTAGATGCTGAGGATAAGATATCACTTTCCAAAAATCTGCTGTCCATGTTACTTCACTACTATGAACAGCTTCTCTCAGAAAATTTACTTCAGCTTCTACAGGCAAATCTAATTTATGCCTCAAAACATTCCAAGCTGCTATAAAATCATTACTATCATATTTATGTTTATTTATATATTTTTCTAAAGTTTTTGGAATATCTTGAAGCAGTAGATCAAAATTTTGCCAGTTGGCTTCTTGTTTGGGAAATCCTTTCCACCAAACTAATATTTCAAATCCTCCAGTTGACCTTCGGATATCTAATAGACGATGAACTTCATAGATGCCTTGATTATAATGAAAGGCTTTCTTTATTTCAGATGTAACCTCAAAGTCTGTAGGTTGCGCTTCATATAAACTAAGACGTTGAACATGCGCTACATGGATTTTTCCATCCAAAGCCCTTATTTTATAGGTAGTTGATCCTAAGATTTCTTCAACTATGTATGGGCCATTCCACCTCAATTGCAACTTTGATTTATTTCGGGGTGTTCCTACATTGCTCATTAAAACAAAATCCCCGGGTGCAAATTGCACATGAGACATCTTGAATTTTCTATTGATATAATCTCTTTGAGTTTTTCGGTCCTTTTCAATTAAAGGCATTATTTTCTTTCTCTTTTCTTCAATTGTACTTACTAGGATCTTACAATTATTTACAAATTTCTCTGCATCATTTGGTATTATTACTTCATTATTTCTTACTAGAGGCATCAATTTAATGCTACCTTCTTCTATAGCTGCCAACTCATTTTTCTTGCCAAAGATTGAAGTTAATTCGTTTGGTGTATACCCTTGCCTCGTAGGGGTATTATTTATGGTATCTGCTACAATATCAATTAGTTCTGGCCATTGTTCATAGGGCAGATTATATTCGCTGCACATTTGACGCAGATTTCTTAATATGAAACGGTTCATGACTTCTACAGAGCCGTTACTCCATGGAGAGTATACCACTGAAAAGTGGTGTTGGCCTCCATAAATTTTATTAAATTCTCTGATAATTTGGTTACTGAAATGTGAACCATTGTCTGTTGACAATTTAAACGACGGTGGTATTCCATTTTCAGCTCTCCATTTGACGAGTGCTTTTACGACTACATGAGCACTAGCTGACTTATCATGAACCATCATTACTTTCCTTGATACATCCTCTACTAGAACAAGAAGATATCCGTCATATATTTTAAGGAAATCTGAGTGTAACAAAAGCTCATTTTCATTCACTACATGCGGTATTTCTTTATAAAATCTTCGTTCCAGTTTTATATCCTTATCGCAATGAAGGCAATATTTCTTTAATTTTCTTACCAATTGATGAATTTGTGATTTATTTACTTCAATAAATTCGAAATCTTTTAGAAGTCTTATCACTTCCTCATTACTACCATGATTTGATATATTATGAGCTAAAACTATAAACTTCTCCAGATGCTGAAAATGAATTAAAATCTTACATTCTTTATTGACAATCAAGCCCTGCTTATTTATTCTTGATCCTCTTTGTTGGTTTACTTTATCTCTTTTTTGGATTTGTTTTAATTCTCTTGACGATAAATCTTCCCATTCGGTTCTCCTTTTAGGAAAGTTTTTACCTACCCTGTCTCTAACAAATTGAATATTAGCTGGATCAAATCGCCAATTTTCAACTTCATTTTCTACAGCATTAATCATTGAGGGTTCTTGATCATCTTTATTTATATTGCTTATCTTTTTCTTTTCTAAATCAATTTCTTTCTCCTCTACTGAAAACTTTATCCCTTTCCAAGTCAGAGTCCAATTATTTGTGTCTTTAATTAAAATCTTCTCCGGACTAGAAATGGAAGTTGCTCCTAAATATCCCCAACGGGTTAAGAGGTCTGCTAAAACATTTCTATTACCAGGAATATGATAAAAAACAATATTAAATTCTTGGATGGTTAAGATCCATCTTTGGATTCTTCCAAATGTTGATTGCTTTACATCTCTCTTTCCAGTCATCAAGTATTTTATATTCAGATGATCTGTAAATATTTTTATCTCTTTTGATATATTTATCAATAAAAATCTATATCTTTTTAAAGTCCTAATGATAGGATAGATTTCCTTATCTGTCATGGACCAAAATTTTGAAGATTGAGTAAACTCTCCACTTACAAAGAACACGGGTTCCCATCCATCAGATACATATAAAGCAACTACACTGGACCAATAATTATTACTTGCATCTGCAAAAATAGCAACCTGACTTTCTGCCTCAAACATTTTCATTCTCTTATGCTTACAATTTTCTATATTTTTCAAAAACTTTGCATATTCTGCTTGATCTTTATCCGTCCAAAATTCGGCTATACTAATTCTTTTTCTTGCATCTTTATTTATTCTTTTACCTCTATTCTCTACTATTATTCCTTCGATTTCACGCATCCTGGAATTCAAATAACTCTTACTTTCTGAAAGACCTGGAATGGTATCTGACAGCCATGTAGAAACGTAAACTACATCATACAAATGGCCCAGATTTCCAGGTCTTGGCATTTTAGTAATCTTTGAAAAATAATTTTCGTCATACCCCCAATGACCGCCTTCGATTACATGACCACACCATTTAACTTTCTTTCTTAAGATATCACATTTGTCCAAATTAAGTTTGAATTTTACTTTAATACAATTTTTTAGGAACTGTTCAAGAAGTTGCAAATACCCAGAAAAGGTTTGGTGATATAATAATGTGTCATCCAACCATTGTAGAGCGCCATTTCCGAACAGTCCTCCCACTTCTGATCCATTTAATACTTCGTTTACTAACCTTTCTTGGTAAACTTGAGGAGTATTTCGGAATCCCTGCGGTGACATTGTCATGCAGTAGGTTCCGATTGGAGTGACCATGCCGAAGTATTTACTGGATGATGGATCTAGACGCAAATAATCAAATCCAGACAAACCATCGAAGGATCCAAACCACTCTTCGTTCCCCTTAAGCCAGCCAAGTTGTGCTTCTAGATCTGGCAATCCCAAACCCGTCGGTAAACAATTTTTATTCACCCTTCTTAGGTCGACGACCATCCTAAAGTCAGTTGGTCTTTTAGGCTTGGGAAGTATCATAACTGGACTTGAGAAGAAAGGGTTAGGTTCCCTATATACCATTCCCATGTCCAACAACTCCTGTATTTTTATTTTTAGCTCCTCTAACACTTGTTTTTTCATAGGATATGGCTTGGCAGTAAAGGATTCGCAGTCTGATTTAATCTTCACTTGCATCGGAGTTAGTAAATTAAAGTCACACTTGGCTTCTTTGAAGGCAAATGCATCTTTATTTCTAACCATTACTTCTTCAAGATCATCTGCTTGGTTTGGTTCAACAATATTATTTTCTACTAGCTCACTAATTTTTTCTCTTATTTTATTTTTTAGGACTTCCTGCATTTCTGGGGTTTCAATATAAGGTTTGCTCGATGTAGAAACAACCTCATGTTCACCTTCAATAATTTCATCCGAAATCTCATCCCTATACATGCTACGAGTCGCATGTTCCGATTCAAAATCTTCATCCCACTCCATACTCAAAGGTTCCACATCACTACCAACTACCACCTCATATACTTCATTTCTATTACTTACCTCCAACACATACATTTCTGGAAAATCAACGGGATCTAAATTATTAGCCGATATTTCTATCTCTGACTCTTCTTTTACTTCTCCTTCTTTATTATTATTATTTTTATCGTTATTGTCTCCCGATGTTTTATTCTCTGATGAAGAAATTTGATTCACTTGAGGTGCAACATTACTTTGGCTTCTTTGTAGATTTGTATTTCTATCTGGCCTGTCTTGATCTCTAGTATTTCTGTTCTGATCACTTTCTTTCCTTCTTAATACTGGACATTGTGCTGCATGATGGCCCTCAGTGAAACAATAACCGCAAAGATTATTGTCTCGAGAATATTTCCGGCGCTTCTCTATTGGCCATGAGCGGGGTACAATATGTTTTTTATGTCCAGTTTGTAGGACAATGATTTTTACTTCACCTGAATTTCTAGATACATATTGTGATCCTGATCTCCTAGATTGACTATTATTAGATTCTGAGGTATTCTTTCTTGACTTACTAAATTTTTGATGTTGAAGGGCCGGACTTTGAATGTCCCATGTTGAAATGGACAAAGCAGCTTTTCTCAATCCTTTTTTTAAAGACTTGTAAGTCTTCCACCCTTCTTCTGTTTGACGTTCTTTCGCCCTTGCACTTCCAAATTCTATAGGTAATCTTTTAATTATTTTTAGGCATAATTCCTTTTCCATACTTTTGTTGGAAAAGGTTATTCCTCTCAAGATCTTATCTGTTGATTTAATAAATTCGCTCATTGACGCTGATGGACTACCTGTATTTTTCCAAACCAGATTATCAATTTCTCTGATCACTACCTTTGATCTACTCTTATCTTCATTCCTTTTGATCTTTCTCAAGTATTTAATTATTTTAGCTTGATCCCTCATGTCGTATCCCTCTTCGACTAGATCTACCTTGACTTCATTACTTAAGTTCAGGTTTAGGTCTGCTGAGGGCAATGCGAATCTTTGATGGATTACAGTCGTTTCGTAGATATCAAATTCTGATATAAATTTAGTTACTTCTGATGGGTCAAGAGTTTTTAGGATGGGCTTATCCTTATATCTTTCCTCACGAAGTCTGGCCTTTCGTTCCATTCTTCGAGATCGTGGAGACATAGAAATTCCTTCTCTTGGATTAACGTTGGTTCCATCACTTTCACTTGATTCAGTTGTGGAGCTAAAAGTCAGAGGGATGTTGTCGGTTAATATTTCAGTTCTAGTTGATGCTGCACGTCTTGGGGTGGTTGTAACTACCCTACTAGACAAACTCCTGTTCCTTTCAACCTCCCTCCTTAAACCCACCAAACTGCTCATTAGATTATTGAAGTCTCTTTGAGAGATCATCCTCATCTCTTCTTGGTTTCCAGTTGGTGTTTGGAATGGATCTTCATTACTATTATCCCTAGGGTTACCGTCTGATTGTGTTGTTGTTGGTGTATTTTCTACTAGATCCTGGGTTGGATTCCCATCGTCCTGCATTTGGTCTTCGTTTTCTACTTGGTCTCCTTCGTTGTTATTTTCCTTCTCTTCTGCTGCTGGTAGGCCCAGAGACCTACGGGTTTCTTCAATAAATCGAAGCTCACGAGCCCCGATGTTAACTCTTGGTACATTATTACTATTTTCTTCAGTCATATTTTTTTTATTATTCTAGCACGTTTAAACTTATTGAATTCAATATAGAGTGCTTTTAAGGTTTCTGCTTTTACTTTAAATGTATTCTGCTTTTAAATTTGTTCTTCTTAGTCTAATTTTTTATGCGTAATTTCTCGCTTAAATTCTTCAAGAAAAAGGCGACACTAACTCTTTTTCTATATAGTTTATTGCTAAATAGTGTCTGCTTAAAAGTTAACGAACAAACTAAAACTGACTCCTAATCTAGAGTTACTTTTTTTTACTGTATTTTTTCAACTCCTTTTATCTCCTATTATGTATTATTTCTTATGTATTTTCATCCCTACCGTTAGCTTCCATTAATTTGTCATATTTTCCTCTGTGTTACATTTACATCATTCCACGTCATCACTTTTAATTAATCAAAATACAAATTCGGACAAATTTGAAAATTGAAATACAGTTTCTTGTATCCCAATACGAGTGTTTTCACATCTTTTACTCTACAATATATTTGTATCCATTAGAATAATAAAATGCATAATTTACAAAGAATAGTATAATAAATATTTTGAAAGAGACAATACAATCCCATATTGAGACCCAGTAATAGTTTTTCTGATAAAATTATTGTAAATAAAGACATTTTTTTTAATATAGTAGTTATATATTGAGTTTTGTGATATTTCAAAATAATGTATGACTTGGGGATGCCAGACTTCTATGTCTAATATAGAAGATAAGCTAGTTTGAATACATTGAATAAGCTATTAAGCTGCTACAGTAGTATCTAAGTGACAACTTGTATAATTTGTTGACTTAACTACAGTACTACCATATAATAAGAAAATATATGAGATGTGAGAACGCATGCGGCTTAGTGTGTAATAAAAGTGAAGATAAGAGCTGCAATTTTTCAATAAATATTTGCAGGATATTTGAACTTGGGAGAGATAGAGCATAGAAAAAGATATCATTTCACAAACGGAGAGGAAAAACCAACATGTCTAGATTTATAATGAAATAACCACGTTAATGATTAACATAAGGTTACACCAAGAGATGATTAAAACAATTTCACCACCTCAAGGGGATTCATGACTGGGCTTAAGATACAAGTTAGATGTATTCCAATTGATTTTCACAAAATGATCGATAAATGTACTTGAAAATCTGGTCCACTTATTTCGGGGCAACCAAGGGAAGTGAACCTGAACGAGAAAACAATTGGGTATATTATATAACTTTTTAATAGTGTGCAACTAATTAATTCCGACCATTTAATAAATTCCCTTCTTATTATTACAGTGGATAAAAGAAAACTGAAGCAGTAAGAATAATACATGCTATGTGCACATAGACTAAGCCTCAGCAAAAAATTGGGAGAAGAAGAATTCTTACAATAGGAGGATATATAAAATGAAGAAATTTCTTTTCTCTATGTGATATACCTCCGGTTCATACAAATGTTAAGAGAAATATAACCTAATCTTATAGGATTATTTGAAAAAAAAGAATAGAACTATAAACAGTGATAAATTTAGATGAATGATGAAAAGAAGATCATGTTACAGCACTTTGGGCTCAACTACTTTAGTTTTTTTAATTTCTTCTTATATATTATGTTCCATAGACTGGTATAGCGTATCGTTAATATGCATGTCTTTCTTGAAAATCTAACTATCTTAGAAGAGGCCAGTTTTTTTAAGCTCTGGATGTATCCTCATGAATACTTCCTGTATTACTTCAATACTATTTCTATTCATGTTTCTAAATCAAGGGGACTTCCTGTCCTACTAATCTGACTTATTAATTATATTATTTTTTTGGATGAGCTCTGTCTACTTACTATATCATTTTTGGACTATCCATCTTGACGAAAACCAATCCAGTTTCAGTTTTTTAACTCAAAGGGAGGTGTAAGCTTCAACAACTTGCTCTTTGAGAAATTCCTGTTCGCTTCCTTTTAAGCGTTCCGGACTACTATTATAAATAACATATTGCTCACCGAATCATGTGGGTAGGGCTCTAAATAAGGGAACATTATATTTTAATTCCTATCCCCAGCAAGGACTTGGAATTAAAAGCTCTTATCTGAATGTGGTTTAGAACCTAGTTTTAGCAAGTATATCTATCTATACAAGCTACAGGCCGATGAAGCTTGACATCTCGTTTGAATAATGTATTACTTATGACCAGTATTACATGCGCAGTCTGTTTTAGAACTTTAACATCAGATAAAAGTTATTACTATTGCTTAACTAATTCCTCTATTTTGCAGAAACAAACACATATTCTAGGTAGGCAATTTCATCAGCAGGAGTAAAAAGTTGCTTCCCCATGTAATTATCGAGATAAACTATTCATGGTGTCTATTAGAAGTCGGTGAGCTTAAAGCCACAAGATTTTAATCTCTTATTTTTAACATCATGTATATTTCACAGATGTACTGACAAATGTAATTGTATATGAACCCGGTTAGTTAGTTATAGGGCTTGGAAGTTGAAAAATAAAAACACATATTATGCAGGACAGATTGTGCTTGATGCGCGCAAGTCAAGCATTATTTGTATACTCTTTAGGCCCTCAAAGTATCTAAGAAAGTTGGGGGGGGAGATATATAGCTTCTTTTTGAATATAACGTTGGTAAACACATTGCACTTACCACGAAATTGTAATTTGCCTGTAGAGAGCACAATTCCTGCTTCTAAGAAACTATTCCAACTATTCTGATCTTGGTGAGAATATGGTTCCATAGAGGGGACATACATGAGTCCAAAGAAATTTAAGTTCCTACATATGTAACCAAATTAAGAACTCAAATGTAATAAGACATCTTTGGACATAAGTTTCTCTGCGAATCTAAATATCTTATTATGTTTGGTAAAGTTCAGTTTCAATTCAGTCATTGTTACATTGCTGGATTGAGCCTATGAGATTGGTTTACATGACTTTTTCTTACCTGCGAGAAAATGATGTGTAATAACACGAGGCAAAGAAATTTAAGTTTCTTGAATTGTTTTTTATGATACTTTCATATTCGTTGTAGTGCCCAGATATCTGATCATTTTGTGTCATATCAGAGTCTTGATGAATTTATAGCTCACAATAATTGCCTTAAAAAGTCAAAACAGCTTCGTAATAAAATAGAATAAAGAAGCTCTATCAGTGTGACCCCAGAATTCTTTTATAGTCAGTGCATCGACCTCTTGTATGATATGGTGAACCATTTTTTTAATCTTTGGTCATGTTCAACACCATGGATAATTGCTTCACAATAACTGAAGTAGTGAAGTCAAAAATCTGGTTACAAAGTATTGATAGTAAACAAACGTTATCAAATAGATACACAGATAAAATTCTATGGTTCCATGGAGTTGTCACTGACTTCACTCACCAAATAACTCTTTGAAGAAATCAAAAAAATATATAAATCCGTGATGCCGCGGTACTGCAACAGCACCATCTACAGAGTCATGTAGCATTTTGTTATTGTATCTAGGTGCTATCATATTTAGAACCCTAACCTATATGGTGTAAATTTAGAAGATCAAATATGTATTCTCGTTGGTAAGTACGTAATTTCCCTCATAGCCATACATATTTAAACTAAAAATGAAACATGATCTTCTAGAAAAGCATAGTAGTTCGGGGTTCGTCGCAGATATGTCTTTAACTCAATATATGCTTCCTGTAAATGCTCAAATTTATTTTAAAATCTTGGAGCAATTAATCACACTAAGGTTGATAGTAGCATATATCTAACTACTTTAAACATTTTATTCCGGCTAATTGAACGCAAACGGGATTTTTATACTGTAAAATCCAGCGCTTTTCTGCTATATAGACGTCCTGAAGTTAAAAAAATGGAGACTATGTATAATTCTCTAAAAAATTAATAACAATGACCTGGACGTAGTAAATCAGCCCTATTTCCTCCACAAAGAAACGCGTTTTACTCTTTACCTCTAAGCATAATCATGACATCCATTCTGGGCCATCTGTCTTATCAGGATGAAACTCTCTATGAATAACCTACCACTACAATATATACAAAGGGTTTAACTCTTGATATTCTATAAGATTTTATTTACCTTAATTATTATCCTTTTCTCGAGATTCTTGAGGTCTTGATTTGTCTTCGCAGATATATATTACATAAGGAAAAGTTTCATTAAATCCGGTACATCTTCTACAATAACAGAAGGTGTCTAGCCTGTGCTAGCTGAGCTAGGGCATTCAACCATTTCATTCAAAGTCTCTAATACTTCTTCATCGCACAAGTCAATGAATCACACTACATTAAGATTCGTGCAACTAATTTAAAATGATCTTTCGTTTACATAGTCAAGGAGATTACTACTCTAATGACAAGTACATAACAGCGAAGTGTTATCGCACTAACATCCATAAGTTTTGGTTAGTTAAGTAATATTCCGTACTAGTCTGTGGCTTAGTTCCGTAAGACTGTATCCAGAGTAATTTTTTCTTTTCGTTGGTTCCAATGGCCCTGGTCTTACTTAATACGATCTACTCCTGTTAAAAACATAATATTAAATATGCTCCTTTGTTAGTTTATGCTATTATGCTGACCCATCTTACCTTATCGTGAGGTCACGGATCTTCTGTGGGTACTCTCTGCATAACAAACAAAATGGTATAGTCAAATTGGCTTTATATTTACAACCTTCTCAAGAACTTTGCAATATTTTAGCTTTGATAGCTCAAATGTGTCCTACTTTAACAGCAATTCTTCGATATTGATGTGTATCGTATCCATCTAGTACCCATTCCATTTTATGTTCTCCTTTATTTTAAATACTACATTATTTAAAATAATAACCAAAGGACCAACCAATCGATATATCTCCTCAGCATGTATCCACAACTCAATTTATCTTATATATTCATAAGATATTGGTTATTTCAAGGAAAAAAAGAAATATGGCATTTGTGCTGTAAGATATGAAATGTCTCTACCTATCTTTTTACGTATAGAATAAAGTAAGTTAGGAACTACATTTAGCTTCTTATATATATAATGGAAGCAACATGAGTCAGACACGAAGCAGCGGAGTATGCGATTCTCCTGTTACTGACTGTTTAGATTTTATATAGTTACACAACAATA
The DNA here is from genome assembly GCA_015227615.1 of Labyrinthula sp. Ha. Classification (NCBI taxonomy): domain Eukaryota; class Bigyra; order Labyrinthulida; family Labyrinthulaceae; genus Labyrinthula; species Labyrinthula sp. Ha. The sequence goes on from JAALGZ010000006.1 coordinate 744,572, forward strand.
TTAGATTACTGCACAATTAGGTTAATTTTTACATACTAATTCTTTTTCTAATGTATAAGATCCTGAAAAAGAATGATAAAGTTGTGACATTAAAGAAAGTGCTAGAAGCTAGTAGAAATTGCACATATCATTATAAAGCCCTTCTGTATATATATTTTCTCATATAGTAAAAGTTAATCTGTCCGAGTGATGTTCTTTTTTTTCAACCTACAGTAAAAGCAAGAAGACTTTCATGATATCGTTTTATTTATCTAGATTATACCCACCACCTGCATTAATATTCTTTGTTGTCGCCTTTCGAATATGTTCCAACAGAAGATATGATTACATACCGAACTCAAGTGAAAATATTATACGGTGAGAAAACTTCTCTTTTGCTGCAAATCAAGGTTTTTTAGATCTTCCATCTAAACTATTTTAATCCAAACCACCATCTACTTGGTGTTTATATGAATAATATCTTCTTTTTTTTTAAACCACCATGGATATATTTTTGTACAGAATTTCTGTAGGGTATATTTATATTCTCACAAAATATCCAAAAAATGTCCTTACTCGTTTGAGAATTTAGTGAGGTGGTTATTTTATATAAACAACCTATTTGATAGTTCGGGCCTCGGATACTTTCTATTCTACCAGCACTGTTTTCATTAACAGTTGGTATTTTTACTTAAGTGGATATTCATCTAGTTGAACAATAACACTGACAGCTTGTTCAAATGAGTTTGAAGTTGTATGTGATGCTTTCTTGTATGCTATATACTATTCTTGCATCGTAAGACATGGTTACTTCACATTAGATGCACATCCATCATTTACCCTAAGGGCTAGATTCATCGTCTTCTTGATGCTAGTTACAGTGTGAGCTTTGCTTGCAATTCTTATGCTAGATGCAGCTTCTAAGTTCGGAGATACAATTATTTTGCAACAACGGTTAGGTTATATCTATTAACAATAGTTCTTCCTTGAAGACTGTTTCTTAAGACAGAGTTTCTTGCTAACGCAATGTTTCCGGGAATATTTCCTTTTACTTTTTTTACATCAGAAAATTTCACTTCGATATTCTACGCTTCAACAGTTTCCGAGCCTATTCTTTTCTACTTGGATCGTTATGAATCACCGAATCCGCTACATGTTCTAAGTTGACTGCATTCTAACTTATTGTGTTAATACTTCCTTGTTACATATCTTCTCCTACCAATTTATTCCTGGCCTTCTTCATAGTGTTCATTAATAGAAGAATGATCAGAAGCCCCGCCAGAGTTGCTTGAACACCTTTTTTGTATGGGAATTAAAGTTTAACCTGGCATAATATTTTGTATATCGTTCTGGTTCATCATAGGAAGTCTTTCACTTTCTGAAGAACTCCAATGAGCTCGAGATTTTTGCCTTTTTAAATATTCTTTCGTGTTCAACATGTTCCACCTCCTTAGTTTAAAATCCTTTCCGATTGACTCGCTGTAACTAGTTATCAGACTGGATACTTTTGTTTTCAAACGCAATTATATGTAAGATCTAGAATTTATGTGTGACTTGTTTTAAAACACCAAGCTTAAACTTTTTTTCTTACGAGCCCATGCTTTACAATAACAAGGCAGTACTTTGATTCTTTTTTCGACTATTTAGTGGGTTCCTTCTAAGATAGTTAGAAATGACTGTTTTCCAAGTTTTTGTTGTTTCAGTAGCTGTTGTAGTCTGGTATTAGCTCTATATATCATTAAGAAGACGCGAGCCCCAATCAACTAGAATCCCTTATTAATACTATATAAATTACCTTCGACATGGCACTGACAATATGAGCGATAAGGCTAGGCAAAAAACTGATCTTGATAATACCTGGAGTCTTGATACACTTTCTGAGCAGGGAGATTTAGAATGGAAAATAATAAGAGGACAAAGCTAATAAATATTTTTTTGAAGCTCTAAGTCATCCTTTTACTGAAAATATAAGTAAAATTCTTGGTTTGACTTGGTTGGGATAGCATTTTCAATGGAAGTACAAAATTAGCATTCCATCTATGATGAAGTTGTGGCAGTTGACGCCTGGGTGAGATTAACTAGGGGTATGTTATTCGAATATCGGGTAGATATATATTTATGCTATATGGCAACTGTAGATTCAAATATACTTCAACAACTTATTCTATCATAAAAGTTGAATATTTATTTGACTTAGATCTTTGTTAGTATCATAATTTTTGGATAGATAGTCAGTCAGATAAACATTGTTCATTTAAGGGAATCTAATGAGCAAAAATATAAAATACAAGGACTTCTTTCCTCGTAAAATATAGAAATTACCGCTGATATCTAGGTTCTGAAGACCCGTACTGGACAATATAATTAACATAGTATGTGTTGTCCGAACGGATCTTAATTTAGAAAAAATTTTACTGAAACAAAGGATATCTAAATACTCATCACAGAGTTTGGAGCTTAGGATAAAGTTCAAATTACCTGTAGCAACATCTATCTGTGCATAGATGTGAATTAATGAAAAGTATAAGTTACAGTTTTAGGGTTTCACATATAAATCCTATTCTGAACTGAAATTGTAGCTAAGTAGCAGGGAAGAAAGAGTGGTCCTCGCTAATGCCTTAATGTAAGCAATAGCTGCATGATTCGTATTTGTAATATCGCGCATAGATTTATATCCATATGTTTTAAAGCCTCTCAAAGTAAATTGAATAAATAGTACTTTAATTACAATAAAAATAAATTTTATTAGATTCTGAGAGAAACTATACATAGATTCTATCCTTATACAGATACTAGGCATTAGAATCTAAGATTTTAAAAACAAAATGGAAAAGACTTGGTGAGTAGCATATATATAATATATATCCTACGTGTAGTCATAGATAGTTGATTTCGAGCCTATCTTATGGTTTTGTCATCTCTTCCAATTAGTAGGATTACAAACATAGTTTTGGTAAAACAGATTGAATTCATCAAGTGAAGACCAAAAAGATTAAAACAAAGAAAAAAGCAATCATATACCATTCTTAAAATAGGTAGCTACGACAAGCTAGCAGAAATCATTGCCAAACCTTGAGATAAATAGACATTTCTAAAAAAATAAACTCTGAAAAAAAAATTAGAAAATGAGAGCCAGAAAACAAGTTTAAATGTGAAACTCATGATTATGGAATATAACAGGAAATAATTATTTAGAAGAAGATTTGAGGGAACAAATAAATTGGTAGGAAATAAAAACAAGGTGAGAAGTAATATTATGAAGAAAAATGAGAAAGTGAAAACCAGCTTATAAAAAGTGGATCAAATGAGGAAGAATGAGAAGCTAAGAAGCAGAAATAACAGTTTCACCTATAAATATTCACATTTGACTGTCTTTACTGAAGAAGCACTTTTTAGGTTCTGGAGAGTATGCTATGAGATTTATGGAAATGATTTCTCGTGCCATGTAGATATTATGTTCTTTATCCTGCCTAATGTTCTTGCTCCAAACAAGATCAAGATCATTGGGAAACTGAATTGCATTTTGTTCACCTTGATTTAAACAACTTGAGAGTAGAAGTCCTAAATGTGTTAGGTTCGGAAGAATTGATTTTGCAGAAAGTTGATCTAACAAAGTTTTATCTTTCATCGGCAAACGCTTCTTATTATCTTTACCATTCTCTTTTCCTAAGTTCTGGTGCAGCGATACTTTGTATAACTGTTATCACAGTAAACAAAACCTTAAACAAAGCTTCATGTGGTAAAGAGAATTTTCATTCTATCTGCATGTGGAAAGTCATAGATAGATAGGGGAAAGCATAGTTGTAACAAGAACAAGCAAGTTTCATCATGAGCTCAATATATTCAACGAAGCAGAGGCATGGAAAAGAAAGTGTCAAGCATTTAACTTTTTGTGGAGAAGGGGTAATAGCCTTGGTTTCAAATTCAAATGCTAAGAACCGGGTATTTACCTAAATACCAATATTTAATAACCCTAAAGGTTACTATCTGTTATTTTATCCCTTAAAATGAAGAAAATATTGTATACCAACTGCATTAACCGAGGTCATCGTTTTTGCTTTTCGGATACACCTTTATTCAAAGAAGATCGTTGTGATCTAAAATGTGGTAATGCAATACTGAGTCCAGTTATGTAATGACGTGGCGCTATTAAAGATTTGTGCATTAGAATCTTTCACTGACTCTATCGAAGAAACGAAACAAGAAAACAAAAACGAAAATGGATGAATTGCTCAATGAGTTTGATGAAACTTTCCAAAGGGGAGTTTCCAAGAGTTTATATCCTGAAACCACCATTGAGTTAAAAGAAAAGGTAGTGGCGTACTGGAAACTGCTTCCTCACAATTTACCAAAGTAAACCTCCACTCTTCTTTATAATATAGAATTATTGTATTTGGTTTAGATCCATACAATCAGAAAAAAGATTTATCACCAAAGCATTATGCATCTGCTTTTTCTTTTTGTCCAAATAAAGTAAAATCAACAAAGTCTACCATTGTCCTTAGCAAAGTACTTGCAAGGAGTAATGACGATGAGAAAGAAAGGTTTCTAAAGTTACTAGCTAAAAATTATTTACTACACAAGAAAAAAATATATTTTCTTGATGTTTTTCCATTCCATTGCAACAAGGAAAGGGATAAACTGGTCTTGGCTCGAAAGCAAGCCAAGATTCTTAATACTCTCTTAGCTGAAGAAGTTGTAGAATCAGTTTTCCTGTTTGGAAAAAAAACCCAGAAGATGTTTTCATGTTTGTTTACATTTGAAGTCAATGAGGTATATAAACTTAACCATCCCGCTGCTGCGCGTTTTAAAAGTAACATCTTGAGCTCCAAGGAAAATGAAGAGGGGATACTGAAACTAAGAGAGGTCTTGGGAAAACACCTAGATTGTTTTGATGTCGAAGTAGATCAACTTGTAAAAAGCTTAGAAAGTTTAAACATGTAAAAATACTTTGTATTTATATTTATAATTATATTTCCTCACTTTTTCGGAGGAATATGAGAAGAATATAACAGCTTAAACTCCGTGGTGCATTACCACAGATGAATGCAAAGAAATGAAGAACACGCTCATCAGAATAGAAAAGGGAAGACTTGATTTATACAACACAATACAGAGTGGGCAATGCTTCAATTGGTATTTAATTAATTTAATATAAGTACTAGGTCACTTATATCAAAAACAAAGGATTATGTATGTTTGTTTCTTGAAGTAAGTCTTTCAGGTTTGTTTCACTGGAGTACTTGATCAAACAGCTCTCTGTCTAGAACAAACGTACAATCAAAACTTCTCCACTATAAAATATACCATATTAAATAATAAAACTCAAAAAAAGGACATCGAAACACATCTTTTGCACTATCTAACCCTATCAAACCCGAACACAAACCTATTACATCTGTACAAGAAGTGGAACTCTTGCTGCCCTTATTTTCAATCCCTATCTACCCAAATAACAGGTCTTGCAATTCTGTCTCAACCAACATTTCCAACTTTAATATCTTTTATTTTATCAAGTAACTGTTTTTTTTGTTCATCCCTTAGGTAACAACAATATTAAGCGAATAAGACAACTTGTACAGAAACTTTCTGTGAATTACGGAACACATCTTGTAGATAACTTATTTTCTTTTCCTTCTCTTGATCAATTAATAAATGCAACTGAAGAAGAACTGAGAGATTTGGGTTTAGGTTATAGAGCTAAATTTATAGTTGCGTCCTGCAAGACATTAAGAGAAAAAGGTGGTGAAGAATATTTGGAGAGTTTGAAGAAAGAGAACGGAACTTCCTTTGAAGACTGTAGGAGTGCGTTACAAGAGTTTCTTGGAATAGGAAGAAAGGTTGCTGATTGTGTTGCTCTGTTCTCACTTGGGTTCTCAAAGTAAATCTTCTGAAATTTTGATGTTGTTTAGCAGTGTTCCTGTTGACACGCATATGTTCCAAATTGTTGCCAATAGATACAAGTATTGGTTTGAGGGAATTAAAGCCAAGTCCTTAACCAAAGAAAAACATGATGCTGTTCAGAAAGGGTTTGAAGATCTTTTTGGCGAGTACTGCGGTTGGGCTACATCTGTTCTCTTTGCTGCTGAGCTCTATGACTTCAAAACTATTGTAAAGCCAGTTGCACAAACACCAGTAAAAAAAAAAATCAAGCTGAAAAGGGAAAACCAAAGTTCTTCACCACAGAAGAAGGACTCCAAGCCATTAAAATCATCACTATTAAAGCGCAATATTTTCAAGAGGATCAAGACAGAGGAATGAATTATAGCTTAGCTGGTGTTTTGTTTAATTTCAGTGCTTGCTTAATACCCAACGACCCCATAATCTCAGTGCTTCCTCCATAAACTCCAGGCAGTCGATAACTTCTTTGAAATCTTTCTACGTTAATTCCCATTCCTTCTCTTGTCAACGCCCGTCCTCCAAATATTTGAACAGCTTCTGTTGCGATTAGGTGAGAAGCCTGAGCAGCTTCGTACTTCAACAGGGCAATATCTCCTCCTAATTTCACGTTATACTGATCAAACCCCATTTCCTTCATCTGATAGGTCATTAGCTCTAGCCAGGAGTAACAGGATTCAACTCTGGAAGCCATCTGTGCCAGTTTATCCTGGATGACAGGTTGTAAAATCAACTTTTTTCCAAAGACAGTTCTCTGTTGTGCCCATTGGAAACACTCCTTGACCATCATTCGACATCTCTGTAGAAGTCCTACACAAATATACCACCTTTCGTGGTTAAAATTGTGCATAACAGCTTGGAATCCTTGATTTTCTGGAGTAAGAAGATTATGTGCAGGTACCTTACAATCCTCAAAAATAACGAGACTTGTAGCTGCTCCTGATGAGTAACTCGTTTTTATTTGCTTTGTCTGAATAGCTTCATCTCCATATGAGTTCTTTTTAAACTGTTCCCGGTCAATTAAAATCAAAGAGACCCCAGCAGCTCCTTTACCACCAGTCCGAAATGCAGTTATAAAGTACCTGCAATGTCTACCTTCAGTAATCCACTTTTTCACTCCGTTAACAATGTAAAAATCTTCTCCATTTTCTGTTATTTTTTCACCTCTAGTTCTTAAAGAAGCAACATCACTTCCGACAAATGGTTCTGTGATTGCTAAACAGGTTCCCACCTTTCCCAGGAGCGCATCCTTCACAATTGAGTTCCTTAAAGCTTCATTATGCGTAAATCCAAATTTTAGTAAGGTAGGAACCGAAATATTTCTTCCACCAATCAGTCCATCTATTATTCCTGGGCATTGGGTTCTCATAATCTCTTCAACTGTAATTAACTCATGGAAATTATCAAAGTCGTCTGGTGACATACCAACTTGAGTTAAGATCGGCATTTTGGGAATAATTTTTAAGTGTTCACCAGGACCAATACAAGCAGAAAACAGGCCAAAAGCCCCTAACTTCTCTTTAAACTCAGTAGATATTTGTTTGTTATTGATTTCGCACTCTTCCATATAATCTCGCATTTCCTCATAAACGAATTTTCTCAGATTAGCTCTATATTTTATATGAGACTCATTAAAGTAAGGTGAAGGCTTACGTCGCCAAAAGTAAGACTCACCATAAGGAACGGTGCTAATGTCTCCAAATGACTCCCTATTTCCTAAACAAATGAATAAATCTTAAAGTTTATACTATCCTTTGTGCCCTCTATCTTTCCAATATATAACTTTGACTCATATTTTTCTAGAACACTTACTCTATGAAGTCCAAAGAAGTCTTCAGTAACATCCTGTCCACCATATTCTTTCAACAACCTTTCACCCCCAGGACTAAATTCTCAACCAACACTCAGAAAAAGTACTGCAAAGGTGCAAACCTAGTAACATCGTATACTTTATTTTCTATAATAACCCAACAGTCATCATCCTTATTGTGTTTGGCGACTTCTGCCCTTGAAAATTCCTTACTCATTTCTTTCTTATATTTCTGTAAACGGTTCAATTTTCACTATAAATGGCCCCGGATTTTCCTCGAAATATGATTGGCTAAAGGATCGGAATAGAATAAACAAACATGAGTATTATTGTGTAGCTGTTTATAATTAATATAAATTGCTTCTCAAGTTCAAAAAAGGCAAACGAGAGGAAGGTATAGTTGAAGTTTCAGGAAAATAAGAGCTACCTTCACGATCATGCATAAATTGTTATCTAACTCCGCATTTCCAATCAACATGTTCTCTCGAAGCATAACTTACTTTAGGGTTCTCGACGGAACCTTTCTTGAAATTGCTGGGTGGGGATGCCTTTTCATGTCTTTATTATATATCAAATCTATTTTAATATTTTAATTTTAATTAAGGCTGATCATAAAATTCCTCTCTTCACTTTTAGTAAGTTTTGAGATTGCTATCGCCATCGTTGGAGGTGTTGGCATATGGCACATGATTGCTTGACGTTTAGATGCCCTTGAGGTTTCCGTCTTTTGCGCCCCATCGGATTGATATAATGAGTTTTCTTTTCAGTTTCATTTTTTTAACTGATTCTCGTATAATTCATTAATCTTTTAACTAAATAAGAGAACAGTACTAGTTTTCATGGCTCAATCAACCTTCAGTACCAGTCCTGCACTTTAGTGACTATCCCTACATCCCATGAAGTCCCGGATGAAAATCCCCATGCTTATTTTGATTCCACACCATTTGTGGGCAAAGAACTCCGTTATATACTAGTATCCATGTGTTGCAAAAATATTTCTGCGTTCCCTCAAGGGAATCTGTTACCATATAGCCCGGTCACGTGGAATTAGGGGTGGGATTTGATAAGAATTATTAATTATTATCTGAAAATCATTTTGATTCTGAATATCAACAAAAGAATTGGGACTTTGAGTTTTATCAAATGATTCTGATTATATTTTTTTATCATCAATAGATTATCAAAATAAAGATGGGTTGTGCGGCCTTTTTTCAAATTTCCGAAAATTTCTTACTTATTTTCTGCGCCTTATGAGAACCTTTAAAAACTGTCCACATGACATGGGAATATTTCGGTAATAGGACATTGTTGGGCAATGCAGAGAATTTGTGAAGCTTTGCGTATGGTGCAAAAAATGAAAAACTATTTCTTTGGCTATTTGGCCGAGTACCTTGTGACGCATCCTTGTACTGATAAACATTTGATTATTAATAATGAATCAAAATGGTTGGGGAATTATTAGAATAAATGAATAAGAAAAATATAAATAAATTTTCCATTGAAAAGTTATCAATAAATCAATCCCCACCCTACGTGTAATAGATTTGATTATGCACAACTCTGATATCATTCGAGGAATATAAAAAACTTTGAAAGGGAGCATTAAGAGCTGAAATTTTTGATAATATCGATTGAGCTCTGTTAGTTTTTGTTAAAGGAACACCCTTACTCCCTGGTATTAGTTACTTGCACAGATGCCCCTCAGAAGTGTGTTACCTACCTGAAAGGGTGTACTCGTAAGAAATAAGAAAGGCCAAAATATAATTCATCTTCGGAAAGAAGAAGAGAGACACATAGTTTGTATGAGCTCTGTTCAGAATTAGTGTCCCTATTATTATCTTCTAGTAATATTCATTGCCTTTGGCATACTCTTCTCGACTACTTATGTTTGGGTTAAGTTTAAATATTCCAAATTGAGACAAGCATGTGGTTTGCATCATCGCTAAAAGTAAACAAGGTAAAGAGAGCATTTAAATTTTTCTTGTATAATGCAGCTCGAAGCAACTTAAAACTTGGAGTAAAGCAAGGCATTGGATAAGGTGTTCTTCATCCGTACCCAACCTCAGGAGTCATTATTTCCTTGCCCTCTTACAGTATGCTAAGGATAGGTTCTGCCAACCATTCAGGAAGTAAAGAGCTTTATATAGTTTACAAATGGAATCATGTATAGCACTCTTCAAGTAACTCGATCGCATAGAAATTGATATGCGAACTATAGATAGGACAGGAATTCAATAGTTCTAAGTAATTCTAGGAGGTAAGTATAAGCATACAACAAACTGGGATAAGATTAAGTTAGTAAACTGCTCAAAACAATCTTCAGGCAATACTCTTGTTCATGAAGAGTTTGTCTTTACTTTGTAATTCCCATGGATTCAACCAAGTCGTAGAAGATTGCTACCGGTAATCTATTCAATGCTGTTAATGCTAATGTCAAGAGTGGCATACTTGATCCAACGATTTCTCTTATTATATTAGCGTCTAATTAATTCCCAACATGTAAGGAGGACGAGGGCAATTGATATTCCTTGTACTGCTTAAGCATTTCATCATTCTTTATCTAGTTGCACTAAGAAATTGTTACTGATATGAATTTTAGTAGAAGTAGGCCATATCTATAAGTACAGTCTATATTTCAGCTATTGAACTAATTTATAGCTATAATATTTAAAAGACATCATTTGTATTTACAAACCTCATTACTAAACAGTTTATGTATATGTGGATTTATGAGACTAACTATGTATACAGGAATGCTCAATTTATCTGAAGGTGGCTGTCAGTGGTTTTGAACAAAATTTCGTTGATATAAATATTGTTTTAGAGTTAACAGTTAAGTCAAAACGCTTATCATACATCAATTTTGTCAATCAGTATTTGTTCTGCATTTTACTCGGTTTTCATATCTACAAGGGTACTCGAAATTTTAGAATACAATAGCCCAATAAATAAAAAAAATAGAATCAAATTAATCACTCATTGCCGGATTCTTTGTAAATATCCTGATGATAACAGAAATGCAAATGTTCTCAAACACAATATTGCCAACAAGCTCAGAGTCTCAAAATATTTGAATTATCTAAAGTTTTTATCTTTAGTATTTGAATGTAGATTCTTCTAATTTTTTCTAAGCTAATAACAACGTGTATGAAGAATAAAACTAAATACTAACTGCAATAGCTTCTGAAAATATTAATTGTATTTACCATTTATGGATGTGACTAGAAAAAATTATGTTTTCAGTTGAACCCTAGCTTGGCAGCGGAGGCAAAATTGATGCTACTATTAATAACGAGATTAAAAACTCAGAATTTTGGGGCGCGTATATTGCTTCATAGTCTATAGTTTCTCTAGGCTACCAGAGAACTTCCTTCACTTAGTATCCGGCTATGCATACTTATATCAAGTTCCTGTGGGAAATATTAACCGGTTCAAGTCACTTCAACTAAACTGTCCACTTAGAATTAATTTTTAAATATTTTGGTATCTAACTCCTAGTTTTTGTAGACCTGCATGAAATTCTGTAATTTATACTTTAAAGAGAATAATATTTCATACACTAAATCCTCTCGGTTTTATGAATGCGAAATATGACCTCAGTAACTACAGTAATGTTTCCGTTAAACTTCTATCTGAAAAAAATATTTTATTGAGGTAACTATGGCCGTTAGGTTTTATTTTTCACCCTTGCTTCAAGTTATACATCTCTAATTATAGAGCTCACCATCTTTATCATAGAAAGATACACAATTTAAATATTTTTATATTTCCTTTTCTTCACCATTAAATTGCACTGTACATTTTTTTTATTTTCCTGGTATTTTAAAAATATCTCTACTCTTACTTGGATGGATACCATTTCCTGGTAATTTTCTTTCAGTACTATTATTTTCTTCAGAATTTTCCTATTTACTCTCAAAACAGCGAATCCTAATTCCCAAACCAAACATTCCTCGACCAGAAATTATACCCTATAGTTTCTGTTATGGTTTTTTCGTTACTTATAAAAAGATTTAATAAGAAGCTTATTCGGAGAATCTCAGACCTAAGAAATCAAATTTAACTACTTTTAATATATTCCCGATCGATAATAAAAAAGTTAAAATAGTTGCTAATACATAATTATTCAATAAGTCACCGAATATAATCTGTCTCTTAACTCTGTATGCTACGATTGGTCCCATAATGAACACGCCACTTATTGATATTTTTTTAATTTAAAATCAACAACATCAAAAAAAAATCCACAAATAAAAAGGCTTCAAATATGAAGCAATCAAATAACCATTACATGACAAAATTATTCTCAAACACTTATCAGTTTCAAAGCTGGAGCAAAGTGAGAGACGTTGGATGTATCACGAATCTCAAGACATGGTCATATTTTAGAACTTTATAAACCGGTTCAGCACTATTATGTTTTCTTAGTGCTACTTTCATATTAGTTTATACGAACTGGTTTCTGATGAACATTCTCTTATTTAATCCATTATGGTTGAAGTTTATTCTAAACTCATTGATATCCTGGCAACGTTAAGAATATAATTGTCTAACTTGTTGCAGGAGAAAGTTTGAAATTTTAAAAGGCTTACCAGATCTAATATACTCGTATGAATTGTCTCGTTTATTGTATCGTTTAGTATACATTGCCTCGCTATAGATATAAGACTATTGTTATGTATACCGTCTCTAAAGCTTCTCCTGTTTCATCGCTTCTTCACGACAAAGTACAGAAAATGTACTGTCCCAAAGTCTGTCGTGTAGAATAATTAGAGATGGAACTTTCATAATTATACTAAAGATTGGTAAGGTAACCTCATTTAAACCCCTGGAAAGGCATATTTTAGTCTATAAGAATACAACCGAGAAGACAATCCACTAGAGATTTTTTGTAAATTACTAACTATGTTATTATTTAATACTTATCAAACTCTAAATTCATCAATCTAAATTAGAAAAGTAAATATTATTCTATATTTTAAAGTTAGTACTATTATTATTAGAGTCCCATAAAGTAATCGTGTTGGAATGATTTTTTTAATTTTGGAGAAGAATTATGTACCTAGGTTGCACCAAGAATGAATAAATGCTTAATAAATATTTTACTGGATTCATATATGCTAAAACAGGTATTTTCAATGAGCTTTTTCAGAATGAACAATAGATTTTGTATTGGCTCACCTAATCTGAGGGATATTAAGCTCGATTACGTGCTTCCATTAAAAGCTGACATACTTATTTCCTGAAATATACGAAACTAAAGGTACAAGAACAAATTTGAATTTACCAAATATATAGATAGTAATTCTAGGGAAAACATAGGTATTTTGGCAGAAACAACCTCAGATCATCTATTTTCCTTGTTTCCTTTAGGGACGTCAATGAGACATCAAATAATGAAATCTAAAGTTTTAGTATAATTTATAATTCTTAATTTTTAAAGATGGAATATTTGATTGCAAGGACTCCATCAAATTTCGAACATGAAATCGCGAACCCAGAATTTCAGGATTTTCGAAATCCATGTTCATATCTGTTATGTTCTTCACTTGGCCACGTCATTAGTTTTAAAACTCATGATTGCTTTACCACAGCTAAAGGAAAACTAACCAAAATGACATCCAAATTATCCAGAGGATATTATGAGCTTGTTCGATCAATTGGGGAATCTAAAAGTAAACAGGAAGAAGATAGAATCATTTCAAAAGAAATAATTTTTCTTCGAGAGGCACTTCCAACTGCATCTGGATCACATGCCTCCCAATTTGACGTTTCAGCAATATCAAACATAAAAACTTTTGCAGAGCTCTCACAAAACATTGGGAAAATAACAAACCTTACTCCATTAAAGAGAGAATTAGTACTTCGCCTGATTTACGTGGAAATGCTTGGTCATGATGGTAGCTTTGGGTATGTTCAAGCAGTTCAGCTTTGCGCATCCGACTCGCTCTTAGATAAGAAAGTAGGATATCTTTGTGCTGGAATGACTCTTAAACCAACTCATGATTTACGGTTCATGTTAGTAAATCAAATGCAGCGGGATCTTAAGTCACCTAATTTTCTTATTAGCTCAACTGCTCTTTCTGCTGTGAGTCGACTCATTTCCGTTGACATGATTCCAGCCGTTTATTCTGATTTGTTAATTCTTCTAGAACATTCGTCAACCTTACTAAGAAAACGTGCATTGAATACTGTATCGAAAATATACAGGCTAAGTGGCAGCAGAGAGTTGGACGATCCTTTGAGGTCAAAGTTAAAAAAATTGTTGGAAGACTCAGAACCTAGTGTGTATGTTGGTTGTCTTAATTTTCTTGCATATCTGCTAACAAAACATCCTTTATATGATTTGAAGCAGGACGAGGGAGCGCGGTTGAGTGAAGAGCTTGATCTGAAACGTCATCTTCTTGGCAAGGTTAAGAGGTATACAGTGGGAGCTTCAGGTTCGTCAAGAACCAACTGGATTCAAGTCAGGACAATAAAATTAGTTTCTCTTTTCAAAGGAACCCTCGATGACCAGATTGTTATCCTTTCAGATTTTTTAAGAAGTGTTTGTTCAACTTGCTCTATATCCCACACTTCTGCAAGTTATACACTGTTGTATGAAACTATTCTGTGTATATCTAAGATATATGAACCCAGAGACAATATGTCAGCACTACTTGGAGAAGTTAGTAGAGCACTTAATTTGTTTCTTTCAAGTGCAAACAATAATCTGAAATATCTCGGATTGGGTTTGTTGGTCAAAGTTGTCGCCTTTGGTGACAGATTTGCTGCTGAGCATGAGGGAATCGTAATGGATTGCTTAGATACTGACGAAGAAGGAATTGAGTCAAAGACAGTTGACTTATTGATAAACATGATAAAGAAAAATAATGCAGAGTTCATTCTTCAGCGACTGCTGTCTCATTACCAGAAAAAAGAGGTTTCAGTTCAAACCGTGGAAAAGCTAATGAAAGTAGCTGAGAGTATGCTTGAAAGTGACACGGACTATGTAAAGATTATGTTTAAGCTCATGACCAAGGTTTCTATGAATGATAATGTGATACAAGAAAGACTGGATATTTTATTGAATAGAGTTTCCCATAAGCAAATATCTTCCGAGGCTATAGGTATTGTCTATGAGCAAGGGATGAATTACTTGTCTCGAGTTTGCGATGGAAATTTCTCAGAGATCGTTGCCGTAACTAAGGCTGTTATTCTCTTAGTTGGTTATTCTTGCCCGCTTGAGGAGATCACAAAGGCGGAGGATGTTTTAAAAAAAGTTCGAATCAATTTGGGCGAAATGGATGATCTTTTGGAGGTATTTCTATTCTCTATGTACACAATGTACAAGGGGGATAAAATTTCAAAGGAAGAAATTATTATTTTATCTGAAAACCTGGATAGAAAGGCTCAAGATTCCGTAATTTCAAGAAGCATTAGGTTCATGCTGGATCGAAGCGACAGTACAACTGAAAGTAAAGTTCACAATTTTACTATGGATAGTTTGTTGCTCCCAGAAACTCTACCAGGAGAAAAGGACTCACCTGGTTTAAGTTTGTGCTTGGATGACTTTGACTTAAGTTCGACAAATCTTACCGATTTCGAAGATTCTGAGAGCGACACAGATTATGCAATACGAAGGCAAAATAGTAAAGAGTTGCGCCTTGACCCGTATGATGAAGCAGATAGCTCCGTCCAAAGAGAACCAGAACGTATTGAATCTACATCTCAACCTAGAAAAGTCTTTGCCTCTTCAAGCATTACGCCAAATGTATGGTCTTCAACGGGTTATCACGAGGGCGGGAAAGTGGAGAAAGCAGAGTATAAGGAGTTTGTTAAACAGAAGCAGAGCAGCAATGACTCAGATAACCTTCTCAACTTTGAACCTTCAGAACAGAAGCCAGTGGAGACAAAACGTTCCTGGAATCTCTCCGCAAGTGATTTGGCAACTAACTGGAAGGCAATGGAGCATTCTAAATCTCTTGAGTTTGCGATGATTGATACAAAAGAGTTTATTAATTTTCTTGAAGTTTTTTCTCTTAATTTATCAGCTAAGATTGTGCAATCTGTGGAAAAATCAAGTGAGGCAATTGTCGCTGGAGAACTGAAGATAAGTGGGACATCTACTGGGAGGGATGAAATAGACGATCTGCTCAATTTGAACTCCTCATTTAGCGGTGATGAATGGGGTAAATACCTTATCCATATAAAGCTGCGAGCAGAGACTACTTCTGTTCAAATTAAGTCATCAGAGATAGTGGTGTTAGAGAAAATCACTTCCATGGTTAATTTCGCATTGAAGAGGTAACCTGAATCCAGTCTATTCAGCATAAAGGTTGAAAAACAAATTTTCTTCACAATGTTTTAGAAAGCTTAGCGATTATATATCACGTGAAGGAAATCTGAAAAAAACCAACCCGGAAACGAAGCATTCTCTTGCCTCTTATTGAGCGTTATTTTGGTTTCAAAATTGATGCTTCTTGCAGGGGCTTTGGCAGCAGGGAACTCACCCCTTCTCCACAAAAAGTTAAATGCTTGACACTTTCTTTTCCATGCCTCAGCTTCGTTGAATCTATTGAGCTCATGATGAAAGTTGCTTGTTCTTGTTACAACTATGCTTTCCCCTATCTATCTATGACTTTCCACATGCAGATAGAATGAAAATTCTCTTTACCACATGAAGCTTTGTTTAAGGTTTTGTCTACTGTGATAACAGTTATACAAAGTATCGCTGCACCAGAACTTAGGAAAAGAGAATGGTAAAGATAATAAGAAGCGTTTGCCGATGAAAGATAAAATTTTGTTAGATCAACTTTCTGCAAAATCAATTCTTCCGAACCTAACACATTTAGGACTTCTACTCTCAAGTTGTTTAAATCAAGGTGAACAAAATGCAATTCAGTTTCCCAAAGATCTTTGAGCTTGTTTGGGGCAAGAACATTAGGCAGGATAAAGAACATAATATCTACATGGTACGAGATATCAATTCCATAAATCTCATAGTCTCCTCTCAAGAACCTACTAAGTTCTCTGTCAGCATATGCAGATCTAAGTTTGATATTGAATACCTCGACATTTTCACATAAACATCTTTCTTAACGAAGAAGCCAATTTTGCTGATCTATACAAACCCTTTTTGCGATTTTTATTAAGGTCAGTATCCACCATTCTCACAACTCTAAGACATGTAACCGAAGCAAGCAGATCTTTTAGTGGGCTGCTATTGGTGCCTAATATCTTCAAAGCTTTAAAATTTGGGTTGAAGGCCTAAACGTATGCTAGCTCTTGGAGCAAATATATATGATTACGATACTGTTTTTCTGAGCACGCAGGGATAAATTTCTTCTTATAAAGTAGGATAAATTCCAGATTTTTGCTACTTGCAGTATTTTCTTTAAGGTATGATCTCGAAGTATGCTGAGCTATTGTTCGCTTTCTTCTAATGCAGCTTTCGTCTCTTCAAGTTGATAATACCTCTTTTCTGCGGCAACAAAGAGAAGCTGCTTGAGAGTGGAGTGGCAAGCCTGGGAACTCTTTGAAACATTAAAATTTCGGCACAGAACGTTGTGGAAACAATTTTGTTTCGGTTTGTATGGTTTAAACCTACAGGAATGTTAAACTTCTCGTCCGAAAAAGTCAACAAACAGAGTAGCAGCATCTTTTCTTCTGGTCTCATACCTGATTTAAGCCAATGGCTTCTTTTCTTGAACCTGGACTACTTTTTCGATAGCACCGCTATCGGGATTGAGGTTTTATCTTAAGAAGAGAATATATGGACTAACATTGCATGCCGAAATTTGTTGCCAGCCTGACGCTTGATTTGAACCATGAATGTGCTGAAAGATATACGCCGGGTTTAAATTCATATCTATTCTATTCTTAGTAGGGAATATTTTTTAGAAAGTCAGGTGCCTCAATAGTTTCAAGACTTTGGCAAGAATCAAGTTAAGAATTGACAAGCTAAGACAGTTACACAAAAGCTAGTTGTTTCTGGGGGCACGAAGACATGCGTATTTTCAAGAGTTCAAATGGTATAAGAGTACCTATCTTATCCGGATTCTTTGCTGCCTATCCAAAGTTTATTTTCATTCACACAAATAGAACTCAGATTTCTCAACAGTGTTCGTAGATAATTTTCTTCTTACCATGCACCTTCCGTTCTTTCATGTAGAGCTTTAATAAACAAACAGCATATCTTTATATTCTTAGTCGTATATTGGAGTCAAGACCTAGGAATGACTGATGATCCTATTTGACTTCCTCATTGATAAAAGTGTCTTTTTTCTAGCAAAGAATTTTTGAACTTATCTATGTGTCGTTCTTTGGCTTTATGCCCTATTGAACAAAAGTTTCAATGCTAAATTTTTATAAAGTGGCATAGACTTACCTCTTGAAATATTTTTACCAATACATAAAACAAGAGTTTTGATTCTTTGTATTGTATTGAAGCAGCTAGGACACGTCCAACCAGAAATATTCCTTGTAAAATATCATTAGAAAAAGATATATGCAGTTTTTTATTCTTGTACTTTTGCACAATCAGCGTAAGTAGTAGCAGTGTCACCACTGGAATAGCAGGCTTTTACCTAGATTCAAGAGAGCAACAAAGATTTCCTGGTCTTTTTAATGATCTAATCACAGGTGTTCTTGAGGAAAGGTTGCTATAATTTGAACCTTTATCATGAATACAATAATGAAGCTTTAGGGAACTAAGGCATATATTCTGAATAGCCTTCTTGCTCGTAGGAAACGAGATGTACCAAGGTGATCAATACCGAAATTAGACAGATTCATATGTAGCAACCACGTACATCTGTATTTAGGTATGCACATTATACATCACAACATATAATAATGAAAAGAAACAAAGATATCAAAGTATTCCATTAACTTAGGAAAAGATGAACTGTAGTTCAAATCTGTACTAGGCCTGATTCTCAGTGCAAAACCAAATGACACATCTTCAATTGAAACAGCGTTATTTGTATTATAAAAGCTAAGTGTAGCTAGTATTCTATCTTTATTTCGACTGAACTTTTTCTTCAGTTGTAAAAATGGTTTATCTATTTGAACTGTGGAGGGGTTCTTTTCTACCATGAACAACGCCTTTAGAAGCTTACAAGAATTCTGAGAATATGATGTGTTCCTTAAATTAATTTCATTGACTCTTTTATTTTAACCTAATTCTATTAATACCAGAAAAAGTCCTTCTTATACTTGACCCTGTATATCTTAAATATGAATCTGCTTCAGTCAGATGGAATTGAAAGAATATCTGAAAACTTATTTTCTAATAGAGGAAGACAAACATTTTTATACTCGAAATAAATATGTAAAATGTTTCCAAGAAGATTGTATGAACATCTGTCTTCTTGGAAGCACTAACGAAGGTAGATGAAGCTTTTTTGATGAAACATTCCACTTTGATTTCTACAGGATATAGTATATAATTATTTTTTGCAGTTAGATATTTGAAGTCGTATTTTCTGTATCTGTACGTGAACAGCACCGCACATATTGATGTTGTTACGGTTGTGCAGTCTGTGTATGTAGATTTTCACCACCACGAAGGTTTCTGTGAATCGACCAATTTTTCAATGAGGGAGATGAGTCTTAAGTTTGGGAAGAACTTGTTTGTTTTTCAGTCTTCATTCATTACCGAAGCAATTAAAATAAAAAAGTACTGTGTTGCTCGGATCGGTACTGCTTTGAACATTAAAGGAGTTCTTTGAGTCTTGAACTTAAGTTGGTAACAAATATGTTTTTCTTGTTAAATATCGAGCAATCGAACTTAATGCAACACATGAGTTCAATTTGTATTCAAAGCCAAAACCTATGAAACATAGCTCAATTTAGACTCATTTAGTTCTTTCCAAGGAAACTTTACCAGATTAAAGTTGTTAGAATTTAGAACACTCTACGAAGACGTTGTAACACTGACTACACCTCCCACAAGACTGTTCTACTTTGCCACGCAAAACTTTTACATTCATTTGCCTGTATTAACAATAAAAAATTGGATAGTGTTGTCTTATATTTTTTTCTCTCCTCTCTGATTCTTTATTTTTTAAATTCGCCAAAGAAGTATCCATCAGTCTCACTTCTCTTACAGATACACCAAAGTTCATACAGAATTAGAATACATAAACTAAGAAATAAAAATACAGTGTTTTCGCAACGACTATGTTTAAAATGATGTTCAGCTTCTGGATAACCTCATTCAAGATAAACAAACACTTAACATACTCTAGCACCAAGACTCAAGTTGATAGCAATACAATTGAACAATCAATGTTGAATGCATATTTTTCTCATCAATATAGGTTCAGTGATATAAAGAAGAAAAAATAAAGTTAGTGGCTTTAAGATAAAAATTTAGGTTCAATTCTCATGAGAAAAAACATTATCTATACCGCAGATTTGGCATCTACACAGACGGATATTCTCTACATAATTAGAATAATAGAGTTACACAATGTCTTCATTTTCAGTTTTCTTCGCTTCATTAAAAAATGCCTCCACAGTTGCATTATTCTTGATGATATATTCTCCTTGAGCTGCCAAAAGTGTAACTTGTTTGGTTGATAGTGTCACTGGAATACAGCAGTTTTGACAATTGGTACTCAATTGAGGATATTTTGCAAATGGCCCTTCTTTAATTGCATCTATGCAGACATATTGGCGAAAATTTTTTACACAGCAGTTATCCGGACTTGTTTTCAATCGTTCCTCAAAATGGCTAACTGGGGCATTATACACAAAAAGAACATTAACTTCATCATCTCCTTCTATATTCCAAGTACTATTTGGTAATACTTCAAGTGTTCTCTTACAAACAGCTCCATAACCTTCAGTCTGTGTTCTCTTCAAATCATTCAAAACAGGAATAATTTCACTTCTTCTAAATACTTGATTACTTGAATAATTCATCCCAGATTCACTGAGATCTATATATCCAAAAAGAGCAAGTAAATCAGTAGTTGCAACTGCTCCACTCGCAGAAAAAGTTCCATAAGAATATCTATATTTCGGTTTGATCAAATCATTTATATCCTCTTCACTCAATTTACTAATGTCTTCATCGCTTAAGATAGTCCAATTCAGTGAACCTGACGTGTGAATAAAACAAGCAATATTTTTCACTTTTCTTTGAAGTAAACTTAGTATTCCTAAATTATCAAATGATCCAGCATCTCCTAATCTACATTCTTCAGATTGCCCTCTATTTGGTATTTGATCCATTTCTTCAGAAAGATATGGAGTATAAAAAAAGCGAGGTGAAGCATCAACCCAACAGGCAAGGTTTTTAAAGGCATAAGCTAATGCTGCACTACTTGCAGCAACTCCATGATGTAAATAAAAGCCATTTTCATACTTGTATGGTTTGAAATTTCTTGTTTCAACAGTTTGTTCATCTTTCAAAGAGAAAAATACACCTTTATTCTCATTTTCATCATCAGGAACTCCGGAGTTTAATGCAAATGTTTCTATCAATCCACCTCCAACAGTTGCAGTGTATTCTCTACTAGGTGCAAAACAGTCTTCTCCATAACTTCCACAACATCTTGTTATACAAGTTTTTCCACAAACTTCTCTAGATTTATATGTCATTGGTCTTTTTTCTCTATAATATGGTACTCCAGAATACAAAGGAGTTATTTGAAAAGGATCTCCTAATCCAGAGTTTATATTTTCTCTTCCTAAATGAATAGCGTTTATTATAAGGAAAGGTTTGTTTTTTCTCAAAGTAACAAACTCATCACGTTTAAAAACTTCTTTATTTCTTGCTTTGATATCTTCTAAATGTTCTTCATCAAGTGCAACTCTTTTATTTCTTAACCCTAATGGTGTTAATACTTGTTCCCTTACTCTTCTTGTCCACATTTGCCAACCTTTTGTAAAAAATGCACCTGAACAGCAATCTACACAGATCATACCAAAACTAAAGTTCGAGCAGAACATAGAAGAAGGAGTAGCATGCATAGCAATTTTTCCTGGAATATTTCTGCGACCAAAAACGTTATCACAAAAGTTAAAACTCAGGTCTTCTGGGTTTGTTTCTTCTCCCAATAAAATCTTGTCAACTTCTTCTTCTCCTTTGTTTTCTTTATCAGTGTAAAATGAATACACACTTGAAGCCCAACTTCCCCCAGAAACAGAAGAAAGATAATCTACTTTCACATCTCTGAACTTTGCGTTTATTCCTCTAAGATATCCACTTGTTAACGACATTGCACGTGATCCTCCTCCGCTCATAGCTAAACCAAGATTTGTCTTAACTGCGCGACCGTTCTCAAGTTGTTGCTCAGGAAAGGAGTGTAACGAAGGCGACTGCATCTGATATATTCTTGCTTTTATTATTCCTGTTGCCGCATTAGTTCCAGATTGTCTATTTTCTCTTTCCTCTGGCATTATTGTCTTTTCGTTTCGGATATTTTCTTGTTCCCATTTTTCAGGACGTCTTTTTCATACACAGAATTATGATAAACTTATTTTGATTCGTTGAATTCAAAGTCGGGCCACATGACCAAAAATCATATTCCGCAGAATAAGAAAAAACAAGAGAAACAATGTAAGTCATTTCAAAAGACTCAGAAAACGAGCAGAATACACTTCTAGTAGTTGAATGGTAACGATATAGAGTTATTACTTCCACTCAGAAGTTTGAAATATGTACACAATTTGTTAGAGGTCGATTTAGATGGAGACAGAGAAATTCTCAGTACTTTACACTCGATGAAAGTTCACAAAAGTTAGCTGCAATAATTAAAAAACTATAATTCAGCAGAGTGAGGGCTCTAATTGATCATTTCGTGCTAGCTTAAAACTTGATTCTAATCTTTCTTAGTAATTTAATCAGACTTCAGTACCAAACATGAAAGACATGACCTTGAATTAAACCCTCAGCTTCGGAAGTACCAAGATGATTTGACTGCTCATGAACATAATCTTGGTGAAGCACTAGGTGATGCTATGAATTCAATAAGTACCATCAATTTAGCTCTTCAGAAAAAGTTCATTTTCTTTGAGAAAGAGCCTCTTAGAAAGGTATTGAGAAAGGCTAGAGACGAAGGAAACACATCTGAAGAAACCAGTATGATTAGATTGGAGAAATGTGCAAGAAGCTGACTCAGTATAGAAGCAACATTTGAATCATATTTTAACAAAGAACTACAGGCAAGCCTACAGTACAATGCCTAGCATGTCAAGAACATCTACAAACAGAATGAACAAAAGTGTGCCAACACTCGACTTTAATAGATACAGCGCTTGACCTTTCAAGTCGACAAATGCTGGCGATATTTCTCTTCGTCGTTGACTACTTCTTATGCACCGTTAATTTTTCCTGCAGTTTTAAGGAAACGGAGCATTGTTCGAAGACGTTCGTGGCCTCAAGAGTCTCAGGTTAACTCATCATTCTGTAGTTATGAGTGCTGGAAGCCCAGTTCCCGCAAGAGTTGCTATTGAGTAAGGAGCCATTCGTGTGAGATGTATTAAGTATTTTACAACCGCACTGTGCTCATCTTCAAGGGTTTTCTTAGGTGAAGATCTTCTGCAGTCTAATGTAAACTTAGCAACTGCTCTTTTTCACCTTTTTGATTAGAAGCAGCTCTTAAAACCCATCTTCAATGCTTGGTACACAATGACCAGCAGCAACATCAGCAGAACTATCATAAGAGTTTAGCAAAAAAGAAAATAGCGAGCTGCTAGAGCCACGCTAGCAGAGTTTTTGACACTTTATCATAGATCGAGTCAAAGGGTCGAGTCTTTCCATTCAATGTTGAAACGAAGGGGGGGATTAAAACAAACGCTAAAAACCAAAACTTTGGATTAACTTCTAGAATATCATTACCAAACGGGTGATTGATATCAACATGAAACCATGTCCAAAATGAAGGATCGGAACAGGAAAGGATTAGAGGTGTCTAAAGAAGTAAAATCTCTAAAGGGAGAAGAATTAGAAAGGTTTTTGGATGTTACATAACCTTGAATCATTGAAACTCTAAGTACATCATTGCTGAAAGGGTTGATCACAGCACAGCTGATTCTAATCTTGAAGTTGACCTCGTGTATGGGGTTTTATATCCTCAATGTTATTGTACCTTCCGACTTGGCTTCAACTTAATTTCCAAACATTAAGCTCGCGTATGCTACATGGAAAACGGAAATAAATTGCCCAGGCTAATTTTCTTCCTAAATGTGACTTTCATCGTCCTCCATTGTAAATTCCAGCTCTAATAGAATTGAGGAAAACAGAAAGTTAAAAATTGGGGAACTGGAGTTTAGGGTCAAGGTTCCATCTTTCAACGTGCTAAGAGCACCATCAATTAAAAGTGTTCACTTTTTATCTGTTTACAGAGAATTATGCATAGAAACAAAGAGAGATGAAAAAGGGTTGAAGAAAGTATTGAAATCACTTTGAAGATGTTTGATGATCAGAAGAACAATCCAGATGGAGGGTTTTCGGATTTTGTCTCATCCTTGTCCCAAAGCTATCAAAAAGTCTAAACTGGCCTCAGAAAAGAAAACCGAGACGCAAAAAAGATGAAGAAAAGTCACAGGGTAGACTGAACTTAAGTTAAATGAAAAAACAAGAATTTTCCTCTTGTACTTATTCATGCCATAGAAGTTCATAGACTCTACTCTAATCCCTATCCTCAAAACCGAAAGCTACATCCAGCAGTTGAACTTCCCATATGTACTCATTAAACTCACTAACACTCTAACAGCATATATTGCTGCTACCCCTTCCAAGCACATGAGAATGGGCCAAGAAAGCAGTATTATGTTCCCGCTGCATCCCTCCCATATTTTGTTTTAAAGTAGCTAGTAAGAGCATAATACAACTTAGCTATTGAATGTATGACTTTCTAGTTTTACTTTCTTTTTGTTGGTTTTAGTCTTTATTTCCGGTGTAATTTTCTAAGTACTTTCATAAAGTTTTTATTTTAAGAGTCAGAAGGTCTGTCAATAGAAAGAACTCACATGTAACATCTGAACCTTCCAAGTTGAAGTAAGTAAAGTGCGAAGAACTTTCCCAAGGAATTCATGTGCTCAAATAATATTGACAGGTGTCTTAATCCGTGATGATATCATGAAGAAAACTTGTTTATTAAATTTTAATTAAGAATGTAACGTTTTTTTCTGGAAGAATGCCTGAAGTATATATTTTGAAACTTCCATTTCTCCGTTGCATGGCTTTTTGACTAGTACATTTAATTCCACAGATATATATCTCAGCTTCTTTCATTTCTTACTTGAGCTTAGATGTAAAAAAAATCATTCCACATCTTTCAATTCAATGTCATCTGTTCCAAAATAGCTTCTTTGAAGCATCGTTTCTTGTTTGTCCTCAATCTTTCAACAGTTCATTTCCATTCACCCCCACATCTTTCTTTTAAGCCCTTTTTAACATGCAATACACATCTTTCATCATTCTCTTAATATTTTGTGCTTAATTTGAATTTATCGGTTTGTTTCTAGTATTTTGTGAAATCTCTATTTTGGGATACTCAATCAAGCAATTACATCATGTGTAGTGTTATACTGCGGTGTCATAGAAGTATTAACCTCTTAACGTCCGCTTAGCGATCAAAAAAAGGAAAAATTTGCGATTAAAATCAAAACACCTATTGAAAATAGTTTCAATTATTCTCATTTCCGAGGAAAAAAGAACAAACTCTGTTTCTGTTTCAAAGTTTCATATCAAACTGTGGTAAGAAAATGTTCTGGAGATTGAATTGGTGAGATTAAGCCAACATGAAGCAAGAAAAGACTCTCGGCCAATTTCGTCCTCATAGTAAAACTGATAAGTTTCTAATGTTCACGTAGGCCCGTGAAATAAAACTTGTTGAGACTTTCGGATGCAGTTAATATTAATTGATTTGTGCTAATCTGAAAGAAAATATAAAATATTGAAAAGTTTAAAATGATGATTGAATCTTTTTTTTTATTTGGACTTCAAGAAACAGTACACCAAATTATTAATTAAGACAGTTTTGTTGCAGTGCTTTAAATATACTATGATGTTAACAATAATTTGATAAACATTTGTCTCTCCTTAGATCATTCATGATAATACATCCCAGCGATCACCAAACTTATTATATTCTAGGTATTGATTGATATATTTTAATCAAATTATCTTTTATTCAATTGCGTGAACTATAGTTGCCGCATAAAATGAAGCATTGTTTTAAGTATCTGCATAATTTTAGCAAAGTAACTGAAAGATAAATTACATCAATCTCTGCTAGTTTACAAGTAAGCTTAGACTTAGTATAGTTAACTGGCAATAAAGTGTCGCGAAGAATGCTAATCTCCTGGTAAAATATGTTTAGTTGTCCCAAATTTCTATGCTCGTTCCAGGGGGGGGCTGAAAATATCTTAGCCTATCACACTTTACCTTCTTGAGCTTTATAAATGATTGGACTAGAAGCCACGTTCTTTTATCGGAAAATACTACCTCAAGCATATGAAGGGAAGAAAAGTCCCTTCCAAACTTCGTAGAGGAAAAAATTCTTCAGAAATATGATATCAGCTCCAAGGTTCTTAACCTCACTTTTTGTTCCCAGATTTGTGTGTGGTTATGTCGTGTTCTTTTCAGTCCTCTGGCAAAATCCTACCACAGTTTGTTTTTATATTGTAGTTATTAAATTGGGACCACAAAAGAATAATGCCATTCACGTTTGTTTTTTCCTACCAATATGCGTTGTCAATGTGTAAGCTACTCTTTGTAAATAGAATCCAGAAAAGGTGAGTTCATACATTATGACAAAATATTCGGTTCTACATTTGCTTTTCCGGACCACCACTGAAGAAGATAATCAGAGTTCAACCTTTGGAACTAGTGCTGTTTCGCAGGGAAAGTAATAAGCTCCAAAGTTAGTTCAAATGCAGGATGGAATTAACTTCACGATCTTTCATAATCTACATTCTTTAATTAAGAAAAATCAAATGTAAAAAAGCGAGCTTATTTAACATGCTAGAAATCTCCACCACGAGATATTTCAAACTTATGTATTCAGTTCATAGTATATGAAGCAAGGCCCTAGGAAACAAAGTGAAGAGAAATAAATACAGGAAAATTGCTATTGTCTGTCTTCAAGTTTTATTATTTTTCTTGTGAAAATTTGAGCATAAATATAGATTCTTCAAAACGATTACACCGCCCATTCCATATAGTTAAATAGGTTAATTGATTATACTAGGACAGATTATTTCAGATTGATACAATAAGATCACGAATCTAATGGTTAGAAGGCTGCGCCCATTTATCAATAATTTAAGCAATAACATTGAAGTATTAAGTATAGATTATTCTCTCCCAGTATTGAGCAGTGCATCGAAATAGGATCTCATTGACCTCCTATTCAAAATATTATCAGGTACTCTTATTTTCTACGTCAATTGACCCTATTAGCTATCATGAAGCCAATTATTCTGAGCAATATTAAACTAAAAATCTCTCTGGGGTTCGTTTTTATCCTCATTGACGATTCGTTTAAGTCAACCCTTATTGAGAAAAGAACAATGATAATGTGAATGAATTATCTCAAGGCTGTGGAACCAGCCATATATGACTTTCATGGTAACTGAGTTGCAGTTTGGTGGTTGCTCTTTATGAAATGGTTTTGTACACGTTGTCAAGCAAGGGAATCTAAACTGTGTATGCCTTGGGCCATGCCACAAAGCGGTAAGCCACACTTTCATCAAGAAATTATCTCATCTAAAGAGTTAGAATTAGCTAGGTTGGAATATTGCACCAGTTATATCATCTGATTCTCTATGCAGAAAATCAGAATAATCATACTTTATCAGGTATCTAGTTACATAAAATATAACTTAATTTTAAAATATGTTTAACCACTGATATGATATCAATTCTCTGTTCCCTCGTTAAGGTGCTCTACAGTACATTTTTTTGGGAAGCATATGTATATATAAGTAATGAAACGTAAGAATCCTTTTTCCGAGAAGTATTGTTAAAGTAATGTACTTTGATCTAAAAACTTCATGTACTAATCATATTTATAGAAGCATTAGGGAGAAAATGATATCTGACAAAATAACCTGAAAATTGGTTCATAAGCTAAAATGACTAATGTCTTCCATAACCTAAGTTTTTAACCTTTTTCTAGATCTAATAAATAATTTCAATGGTCTATGAGACATGCTTTAGTTTTTCAAAATCAGGGTGATAATTTCAAGGTAGAACCTGTGAATTTTCTTGAGTCGATGATTAAACTATTCAAACTTTTTATTGCTCTAGGTAAGAGGTCGGTAAGGTTCCCAATAATTTCTATCTTCTAGAAGGTTGAGTTACTTCTCATATTTCTAGTCTTGGTTTCTAGTTTTCCCAAGATTTCCCTTCAAATGTCTACTTAGCTACTATCAGGTGATTCAATAGTGCTTTGGTAAGTGACATTCAGCGATAATTAGGAGAAAATATTATGTTTTTATTTTATATATGAAGTAGATGGCACTAGTTAATATAGGAAATCTGTTTTAGTGCAGTTACTTTATGAGTAATGAGGAACTTTTTCATACATTTTCAAAGATTGCCACCTGGTTACTATGCTTTTCAACAGTTTACTTGGTATTTTCTCTGTGGCAGGGACTTTCTAATAGTTATATCTTTTCTAGTTCCCACAATCTTTTTGATGGAGTATACCCATTAATACTCTCCGATTTAATAAGGATCAAGACCTGGTCCAAATCTTTTCACTCGCTAATTAATACTTATTGGAAGAATTTGAATATTTTAATCATATATTTTTGTATATGGGGCGCTTATATTCTTCTTTTAAAGTTTACTTGCTTCAATGCAGAACTATTTACTTTCGTAACTATCTTTAACATCTTGCAATAGGTTTTATACTGAGCATTATTCTGTATTCAGGATAGTTATAGATAGAACCTGTCCTAAAGTTTTCTTTTTTATCCTCTAAGAAACGAGTAATGTATATAGTTAGTGCACCTGATTTTCCAAACCAAGGGAAACTTGAACAGGAAAGAAACAATAAAGAACACTTTCAACCTTATGTTGAAAACAAGTATAAAAGATTCTTTCTTGTTGTTGATTTGGATTTTAGCGTAGCTGATGACTGCATTGGCTTTTAGTCAGTTAATGCCGCTTTGAAATTCATAGACTCTATCTCTCTAATGGCATATCATTTTTAATCCAGTTGTTACTATCGTAAATCAATTTGTATTGTTAAATCCCACCTTCGGGTTTTCATTCTTTACTTTCTATTATCAGCGAAGTATAGAAGAATTAGTGAATATGTTATTTATTTGTCTTATTGCTTTGGATTCCCTTAACTTAATATTATATATAAACCTCCATAAAATGTATATTCTATTAATTCCCAAACTTTTAGGTAAAAACAAAGAGGAAAGCACCCTCAAGCAGATACTAACTCTATTTATCTTTTCCACAGCATTCTTAATACCTAACTACATACATTGACTGCAACATGCTTTTCCTGCTTATGGAAGTTTAGAACTGGTAAATAATAAAAGGAACCTATGTATTTTCAACTAAAGAGCAACTGCACGCTTCTTCTCCTCTCTCGACTAGACTTTTCACTTACCTACGTTATTTTTAGGTTAGCTTACTTTTATGTTAATGTTAGTATTTCTCATAACATACTTATCAAATGAAGTCTCCGATATTCATTTCCTGAAAAGATTTACAAACTTGTTAAAGTTATTATAGATGTATTTTAATAGCTCGAAAAAGTTTACCCAGACATATTATTTACGAATATTGAAAATAATGCTTTTCTCCTTAGCTTATCAATTTTACAATCGCACGTTTCTAAGTTGCAATAGAAAGCTACTCATTAGTATAATATCAATATCTGTACGTTGTTTTCTTAAAGAATAGATGTCTTTGTGAAATGCTTAAAGATTAAGTTATGTCAAATTAAATGGTACTATAACAATGCACATAGTTATAACATATAAATAATAGGGTATAACAAGCTTGGAACAGTTCATGCACATTTATGGGTCCAATGTTAGTAGACGTCTCGGTAGGATAACAATAAAGACATCTCATTGTAGTCAGGAAGCACGTTTCGGTGCGCTTGTTCCTTTTGAGTTTCTCTATTTCTAAAAGTTTCTTCTTTTGGATCATGTAAATGCTATATGACTTTTATTTTAAAGTGCTTTGGAGGATTATCTCGCACTTGTTCGATCTTGGTGCTTACATTGTACTGTTGTATAATAACCCCTATGTTAAACATACTTTTTTGTTACTCAAGGAGCTTCCAATTTCCATGCTAGCTTAGTAACTAACCCATAACTAGAGTTGAAGAATTAAATCTTCTTGCCGACATATTCCAAATGTTGAACAAATTTCTGATTTTTTGAGTAAGAAAGAGTGAATTGCATATCACTTTGATCAAGAATTGGGGAATTTCATAAGGGATTCTGGTAGAGGCATTCAATGACTTCCATTAATTAAGGAATAACTAATTCATTGAGGAATCGAATGAGTATTTCTGAAGAACTGACTAAGAATATTTGAGGATTATTTGTTCCTCAATACGAAAATTTACCCAATCTACACCCCTAGCCCTAACTATTGGGCAGTGGGGCCTTTTGAGAAAGGGGGGTTGTAAGAATAAGTAGAAACTACTAAATATATGAAAGGATTTGGTAATAGTCACATTTTTTAGATACAGGGTTTGTAATAAAGAAAATTTTCTCATATTATAACTTTAAAACCTTTTCCTGTACCACTTACAATTAGTAAGAAATGTTCTTCTTATTTCTTGTAAAGGATTCAAACTCACGTTTTGCAGTTCTAGTTTAATGCCAGAGCAAAAAAGTTTTATCAAAGAAAGTTAAGTAATCTGAGAATATAAATGAGATGGATCTTTGGTACTAGACGAGAGTATCCGGGTTGAATCTGAGGACAAAGTCTCCATCCAGCTCATCCTTGACCCTTCGTGATTTGTGTATCTTAAGGAGATCATTTGCAGCTTCATTTAACAACACAAGTCTCCTTTCTCTTTCAGATTTATATAAACTCGAGGTGTCTGGATGTAAATATCTCACAATTTTTCTTTGTGCTGATTTAATTTCCTTAACAGTAGCATTCTCCGTTACATCAAGTTTTGTTATTGGGGAAGATGCGTCAGACCAAATGTAACCTTGAGTGTTGAACCGAACCTGATCCTTCATTTCCAGTATCATATCATCATTGCATTCACATGCTGAACTTACCTGAGACATATCAGAACAAACATCTTCCAGAAACTTTTTCAGGTTCAACATGTCCAACTCAGTGGGTCTTAGTTTAAACATGCAAAGTTCCTGAGAATCCTAAAATAAAATCTAAGAAACACTCTACCGAAAACCATTTTAAATCAATTTCATCAACAGAAGGAAGGTAATAGTTTCTTCTGCAAGTAACTTTCTCATCTTCACACATCTTTTCAAACAGTGCTGCCCTCTCTTCCATTGACGCGTTGATTCGTTCACTGAACATCACCAGAGCGTCCACTGGTTCAGTGCCAATAGGAACCTGAAGCAGGCTTTGATTAAGAGATTTTTCATACAATATCTTTGGCCCAGCAGCAGTTATCCGAATTGAGTGTACACCAGTGTACATTGACAAGAAAATCAAAAGTGTTCCAATCAAATTCTTCATCGTTTTCAATTTACGCAAACGGTTAAATTCATCAATTCTCAATTGCCCAAAATCAGCGTCATTTGAAAGAGGTAGTCAACAAAAGAATGAATATATCAACTGAAAGCCGTTCGGTGACAACACCAAGAGGGCCAAGCAGAAGCTCAGGGGCCTTTGATTCACCTTTTTGGGCGAGTTTAGCGCAAGAGCTTGTAATTACAGCTGCCCATTCAGTAGTTATTTGCGGGGCTCTGGGTTTAACACTTTACTCTCTGGATCCTTCCCGCAGTTCTTCCAAGTCAAGTAAGAAATATGAGAAGCAAGTAAAGAGAAAGTTTGTTGAAAATGGAAGAAATCCACTATCTTTGACCTCCCATGAAACAATAATTGCTATGGATTTAGTTTATCCAAGAGAGATTAGAACGACCTTCGGAGACATTGGTGGACTAGAAGAACAAAAAAGGGAAATTTATGACTTGATTTGCTTGCCACTGAAAAACATAAATATATTTGATCCTAAGAGCGAATTATTAAGACCACCAAAAGGAATTCTGTTGTATGGAAGTCCAGGGACAGGAAAAACATTAACAGCAAAAGCTATTGCGAAAGAATCTGGAGCTGCGTTTGTTAATCTAAAAGTATCAACTTTATTGGATAAATGGTTTGGAGAATCAGAAAAATTAGTTCGTGCTACTTTTTCTCTGGCGCATAAGTTAAGTCCTTGTGTAATTTTTGTTGATGAGATCGATTCATTTATGAGAAAGAGAGGATCTGGAACTGATCATCAAGCTATGAGTAATATGAAAAACGAGTTCATGAGTTTGTGGGATGGACTGAACACTTTTGTAGCGAGTAAATCAGGAAAAAAACTTCATTCTGTTCCCTTTTTTGTGAAACTACGTACGGCTTTTGGATTTGACACCGTTTACGATAGAAAGGTAACAAAAGATGTCGAGTTGAAAAATGAGCTAGAAGAGAAAAGAAAGCAGTTCGGGGTTATTGTAATTGGAGCTACCAATCGACCCGGAGATATAGATCAAGCTGTTCTTAGAAGAATGGCAAGAGTTTTTCACTTTGATCTTCCAAATGGGACACAAAGATTTCAAATTTTGCAGCTTTTGTTGAAAAATGAGAACCTCAGTTTGGAGTTGTCTAGTGGATTGAGAAAATTGGGTGAAGCGTTAGAAGGATATAGTGGAAGTGATTTAAAAGAACTTTGTCGTGCTGCTGCTGTTTTACCACTGAAAGAATATTCAAGAAGGTTAAGAGAAGGAGAAACTGATGTGAGAATACGAAAGCTGCAAGTTGCTGATTTTCATGCAGCTGTACAAAAAGTGAAGCCAACAGGAGTAGAAGCAAATAAATTTCAGGATGACTTGCGTGCGAAAGAGGGAGCTAACAGTGATGCAGCAGCAATACAGAATTTTTTCAAGATGCTTTTAATGTCAGCCAACAATGGAAATAAAGTTGGATAGATGTTTTTTGTTCATTTGTGTTTTCTGTATCTCAGTTAGTCTTTAAATACCCATATAAGAAACAACTAAATAGATCGATTGATTCATACGCCATATCCTAGTTTATGTGTAGACAGCAACAACTTATTTTTCAGCAGTTATAGTTTGTACTTCTTTCCATACATCTTCTCCATTTTGCCCTCGATCATCTCTACCCTTAGAAGTAAGTTTCTGAAACTCTTGAGGAGATAATGAAGCTTTGTACAAACTCAACACTCCCTCACTCAAAGAGCTTACTGTTGGATTCCAGTGTGGATGAGATTCGTCTATGTTCTTCATCAACCCCCGGTACAAAATTGGCAGTGCATCTTCAGCGTACACAAAGCTTAGGCATCCATTTGTATTTAAGGAAGCATTATTCCACAGAAAGAGAGCTTTTTCTGCAACTTGAAAGTGGTCACTGGCGATAATCTGGCTTAATGTTTGAAACAATAAACCTCCACTCTCCTTCAGAACCTGCAAAGATACTGGATCCAGCGGATGCATTGCTTCAAGTACTTCTTCTAGTTCATTTAGAAAATTCTGCTGTTTTGTCGAGGAACTCCAGGGCCAGAGGTAAAACAAATTCTTCAAGACATGAAGAGCTATAGATTTGTCTTTTTCAATGTACTGTACTAGAGAGTAAGTAAGCTGGTGTTGATATGTAGCGTAAAAGTTGGATTTGTGTAAAGGCAGCAAACAGTTTCGTAGAAATTTCTTATGTTCTTTTTTCAGAGGAAGAGCAAACCCATTAATGATAGATCCAAGTATCTCGAGCAGTTCAGCTATCCCCATATGCTGGATATCCTCATTCAAAAAAGTAATAAAAACGTTTCCAATCTGCTCTCTAATGAATCTTCTGTGGGTAAAGAATTTTCCATACAGCCGATGAAGAATGGACTTTAAATAATCCCTTTCTCTAGGATCAGCTGATTCGAAGAGGTAAAGAAGCTTCAATATAAAGTATTGATCAAAGAGACCACTCTTCTTAGAATATTTTACACTCAAGTAGGGGCAGACAACCAAGCGAAGCAGAAACTCTAGGATCACCTGTTTATGCGGCCATGAAATATCCAAAACTGGATCATCTTCTTCTTCATCAAAACCTTCTTTTTGTGCAACATGTTCTAGAAACAGGTTAGAGCTAACCATGAGTAACATCGGTCGCAAAACATTTAAATTAAATCCATCTGTAGGAGAAACTATTATCTTTGAAAATCTGTTCTCGCGCTTATCACTTATACCAGATGTGGATGGTTTGGATTTAAGTTCAGTAAGAAACTCTGTCAAGTTAAGCAGCATTTGTCGTTTTTTATCTCTCTTACAGATATCTTCTGGTGTATCCTTGAAAAAATTCATTCTCCCTGTGCAAAAAGCTAGTTTTTTCAGTAACACATCGTAGAGCTTCTGGGGATCTTCGATTGAGCGTAGATCCTCATTGGAACTTAAGCTGTGGTTGTTGTTTCTGGGAGAGGAGCCGCTAGATCCATTCATTTGTCTCATTGAGTTGATGTTTGTGTCTGCTGTGTGTGAAGAGAAAGAGGAATTTGAGATTTTGTCAGATAGTTTTCGAAGCATTCTTATAGGAGCTGGCATCCTACTTTTTCATTAATCTTTCTCTTTGGTTGTTTTGGTCATATATGGCATTTTCAGACATCGTTTTGGATCATTTGTCTTACTAGGCCAAATTGTGGTAAACAACTCTAAGAGCATACATTTTGGGCTTGTGAAAAGAATCTCAAAGAGGAAACAAATTTCTTAGTTTTTTGTGTTGAGGTTTAATTATACCTGCGAAAGTGGCCACAGTGGCGAAAGGCGGGCAAAAGCTTTTCTCATATTGCTCCTTATAAAATTTGGTTTTCTAACTTCTCCCAATAGGAAGTATTTGATCAAAAGAATATAAAAAAATTGGTACACTTAAGGCTGCAAGTAAACGTCATATAACCAGAGGAATCAAGTTGCTTCAAGAAGAAGTTTCCAAACCCACGGTAGTAGTGACATGTCTTACAGGTGTGCTTGCTCAGCAACTCGAAACCATAGATGGACGGTATACAAGATCCTTTCCAATCCGAAAAGGAGATGTACGTTATTCGAATATAAGAAGAAAAAACAATCTTATCACGGATAAGATGTAGCAAATTAAGTAAAGTCCTTGTTCAACCAATGAACCTATAATGTTATACATGCTCCATGGCACCAAATACGAAGTTATTATATAGTAAATGCCACGATAATACATCTTAACTACAGGCAAATGAAAGATGTACATCTCCAAGCAACAAGTACAGAAAAAGGAGTCGTACAAGTCAAGATTTCCATCGAGAACCATAGACTGGTTACACGAATCCACAGAGGCGTCCAGAAAGAAACACTACAAGACCGAATCAAGCTGTTCCAACCCAATGCACACAAGAGTAAAAACCAGTTCTAAGTTTTAAGCACCAGTGTTTTGAATTCGTTTCGTATTTTATCAGCTCACTGTTAGAGACACTAGGTGTGGATAAAAAAGAAACAAGAAATCTCCAAATGGTCGTACCAACGAGCAAATAAAATTTCAATGAGTCAGAGCTCGTAAGTACAACCATATGAAGATGTAAGCTTATATACTTTAGCTCATATCTAGCTGCTTTTCTACAAAAAAATGTTAATAAATATGCTGAAGGCTCTTAACTGTGGGGCCATTTGGCGAGCACCTGAACACAAGTACCACCGTGAATAAAGTAAAGTAACCCTCCACATCAGAAAGGTAAGTGAGGAAGCTCTTCAAAGGAGGAAATATTCTAATTGAAATACCCAGTGGGCCAGTTAAGGGTAAAACAGCAATCCATGAATAAATATAGAACAATTCCGGTGGTTTATTACAATTTCTGCTTTCTCGTTTGAAGCTAATTGGGAAAATATGAGATTCTTGGTTCATACCAGTTAGTTTTATTAATACCTTTCAAGGTACTAATGAGAATGCTAATAGTTCATGGAATGAGAAATTAATTCTATTCGAAAGATATTGCGAATGCCATCATTGTATGTACCTATTAAGAATTGTTATATCATCATTGTAGAGCTAGGATTTAGGTCCGATGAACTCGCTTCAAAGCTGCAACTCGAACTCTAAGTGTATTTACCACGGATTGCACGATGCTATAATCTAAAGTTGGATCGAAACCTGTATGTGTGATTTTCCTAGAGTTTATGGTCACAAATATTTGAACAATACTAAATTCTGGCAATTTCAATTAATAAACATACTCTCGCTTTGTTAGAAATGGGCGCTACTATTCATATCATTAGAAAATATGTTTATGAAAAAAAATCTTACATATGTAGAGAGATACCAATAACAACTTAATTATTCATTATATTAAATAAAATGATATCATACTGGCAAGTGAGAGGCTAAGCATCTTTTGCACCTCTACCAATATAAATGATCCCTTGTCCTTGCTTTCCAAATGTTTAGTCAATTATATGGGGTTAGTGATATAAGAAGTATCTTATTTCCATTCACCTCTGGTTTGTGGACAGCTGTTCAGGACACCTAAAAACTTTGTTGTTTTTAGTAGGTTCAAGAATAACTGGCTTGTCCATTAAAGAACATACGTACCAAGACTATATACATTCTGCTTGCAAGAATTATAAACTGCCAGTGAAATTGGCATTCACTATAACGTTTCAAGCGAGAAGCAATATTTACTTAGTAGTACTTTTAATTTGTAATTTTCAAACATTCATACGCAAATAAAACTCTAAAGAATTGTTAATGTAGCCTATAGAGCAAGCTAATGGATTAGCTATACAAAGATATCCATAGAAAGAATTCCTAGTTCAAGGACAGTAGGAATAAATGAACGCCGAAGTATTAGGCCTTTCCATTACTGCTGGGTTTCCAAGAAGGTACCGAGCAAAAGCTGGTTGTTACTTTTTCTCAATACATGGCAGGATAAATTATATTGAGTTCAAGAAAATGAAATGAAATTAAAAAAACTATCAGCTAGATACGTGTAATAATGTAAGAAAATACCATCGTTGTGAAGTGATAACGATATTGCTGCTTTCCAGTTTCAGGAATATAGACACTTGTTGTTACCACAAACAAAATTTTAATCAATACTGGTCTATTTGGTTTGGTTAATCAATATTGAGCAATATCTTAGCTGTAACTTGACATCATTAATAAAACCTTTTACTAATTGCCTCAATGAGCCTTTCCTTGCCCATTCTAATCATTGATGTGAGAACTGTGCCCATCTCTCCCCCCCTCCCTCCTTCCCCTGATTTCTATAATTTAAAGTTACAAAATCCAAAAATATTTTGTTGTTTTTCATATTTTTTCCATAAAGTTGATGCCAGTTATTAAAAAACAAAATACCAACAGTAAAACTTCCGCCTACGAAATAAGGTTTGTTCATAGATGTTAGCTCTGATTACTTAACAATATAAGCAATTATGTCGGAGACTTCAACTATAAGAGAAACAGAAAATTCTAAGCGAGTCTTCAAAGTTAATCTCTTTAGAACATCAAACATATTTAGCAGAATAAAAAATAAAAAAACTATACCTAAAGATGCATGGGCATATCTTATTCTCACTCCCTATGAACAATAGGAGTATCAAGCAGCATACATAAGCAGTCGTTCTCACTTTACTTTGGCATATGAGCGGTTATTTTTTTTGTTAACACTAACATGACTAGTCTATGGGGAAACAAAGTTTGACTAAGCTGCTAATGCCTATGATAGCTGTACAAGAATGTTCAAGCCCGGATTGAATTGCGAAGTGAAACGAAGTAAAGAATCATTCCGAACCATCAATGTAAGAACGAACTTCATATTCACTCGGTGAAAATTAAAAGTGGAGCAAAAAATAAAACTACTGACTGTCAACTACTGATTCCTGAAAATGTTTCCAAACTGAATTATAGTTATCGCTCAGGATATTCCATTGTTTCAGTTTCTCGATCCGGAGTGCCTGCTACTGATAAGCTGGAATTCTTAGTCCGACTTCGCCTGTTTCTTTTATTGATGTGAGGTATCTTTTAAACTTTCCGAAATATCATGTAGGTTTAATTGATTCAATTAGTTCTGTTCCGACGATGGCCAGTGATTAGAGGAAGCTTGACTTTGTTGCGTAGTATAGAACTGGACCACCTTGGCAGTAGGTAATAGTTACCTGTTTCTAAACTGCCACCCCTTCTGCTCAACCCTAGCCGAAAGAGTAAAGACCTTAGAATAGGATAAGAGCTACAACCTCAAACGAATTAAAATGAGAAGGTATCTACTCGAAAATTAGAAGTCAGATTTAGTTGTGTTTGTACGAAACTTTGTCAGTCGACGAGTGACTAACCGAAGATAACTAAATCGAAGGAAAAGTGACCCCTTAAACTCGGTCACAACAAATTCCTTTAAAGAAGTGTTTCTTTCGTTCTAAACGATGCTTAGGATACTTCACACTCGCGAAGTAAGCTAACCTAAGACTTTCCGAAGGTTTTCCTTTGTCTTGATCAGATAACTGTAACTATAGCTAAGTATTCGAACTCTCAAATACAATAGTTACTTTTTATCTTCTCTTGGTTTTGTGTTAATTAGTTATGTCTTAATTTCCCAAAATATCACATACAATCTAACCTATTATTTATCCTAGAAAAAGCACCTAAAACTATGGGTACTTTAATTGAAATTCAATTACCTACATTCTACAATAATTAAATAGCACAAGTCT
The DNA here is from genome assembly GCA_015227615.1 of Labyrinthula sp. Ha. NCBI lineage: Eukaryota > Bigyra > Labyrinthulida > Labyrinthulaceae > Labyrinthula > Labyrinthula sp. Ha. The sequence goes on from JAALGZ010000006.1 coordinate 783,093, forward strand.
CTAAAGTAAATCACAAGAACTTACACATCCCCCTCCTCTTCTTCTAAAAGGCTATTCACTAGCCTTTTCGTTAGGTAATCCTTTAGGGACGAAACATCCAAATGCTTTGTCTGAAACTAAAGGATCGACCTCTAATCCAATCTGAATCCACCCGGACTTCAGATTAGCACATCTAGCAAATAGTTCCACCTTAAGATGCCGATTATCAAAGACCTTTCCAAACATTTCATATACCTTTCGAGGCTTTACACCTTCCACTAGGCGATCTGCAAAGATTGCCTTTTCCTTTCTAAGTCCTTCTACTTTTTCCACTACTAGAGAGGAAGTGCATTCCTTTCTCTTTACAAAAATCAATAAAGACTCTGCCGAGTGCTGGAAATAATAGCCTAATGATGCTCTTATTCTACCACTCGGTGCCAGTTTTACCCATTCGATGATATGAACTAAGTCATATCCCTTTTCAAACATACTATCTAAGGTTAAAGCGAGCGTTCGCTCCACTACCCAAATTGCTACAAAAGAAGCTTTAAGAGCTTCGAAATTCAAATTTAGTACCTGAGAATCAGGTTTTCGTACATAAGGAACTCTCAATCATCTGATTTGGTTTTCCTGTCCAATTGCCCAAGGAGGATCCATTAATAATAAATCCACCTTATCCCCGGGCCATTCCGTCAAAATTTCCGACTTATATAAGTCTGCAGTAAACCAAAGTTTATCCCGAGGCGGGACACAAATCCTTGTCCAAAAAGGATTTCCTTCAAAACCAACCAAACATAAATTGTCACAAAGATGTTTAAACGTAAAAGTTTGTTCACGCCTAAATCCTGCGACAAGACTTCCCCCAGACAACTCGCACTCCACTGGAGTAACAAGTATTCCTTCAATTTCTGAAACCAATTCTTTAGGGTATTCTTTGTCCAAGACTTCGTGTAGGTACCCCTTACGACTTAGTTCTAGTGAGTATAAGAGATACGTACATTTCATCCCAGCTCTCGAAATACCAGTTGCATAAAGTTTAATGAAACGATCTTCACAAATTTTAACCATCGTCTCAACCTCTTTTTTCTTTCGTTCGAAAGCATTCCTATACGTTTAACTAACTCCTTCCGGACAAGTCTCTTTCAAAAATGTCTTCGCCGAACTCAGCGAATCCACTCTCCTACTAAACCCCAATTCCTTCAAAGAAAACCTTTCATAGGTTTCTTTTCCAGAATTAATATCGATGAACTGACCCCTCAGAGGTGCCAAATCCCTTCTTTGAAGTCTCCGTTGCAAATACGAGTAAACCATTGCCTTAGACTTATAAGGCATATACTTCGCAAATTCACTAAAACTTCCCATTCCAAATTTAAGAATCAAATTCCGAAGTAACTCATGATCCTCTTTCTTCCAGCCTGACACAAAATCTCTCCTAACTGGGAGAGCTCTCCACAAACTGGTGTCTTCCTTATCCTTCAAGTAATGCAACAAACTCGGTCGGAACCTTCCAACCCATGCTGCGTTAACTTCTATAGCAAACTTCCGATCAAGCCACTGCTGAGCTTGCCTCCGAAGTTGCTTCTTTCTAATCGAAACCCGTTTTTCCGATAAAAACTTAAGAACAAGTTCCTTAACATCCCGATACATGGTAAGCAACGGCTCCCATGTATCATCTATAGGTTCAAATCCCCTCCATCGAACTCTCACAAGGTACTCGCCTTTAGAGTATCGAACCTCAAGGAATTTTTGAACCTCCAACTCTTCCCAATTATTGATAAAGACCTTCCGAAGTGCATCATCCGGCACAAAGCCATCCCGTTCATAGAAGTATAAACGACTTCCATGCACAATTTGGGTCTCCCCATTCAACAATCTTACTTTGTACACGTTAGATGAGAGCAACTCAATCACATTAACCAGTCCTGACCAAATTAACTTTGCTTTGTTGTTCTCCCTAGGTGTATTCTTCGAACTTAATAAACACCAATCGCCAGGTACATACTGAATACATGCCTTATCGACTCGCTTCTGGCGTTTATTCCAATAATCATTCCTTCTTTTCTTCATGAGCGATACATAACCAGCCACCTGACTATGCATTTCCTCTAGCTCACGGCGAGACTCCTTTGACAAGCGGTATAAAATGTCTTTATCGACATTAATTACGCCTTCTCTTCCCCCTATTTTCCGAAAAACGACTTTGGGACAAGCTTCCGTTTCGATATATTCCTTAGAAGGATCCGTATTTAAGAACAAAAGGTTGGCACTAGGGGCTTCCTTCATACCAGGGAGTTTCCTACTAGGCAACCGAATCTCATTAACTGCAGTCATCACTGACTCAATCACATCCGGCCATTGATCCCATTTTAATCTCAACTCTGAGACCAAACTTCGCAAGAAACTTAAAACCTTTCGACGAACTATTTCCACCTCACCATTAGTCCAACTAGAATAACTTACCGCGCAATTATGCGTAAATCGAACCTCCTTCTGTAACAGTTCTAACAAACTATTGGCAAAATGAGAACTTCTATCAGTAACTAGAGTGAACTCTGCCTCCAATCTCCAATAAGTATGAAACTAACTTAGAGCCATAACCACTGTTACAGCGTCCACTTTAGGTGTACAATGAAGAAAGCAGAATCAAAAAAAAAGCATCGGTAATCACTAAGATATAACCCTTGGTGTTAACATACAAAAAGTCAGCTACAAGAACCTCCTTAGGCCTTCTAGCTTCCGTGACTATTCTCAAATTCGTCTTTATCAGTTTCGGGACTCTATTACATTGTATGCAATTGGCTCTTAAACCAAACATCACCGTTTCCGCCGAAACCTTTTCACCATAACTAGGTGGCACCTTCCACTTGAAACGCCGTACCTCTGCAACATCCTGGATCCTAGACCCGTGCCTATTAGCCAGATGAATGTGCACCAATTGACGCTCAAACAACGATTGGGGAATAATCACTCTCCACTCCTCTTCCGAAATCTTTAGTCCATCGCCCAGAGACTCCTGTTTCTGAGCATTTAACAATTCCCTTTCAGAAATCCTCTCCTACGAGCCCTCGTAGTAAGGATTAAAACTCGAGATACGATCCTTGTCTAAGGCTTGTATTCTTTCAAACGTTAGCTTTTCTTTCTGTTTTTTAGGAGACAGACGCAACTCCGAGGCAATAATGTCGATACCAACTCTAGGTACCTCCATTTTGACTTCCTTCTGCATAGTAGCTTCCGATTTCATACGCTGAGATGAAACCCAACTACTAATTTCTTCTAACGACACGGCCGACTCGGTATCTACCATGGCCAGTCTACTATATTCTTCCTCTAGATCAGGATTCTCAACCTTAATCTCAAGTCCCCCATCGGGACGCAATCCGTATGAAAATCTTTCCTCTAAGTACCAGGGATCATACAGTCCTTCACTCGAAGAACTACTTTCTAAATACTTATTCTGTAGAGGATGCCATTTCCCAACGAGACCTTTTCCAACTTCCCGGGGATGTTTAAACATCTTCCGGAAGTATTTCTTTTCTTTTGAAGTCAGGGAAACTTGAGGTCCCAGAGAGACATCTGACCCAGATCTCTCACGGCGTAACGCCGCCCTCATTATTCTTACTGCTTCAATCCTATGTTTTTCCTTTTCCGGCGTTATCGCCCATCGAGAAAGCATGTCTGCAAAGACGTTATCTTCCCCTTTGACATGATGCAACTCCACATCTGCCTGCTGCAAGGTTAAGACCCATCTTTGCAATCTATTCAAGTGGCCGTGGTTGATCTTAGATCCCCCCCTTTATAATGGCCCTTAGGTTCAAATGATCCGTGTACACCTGAATTGGTGTAGGGTGAAACGGAAGCAAGTATAATAACCTACTAAAAGTCTTTACTATTGGGTATAGTTCCTTGTGCACAATGTCCCATCTAACCTGAGAATCCTGAAACTTCCCAGCAAAGAACATCATAGGAACCACCCTCTTTTCTAACAATTTCTTATTCCTTTCTGACGAATCGGCTTGCATCAGAATCGAACTGAAGAACATGCCAGAAGCATCTGTTATCAACAAAAGATCCTGGGTTCTATCGTACAGACTCAATTTCTGTTTAGCCGCGACACTAATCGTCTTAACGAATTTCCTAAAGGCAGCTGTCAACTCAGCTGTCCATGAAATCCTTTCATTTTTCCTTTTCAATTCCGATTTTTTACCCCTCATTTCAGGGTAAAATTCCATAATAACACTTCTCAACTCAGCTAACTCTGGGATTGCCAAAGATAACCACTGAGACAAGTGCATCATTGATGCCAATTGATAGATATATTCCGGTCTTGGCACATCCAAGATCCGTGAAGAGTACTCCTTCCTAAATTCCATTTGCCATTTGCCACCTTTCGGCCGCAATATACTATTTCCTTAGCAAAAATGATCGATTTAGCTGGGCTAATCCGAACTCTTGCTTTCCTCAAATTTCTCAACAAAGTTTCCAATAGCTTCAGATATTCCCCGAAGTCGTCCGCATAAAGCAAACTATCATCGATCCATTGAATGACTCCATTCCTTGGACGATTGACCAATCTTTCCCCCACCACTTCATCTACCATCCTCTGATGGAAGAATACTGGGGTACTATGATATCCCATATGTGCAAATTGAAGTTGGAAAGTACCATGCTCCGATACAATGTTAAAGTATTTCTTTGCTTCTTCAGTCATCCCTAACTAATCAAAGCCCGAAACCACATCAAAACTGCCATAATACTTGCAACCTGCAAGATTATTAAAACAAGCCTCTAAATGCGGGAGTTCATTAGCATCCCTCCTAAGTATCTTGTTAACATCAACAAGATCGACAACCATTCGTAACTTATTGCCTTTCTTTGGTACCGCAAATACCATCGAGCCGACCTCGGCAGATTTAACCTTGGTGACCAATCCTCTTTCTGCCATACTTAGCAGCTTATCTCTAATGAAGTTCGGCTTCTCAGCCGACATCGGTCGCACCCTTGGGTACGAAAAGTCAAATACTTCCAGTGGATACACTGGCATTGGCGTTAAGCCACTAATCTTTGTCTGCGTATGATCAGTCGCAAAGACATCCCAATACTTCAAACATAACTTCCTCAATGAGATTCTCATCTCCTCCGAGGCCTCTGATCGGTCTATCATCTCATGGATAGCCTGTTTTATCATAGGTTCCTCATCCTCAATACTTAGGTCTCCCTCCACCTCTCGAAGAAGGTTATCCATTAGATTATCATCAGCGATGTCCTCGACATGGCGACGTAATTTAATTATTTCTCCGAAGTCTATCCCTTCGAAGTTCCCTGAATTTATTCGCTCAACTAAATCGAGATTCCCTACTGAGCTATAAATTCGTGTCGGTGGTATCTGTATAGCGGATGAGCCGACGTTGAATGACTTGGTTCTTTCCCTTCGTCCGTCATCTAAGACTCCATCACATGCGGAGTACAAAACCGCTGTAGAACATCCCCGATCGTCCTCGTTGGATAGGCGTCTACTTTCCGTGAGGCTCTCACAGTGTGATTGCCTCGCGTCAATGAATCGGACCTCGAAATATCTATCTAGATTCATTGAGGTTTTTTGGCACGTTGCCGACCGAGATTTGAGGGTAAATTGAAATGGCGCCATCCTGCAGTGATTTAGCCATCAGTATCAACCGCTCCACCTCCCCGACCGCACCATGGGGTACCAATTGCACATTCTTGTGCCTTTGTCTCTTGACCTGAGACCCTCTAACCCTTTTTCCTACAACAAGATACCATCTAACCGACTTTAGATTCCTTTCCGATTCCCAATGTAGTACTCTTACTAACTCTAGTAATTTGTACGCCTTAGACACTAAGTAACTTATTACTACTTTAAACATTGAAGGTTGTACACAAATGAATACTACATTAGGCCAATTACAGATCTCTAATCTACTCTCTAACCACAAAGCACTATTGACATACTTATAAACAATGAGAGTTGAGATCTTTTCTTGTACTTGGCCCACCAGGTGGTCAGCCTGGCTGCCGATTTCCTACCCGAGACCCAAATTTTGAATGGGGTCTAACCCCATCTTCCTCAACTCGGGTCTTCCAATCAGAAAGCTTGGCCAATCCTGTGATTGCACCAACACAACCTTTGCTCTAGGGCAAGATCTACTTTCTATACCATTCACTTTCACGAGCAGCCCCATATGTCCTACGGCAAGAACATTAACCGGAGCATCATTAGCCACATGAACTCTTCCTTTAGCACTCGAATAGCTATCAAGCAAATCCTTGTGCTTCCACCAACTTCCGACTGTGACCTCTGCTCCGCTATCAAATTTAGCATCGCCGACCACATCTCCTTTTGTTGTGCATATTTCATACCCTTCGTCAAAATTTCGAAATTGGTCTAACTTCCCAACATGCACATCGATTGTAACATACTCCTCAGTACCCTCGATCATTGGATCGTAATCTTCAGGCACCATGGCCTTCACAGTTTCCAACTCCTTTTTTCCGGAAGGAGCTGCCAGAGCTAGAACTTTACTACCTCTGAACCCCGAACGCGGGTCCGCTCCATCAGGAGAGACCTTTCCTGCATTCATCATTCTTGCCTTAACAATGGCAGAATGCTTAAGGGACGTATTCCCACGATCCATCTTGTAGTCTGTTCTACCTTCCGGATCACCCGCTTGGCGATTAAACATCCTATTGATGAATTCCTGCACTTGGCGAGTCCTTAAAACGTCCCCTTCCACCGCCTTAAGTCTCTTCTCATCATCCTTCTTGATCACCACGGCCGCAAACATAACGCAGTCATGCATACCGTGCCCATGATTCTTGCAATACGCACAGGATCTACGGGTAGACCAAGAGATTTCCGAGTACCAGACATCATGAAAGGCTTTTTCCTTATTAATGACCTTAACACTAGGTCCCGTTATGTTAACCGGCATGGGCCCCGACGCCTGAGGATAAGGGGTAAACCCAGCAACTTGGTTAACTAGAGAAGACCTAACCTTACTTACAGTAGGCGTTTTCATTCTCTTTTCCTTTAATCTTGTTCCTGTTTCTGAAACCTGTCCCGTCGATGCACCTACCCCTCTATCCAATGCAAATTGACGTTGAGCTTCAAGAAGGTTCTGTAAAGCATCGATTGACTTAAGGGGATTTTCAGTTTTCCGTACCTTCGCTCGGATCGCCTCCTTAGACAACCCGAAACTAGCCGGCACCTTTCTTGGTATTTCAAACAAAAGTTCAATGAGTGCCTCCTCACCAATCCGATCCGTGAAACCTGGATCGATCTTAGAATTGACATTCATCATGTAAGTCTGAAACCTCTCCCTGCTATCCCCCAAACCAGGGTATTTAACTTCCTTAAGAAGCCGCATGGGATCCTGGCGATTTTCAGCCTTACCTTTTTCATAATAATCTTTAAGGGAGTAGAAAACCGTTTCCCTTTCACTTTCATTCCTACAAAATCTCTCCAGAAGCTTCTCGTGAATAAAACGACGAGACTGGAATGATGGCTCCAAAATCATCTGTTCCCCAACAAGATTAAGCCATTGACCAAGCTTCTGCATATCGAGAGATTCCAAGATATCAATTTTTGGCATCAAATGCCTTGCTCCCACACCATGAGCTGCATGAGTGGACCTAGTTTGTGACATCATATTAACTAAATCACGCAAAGAACTAACCTCAGCCCTTAGCGTTTCCACGTAATTACGATTGTCACCCAACATCCCGTGAATCTCACGATTACGGAATCTTCTTTGTTCGATTTCCTGATGCAATTCTTTTTGTACATTTCCTAGTTGATCCGACAGCCACGGCAAGTACGAAGATACCGCCTGCGAGTTAACATAGTTAATGGTTACAAACCTCTTCAACTCTTCAGTGTTTGGATCCTGAGGTTGAATGGTATCGAACATTCCTATGTTTACCTTTGCAGCCTCACCGGCTGCGTGCACATCTAGGACTTCCCCATCCACCCTCTCGGGCAGATCCAAACCAGGAAGGCCCTCGTGCCCTTCATTAACTTCTTTGCTCCTAAGAGCCAACAGAGTTTTGCTCTGGGCAACTCTAGCCCGTTCATACAGTAGCCTCATCGAGGCAAACAGCTTCCTTTTCTCTTGAGGATCAAGAGCATCATATTCTCTTAATCCTCTTTCCACAATTTTCTTTTCTACTAGAGAACCAGCCGCATTCCCGCTGGTAGGATCGTGTAAACTCTGAGTTATATCCTTGTACAACTCATTCAATGATGCAGTGTTCCTCACGGAACCTGCTGCCGAATGACTCCCTACTTCGACTCCAGCCACGTAATCAAGGGACCCTTCTGAAGTAGTTCGCTTACTAATAGTCAGACCCTGACGAACTCTCTGCTTACGGTAAGCAAGAATTTTACGATCATCATCAAAAATCTGATCGAGATCTTGCTCGTAACCTAGGGTCACCTTCTTGGAGTGCTCCTCCATGTCACGGTCAATTGTGCCATGGCTGCCCTCATCATCACTGCCCCTTGATTGACTACTTGTTTCCGCTCTCGAGGCTTGCGTGGCCGTAGCAACCAAGGTTTCCGGAATCCCCCTTTCACCGTCATCGGCTTCCAAGGTCTTCTTTCTGGGAGCTGAGGTGCCGATATCCACAGTCGAAGTCGCAAGGATTTCAACTTCATCGACCACTCCTTCGTTAGCCGTCGCCTTTACAGGCTTCGACTTCTTAGCAACTGACTTCACAGTCTTCGAAGTTGCTTTCCGTTTTTTCTTTGCAAGTTAGGTCTTAGATCCGACCTTTCCTGCTTTCCTAGTTTTCTTAACCGGTTCCCCTCCATCCTGAGGTTCCCCTGTTCCTACGGTTGCTATTTGAGTAGGCTTCTCAACTGAGTGTTCAAGCTCGTTTTCCCCCTCAGCTGTGTCCACCGACAACTGCCGATCCTTAGGATTTGATGTCCGTAAGATTTCCATCAAATCCTCGTCACTGACCGGGCTCGGTCTCTTCGCCGATCGTGTGACCCTAGAGGATCCTCCTTTCTTTTCAACCGTTCTGTTCGATAAGTATCTTCTAACGTTTGTTATAACAATTTGTCAGTCGACGGATGACTAACCGAAGATAACTAAATCGAAGGAAAAGTGACCCCTAAACTCGGTCACAACAAATTCCTTTAAAGAACTGTTTCCTTCGTTCTAAACGATGCTTAGGATACTTCACACTCGCGAAGTAAGCGAACCTAAGACTTTCCGAAGGTTTTCCTTTGTTTTGATCAGATAACTGTAACTATAGCTAAGTATTCGAACTCTCAAATACAATAGTTACTTTTTATCTTCTCTTGGTTTTGTGTTAATTAGTTATGTCTTAATTTCCCAAAATATCACATACAATCTAACCTATTATTTATCCTAGAAAAAGCACCTAAAACTATGGGTACTTTAATTGAAATTCAATTACCTACATTCTATAATAATTAAATAGCACAAGTCTCTAAAGTAAATTACAAGAACTTACCCAAAACTGAAAAAGGAAGAAAATCAAATGGAAGAAGTCCATGCAAAGCTAAGGTAGTTTAAATTAAAAAAAAAACATCCAAGAAGCAAAAACTCCTCAAGAATTGAACAACTAAGAAGAGAAATGAAATTATATGAAGTTTTTTGTCAACTTAAGAATTGAAATCTGTAACTAAGTGAAAGGTTTATCTTATATTATAGTTTATAAGCGTCAAGTTGGAAATACTCGTATTTGTTATACTTATTTGTTTCACATAGACTAATCGACAGACAAAGAAGTGACTATTTTGCACCCACTGCCAAGATCCTGAGGAGAAGTTAACTCTAACCGTAAACATTTTACTCTGTATAAATCAGAAAGAGATCATTCCAATAAAAATTAGCTTTTAGATAACTCATCTGTAAAACTAAAATCGGGTAAATACAAACTTGAATACAATGTTGAAAACATTAAGAGGACAAACAACTAAACCTGTTGAAGACGATGGTCCACAACCAGCAAACCTTGGTGGAAAAACGAAAAAACGTAAAGCGCGTTTGGTTAAGCCAAAAACACTTAAAGGTATACTTATTTCTTCTCTCAACTTTTAGGAAAACCAAAAGCAAACGATGTAATAGTCGTAGCTATTCCGAAAACATTTGTGCGCAGTGAAGTAATCCAAACTTCAAAAAAGCTTAATTTTCCCAGTGTAACAGGGGGAAACTTTAATATCCCAGTTGGAGGTAACTTTTCTTTTTTATCTTGATTTCAGGTGCGAAAAGCAGTGTGGTAATCTATACAATCGAAGTGCGTAATTCAGCCGGAGATACTTGGAAATTAGAAAAAACGTTCAAGGACTTTGCAAACCTTAGAAATAGAATTAACGAAAAGTTTCCATGTATATTCTTGTTTGCTGTTTTATAATTTTAGCACTTGCAAAGTTAGTCAATTCTTTTCCCAAGAAGACTTTATTCAGTGCTCCTACTGCAGAACAGATCGAGTACAGAAAGAAATTTTTCCAAGGATATTTGCAAGCTCTTCTTCAGCTTAAACCTAGATTAAGTTATGTGAATGATTTTCTTGAAGTTCATCAACATCTTCTTCATAAGAAAAAAGAACAACTTGGGATCGATGATTTTGAACTTCTGAAACTTCTTGGAAAAGGATCTTTTGGAAAAGTTTTTCTGGTTAGAGTAATTGGAAGTACAGATCTTTTTGCAATGAAAGTATTGAGAAAATCTGAAGTAAAGAAAAGAAGACAAATTGAGCACACAAAAACAGAGCTTAGAGTAATGGGTGCTGCTGATCATCCGTTCATTTGTACCTTGAGATACGCATTCACTACAGATACGAGGTTATTTATGGTGTCTGATTTTTGTCAAGGAGGAGAGCTCTTTTTTCATTTGAAAAATTTAAGACATTTTAATAATCAAATGGTGCAATTTTATTCAGCTGAAATATCTGATGCACTTAATTATCTACATAATAGAAATATTATTTATAGAGATATCAAGCCTGAAAATGTTCTTTTAGATGAGTTTGGACATATTAGAATAACAGATTTTGGTTTGTCTAGAGATAATGTTACTGAAGCAGAAGAAGCAAATACTTTTTGTGGAACACCTGAAGTATATATTTTTTTGTTTTTTTATTCTTTAGTATTTATCCCCAGAAATGCTTCTTGGAAGACAAAAAGGATATGGATATGGTAAAAGTGTAGATTGGTGGGGATTAGGTGTTTTAATGTATGAAATGTTCTTTGGATGGCCTCCTTTTTATGATAAGAATAAGAAAGTTATGTGCAGGAAAATTCTCAGAGGGCGTCTTGTGTTCAAACATAAGATTAGTGATGAAGCCAAAGATATAATTAGTGGATTATTGCAGCGTGAACCAAAAAGGAGATTAGGTATATGTGGAAATGGATTTGAGGATTTGAAAGAACATCCGTTTTTTGACGGAATTGATTGGGAGCTTCTTGTGCAAAGACAACTTGAACCACCGTACAAACCAAAGATCTCCAAGACTACTGATAACTTTGATAAGGAGTTTACAGATCAATCTGCTAGAATTTCTGCACATGAACAAGGAATTGAAGAGGACTTTGATGAAGAAGAGGACGATGTATTTGATGACTTTACCTTTCAGAGACCAATTGCTGACGATTTCTGGGAGAACTGAGTTAATCGAACTGAGTTCAACTGTATTGACGATAATAACTAAAGTTGGCTTTATACTTTTTTTTCTTCTTTTTGTTCATGGTTTAATCCATTTTGTATTGTGAAAGTGCAAGATAGTAAATAAGCTTTTCTTTTCGATAAATAATAGTATTTGATATATGATGTCCATTCTAGACACTAGAACTGCTTTTTATTAACTATTATGTTCATTAATGAAAGCTTTTAACAGCTTGAGTTGGTGCTGGATGCTTCTTAAACTAGTGCTTCCTTCTGCATTTTTTTTCTCTACACTAACTTTCGCATCAAAAATTTTTTTTACGTCTTCTTCAAATAAAGGATGCAAACTTTTAAACTCTTCCAAACTCAATTCAGAGAGCAATTTCCCCTAAAATTTAGTTCTCTAAAATAAAAATACAGTATCTTCAGCAAGCTGTACTGCTTCTCCAGCTACATGATGCGTTTCTCGAAAAGGAACTTTTTTTCGCACAAGATAATCTGCTAAATCTGTAGCAAACATATCTGCACCTAACTTTTTACTTTGATCCATAACTTCAATTGTATTGATAACCCCTTCCGTAATTTGAACACAATCCATGGCTGTATCAAAGGCAGCGAAAGCAGATTCTTTATCATCCTGTAGATCTTTATTATAACTCATTGGTAGACCTAGATTTCAACCAGTATAAAAAAATACCTTTAAGAATAGTAAGCATGGAAACTAGTCTTCCAACTGCGGATCCTGCTTTTCCACGAACTATTTCACATGCATCTGGGTTCTTTTTCTGGGGCATTAAACTACTTCCTGTAGCATAAAGATCACTCTGCTTTACAAATCCAAACTCTGCTGAAGAGTAGATTATTAAATCCTCGGCTAGACGTGAGAGATGTACTCCTAATAAACTTGTATTATATAAAAAGTCCACTACAAAGTCTCTGTCAGAAATATGATCAAGAGAATTGGAGAGCAAATTGTCCTAAAATAAACCTCAAAAAATGTGTATACATCAGCTCCTTTGAATCCAAGTTCTTTAGATAAGCTCTTACGCTCATCAGGATTGAAGAAACTATGACCAGCTAACGCTCCACTTCCTAATGGTGAAATATCGACTAAGTGAAAGCTATTTTGCAATTTTAAAAAATCCCTTTGAAGCATAGCTGAATAGGAGAGCAAATAGTGAGCCCATCGAATAGGTTGAGCTTGTTGTAAATGAGTATATCCTGCAATTATTTTATCTTGCTCTACAATAAAATGGTAGAAAAATAGTTACCTTTGGGATCAGATAATTTTGTGTGGATTGAATCAAGTAATGAAAGAATAGCTCGTTGAAGATCAATGTTTGCATTTTTCATCCATAGTCTGAGATCAGTAACGCATTGGTCATTTCTTGATCTTCCAGTATGCAACTTGCCTGCAACTGCCGCACCAATTATTTCAGTCAGTCTTCTTTCATTTGCCTATAAATATTAATCAGTTAGAAAAATATACTGTATGAATATCTTCATCACTTGGTTTGATGTCAAAGTTGTTTGATTCCCACTCCTTGTACACTGCGTCTAACCCATTTTGCATTTTTAGCTCTTCTTCTTGGGTAAGTAATCCAGCACTGCATAAGCTTTTAGCATATGCTTTACTACCTATCAAATCTTCTCTCCACATTCTTTTATCAACATTGATCGACGCGTTGAACTTTTCCATCAATGGATCAACACCACCACTAAATCTTCCACCCCACAACTTTGCACCAGAATCAGAGCTTGAACTTAGGAAAATGATATTTTTTCGGTTTATAGGTCTTTTGAAGGCATTTTTCAGTGATTTCTGTTTCAATGAGAAAGAAACAAAGTTTTTCATCTCTAGGTGTTTGCAATAGTGTCTGTACTTCGCTTTTTCAGTATGTGTATATTAATTAAATACCATTGTAATGGATCTATGATCTATTATATAACACAAGGAACTTTCAGGCAATCATGTCCTGCTAGTATTTTGGGCAATCAGTGAGTTCTAACAATAGAACAATAACTGAGAACAATAGAACAATAGAACAATAACTGAGAACAATAGAACAATAGAACAATAAATAAGAAAAGAGAAAGTTGTCTAACACCAAGGAATTCAAATAAGTGATAATATTGAAAATATCATTCCTTATCGGAGTTGCTTCGGTTTAAAAAAAAGTTTGAAAAGGATTATTGCTGTTGAAATATGAACCTAAAGCATAACACTATTTACATATAGATATGATGATAGAGTACAATGTCGGAACTTATATGAGCTCTTGTCTGGGAAATTCATTGCTGCATAAAATTGAGTTCTCATTTTTATTATCTGAATGAACTATCGAGCACCCACAAACTCGAAGCTGTGACAGAGTTACTAACAAGAACGTTATGCGTTTATAATGAAGTCAATCAGGAACTTAGCATATCTATCCCAAGTATTTTATTCAGTCTATGCACGTGAATTTCCATAAAGAAATTTTAAATTTGTCAAAACTACTTCATATACTCTGGTCCTTGAATTCTAAGTCGTAATACTCGTGCCGGGTCCTTTTGTTTTGATTCTCTAGCTTGCTGCTAACTACGCTGTATTGTAGTTGTATTTCTTAGACAATGTCACAAGATTGAATATGTTGTAACCTTTAAATTTATATATATGTGCATTCTTTTCGCTGTACTAATTAGTACTGCTTTGACAATTGACAACCAACCAATATACATGGGCTTCAGCGAATTGCCCATTAGTAAAAAATACCACAGATAAAGTCATGAATATCGGCAGAAGCATTTAATTCAATATTTAAGACGACTTTTGCCCAGTTTTCCTTTTAAAAGTATATTCAACCACTGCTGGGTGAGCTTGGTATTTGCACATTTCGTCAATCGGCACTCCGGCAAAAAGTTCTTGCTTAAAGGCCCGTCTGGGGTGCTTGAAATTCTAAAGCTGCTTTTTTTGCTTTCTTAAGGTTAAAGAAAACTCTACTTAGTTTAAAAAATAAGAGAAGGTATGGCCAACTAGAGAAACCAGTTAAGAACCAATACTCAATCGTTGATGTACTGGAAGTTTTTGGACGGTAGGTCGGTGTTCTTGAATGGGAATTAAAATTGACAGGTACTCAGTTATCCCTCTAAGAAAGAGAGAAAACCCTCGGTTTAGATACGAATGATAGGTTTCGTCAATTCATGAACTTCTAAAGGTGATGGCATTATGAACTCTTTGGTTTTATTATTAGGAATATAGAGGATTCTGTACTCCTAATGAAGGAAATAGTTCGAGTAGGACACGCAGAATATATGAAACCATACAAGAAGAACCAAATTGGGCAAAGGACTATATTCAAGTGTTGGTGGTTAGCACAAAAATTTCCTGCTTGTCATCTCATGAATCGTCTTGATATGTCTTTCATGGAGCATTGTAGAAGCTCTTTATGTATGCTTTTCTTTACGTGCAGTTTTCTCCTAATAATAGAAGAAAGCATAGGGGATTGTCTTTTGTGATCTTGAACATGTAGCAGGGAGCACAAACACTAATAAATTTTGAAACAAGTAGATCAACAAAGTTATTTAAAGGACGTTTCACAAAATTATTTGGTTGACCTGGCTGGGCTTACTCAACTCTTTTCGCGTTAATTGCCGTTCTTTCGAGAAATCATGTAATATAGAAATCTTTCGTAACAAGTGAGTACTGACGCAGTGCTCATATTGCAAGGTAAAGTTACCAGTGTTAAATTCACTCTGAAGACTATAGAAATAAATAAAATTCAATATTTAGGTACTCCAGATATTCTAAGATGTGATATAGAGCATTAGAACTTTAGTTTGTGCACTCAAAAGACATGTAATTGAATTTGGGTACTGCCAAGTTGGTAATAAGCTATCTTAGACAGATGAACATGCAGAAAAAGGCACTATTTAATAATAAGAGCTTAGCGAAATTATAAATAAACGTAAACTTTGTGTCTACCCCTGAAAAAACTAGCAACTTTGAGTTTCAGTTTCTCAAATTATGCAGATAAGAAATTCCTATTTATCAACAAGATGGAGACATGTGGTAATTGGATACAACCCTGCGGTTCAATGCTGTTAGAATAATTTGCGAAAATAATGACCTCATGAGTTCTCTGAGTGTCTAGAAGAAATTTTCAGAGGCAACTACCAGAGTCTGTAATTATTTACATCTACTTCAATTATTCGTGGAGTTTAATATTAGCACAGTTTTAGCTTCACCTGAAGATGAGTGCATACACTGCTAGGAAAAAAGTGCTCTCTAGAAGTGAGGTTAAATCATCATCTAGGAAATAACATGTGGTCCTATCAATATCTTAACTTTTTTCTATACACCCGTTTTCATTAAATGGCAACCAGTTCAATAGCTGAGTAATTTTTTAGTCCTGGAGGTCATAGGTGTATTAAATTAAGTGGAGCCTCAGCTGTATAATATGTTACTAACAATAAAAAAAATTGAGTTAAACAATCTTTCAAATCACATATTTAGCCGTTAACAGTAGCTTCATACCAATATCAGCATGTTCCTATTCTTATTCAATTATTATATACCATAACTACCTAATTTTCCAACAAATACGGAAGAAATATTGCAAAGGTTACTCCTGAGGAAGAATATAAGACTAAATAGACGAATTCTAGCCGAAGTCCACGGTAACATAGTTTAAGGGTAAGGGAGATGCTTATGGGATAATGCATAAGATGCCAACCCTTAATAAGAATTAACCTAAGCGCTTCAATGTCGCGCTCGTTCACCGGTTCTGGACAACGACCTTAGCTAAGTTGTCGTCATTTCAACAGTTGTTCCCAAATGCCTAAGGTTCTCTGGTAATGTAAGACATATCACATTCTTCCCGATAGCTGTTGCGACGAGTTGGAATTTTAGGATTAATGTTTGTTAAGGTTAACCTTCCAAATCCTATTTCAACATTACTTGTAGAAGTATTTCATTTCTCAAAGTAGTTCCCCAAAAGGAGAGATCAAACCCTAGCAAAATGAAAAGGCGAACCAAAGGTACAAGACAATATGAATGCGAAACCAAGCAACTAAATGTAGGACAAATGCAGATGTTTTTGGATATAATTCTAATGTGAAACTCAATTTAAACAGATTTTAAACGATATCATATATTTTCAAAGGCAATTGAAAATAAGTAAAGAGACGGTTTAAGAAAAGGTCTAGGAATTCCCAACACACAGCGGATGTGAGGCAGAAATGAAAAATTCACCAAAATTTATGAACTGGAACCAACAAGAAAAATGAAGGGCCAAGAAATCTTAGCCAAATTTTAGAGCTTCAGGTGACCTGGGCGAAAATGGGAAGGTGAGTGCTATATATAAAATATCAGCACGGAAAGAGGCAGAGGAAACTGAAATGAACCAGCATTATTACAACAATTGTTTAGTTGTTTAACTTCAGTATCGCTATGACCAAGCATTCCTTTTATTCATATGTTTCTCTTCTTCATAGACAGAGCTCTTGGCTTCGAGTTTTGGGACTGGAAAGTATTAGCAACATAAAAGTTTCCTTCGGCATTTTGCCTCAAGACCTGTGCCATGTTAATGATTATTACATATATCTTCCCCGACCCCTTCTCCGATCTATGTTATGCTTCTTCTTATAGAAGTTTAGAAAAAAGATATAGCGAAGGAGTATATTACTTTAGTTTTTGAAGGCAAGGTAATGTCTGTAATTCTTGAGATATTCAACTTGTAGTGCTCCCACTTTATTAATTTCAGCACAACCAAATTTCTTTAAAGCTCTCTAAACAGAAGATGTTTACTAAGACGAAAACTTAGGGAAAGATGATTTGCTTTCATTAATTCAATTTAATTCACACCCTTGCAAAACGATGATGAGAAACGTTAGAGTTTGCCATGGTAGCATACGTGATTTCTAGATGTAAGACATTCCGTTGATTTTGCACTCGCAGATGAAACTAGGTTCTAAACCTCCACACTTTCTCGGTTACAAAATATTTCTTATTTCCTAGATCCAACAAAATGAAGCAGCCATGCATCTGTTTAATCTTCTAGGTCATGCTTGTAGTCATCTACTTGGACAAATTTTCTCGAATAATGACGAAATCGTTTATGTCTTTTTGGGCTGCTTGCTTGTAATCCTCAACCCGCCTGTCATGATATGACAGTAGTTGATCAAGACTCTATTTTTTTGATTTTAAAGAGGGTTTGCCCATTTCTTTGAGTTTGGAATGATATTCCCTAACACTTTGGGTAGAAATCTTGGAAACTATTAGGTCCTGATTTACATTTGGTTCTTCGTTTGATTTTATCTTTATTGGAAAGATTGCTACTCACTACGAGGAAAATAAAAATATATGCTATCAACGCGTTGTTCAAGATCAGTTTCAGATTCAAAGTCTTCTCTAACAGCTTCATGCAAGCAGTAACTAAAATCATTTAACTCAAGTTATTATTATTAATTTCGACCCGAGCCAAAATAGGTATCAAGATGTCTAATATAATGAACATGTGAGACCCAGAGTTTTTGAGATGTCTTCATCAATACTAGTGACCCATCATGAATTATTACCTCAGCTGAAACTATTGCCAAGTCTTCTAAACCCTTCAAGAATACTAAGTGATTTTCAGTTTGCATTACCTTGCAACTGGAATTTACCATTAAGAGAAACCACACAGTACTTACGGGGAACACTGGGACAGAGCTATGACTAGGTTACGTATGGGTGGTACCCACTTGTACATAATTTGAGTTTAGGTTTTTTTAGGTTTATGTGTAATTCTTCCAGAAACATTTACCTGTTAACTGTTGGGACCATCCCTACACGTTAGCCTAAGCACAGTCTAAAAAGAACAGTTTTTCTTAAGCAGATTTGATTAAATTTACGTAATATTTTAAAACACTTGTCATTTGCATCTCTTCCTTCTTCGCAAACTGTGTTTAATCCATATAAAAGTAAGTCGTTGCTGAAGTAAATTCTTGGATGTTTAGGATGTAGTGCAACTTCTACCATTGCTAAGAGTATGTTAACAGTTTTTAGGTGCCTAATCATCTTCCTTACTTCTGATTTTACTTCAGAACGAAACTTTCTTTCATCTTCAATGACTTGTAACTCATGACTTGAGGGGAGTAATCACTTGACTTAAAAGATGTATTCGCCAAGTTGAAGAGTAAAGTTAATGCTTAATCAAAAAGTACAAAGCTTAGATGAAATGTGTTTTACGCTACACCTTTGTAACAACCTTTGACTAAATACGAAGGTTCTGTGTGTCTTCCTCTGAAAAGTGGTGTGACGAAGCTTTCTTCCATCTAAATCGGTTTGCAACTACTTTCTTAAATGCTTGGAACATTGATTCTGATATGGATCCTCTGTACAGTGTCCAATCCTCTGTTTCTTGCGTTTGAGCTTAGTGTTGAAAGTATATTACTTCAAGGCTCCTTTGCCACTTCTTTCTTCCTTTTCATTTATGTTTGGATCTCTTCACAAATTTTGGCTACATGGCCACAGACCTTCCGAATATCTTACTGGAAATGGAATTCGAATGACTGGCCTCAGAAAATTTGAACCTTACTTTTGCCGTATATTTATCACAAAATTAACCAGGAGGACTTACTGGTTTTGTAACGGTATGTTGTTTAACATACAGTATGACGTAGCCATTTGCTCCATACGAACTACGAAGCCCAAAAAGATATCCGTTTAAATAATAAAGCAAATTTTCCAATGGCGATGCGAAAAGTTTTTATTGGAGGTAACTGGAAATGCAACGGCACTTTAGAGAAGATCAGAAGTTTGGTAAAAATGCTGAATGAAGCTGCAGCGTTCCCACAGAATTGCGAAGTGGTTGTTTCCCCTACTGCACTTCACGTTTCTGAGGTGTGCTCGTCAATTGACAAAACTAGAGTACAAGTTGCCGTCCAGAACATCTATACTGAATCAAAAGCAGGTGCTTTCACTGGAGAGTTGACACCAGATTTGGTCAAAGATGTAGGTGCTGAATGGGTAGTCCTTGGACACAGTGAGAGAAGGAGCTTGCCTGGGTTAACCGAATCTCCTGACTTTGTTGCGGCAAAATGTAAGACAGCAGTGGAAAGCGGACTCAAGGTTATTGCATGTATTGGAGAAACTCTTGCGCAGAGAGAAAGTGGAGAAACTCTGAACGTGTGCAAGGAACAGATGGAGCCTATTTTTGATGCTGTTGGTAAGGACTACTTGAAGGATATTGTGCTTGCCTACGAACCTGTTTGGGCGATTGGAACTGGTAAGGTAGCAACTCCAGAGCAAGCGCAGGAAACTCATGCACAGCTGAGAGAGTATTTGAGAGAAAAGATCAGTCCTGAGGAAGCTGAGAAGATGAGAATTATCTATGGAGGAAGTGTTAAAGGTTCAAATTGCGAGTCCCTGATGATTGGTGCTGATATTGACGGTTTCCTTGTTGGAGGTGCGAGCCTGAAAGAGGAATTCTTGGATATTATTCAAAGTTCTGCTTTGAAGGCAAAGATTTAAACTTTGAATAGAAAAATAAGGAGTAAGCCTTCTTTGACTGGGTAAAAACCGGCAAATAATAAAAAACTTTTAAAGCAAAGCTTCCAAACAAAATGGCAGCACATAATATACCTATCATCTACAACTAGTTCAAACGGAGAATTCATCTACACGAGAAGTTGCTGATCAGTTCCTGATCTTCCTAAATTGGAATCCAAGTCCTTATTGTACTTTTTCCTTAGGTTGAAGTTCAACGCATCTCTTCCATTCACCATGGCCCATTGAAGAATTTTCTCAAAACCCTGGCTAACCTTCCGCGGATCAACTCGAGTATAGAAATCATGAAGTTCCTTCCTCAAATTTTCTTCCTCTAGCATAAAATTGCTCAAACTTTCCCCGTACTTCTTCTGAAGTTCGCTATCAAGGTTTTCTTCTCCATTTCTTTTTGCCCATTCAAAAACTTTGTCAACTTGATCCTCAGCAAGAACCATTGGATCATACTTAACATAGTAACTCTTTAGCTTTTCTAAGAAATCACGTGGTAGATCTATCTGATGAAACTGCTTCATCTGAGGGCTGCTATTCTGCCCTCTTCTTGCAGATTGACGCACTCTAGAGGTTGCTTGAGAGTGGCTATCCTCCCATTCATCCTCATCTCCAAAGTTATTCAAAGTTTCCCCATATTTCATATATAATTTTGTGTTCAAGGCGTCAATTCCATGTTTCTTATGATACTTGGTCATAGCAGTCACAGCCTTATCTATATTCTCTGGAGATTCATGCTTATTCACAAACTGCAGCAACCTAAATTGAAACTCTTCGTGAGTAAGGTCTGCAGAGGTACTTACAGGTATTTTGTCAAAATTTTCAAGATTCACCATATACTTATTTTTCAACTTTTTATTTAACTCTGAGATTCCGTCGTTCTTCGTAAATTCGAGCATAATATCAAGCGCATTTTCAAACCTGTTGGGTTCAAATCTCCTCAAGAACTTCTTTAGCCTAGCTTCAAACTGATCCCTAAGTTTGGGGTCATCAAGATCATCAGTCGTCAACCTAAATTGACGCGTGGAGTTAGCCGGGGTACTTACTGCTGATCTTCCAGGACTTTGCAAACCTTTCACTCTTGGTCTAGAAACTCGTTGCCTTTGTTTTCTATTAGCTGAGTTTCTAGCAGATGCTCTGGACGTTTTTCTTACAGTTTGTTTCCTCTTCAGCTCTTCATTAATATCAACAGTTTGCATACGAGGCCTTGACTGCTGTGGAGAAGATACAGGCATCAATTTTTGTGGATTGATGTTCAAATTTTGCATCTGATTTTGCAAAGTATCTTGAACAACACTTTGCACGGTTGACCTCCCCTCTTCGTTGTTACCAAAAAGCGGCTGGTTGAGCATTTGCAAATCATTCCCGTACTTTTTCTTCAATTCTTCATTTAGTTGCTCATCCGAAACACTATCCAGAGTTTTACCGTAATTAGCTTTCAAATTCTTATTTAGTGCTCCTAATCCCTTGTTCTCAATGAACTTCATCATCAAAAACATTCCTCTTGAAACAAGTTCCGGATCATTCACTAATAGAAACCTAGTCAGCTTGTCCATCTTCTTCCTCGTTTCCGGATCTTTAGTAGCAGCAAGCCTTCTACTTAACAAAATCTGACTCTCTCTCTGAGCACGTGCATTCTCTCTCCTCTTCGCTAAATCTTCACTTTGAACTTTTTCCAGATCTCGTAAATTCTTTCCGTATTTCTTTTTCAAGTTTACGTTCAACTCTCCTTCTCCATGCTCCATCGTCCACTCAACAAGGTAACCTATCCCTTTCTTTAACTTACTAGGTTCTACTTGCATGTAAAAAGTTCTAAGTCTATCATATAATTCATATCTCTCACCTATATTATCTTCCATTCCGTCGAACATTGGATTCTCCCCAACAACTGAAGAAAAGGCCCGAGACCTGAACAAATTTTTCTTAACATCTGGTCTTAGCGCAACGCTAGAGGTTTTCAGTACATTTGGCAACTCCACATTATCTTCTGAGCGAGATCCGACACTCGCACTTTCCATATTCCTTTGCTGCGTTCTAGCTTTCGATCTCTGCCTAGTAAGTCCAAGATAAGGCGAAGGAGGAGGCGCAGGTGAAGCAACACCTTCATAAGTAGTATAGTCTGTTAATTTCTGCGGTTTTTTTCCTTCCATAGCCCTTTGCTGCTGCGGAGATGTCAAAAGTTCTGTCAAACCAGTCTCTCTAACCTCAGAATGGTTGTCTCTCTGCTTAGTCCTCCTTCCTCTTGTTTTCCCATGCGCCTTCCTAGCAGCTGGCGATTTTGGACGATTCTGCGAACTGTCTCCAAGAAACTTTCTTTTCAATTCGCTGTTTCTTCTATTCTTTAGTGCTTGATAACTTCTTGTTGCTGCTTTTTTTCTAACTGCTTTCATTGTCGCTCTACTTTCCTTTAGGACCTTATAGGCGAGATCTACGTACCTTTCCTTCGCCTGATCTTTCGTTAATCCTTTGAAGGAATTCCAGGCCTCCCATTTTTGCACTGTGATTATCTTAGTATCAATCGGTTCACTGCGTTTGCAATCTCCCCTCTTTGCTTGGTTAAACAGTCCGTATAGTGCTAACTTGTCTTCCAATTCTACTGGAGCTCGGTTTGTCATTATTTTGCTGAATGCCCTGTCAAAATCCTTATTAAGAGACATGGAGATTATCTGATGTTTATGAAAATATTAAAAAGTTCAAGTTTGGAAAGGTTTTTGAGGAATAAAGTCGTCGCTAGGTCCTATTTTCCAGTGTTTGTATTTTTAGTGCTGATTGTGTCTCTGAAAATATAGTGTTTTGGTTCAGTACCTTTTTTGAAATTTGAAGTAGCTGATTTTTTTATAAGTATTATATGATAAATAAATTATTGGCGAGAAAACGATGAGATACTTTTGTACAGATAAACCCGATTAAAATACAATAAAGAACTAAAGAGCATGTTATATTTTGTTTGTTTTTTTTGCAAGAGATTAAACTTTATTCGTCTTTAAAAAAACAAATCTTTCTTTTAAGGTTTTTATTGGGAGATGTGGTAGTCTTTTTTTTAAATTATTCTTGTGGTTAAGCATTTGCTTAGATCAAGAATAATATTACCTCAACCAAGTGCATGATTAGAGGCTGATTAAGTAAAAGCACTTCAGCTTGTAGGAATCAGCTATGGGGAACAATCCTCAAGTTTGAATTCTTCCCCTTTTGTTGTACTCTTGAGAAAAAGGTAACGTGGTCTTGTTTATTGTTGTAATATTAACTCATTTGGAAACTTCTTGAAGCCTAGAATTCAACTAATGCCAATAAATTCTCTTTGTTCGGGAATGTCGTTTCAATATTCCCGTACTGTCCCGTTAAAACAGCTGTCCAGGCTCGGAAAGAGGCTCAACTCTTCGTTAATGTCTGTCCCGGTTAGGATTCTATCGAAAAGTAGGCAATTATTATACAAATAATAGGATAAGATAATCAATGCAATTGGCCTCAACTATGAAGAAAGATATAAAGGGAAAACACTAAATAGAAAATCACACTTGGATTCTTGTCTTTCTTCTACGTTTACTCGGATTTTTCTATCGCCAGGAGCAGCTACTTTTCCATATATGTTGATAACATTTCATTTGTGTTCTGTGGACTTTTTCATCGGGTCACGCATTGAAAGATAATTCTATGCCTGCTCAATCTTCGAAACAACATAGCATTCCAACATATTTGGAGTCTTTTTGGAACCAATGCTGAACACGTAGCGATGAAGTTGCAGCTCACAAAGTCTTATACAACGATGCCCCATCTTCAACTAATGCAGAAGTTAGCTTTTGGATTCGATGTTGAGCAAATAGTATTGTGCTGCTAGGTTCCTTTAAAGTCTTTTCGCACCGAATAATACTGGAAGTACCTCAAATCGGTGTTTTTTAGAAGTAGAAACACAGAACGCAATAAGGAAAACTTGTGTTAGAAAATTCTGCTTAATAACTACGTTGAACTAGCTGCTCCATATTCATAGTGATATCACACATCTTTTTGCCAAAATAAACATCAAATCTTTTTCTTTAAAAAGAAATGCAGGAAAATTTTTCTTGGAAATTATAGGATAAGTATTCACTGTCTGAGCCAATGTATTCTTAGTTTGTGACGTAGCTCGGTTGCCCGGGGAAACCCCACAACTAAGAACTTACCATCACATTGAAACTCTAAGTTATTTAAAAATGGAGCCAAAAGGGGAAAGAGGATGGTTTTGAAAATAGTTAGTCTCTATCACTCTAATAAAGTACAAGTTTCCCTGATAGTTCTTTATGCTCGACATGATCTCGTGCTGCTAGTTCTAGTTGAAGCACACTACATTTTCCACAGTTCCTTTTCTTAAAGGCGAATAATTATTCCATAACCAGATATGTTTCATAAAAAGGATCTTGTGTATGAACATTATTTCTTTGTAACTACAGGTTTAGCAATTATACTCGAACGCGAACATAATAGGACTGGTTAATATGAAAACAGACTTCTAGCTCCTAGAGTTGCTCTCGTTACTAATAAGACAGTTCTCTAAGTTATTTTCCATAGCAGACTGGCTTAATTTCCAAATTTCTTGGAGATATAATAGAACATATTATGACCTTCCAAACTAGTTATTATTTTATGCCTTTTGCGCTAACAGTTCAAACGCAGTTTATCATACCAACTCTTATTCTTGATTTCAGACATGGCGCTTCTAGTTTTTAGAATAAATAAAGTTAAACGCTCTACATTAGTTTCCCCGGTATCCCTATTTCAGATACAGGTATTCTCCTCATACAATGAATCCTATTGCATTATAATATCAAAATTGTGCTGAAAATTCTATTAACTATCAAGCCTGACAACCTGAACATAAAAGCAAAAGTTAATTATGTTAGTATATAACCCAAATTCGTACTGAGATTGAAATCAAACGATAAATCGTATGGTTATAGTTCAACGTTGCAATATTCTACCTCAGAATCTATTTTCTTGTTAACTTTGATTGTTGCTGCAGCACCTAGTTAAAATATTTATCTCAAGAGTGTATTCGCCAAAATTAATCTTGGAATGTAGTAGTAAGAATTCACGTCACAAGTAATGAAATCTCTTGGAAGATCCTTTATGTCATTTTGCAACCATATATGAATAATCTTCTTCCAGGTTTAGTTAAATAATACCTCTGAATTATGTTAGAAGGATAATCTATGGATAGATGCCATGTAGCCCAGAATATAATAGTATTGTCAAAGGACACCTTCATGTAGTCATCTATCATTGTTTTGATCTTGCAAGATGTTTCTATGGCTTTGAGCTCACTAAAACAGGGAAAACTATCCTGGCTAAGTACTAATTCTAAATATTAACTTAATTTATTTGCTAATTATGTTCCAAATAAACCTTTTTTATTTCATGAAATCTATTACTTACTGAAAAGAGAAAAGCCACTACGATAATAAACATGTTTCTTTTATTCCTATGTGGGCGGACGATTTGACTCATATACTTGGGGAATGAGAATATATATATCTACCCTCTAAGAATCTATCGAATATCCATGTCTGTAAATGCGCTTCTAGACGTGACAAACTTTACTTAAAGATTGTTGTCACCATTGAGTCCTTGCATTAAATAAATAAGAAGTAATAACTAGCTAGTGACAAATCATCTGGAAATAATTTAAAAATTAATTTTAAGTATCTGACGTTTACTACATTGGAAACACGGATTTGCAGTGTTAAGATTGTTGAAACCTAACATTGAGGTTCATATATCCAGGAAAGGTTCTTATCGCAATTTGTGCAATATTTTCCATGAGATAAATACAACGAAACAAATTAGAATTATTGGTTTCAAAAATTCTAAGAAGATAGATAAATATGAAAATATATTAAATTTACTTACCGCGAAATTAAAGGTTCATTAGGAAACGAGCAATCCATTCAGGGCCGTTTTATAACACACATACACGGAAGGTACCTATTTCCTTATCTTTAGTTTCATCAAAAGGGCCCTTATATGTACGTACGCAACCAAAATTGGCTAAATTTCCTTTATGGAAGTCATAGAAGGAATTTATTCTATGCTGGGAAATATTATACTGATGTGCTTTTTTTGGTTCATTCTTGGGAACGATGTGTTCTTTGTATATGTTGCCAATGATAGTAACATACCATTCTCTATCATCATTCAAAACTTGTCTAACCTTTAAGTCAATCTTAAATACCAAAATAAATACACTCATACTCTTAAAAAATGATAGTCACATCCAGAACCACGCACTGTGCGTGGAAAATGCTTTTAATATCTGTAGAATGTACGTAAAGGTCCTCGTCACATTAATGTTACCAACATATGCATACAACATTGAACTCAACGATCTTTCTTAACATTCCTCCAATTAGGATTATAAATAGTAATTGATGCCCAAAAATAGTGTACATGATACATGAACATAAATTCGACAATACAATGGTTATTTTCAAACTGCAGCATTATAGGAGGGTTTTGTGATCTTTTATCTTATTAAGAGTACGGAATATTTTATTATAAATGAGTTCATATTGCCTATCAAAACATGAATGTGATTTAACCGTTTTCATATCACCTTTTTTGATTTCCAACTTTGTTTGTCGTGCAAATGTATCAGTGATAGTATTTAATTGAACTACTCCGATATCTTTTTCAGCTAAGCACATCCTCATTCGAACAAGTCAAAAAAGGAATTATTAGGAAACTGAGTAATTCCAATAATGCATTAAAACCTTGAACGAAATCAATTTCCAATGATTAGACCAGGCTGTTTATGCCAATATTCAAAGCACAAAAAGGCAGAAAAATCTGATTGACTATCATGGGACAAAATTACCCGAAAATCCCATTTATATTACAGAAAGATAATAATGAAGAAACTCGTAAAATCCCTGGGGTGAGTGTCGTCTTGTGTCTTGAGGTTATGCGTCAATTTCATATATACTTTTATATTTAAACAGACACAAGTAATTCTGCTTCATATTCATATTATTACAGTCTCACCCAGCTTTACAATTACATGTACAAGTTGTAGCATCTTTGATACAGAAACTAGAGTTATACAACCTTATTCTTATATAGTTTACGGACCGAAAGGATTCATCATGCTCTCTGCAGACATTTGTCAAAGGAGCCTAATTTTTTGTACTCTACCTGATATATAATATTAATATATCTGGTTTTCTGATTGGTGTAGCTCACAGCTCGAAACCTATAGCCTTCGAAAAAAATTCTTCAGTCGAGCATGGAATGATGAGTTCAAACATATGATCCGGTGATGAGCTAGTTGATATGTATTATCTGGAGAAGTATGTGTAAACCATAGCTTCTTTCTCTGATGCAAATACTGACATAGAAGAACTATGGGTTTATGCTTTTTGATGTGAACTATGCAAGTGAAACAGGTGATCAACAACGCAAAATTAAAATCTACTTGCATAATTCAATACACGGTTGTTATTCTAAGTATCATGCCAATCCAGGTACTTGATATGTGCTCCCTGAAATAATTCTAGGCAATAACTTACGGAAAATTGATTTTGACAGCCACTCTTGTACACTGTTCCATCATGTGCCAATGCCCTATTATGCTTAAGCTAAGTATCTGATTCTTCTTAAGCAAGCATAGATTGAAACAGGTTCCTAGCAAAAATTATATGCCCAGGATTATGCAATGTGAAATTGTGCAATGCATTAGTCCCAAATTTTCCTTCAAACTACCTTTTATCAGCAAACTTTCTTACTATTGAAGGTGCATTGAGAAAGAAAGAGCTATTTCGATATCATTTTGAGGACATAATAAAATGTAATCCTACGCCTTATAGTACATGCTAACATTAACTCAGTTATTTGCCTGTTGGCAGGGCGAATCGTTACATGCAGCTAATAATATCCCTACTATTGTTAAGAGAAGTTAGTCAAAGTTGCATAATCTAAACTACATAAAGTGCGAGGTTCTACTTTATAAGGAATATCTATTTAATTAATAAAATAAAGTGTTTTTCTCATTACTGTATGCATCTGAAATTTTTCACTTATATGCATAAGAATTATGTGTGATTTTTTTGCGGGATTTTCACCAGTCAATTAACAATTTTGAGAGCCTGGTCAAAGTGAGTCATGACTCAGTACGGTTTAATTTTAATGATTTAGAATCATTTTACAAACGAGAACAATGAATTGGAAAAAGTATGAAGAAAAAATATCCGGAAATGTGAAATGGATTATCCGTGGAAATGCTCTTACAATAACATTTTCAACAAAAATCAAATCTTTCATCTTAAGAAATAATACTCTCCTATATCATGTTGAAAACCCCGAAGAGATAGAAAGTCTACATCTGGTCAACTCTGCATATACTCTTGATGAAAACGAAGTCCAGTGGTTGATTAGAAAGTTGCGTAACTTTCCCAATATACATAAAGTGAGTTTTTATGAGTTATTTAAGCCAATATTATTCTCTTTTTTTCTAAAACAGTTAAGAAAAACCAGCACAAACCTTCAAATTTTAACTCTTTACAAAATAAACATCCGATTAGTTGCGAGACCAGACTTGAAACAAATTACAAAGCTCTTTGAGAATGAATTTCAAGATATTGAAGTTAAAATTCTCGATTTATTTCTTCACCAAGATTTTCTTCAAGTGGTGTCAAGTAGTTGTTTAGAATTATGTTCAAGACTGTGTTCATTCTGTGGAAAAAATGATTCATGTACGAATTTATTAGCAAGTTATAGAAAAACTTTGAATATATATCCTTTCAAAAATATAAAAACTTTGTTTATAGGAGGTTTTGATACTTTGAGTATCTCTTCTCTTCTTTGTTTACAAGATTTAGATTGTCTACAAAAACTGGAGAAAGTAAAGTTTCTTTGGAAAGTTGAGTCGAGGACAAAAACAAAAGCAGAACACTATGCTGTTTCAAAGCTGATTTTACAGATACATTCCTTACGAGATATCCACTTTGTAGTATCTATTAGAACAAATTATCCTTTTCTCCCGAACCCAATTCTACTGCAGGCTGCTTACGTACACAATATAGCAGAAATACAGTTTTCGCCTAATAGATATGGACGTTCCTTTATTCATTTTACTTCATGGGAAAGAGCTCAGCTGATCCAGATAGAAAACTTGGAAAAATTTTTCTCAACTAGGTTTATCCACTAAGTATTTGGGTTAGACTTGAATTATGAAGTTTGATACCATCATATGAAGTGTCTGAATTGTAACATTATGGTTTAATATGGGAGTTTAGTTTGAGTTTCTTAGATAAAAGGCGTGCTTGTAGACTTATTCTAGTACTTTGTATTTGTTCCATAGTTGAGTTTTGTATATATATATATTTTAGTTATGAAAAATAAAGTTAAAAATTATGAAAGTATTATATGCCTTACAGAAGCTTTATTCGCAAAATTTTCACTCAGAGATTCCTCAGAGATTATCCTAAGATTATCAACTTAACTTATTCAAAACTTTAAATGACTTTGAACAGCAAAAACTCTTTACAAAATTATTAGCCCACTTTTGAACAATTGTCTCCTCTCATTTGTAGTAACCAAATATATATCCTATGTGCAGTTTAATAAATAGATTAAAAA
Source organism: Labyrinthula sp. Ha (assembly GCA_015227615.1). NCBI lineage: Eukaryota > Bigyra > Labyrinthulida > Labyrinthulaceae > Labyrinthula > Labyrinthula sp. Ha. Next base: position 812,844 of record JAALGZ010000006.1, read on the forward strand.
CATCATACTATTACTGCTAATATACACATGTTAATCGAAAGTTCCCAGTTTCAACAAGATTTATATGAAATAAGAATGGGAAAGTTTCACTGAAGCAGCAGTGACGCACATGGTATGAAAAAAACTTCCCAACAATGATTAGGAGAAATAAAGTTAGAGATTATAAAATAGAAAAGAAATTCAAGTGGGATATATGTGGATCTATTCTAACTATTACAGTCTCAAGAAACGGTTTATTCTACCACCCTCCTGAAAACGGAATTGAGAAAGCTCGTAGAAACTCTGAGAAGATAAGGGAGTTGCAACTTGTTAACTGCCCTCATATATTTTATAAAGAAGATGTCGATTGGTTAGTTCAAGAACTAGAGGATTTTTCGGGTATAGTTTCTCTTTCATTTAATGAGAGTATTCGAGCAGAATATTTGCTCATTTTCTTATCCAACTTTACAAGAACAAAAAAAGATCTATCAAAGATCTCACTAAAGGAGTTAAATATTGCTCGATATCTTAAATCTGAGCTGAATCCTGTATTTACTCTGCTAGAAGGGCATTTTTTTCCGGAGAATATATCTGTAGAGGAGATTATTGTTAATGAATATACTTTTGAGACACTTCCTATAAGAGATTTAGAACTATGGACAAGGCCTTATTCATACAAAACAAATGCAAGAGTTCCATTATGTTTGTTTCCATTGTATAGAGAAAAACTGAACATGATCTCGCTCATAAACCTAAGCAGTTTGAACATTGAAGATTTGGATTCAGATTGTGTTTCTACGTATTTGTCTCTGAAAGAACTTGATTGCTTGAGAAAGTTAGAAAATCTACGAGTTTCTTGGGAAAAAATATCACCCAGAATTACACAAGGTGCAAATTATGCTATATCAAGATTAATTTCTTGTACATCAGGCTTGAAAGAAATAGTTCTTTCTATTATAAAACCTTCAAATATATGGAATGAAAGGAACTCTCTTTTGCTGCATTCTTTATATGCGCATTCTAATGCAGAAGTAAGTTTAGTTACAGATAGTTTTAGATATATTTTTATGATAATGGGAGCCCATCAAAAATATAACAAGACAATGGAAAGGATAGATTACTTAGTAGAACTATTTTCAACTAAAGAACGTATTGAAGATATTCATATGAGGTAAAAAAAAATTGTTTTTAAACTCTAAAAAGTTTGCTTTTCCTCTCTTGAAATTAGGCTCTAGGTGGTGAAATAGCAGAAAATATATTCGTTTTGAAAATATGATGTATAGTTTGCATATTAATAAAAGCTTTGATGATATTCATACTCAAAAGAAGATAAAAATCTAGTAGAAGCATATATAGTTTTTTTGCGAATCTACTATATTATAGACTACCTTAATATTTATTCTTGTACTATTTCATTAATTAACTCCGTAATTTTTTCTAAATTCTTCGTACGAAATATATCCATATTTCTTTTGCACAGTTTCTTTCCAAGAATCTGCGATCAACTGTTTTACTTCTGCTGGAATTGTTTTCCCTTCACCACTTTTTCCAGACCTAACTAATTTTTCTCCAGCACCTTGAAAAGCAGCTCTAACATGTGGAAGATTCTTGAATGCTCTTTTCATGACCTCTTTATGCGCAAACTGCTCTTTATGCTCTTTCATAAACTGGAGGGATGACATTCTCTCAGCTATATCACAACGAGCTTTAAACTCTGCTTCAGGAAGTTTATCTAATCCCATAAATCTAGCTATTTTCTCAATATTATCTCTTGGATTTTCTTTCATATCCTCATAAAAAAGAAACAAGATATTCTCAGGATTATTCTTCTTTGCCTCAACATAAGATTCAATGTGATCAATTGGTAATCCAAAGATTCCACATTTGGAATATAAAACTTTACCAAAAGCTGTCATTGAGCAAGTTGATGTATTTGCAACAGGAGAAGTTAACATAAAGTGATAGTTGGATACAAAAGCGTCTTCTGGATTCCTTGTTACAACAACATATTTACCTCCTTTTGCTATTGTATCATATGTTTCGTGACTTTTAAATACTCTTGGTGAATACTTTTGTTCATCATTCAAGTCTTGATCAACATCATGAGCCATAATATCCCAAGGAGTTTCTAAAAGAATGTCCTTGAAGTTCATATCTCCATTTGAACGTAGCATATGACAGATTTGAAGCGTCCAGGTTGTGCCGCATTTTCCAGCAGTTGCAACAAATATGTCATCTTCCCTTGGTTTGAAGTTTCTACCCAAGTCTATGGACTCAGTAGTAAAAAAACTTTTAATCTAGTTCTAACTACGTCAAGTACTTCTTTCGTATCCATAGTTTTGTTTATTTTTTGTTAATGTTCTGTGAAAAAAGAGGTTAAAAGTATTTAGTAAGCAGTAAGAGGGAGTCCCCGATAAGAAGAAAATAATCTCTCATAAGAGCTAGATATATTTGGTTCTCTAAAATTAGTTTTCTTTAACTTATAATCTCTTGCAATGAAAAGAACTTCTCCTAGAGAATGCAACCTTTTTCCTTTAAGGACAAATGACGAAATAAAAAGAGAAATTCATTAATATAGTTAGACAAGTAATTGTCCGTATCTTCTATATGTGTATGAGGATAAGTATATTAAATTAAATTAACTGAAACAGCTTGAAAAGAGCTTTAAAATGATATAAGTAAGGTCTTCTAACTCCCAGTAGTTGTTGAGATATTGAGGTTTTACTATCTGTTGTTTCCGGTGCTTATGTATTAGTAAAAATGTATTATATAAAGTTGCACCAATTGTGCAGTAATGTAATATTGTATTATAACTATGTAAAGTGTATACAGTCAGTATGGAGAGAGTCGTACACTCGACTGCTTAGTGTCTGACTAATATATAGTTATTATTCTCAAACGAGACAGGATTGTAGGTTGTATCGACTTTCTCGTTTTGTCTCGTATTGCTTGACTTTTCCATTAATATTTATTTTGAGACAAGAGCTCCAGAAATGGAGCATAATTTAAACAAAAAAAAAGATAATTTTTTTTCTTAAAATTTAATTGAAGCAAAACAGAAATTTGAGTTTACACTTTGTTGCGAGGTTTAGCTTAGGATATATAACTGTCTAAGGAATGTTTCAATAAAACGCTGATGCTACGGACAGATATTAAAGGGTTGAATGGACGTACTATATCCATAAAAAATAAACAAGTTTAAAGTCTTATCATCCTGTAAAATTTGTTCTTATTATCTACATTTTTTTCTAGTATATCTTTTATTCTGAATAGATTGAGCTGGAATATACCCATGCTCTTACATGCAAGAGAGAGTTACTTAATCTGATTGTTTATCAAAAATATAAATGTGTTATCTTTCACATTTTTTAAGTTTAAAAGTAGTTTACTCTATATAGGTTCCCATAAGGAGATTGTACTATATCTATTTATGAGAACCTTCGTATTCTCTAGTCAACTTTATTTCTTGAACCAATACCAATGAAAAATATTTTGTTTTCTCTATCATTTATACCAATATGAACATTGCAGCACAATATTTATATTTTCTCAAAGCGAGCCCTATCAATAGAGTTTCTTATCAGTGCATTAATGCCATAATTTAACGGTAGAATCTACTTACGTTACCTCTATCTCAGTAGAGGAATGGGGAATAATTGTTACGGTAATAAATAGTTGTATTGTTAAGAAGTAGTATCTTTGGAAATTATATTCTCATGTCATTTATAAACAGTAATAATTATATATAGGTGTGGTAGTATAATTAAATAATGGTCATTATTGCGTAATTTATTCTTAATTAGATCATATATTATTTAATATATATATATATCCTCAATATTATCTAGTACAACTCCTCAGCTTTTCCTTACTTTCTCCGCACATGATCTAAAGCAAAGAGAGAATTCTTTCTTTTTTATAGTTGGTTCATGGATAAACATGAAGTACTTAAACTTATGTCTAAGTTCCTTTGTTAGGAGGGGATTAACTTCTAAAAAATTATTTAGTTCATTTTATTTGGCGGAGTTGTAGGTAAGATATGAAACCCAGAACTTCATGAACAAAGCAAGGAAACCATATGAAAGAGTTGGCACCTGAGGAATATTAACCGTAAGTCAAAACAGGGCGTAAAGGGATTTTGGCTTAAAGAGGTACATTTTTTTTAATAAAAGAAATGTAGGCACGTTCTTTTTAGCAATGGATCAAATTTTGAATTCTAGACTGGAAAACATCCAAGAACCAAACAATTTCCGAAGATTTTAGCATATGCGAAATTGCAGGCAAAATATTGATAAGAATTTCCTAGTTCTACAAGTGAACCGAAACCTTAGTTACATCAGAGTAATACGTCTATTAATCTTAATTCTTAGAGAAATAATGAGATTTGCATTCATTTCTTGCTCCAAATGCGGGGCAACTAATCACATACTCTTAAAAAAATTGTAGCAAATAAATGATTAGCAACGACGAGAATCTTAAAATTGATTCCTCCTAAGAAAAATTGGGTACTAATGAGCTTTATGAAATATCCTGTTTCATATGTTCATAACTCATGAAGCAACTTTTACGATTAAACATAAAACCTGAGCACCAAGTGTGATGAGATATAAGTGGGAATACATCATTTCTTAGGTTCAAAATATTGATGGAGATATAATATTGTTTACTTTCATAATCTTTATTCGCTTACCACAAAAAGAACAAATCGATTAAATTTATTTATAACATCACTATGTTTTGATATTGAAAAATTACCACACATACTTTCTAGAGGAGGCACTTTAATGTGCTTTGATTTTGGCTTGCGCCTTAACTCAAAACACTTGGTCATTCCTGTATAGAGTTTGAGTGTTATCATCCATATAGGTGTTCTGTGATATCTAACTACATATTATCACATTGAAACCTAGAGGGCACATATACCAGTGTGGCATTAATGATTATAAAGAATTTACGGTAGACGGCAGAAGCACGCATAATGATGATCATGGCTGCGTTCTGGCTTGAGAATAAGGATGGTTCACCGGTTAACCACGAGAAATTACAAAAGAGATCAACATGAGTATAATAAAACTAAATTATTTAGAAGACTCAGAACCAATGCAGGAAAGCAATTAATAAGTATAAAGAATATAAGGTGATAGCTCATGCAAAGATTGTGTCTGCCTTCTAATAATTTTCTGACTTATTATCACCTCATGACAACTCAAATGTTTGAAAAAAAGCTATTAATACCATTCTGCTAACAAGAATTTAAATTTAGAATATTTTGGTAGGAACACTTCGACAAGCACATGCAATAGCATGATGCCCATAAAACAGAGATTATATTAATAATTATTGTGCCGTCAAAATTTTCTTTAGCCCATAAACCTCAACAAGTAATATTTTAGCTGAAATGACTAAGTTATGTGGAAGATTAATAGTCTTATTATTAATAGCAAGAACAATAAATTTTTCTTCTAGAACACGTTTTTTGGGCTCAAACCTTCTTTCAGAGTAAAGGACAATGGTCTGCAAGAGCGGGTCTGTGCATTCATTTTAAAAGCATCAGATGGACAAAATAACATCCAACCTCTGTTAAAAAATACCAAAGCCTCCGAATATAAGGCTTTGGACATTGATACTTATTCAATAAATTAAAATTTTAAGAGGATTAAACACTATTGATCTCAACGGTCTAAAACTTGAGTGAGATATTTGAAACTAATTACCATCCGAAGGAATATATACCGAGCTGTATTGAGAATTAAATTCATAAAAGCAAAAAAAAAACTAAGAAACCAGTTTTGTACGAAGGAGCTAAACTTTGGCTGTATCCAAATTCCATCTGTAAGTTACTCTTGCTTAGTGCAACAATGTGCTAACTACAGTCTTTGAGGTTCTTAACTATGACGTGAAATTACAATAAGCAGGTGAAGTTGTCAAAAAAAAACTAAAGTGGACATAATCCTGTATTTAATTGTATTGGTTGAAATTAGTGATCAAATCTAGTTCCTGATCCAATCATAATGGGTTTTCAATTTTGGGCAACATTAGAACAATTCTTTGAAAACTGATTTATTTGCAATAATCACACAAAATATATTCATATCGCAACGTTTGTGTTACCGTTGTGTGACGCAAGAGTTTAACCGTTGGTATCTTAAGGAAAACAAAAGAAAATGGAAAAATTTGATGTAATTGTTGTTGGTTTTGGTCTGAGTGCAAGTTTATTGCTCTTAAATTTATTGGAATATATTGAAGAAGACAAGTTGCCGTCCCTTTGCATTCTATCAGAGTCAAATTTGTTAAAGAAAAAGAGCTGGGTTGGAACATACTGCACCTGGACTGAAGAACTAATTGATACTTGGCTTTATAATGTAAAAGAACTTGGAGAACATATTTTTTCCAACACTTGGACAAGTGTGTACCTGAGAGACTCAGAGGGGAATCAACATCCGATAGCTAAATCCTACAGTTTGATCAACAAGAAAAAGATTATTGATTACTTCACCAAAAAGCTCCAGGCAGTAATCTCAACTGGCAAATGGCATTTCGTTGAAGGAAAAGTTTTTCATGCAGTGGAAATGAAGTCAAGCTGTGTACTGTTCTATAATGAAAAGCAGAAAGGCGTTGTAAGCTACTTGACAAACGACCTAGAAAAGGCTAGGGCAATTGAAGGGAAGCTAGTTGTAAACTGTTCTGGACATTTTTCTCAGGATGTCTTTTTAAACGATTTTCTATTAAAATATCCAGTAGATAAGACTACTTTGTCACCTAGAAAGTACCAAACTTTTGTTGGAGAAAAGCTACTTGTTGAAAATCATGGCCTGGAAACTCGATATTGCTGTTTGATGGACTGGAGCATTCATTTTGGATCGCTCACTAACGAAGAACTAGTAGAGGGGCCACATAGTTTCGGATACTTACTTGTTTTGGATGAAAACACTTTATTTGTAGAGGAAACAGTTGTGCTTTCTGACGACGTGGTATCATTGAAGCTCCTTAGCAAACGTCTGGAATACAGAAAGCGAGCTCTGTTGAAGCAACTAAACCGCGCCTGTGGTGCTGGATATATTTTCAGGAGTAAGGTGCTCTACAAGGAGAAATATACATTGCCTATGGGAGGCCCATTTCCCTTGCAATCCAAGAGAGGAAGAATGATCAACTTTGGAGGAGCAGGAAACTTTGGTCACTCAGCCACTGGATACATGTTTTCGTTCGTTGTTAAACAAGTACCGAAGTTGGCAATTTGCTTGCTTGACACCTTTCAAGGTAAATCGGTGACATTTGGTTTTGACTCTGCCCTAGTAGTGCAAAGACACCTGAATGACTTGGGATCTAATTTAATTAATTCCATGGAAAATTCTAGAAAAGGGTTTGATTTCTTAAGCCATATGATGGTAACAACGTTCAAATCACCTTTCTGGTATCAGTTTATGACAAGGAACACAGATTTCAGTCTTCCAAGGTACCTTTATAACATGATAATACTGGCGCTTAAACTGAATAATCCTGCGGAACAACTGCAACTATTGTGTTTCTTTTCACAGTATTTAATGAACAAGTGTATTTCTGGTGCAAGGAGGACCTTCATGTCACAGAATGAATGAAATAAACTATAACCCAAAAGATTTTAAAACCTTTGTTATTTCTTTTCCCTTATGTATTTCAAAGCTCTCAGAATCATACCTTCTAAGAAAGTGCTCAAGCTGCTGTGAGATTTCTGCTTTAACTTCATCAAGGTACTGTTGATCAAACGGATTCTTTCCAAAATTTAGTTCAGTTTGCATAGCCGAGCCTAACACATATTCTCTAATTTCTTCCTGAATGTCTTCCTCAATTACAGCTGTTTTAGGAAGCCCATTTGGAAATAAGTCTTGAGGAAGATCAGTGTCAACTGTATCTGTATTTTCTTCCAGTACACTCTCATCCTGATCAGCAATTGCCTCACATATGTCAATAAACTTGTTAAGCAGTACGAATGCTTTACCATTGAGATTGTTGCATCTACATTCTGTTCCTGCAACAAAGTAAACATAGTCTGCCGGAATCAAATGCGTAAAATAGAGGAAAAAAATACTAAGATAGCACGATAAGTCCTTCAATGAGTTCTTTTTTGAGACACAATAGCACTGCCAAAGTTGACACACAAGAAACTTTTCTGCAAGAAAGCTACTCTCTTCCAAAGATGAAGAACCAACAGCCTGAAACATAGCATGAAAACTTCCTCGCAGTGCTTTTATACAGGGTTCCAATTCTGCGGCAGGTGGATACCTAACTCCCTCAGATATGACTAAGTTAAATAGTAAGTTGAGAGCTTCTATGTAGGTTTTATTCAATTCTCTCCCTTTCTGCCATTTTGCATGCCGCAAAAGTCTTTCACAGATCAAATAAATGGTCTTTATATCATTGGAAGCTTTTGGTATTTCATCATTAAGGTATTTCATTAAGACATCCTCGGCCAGTTGTGGTGCATCCGAAGCTACTAATTTGAAGGCCTCATCCCATTGCTTGTTTTCGATATGAATTTGGATAGCTGATGAGAATGCTCCAACTTTTTCCAATTCGGCATAATCTCCTTTTTCTTCAAGACAATTTCTTCTCGCATCTTCTACCACTTCCTGCAAGTGGCAATCATTCTCGGCTAACCGAAAAGCATTCGTGAAGTCCAGCGCTTTGCAATAGCTCTCCACAGCCCGCCCAACCATATCAAGGCTTTCGAATAACTTTGCGGCTGTGTTATAATTACGAGTTTTGAAGAAGTTCTGTGCAGCTGTTTCTGTTGCCCACGCTTGCAATGATTTCACATGAATCTTGGATAATTCAAGTGCTCGTTCCCAGCCTGATTCAAGCAACCCCAACAGTTCTTTGTGTGAAGATTCCATATTTCCAGTGCTGTCTGGGGGAATAGCAGAAAGATACTTCTTTATAGCCTTTTTAAAATCTCGAGCTTCTTCAGAGGTTTGGGCGCTGTCGTAAACATCTCTTGGATCTGCAATTGATTCCTCATTCATTTCCACTTTTTCTTCACGAAGAATAAGTCTGGAACTACTTGCGTAACCTTCACTCTCATCCATTTTTGCTTTCTTCTTGAGAAGAGGTAGCTTATCAGGAAAATACGAAGTTGCTACCCTCATTGCCTCACTCCACTGCCGGGCTCTCTCGTACATAGCTAGTGACAAATCCGGTCGGTTAACACTTATAAAGAGATCTTCAGCTGCATCATAGTTCCCAAGTGAGGCCTCATGCTGACCTTTCTCCATCAACACCAGGCTTGTATCCTCTGGAGAAGCTTCTTCCGCTATTTTCAAAGCAGTAAGAAAATCTCTTTTTTCCAAGTACATTTTAACTGCTTCGCTGCCACAATTAGCTCTTACAAAACACTGATGGGCTTCCTCAAACCTATCTTCCTCTTTGAGATGTTCTCCACGAGCTTTGTCAACATCAGATAATTTTTCAGTGCAACATTTCTCGGCATACCTAAGTGCCAAGTCAAATTTCTTCTGCTTAAGTAGGAAATCAATAACCAGCGACGCTGTTGCAGTGTTTCTCAAGATAGTGATAGTTTCATCCTCTCCGAGCTCTTTCCTCCAAGATAATATAACTTTAGCGCAAATTTCGTCTGAAAGATGTTGCTTGGCAAATTTTAAAGCCAAGTCAAACCTTTTTCTGGAAGCATGCATCTCAACAGCTCTTACAGCACTTTTGCCTCGCAAATAATACCTTTCAGCCAAATTGAAATTACCTTGAGCTTCACACCTCTGCCCAAGATGTAAAAGCGTAGTCTGGAGTTTTTCCTTACGATACACAGATACCAATCGAATCATGTCCTCAAACTTCTCTGCTTTTTGATACATTCGAATGGCTTGATCAGGTTCATTCATACCAAGATATAGACTTTCAGCGTCACTAAATTTCTTCTGCTTTGTCAAGCTTTCAGCATGCTTGAAGACAAGGTCACGAAGTTCAGTCTCAGCCATATACTTTTGCCCAATTGCATGAGCCTTTTGCCACTCACCAATTGATGCGTACATTTCGGTGCACTCTTTATACGCGTTTGCATGCACCAACACTTTTTCAGCATCTACGTATTGACCGGAGACTTTATAATGCTCTCCAAGCTCCATCAGAAAAATTCTAGCAGTATCGAAATCAAACTTCTTCATGGCCAAGGATATTTCTTCAGCCCGTTTCCAAAGACCGGCACTTAGGCAAGCTCTCGCCGCTCTCTTTGACTTCCCAGCCTCAACAAAATGTTTAATAGCTGGTTCGTGCTGTCCTAGCTTAATAAGGTACTCACCCCATTCAGATTCTATATCAACAACTGCATCAGGGGAAACTCTACGCGCTAGTTCAACTGCCTTCTCGAAGGCATATGCTCTATTATAACAATCTAAGGCCTCTTCAAAATCATCAATCTCTTCGAATAGAACTCCTGCTGATTCAAACAACCTTTTCCTGCGAAGTTCTTCAGCAACGATGCAAATGCTGTCACGGCTAAATGTTTCTCCATGCCTTAATACTAGATTTGATGCCTTCATAAATGCACCAGCTTTCAAATATAGCTCCAAGGCCTCTTCAATTTTCTCTTGCCCCTCCCTTAGTATTCCAAGTTTTCGAAGCTGGGTAGTTGATGTCAAGTAAGCTTCATAATCTTGCCTAAACTGCTTCAATTCCCCGTAAGAGTGAGTCTCTGCGAGGATTACTGCTTTCTCCCAGTCTTCTAAAGTAACATACATTAATATTGCTTCTCTGAGTTGGTTGTTCTTTAAATAGATTTCCTCAGCTAGTTTGAACTCACATTTATATTTTAGTAACATAGTTTGTACTAGCCAATGTTCACGGGCATCGACCTCCCCAAGATCCATCTTAAGCTTAAGAAACACCTTATTAATTTTTCGAAATATACGAGCGGCAGATATATTTCCGATAGCTGCAAACGAACGTTCTACTATCCCAAACTCTGACTGCATTAGAGCAGCCTTAGCTAGAGCAGTCCACATTTCGGCAGATTTATCAGCTCTGGCTGCGTCTGCAGAATACTCAGAAACAATAAGTAATGCCTTAGCGACAAATCCATCATCAAGGAATGCTTTGAAAGATACCAAAGTATCATCTAGAGGGTAATACGAAGTTTTCTCATTTGGTTCCTTTATCTTAATTTGGGAACTCCCTGATATTTCCTCGATACCAAGCACTTTTCCTTTTATTGGAACTTCGCTTCGAGTTGTAGAAAGATTTTCCCAATCAATTGAATACCATATGTAGGATCTATTTCCTCCTTCTGCCACTATAACATCACTCAATTGAACCCATTGCGTAAAGGCTGTACTAGATAGAAGCTGTAACTTCACTCCAGTTACAAGATTACAGCAGTGCAAGCCACCATTCCTGTCTCTAAAAAGCAGGGAGTCCGCTTTAGCATTAAGTTCAAGCCAATCTATCCCTATGTGGTGCTTCAGGACGCAAAAAGATGATTCTTCTACTATATCAAAAACCTCAATCGTGTGTTTATCAAGTAAGTAAGCTATTTTCTTGTTGTCCCAACCACTCGGATCGTCACCTACATTTGTGCTAACACCGAATGGCCTTTCGTTAATTTTTAGAGAAATTAGCGAACTCCTTCCAAGACAGGTTTTCAAAATGGCCGAGACCTCTTCTCGCCCATATTCAAAAACTATCAGTTCTCCTGCACTAACCATTGTAAGGGCTAGAGGGTTCTCGAATAAGAATTTTTCAGTACCATTTACTGCCCAGGGAAACTCGCTAGTTACCTTAGTCTTCCATACACCAACTATAATAGATTCTTCAGTCTTTGCAAGAATATACTCATCATTATGATATACATTTATGCTATTAATTTTTGATGAGCTTCTTCCATTTAGTAGCAAAGATTGCTTGGATTCTAGGTGCACAATATTAACTTTTTGCCAAGAAAGATACACAAATTCAAAAGTATCTCTGTACCTTTTCCGCATAAGGCAGCAACTATAGAGATCAACACATCCACAGCTCGTTCCCAGTACCAATCTGTCACCAGAGGGATGCCAACAAGCAGAAAACAAGGAATGATAAAATGGGACCTTTGTTTGCTGATTTAAGTTCCATTCACCTGATTCCTCCAGTTGAGAGAACATTTTGAATCCATTAAAACCACCTAAGAAAACATGGGTTCCAGATGCGCTCATTGCGGAGCAATAGAAACCTTTAATATCATCCTGTTCACCTTCAAACATTTGAAGTAACTTCCCTTTTGGCGAATGAAACGTAACAACCTTATCTGTTGTCGCAACACAAACATCGGATCCCCAGGAGAGACAGTAAATTGGTTTCTTTTTCTCAATGAGTCTTGAGTACTTAATCAAAGTTGCCCCTCTCCCAGCACTTTGATGGTATTCCACAATAAAGACTTTCCCATCCAAGTGGCCCGCAAGGATCTTTGTGATTTCTTCATTTGCTAATCTAGGGCCCTGCTTGTAGCACAGACGTAAGAGAGCACTTGCTGAAGAATACAACTTGTTTTCTTGGTTGCTCTTGAGCTTTCCAGAAAACAATTTCCCTTCAATTGATCCAAAAAAAAGTTCATTTGGCCAAGTAAGGCAGGTCGCAGGACTCTCCAGTTTGAATTTGTTACTAATTGTTATTTTTTCATCCCAGCCATTCCCCAATTTATAAACAAATATAATATTATCAGTCTGAGCAACTGCTAATTTTGTATCATCTGGTGAGAAGCAAGCATCTTTCACACAGTAAGAGTTCAGGTCCCCTTTGTTACGTGGCTTCGTGCTAAATTTTGACCGTTTCTCATTCTTTTCGTCATAAAGATGGACAATGCGGTCAGCCGTTACAATAGCAAATTTATTGCCACTTTTAGAAAATGCTATTACTCGTACGGGAAATACATGATCTAAAGCTTGGATCAGCGTTTTGTTTTTCGAAAGGCTTATCATTTTCAACGGGTAAGCAACGAGGAATATTTAACGGACAAAGATGGTCATTGAGTGCATAGGATAGAATAAAACAAATTGCTATAATCTCTGATTTCTTTAACTTATGGGTTGATTTTTTCGCTAGAGCTGAATGGTTCTTGATATGTTAATTGCATCGTGATTTTGATGTTCTTGCAAGATATTATGTCACAAAGATATAATTCTATAAAATTATTTGAAAAACTATATGTTTGCTAACATTCAAAGCTGCATTCATGTTATCCTCGGTAGTATAGTGGTTAGTATATCCGCCTGTCACGCGGATGACCCGGGTTCAATTCCCGGCCGAGGAATGTTTTATTGTCACCGTAAGATATACTAAATTTTATTCCATAATATCCTAAAGTTGAACTTTATTCTCAACATTATTGTAAATAAAATTGCTAGAAACAAGTTTTGTTTTGTTGTAAAAATCAACGTCTCTAAGACAGTACGTAATCAGTAAGAGTGTATCGTTTTTTCCAAAGATTATATTTTCATTGTATGAAGTTCATTCAACAAATGAAATTGCAAAACCTGAAAGAAATTAACGAAATAAAAATAATATAGAATTCATTATTATGGTATTTCCTTAGTATTCATTATAAGCTTCAGAAGAACACAATACAGGATAAAACTCCCTCTCGACACTCCGAGTATTTTTTTTCTTCTTAAACACGACTTTTTCAAGGTTTTATTACCTTTATCGACTACTGTATATATTTTTATTGTTTTAAACTTCCCTATACCGATATAATCCTTTATATTTTGAGATCTCAGGATATTTTCAAGCTGGAAAACTCTCAGGTTAAGTTAGTTTAAAATGGATGGTTGAAACTGGGATTTCTTGTCAAGGATTTGGAAGAAATATTTGAGTGAGGCGAGCGGCACAAGATACAATGCATTATTTCTGTATAAACATCTTCATTGAATTTGAGCGAAATTATATTGAACTGTTAACGAATTGAAGTTAGTTGTCCATATGAAAAAAATGGATAATAAATGCCAACACCTTCTTCATAGAAACTTTTCTTAAGAAAAACTAAGAATGATCTTTTTCGTAACTTAAATCTCTAAATTTAACCTTATTGGTATCATTTTACGTTGACGAAATCTTTTTATGGATGTAGTGTGAACTAATTAAGTACATGATAAGAAATTTTCATTTCATAAAGCCGACAAGAGGATTTTAAACAAAAAATACTAGCCTGTACTTAATATGAGGAATCAAAGGATTTTAGATTAAAAACAGGTTTATTAAGCTCATTTTCAATGCAAACATAAATTTTAAAGTCAAAATTAGGTTTCACGCGGAGATATTATTTCCTGCGTTTACTGGAGCATAGACTTTGTCTCATAAGATACAGAAAAGTAACTATGTAGAGTAGAAAATGCCAAAGTTTTTCTTCCTCTTAATTGCCATGAGATTCTTATTAACCTAGAAAGTGGAACATATTAAATGAATCATCTTTTGCAACTACATTTTCTTTGATGTGGATATGGTTGATATTAATTATCAACCTATGGCCATTTGCTTCTTTTTATGATAACTGTGCAAGAGTATCAATCACTAGGATGTCAAGTATGATGACCAAGAAGTGATCAGTTTGCGAAAAATTTGTGGACAGTGCAAACTTGTGACATCTTCTCATTTTCATAACAATTGTCCTGGTCCAATATTTATCTAATCCTAATTCAGTATCACGATGGTGGTATTGTTGGCTATGCCTTTAATCTTAAGTGTGTAGCTGAGATTCTTAATATTAAAGCTATGGTTAACGCGTACCAAATTAGTTCTAATGATACCTGATAGGAACATAACTGGAATTATATAATAATAATACAGCTCGGTGTAAGAAACGTCGCTTTTCTGGTTAGACTTATTTTCTTATTTATTGGTCTCCTGGCACTGCCAGTTGAGACCGTTGTCCTGACCCTTTCGTTCCGGATTTCTCATTCAATACCGCTACAAAAGATAAGTGTATTCGATTCCATTTTCTCCTATTCTTTTGAATTGGCCTGGCTTTTGACCTTTCTTATTTCTGGGAATTTTTTTGTACTTGCGCCTCCGTGCAGCTTCATCTGATTTGGTTGATTAGGTATCAACATATCCACAGGAATTAATGCTGCTAGCTAAATCCCCTTATCATTGGCTTCCTGAATATTTAAATTTACCAAAACTTCCATTCCAATTATCCAAAAAAACATAAAAAGCAGAAACAATGAGTGAATGGTCACGAAAGGTGGCTCCTGCGCCTCATAGGTATAAGGAAAGTAGCCAAGATGGTTTATTATGATGACCAGGCACTGTTCATATAGATCCCAATCTCTTTTCCATGGTTGCAACATTCAAAACAGTTTTTACTATCTTCTTGGTGATTTCTACCTATAATTTTATGGTCGGACTATAAAAAGTGGAGTTTAGAGGCATTCTTCTAGCTTCTCTACTCTCACCTTTAATATATTACTAAGAGGAATCACATGTGTTTGAAGGTAGAGGCCCCAGACTTCCCTACTCGTCCCGGAGGTTCTTGTTTCAAAGATGTCAAATTGCTCAAGAGTTTAAGAGATATTGTCTTTCAGGAATTTGGGATCCACTCTTCCTAGCCAAACCCTTTGAGATAAGTTAGTAGTTTTCTCCTTTGGTATTTGAATTACCAATGGGGTTTGGAGGAAAGTCGTCCCGATATTTCATATGTTGCCTAGGTAGGGTGAGTGGTATGGTTGCTTCCTTGAACTTCATTTTCCATAGGAGGCAAAATTGGCTGCATTATTTTGTCTAGAAGGTCTCTCAGGTCCATCATTCTGGGCATCTAATTTACTTTTGTATTCCATGTTATTTGTAGAGCTTCTATGAACAGGATCCTTCTTGCTATGATTATCTTAGTTAATCCTACTAAGCTGTTTTGTTTGTAGTTGGAGATTCCTTCTCCAACAATTTACTCTCATGCAGGCTATCTTTGTTGAGATAGAATATATTATTATCACTTTGTGTTTATATTTTCTTTGCTTGAATGGAAAGTTGCATTGGTCGCATTATGATCTCGTTAGTTAGGTTCCATTTTTCTATATTGTAAAAAACTTAAACTTGTAATGTTAACATCATGATATTAACTATTACTCGTCGCTTTATCTTTCCCGGTAGAGCTGTCAGCAATGCAGCGGTTATCACCAAACCATTTCATATATCTCTTTTGGCCACATTCAAACGAGCTACTTTTCGAACTACTCCCAGATTTTGGATAGGCTCGAGGAGCAAAACTTATTGTTTTAATATTCTGGCATAAACCTTTCTTTTATAATTAAGGGAAAAGAAACGGAAACTATAAGTAAATATCCGTGACTAGACCGACGCAAATATAAGGCTTATTAACAGCTGGGAACCAAGTAAACAGAGTAACCAGTATCAAAAAATTGAAACATAGTCACGCGTAACTGTAGAATTTCTCCTTCTACCGGTACCAATTCAGGATATCTAAAGCAACAGAACTTGCAGAATCTGATAAGAAATAGGTTCTATGAAAATTGGGGAAATAGCGACCGGGCTGAAGAAAACATAACGTTTGTAACAACAACATCTAGTCGAAGTTCTCAGCCAGAAATAATTAATACATCTGACTGACCCAACCGAGAAAATATCCAGAAAATATACAGAATGAAAATGATAATTCAAAAAGTTAACACATCTGTTAACTTCCAACATGCACTGCATTTATTTTTGGGAATCCCTTATATTTGTGCAAAGCCCGTGATATGGTTTCAAAGTTTTGTGAAAATTTCAGTAACAGTATGAAACATATACATTAAATTGTACACAGGAAAAAATACTGATGACAATGTACCAAACATACGCAAACATTATCTCTTTCACTTAATGCAATGTGGCCCAAAACTACACCGGAACTTGAATTATTGTGCAACAACAGCATTATTTTTGCAGCAAATATAAGCTCTGTGCCAATTAAGAAACTTAAAACATTCTTCACAAAATACAAATAAAATTAGCGATACTGTTGGTGCGATTATCCTTGTGTATTTTGTTACGAATTACTCACTGGAAACCTGGCACTCCTTTGGAATTTTCTTCCCTCTTCAAGTATGAGATAAATACGATGGAATAATAATAGCTGGGCTAGGTTAGTATATTTTTAACCAAAGAGAAAATATTGTTCAGTAAGATGTACTGCTGCTACCTTAATGAGTGAAGATTTTCAACATTATGTTAGAAATAACCAAGAATATTTTGGCGTCATAGCATATGACGCCATTAGCCTTCGTGTTGAACTAGCTCCAACACCGGATCTAAACTCCGGAAGAACTGGATTATAAATATTAATAAGCTGAGCTGTTGCAATATCTATTTATGCTTTTTCAGCTGATGATTCCTTAATCAAAACTTGTTACACTCAATTTTTAATTCAAGTTGAAAGATTTAAAGCTTAAGTAATAGTATCATCTCATTAAAAGGTTACTATTTAATAATTTACAAGCTCGCCAACAAGATTACATTTATTAGAATCTAATGCATGTGCTAGCTAGGACTTAAATGGAGCCTAAGCCGCATTTCGTATTTAAATATGCTGCGTTTGTCGAACTTAGAAAACTACTCTGATTACCTCTAAATGTGTTTCTGAAACTAAGTCGGTTATTGTACATACCTCTAAAGATCTTGCTGCAAAGTTATATGCCAACATACGTGCAACAGCAAGCTTTAAGAGACTAAACGACGAAAGCATCTAATTCTACTTGTTCAGGTAAACTATCATACGTAGACAGAGCAAACAGTAAGAAAGTTTGGTGTCTCAGAGGTGTTGCATGGGGAGAACGATATTGAGCCTAAAATTATTGAGCAATATTCCGTACTTATACACAATATGTGTTTTTCCAAAACTAACATCACTCTTTGGGATCCGGCCCAGCTAATACTAAGAATACAAGTTTCGCATTTCTATGCACAGCAAACTCAATTCCAAACTCATCCACATTTCTTGCAACATGTCAATTTAATATTGCATACCTTAGCAGAGTTCATATCAGGGCAACCTAGGTAAAATTACGTTTTGATCAAGGTAACTCTCATTCAGTCTAAATCGATTTCTTCAGTTGACTTATGCCTTTCTTACAATCCTAGATCTAAGATAACAAACATATAATGGCAGTATAGGTTCTTTCCAATTTGGTTGCTATCGGAAATTGTCAAGAATTATATCTCTGAACTTACTCCAAAATGAGTACCTTATTCCTTCGATCTTCAATGTGATATTGAAGGAGCAGTAACATATGTTCTTAGTCACATAGGAATAAATCAGGTAGACCTTGTTAAGCACAAAACCGAAATAATTGAATTGCATTAGAAGATGATCGGACATAGAAAATAGAAGTGTAGTATATACATGTCACTTACCTGTATTATACTACCTCAATGACGTGGTTATATATATAATGGAAGGTGACATCGGACATCTGTAGACTCATGAACGTCGACTTGTGCAGCAACACTAATTACATCTGCTTTCAAGGTGAAGCAGAGGTGGAGATTAAGAGAATAAAACCCTTCGTGTTGTATGCATTAGCGTAATGTTATTATACCATATATTTTATCTATTATTAAGTTAAGGTTTCCTATCCTCTAGGTACAACATAAGAACAGGTAATAACCCAATTTCTTCTTTGATTTTCTCTATATTGTTACATTACTAGTCTTAAGGTATAAATTTGACACTCGTCTCTTTATACACTTTATATCTGAGCTTCTGTTCACTCTGGTTGTGCTCTCGTTGCTGCCTAAGAAATCTGACAAGGGTCAATACAAATTGAACAGATAACAAACTTTCAATACTATATTATAGGTACACTCCACTTAAAAGGTAGAACCCAGTACCTATGGCACAAAATAGATACTTTGAGCAAGTATAATTTAGTACAAGTTAGATATGCTGGTTTTGGAACCAATCAGATTAGTTCTTTCGATCTCATAAAGAACACACTTTATTCATATGTATTCTAACAAGATGCTGGGACATTTCAAAATTATACTGACATGATGCTGGGACATTTTAAAATTATACTGACTTGATGCTGGGACATTTTAAAATTATACTGACTCGATGCCCAAAATAGCCCTGATAAAACGCAACAACCAAAAGAAAACATAAACAACACCACGTATGCAACGAAGAATCATCAAACTTCTGCCTGGCAGTGGAAGAAAGTCACTAGAAATTCCTGAAATAGGAGACCCCTATAAGTATTTATGATTTTGTTGTTATTTCTCAGTGTTGTTCACACTCTACACTATGAACACGGAACGATGCACCAAGGCAATTCCTTCCCTCGAGATGTAAGGAGTATCAGTGATCTCAATCAAACTGTCGAGCAGGTTAAACATTTAGAAACTAAAGTTTCTAATTTGATCTTTCAAGACAAAAGTGCTCCATTTTTACGTACTAAACTAGTAATTGTAGGTCGCGCTCGTGTAGGGAAGACTTCACTTGTGAGATCCTTACTCGGTGAGGAATTTAGTGAAAAGGAGGATTCAACTAAAGGATGTGAAATAAAAATTTCTTCAGTTGGTGGATTGAATCAATCTGAAAACAATTGGAAAGAGAAAAAAGACGAGGATGCTTTCCTAACCCATCTTACCGAAGCCGTGAACGATTTGAAACAAGGTGACGGTGAAACCAGTCAAGAGGAAACTGGTCATCAGAATATTTCTGATGTTTTAACTTATGTGAATAAAGTTAGAGTTAGAACTGAAAAAGGAGAATCTGAAGAAGTTGGGTTTTATATTTTTGACTTTGGCGGTCAAGATGTTTTTTATAGTTTACACCACTTATTTCTTACAAACTTTGGGTGCTACTTTGTTGTGTTTAATGCTTGCAAATTATTATCTGATGGACAACAAGATGTAAGTAAAGAGTTGGATTACATTGAGTTTTGGTTAAACTCCATCAGAACATTTGCACCGAACTCGCCTATTTTTGTAATTGGTACTCACTGCGCTGATTTGACCATGGATGAGTTGAAAAGCATTGATAAATTATTGAAGAAGAAAATTTTGAATAAGCATTTTTACGATGAAACTCAACACACCAATTTTAATTTTCGAAGTTGCTTTTTCCCAGTAGACAATTCTAATAAAATAGGGATCCAAAATTTGAGAACTGCTGTTGAGCACGAGGTGCTTTCTCAAAGGTACATGACGTCACAAGTACCGCTTAGTTATTTACGGCTGCATGATTATTTGTATCATTCAGGCATTCCTAGCTTTAATTTGACAAGAGTAAAAGAAATTTTTGATCGGTTTGATTCTTCGGGAACGAGTGTTCATGCAGTACTAGAATTTCTTTCCGCTAGGGGTATGATAATTTTTTTCTCTACTTTAGAGGATGATTTTAATTTTGTTGTTATTCAGCCACAATGGTTAATTGATGGTCTGACATGCATTATTTTCTCTACAGATGAGCATGAAAAGCCGGAATTCAACAAGAAATATGCCGCTGATTATCAAAATTATGTCTTGCAAGGAATTATCTCCAGGCGTTTAATGTTGAGTATTTGGAAAAGACAGGATTATAATGACAGTGAGAGAGATTTCTTCATTCAGGTGATGCTCGCAACTTCCTTAATTTGTCCTTTTAAATTTACCACGAAAAAAGAACAATATCTTCTTCCAAGTCAACCCATGGTTGCTAATGAACTCGATGAAGACGATTATTCAATTTATTCTGGGTACTTTTTCTATCTTGATTTTTCTGGAGATTATTCAGAGGACGAAGAATCACAAGAGCCTAGGGTAAATTGGCTTCCAATCGGAATCTTTGAGAAATTCGTATGTAGAATTGTTGAACACAGCTCCTCTTTTCAAGATAGTAGATTTCCTAAAATCTGTAACAAAAAAGTGTGTTTAAGTTTTGGTAACAAGATCGACTTTTTAGTTGAAATATCAAAAAATCCAGATGAAAAAGCGACAATAAAAATCTCTACTCTTCAGAGAACGCAACTGTCTGCAGCACAAGAACTGGTTCGAGAAGTATTTTCCATCGTGCAGAAATTAAAAGATGAATTCTTGTCCTTCAATAGTGTAAGTGTGGATCTTCTGATCCCTTCTAATGCAGAAACCCAGAACCAGTTAGCCAACTATGTGAAAGTCTTAAGACTACGAAACCAAGGTACAAATGAATTAATCCGCTTGCACAAAAATTCACACATTTCCTTACCATTGGCATCTTTTGACTACTGGTTTGATAATAGTTCGATAGAATCGAACCTACTTAAGCCAGGAGAGTATGAAATTGATAACGTTTTGACCAGAGCAGAAGGATTTTATGACCTTCCAGAGAATTGTCAGTACCACTGCTTCCTTAGTTACAAACAAGCGGACACCATAGACATTGTCGCTAAACTTCAGCTTCGACTCGAGGGATTGGGATATAAATGCTGGTATGATATGAGCGTAAATGAAGTCGATGGAATTAACGTAGATTCTATGATCCAAGGAGTTCAACAAAGCATGGTTTACATTTTAGTCCTTTCTAAAAATATTTTTGCGAGTGCATATGTTCCAATAGAAATAAAAACTGCAATAGAGCATGAAAAAGAGATTATCTTGGTGCACCATCCAGATACGAATAGTGAAAATTATGTTTCGTTTTCGCATTATATAAATTCAGCGCCAGAAATAGCCAAACCTTTGTTTGAAAATATTGAGAGTTTACCAATTCGCAGGCGTTATTACGAAGAGGTAGCATTCTTAAATATGTTGAAGAAAAAAATAGAAAGAGTAAAGCTTCATTTGATGTCGGAGTATTAAATAATATTTAACTTAGAATAGAATCAACTTCGCTGCTTAGTATTGAATAATCACTTAAGAGATCTTTATCAAGATCAGAATCAGACACCACATTACTTTCTAGACTTGTACTTGATGTAATTGAACGTTCATCCTCTGAATAATAAGAAGAGTTATCTGAAACATTTTTATCAAACTCTTCATCAAGCTCTCGTTTTAGCTGTTTTAAATCCTCAAGGCTAATGTCTTTGAGATCTAGAGTATCATCTGAATATACTGAATCCGATCTATCTGAATACACTGAAGAGTAATCTAGAGAATCAACGGATCCAGGAGAAAAGTAAGAGTCATATTCGTCTGGAGAATACTCTGATTCTGTTTCATCACTATCAAAACTTACGTTTTTATTTTTCAAAATGGGCCTTCTTGATGATAAGAAATCTGCTGGCAAATATTGTTTTTGCAAATTCTGTAAGTTGCTTGGGTTGTTTTCCAACTCCTGTCCAATAGCTTCTATATTGTTTAATAATATATTCATATCCTGTTCAATTATTTCCTTCAACTTCATTCTTGGTATCCAGATGTTCAAATCTAATGACTGAAAATATGTTATTTCACATTTTGTACTCCTTTTGGGCACAATCTCAAACCCCACGAAACAAGTACCTCGAGTTGCACCTCGAGTTTCTGGCAATAATTTATTTGTTAAACTAGAGGAAGAAAAAAGAAATTTGTTTTTGTTCTTTGATATAGAGGTGAACAATAGAAAATCTCTAGCTGGAATGTACAATTTAGGAAACGTCAATATTTTATGCTGGAGAAAAGATTTATCGTCAGGAAAACAGAAATGCTCGCGCATGAATATTAGACTTGAATCTGCACGGGAGAGTAGATTTGCGTTGATGAGGATAAGCAAAGCAGTTTCTGCGCTGATGTTCAAACTCGTAGAGACAAGATTTTCGTGGTCTCGAACTTGCGATGAATTAGTCTTAAAAGCTGATATTCGAGATTGAAGTTGAGCTACACAATGCTGGTTGGCTTCTCTGAAACTTAGGTTTTCGCCTGATAAAAACTCTACAGCATTCAAGTAATTCGAGCTCTTTAATTCAAAGCGACAAGTGTTTGCGAACTTAGTAAGGGCTTCGTAACCAGGTTTAAAGGAATCATTTCCACGACATCTTGATTTAGAATTTATTTTTGTTGTTTCCAAATCCATTTTTGCGCTGCGAAGTTGCTGTTGGGCTTCAGAAAGAGACAAAGGCGCCATTTTAGAAAATGTTTGCTTTTGTTGCTTTGTTTGTATTTTGGGAAATTTGAATTCCTGGAATACAAATACGAATATCCTATTGCCACGTCATTAGTGACTTAATATGTTATTACCAAGAGAGAACAATAGCATTGTATCTTCCAGTAAGGCTTCTCTGTTAAACTCTTGTAATATCAAAAAATATCTTAGGGTGACTATTATATTTTATAAGTTATTATTCCCTCCTTGAATCCAGCCTTATGAAATGATGATCTACATCTAGAAGTACGTTCAGCTGGTTTTTGGAAAGATCAGGGCTTAGCAGCAGGAAACCAGAAACTATTGCGTTTATCGTCTTCGAATTAAAAGTTGATATCGACCGAAGTTAGCTTATCTATTGTTGTTAACCTTAAAAATTATTTAAATTTCTCTCTTTGATGAATAATTAAAGTTGTTTTCTTTTCTTCAAATGTTTATAGAATTTATCTTAACCAAATCAAAATTTCAAAGAGCTAGACATATCTTATATCTAAAATCTGATTCCCTATCTCTTAGTTTTTAAAAGTAACCCACCATTATTATAGCTAACCTATATTAAACTCCCAATAGTAAACGTAAAACCTATTCACATAAATCTCTATTCAGTACTCTTACGTGTAACAAATACAGCTCAGCAATTAGATTACCTAAGTAACCAAACTATGTGGTTAAAATTCTATATTGTGTAATTTCTCTCTATATTTAATCTTTTCGTTTAGTTTATTACTATTCATATTCGTAAATGAAAGCAAGACCCTCCTTCTTCCTAAACCTTGGAAGATCTGGAGTGTACTAACGCTTGCAATTAATTTTTGGGGTCTATAGGAAAGTACTCTTGAGGCATGGAGGCCATAAACAGACTAGCCATTGGCGATTGTAGTAAAATTTTTGCAAAATATATCTAAACTTGTTCAAATTTGATAGAGTTAAGGTCATAAAGTTATAATAAACAAACACATAGACGAAAACAGTAAAATATGCACAGCTTAGCGAATATTAAGAGCTCAGAGGCATTGTTTATGCTATTCTAAATATATTTCAATCATTTTACAATTTTTTATTATCTTGTATCTAGCAGATATACATTTATGAGAATTTTGATTTAGGATTGTTGCAAAATAAATAACAGAATGGATTGGATTCTTTCTCCATTGCTAGTCTGTGGAGAAGATTAGAACCAGAAATGATTCCTTTTATTTCTTCTTTGTCTTATACGGTTACTGTGCTCTTGATTTTTCTACTCAATATAAATTACATGAAAGGTGATTGCGCTTGTTCCTCCTGTTTCTTTAATCAATCATTCTAAGAATTCAAGCTAGCAAATACTCTTGTAAGAGTACGAAATATATCACTATAACATTTGATCCACTCTCAAACGTTGATAAATTTCTAAAAATGTTTTCCATAGCAGCTTCTTGTAACAATGACTTTCTTCTGGTCCTCATTCTAATCAATTTGAATTCATTAAATGGCATTTTTTGAAACCACTTTGCGTGAAAATTTTCTCGACGTAGATGCATCTGGAGAACGATGAATTAATATCTCTGAACTGAAATATTTGCTGATTTGAACCTGTTCTACTGATTTCGATTGATTATTGAGCTGATATAATCTTGTGATGTTAAATCAAACAAAAGTGTACTAGTTTTTAATCTTGGCAATTTAAGGTCACTACACTGGCTAGTTCCCTGGTTTGGCTCTGGCACACGTGTCAAAAGAAACTCCTTCTTGGTATCAGAAACCTGGGTAAGGTACACTACAATTGGAAATCAGAAACTATTATTTCTGAACTAAGAAAATTGTAAAAGTGCAGAAATATTGAAGACAAAACTATCCTACATGAACGACTTCGATGCCATTTTAAAAGAATAAATGGAAAATGCATAAGGTAAGATAAATATGTCAGTTAAATTGGGAAGATATTCGGAAGAATAATTTTTAAGTTTGGTATTTAGCTACCAAATGAGAAAAAAGCTCTTAAAAATGCTAAACCCGATTATTTTTTCTTGTAGCTAAGAAGAAGCTAATCAATCTTAGGATTGCTTCAACGGGAGTATAAGCAAAGTTCCCAAGTAGTTGAAACTATTTTTTCAAGCATGGAAATTAGAGTTGAATTAAGTAGAACCAACCTATGTTAACTGTACACACTTTAATTTAGTTCATTTTCTTGGTGATGGTGGAGCAATGAGCGTGTTATATGGCAAACTATATGGGTAACTCTTTCGTATATTCTAAAAGTATTATCACAAATATATTTACTTTACAGGAATATAATGAAAAAATAATCAAATCTCTTGAAAATTCTAACTAGAAATCATATTCTACCTAAATATTCAATTTTTTTACTTTAAAGATAAACAAATGTTTAATGAAGTCAACCTTAAGTACATGCTATTTGCAATATTAAAATATACAGAACCTAGCACAAGAATTAGAGATAACCTGTTTCTTTTCCCACGCTATAGCCTATCTGAAAAAATATTTGAATCTATTTTGATATTTTATTACATTAGTTAATTAGCATACTAAATCTATCGCAAAGAATGGTTTTACAATTCTTTATTTCCACATTCGAATTGAAAGAAAAACTCCCATAGCTCTTGCTTAGATACAATTTAAGAATTTAGCTTAAGGCTGATGTACTTTAACATTGATTTCATAAATAAAGAAATATCGATGTGGTAACACATATGCTTTAAGGCAGGGTACAAGCTTAAGCTTCACCAAAGTACATATCTTCCAAGTCTTATTCTGTACATACAATGGTCACTTCGTCACTTTTTTTATCTCATATTATCATGCTATACGCTGATTACTTAATTCTGGCAAATTTATCTTATCTCTAAGGCAAATAACAGCAAGTTGCAACGTCCTCATAATTGCGGAATGGTTTATCACTTTAAGGCTACAAAACAGTAAATGCTACATTTTCAGTGATCCTGTTTCTCGTAGTTACCTATTTGCAATTTATATAATTTCTCTAAAGACCTGTTTCTGAGATTTTATGCAAGAGGCAATTTCATGATTACTGTTCTTGTTCATATATATTCAATATTATTTACTTTAATATTATCCGTAAAAATTATAAATACCAAGTTACTACAAATATTTTTGCCACCAAACGCTGCGACACCAGAGTTTGCACCATATGAGTCATCCGATGGATCCTTGTCATGGTAAATGATAAGAGAAAAGTCCTCAACTTGCAAGCAGTATCGAAGTTCATCTCTCAATATGAGTTAAATATACTTTTAAAACCAAATTTTTGTGCGAAGTCCCCTATATAAAATTTTACCCCTGTCAGGTATCAACAGTACAGTTGAAATTAGCCAGGTAAAGTTAGCCACAAATGAGTACTTGGACCACTTCGCCTAACCATCTATACCTAAACCTTAGTTTACAGATATTACACAAATGAAAAGGGGTCAATCGAATAAAATGTAAAAAGTATAATAATTTTTTTTGGGAAATATTTTAGGTACTTAATGTTAATCATGTTAAATATTAGACATGTAGACGCACACATAAGGCCTTCTCGAAAGTTTCTTAAGTGACAGTATCTCTATAAGGCCCAATGCGGCACGTCCTAGAAATAAATTATTCATCTTTCTTCACCACAGAACAACCTCTCGTTCTCTTTGGTTGTAAGATTTAAAAGCGAGTTTGATTAGAGCAAATATTTCTTTATTACAGGAGTTAAATTCATACACAATTAACACACTGTAATTAATAATTAAAACCAAATGGGTTCATTTCAAGTTTAAAATACGACAAATACTTATCAAGAAAAATCGGAAGTTATCAGCACAACAAACATAAAAGAAAGAACTCTTGAGCTAGAACTACTAGAAGCGATAACTACTGCTTTGGGTTCTACTAGGTAGAATTTACCTATTTCCAAGTTACAACTAAATGCATATTTTTGGCAAATTAACAATTAATAACTAAAATACATTAAGAGTCCCAATATAAAAGGCTCCATATGCTATTTGTTCATTTCTAACTGATATTCACTGTAGTTCTCTCCTGAACCACTTAATCTTCCCCAAAAAAAGCTTTTGATCTCCCATATATTGGCATCTCCACTTCATTCTCTGATAAAACTAGTTTACAACTTATAGCAAGGAGTAATTCTTGATTATATATTTGTTGTTAGGAATTTATAGGGAACAAATCAAGGATATAAATAGTTCAAGGAAATATAAATATTATCATATTCACCGTCTGTTCTTTAACAGTATTCAAAGTCTCTCTCTGTGAGTCTAAGATTGATAGATATATGTTAAGTTAAAGTCAGGAGAAGCAAAATGAGTTTGACAGATCTATACCAAGGTTTGCATATATATATGCACTGAAACCATGCCAAAACACATTCTGGAATAAAATCATTAAAATGTAAGTTTCGAAGATGTGAAGTTAGATGCACTCAATAGTCAAACCTAAGAAGGCGCGAAAAAATACATCAGAGCCAAAAAAGACAAAACAAGAGAAAGCAAACAAAAAAAGACAGAGGAAGAGATCTATAGAAACTGTTGCACCTATGACTAGCGTCGAAGCTGAAGATAAGTTTTTATGATTTGGATTTACCATTGATGATGGAAAAGGTTCTAGATCTCATACTCTACGAGACAGTATCTCTTGACTGCTACAAGATATCATTGCCTGTGGGGCTTAAGAGCAGGATGTGTAGAAAAATGATACGCTTAATGGGATAATTAGATCACAGTATGTCCATTGCATAACAAAATTAACTTTGTTTGCGTTTTCTCTGCATGTTGCTTTCAGTCAATGAGCTAGTGTAGCTACACTTCTGCGTCATTATGACACTAGCAAGAGCTATTATAAATCATCTAGTCATAGAATAAAGTATTGTTGATAAACTCTTACTCAACCGCCCTGATGACATACCGAAAAACCCAAATTAAAGCACTTATTACGTGCTGTGGTAATTTTTCTTGGTGTAGAGCGGTCTCGCAAAATCACATCCCTTTTTTTTTCTCCCCGGTCAAGTAAACATGTTTCAAGGAATATAATCCTGGATAATAAGCAAACAAAATGAGTATAAAGTTTGGCAGATGCAGTAAAAACCACTTATGGCGAGTTAGAACTTATGGTTTAACCATCACTGTTTCCCTATGTAGTAACCTGTGAAACATCTCTGTTGATATTATAAAAGACTAATAGCACCATTCTGCAGTTTTTTAGGAAAGACCGTACTCTATTGCAAAGGGGACAGGGGTACACTCTTCTACAAGTAGATCAAATCGAAAGCCTTGCATACAATCCAGATTCTCTGTCTCTTCTGAGGGCCCAGCCCTAGGTATCTGCACTATTATTTCACCAGATGAGTCCGAATGGAGAGTTGACTTGGAAAATGTTTTCTTTGGAAAGGTTGGGTGGAAGTTACGTCTCATAGGATATAGAGATTTCTTAGAAATGCGAAACCAGAAATCAAGTTGCCCCTTGTTTGTTATTACTATCTTCAACCAATATTTAACACCAGGGTCCAAATTTACGGCGTATTCATTCCGGTTGCTACAATATTCTAAAGTCAACCAATTTGTATCATGCTCAGTTTGTTCCTCCCTAGTGAAAACTTGCAACTCAAAGTTCGGTTTCTCCACAACGGCCTTGTAGCAAAAATGATATGGTATATTATGGTAGTTAGTATTGATGTCAAACATTTCCAAAACTCGACCTTCCTTGCTGGGAACGAAAAAATAATTTATAGTCTTTTTACTATTTGGTAGAAGTGAAAGTTTTCTTCTAGCCATCGTCTTATTATTCTTATTTCCTGCAGATGAAGGTTTTAATATTAGGTTCATTTCAGTGTGGCTATAATTATAAACTGTGAACTTGATTATTACTTTCTTCCGAACCATAATAACACCAAGATCAGTTAATGGTGGCCAAATATACAATAATGGACTGTATTCTGTTAAAGAGAAATATATGCAGTTAGAAATGTTGTAACGTGGTATATTAATAGTTGATATATTTTTAAAGCAGGAAACAGATTTCCAAAGAGAGATGCTCTGTGCGTTCTTTGACGTGTTATCATCACGGATACTGCGACCCTCTAGGGCATAAAATACTTTCGAGCACCCATTACCCAAGATTTTGTTAATTTTGCTGCGAGAAGTGAGCCTCAGCTTTTCCTCATCTTCCTTTAGATTCACCCCAGTACTCAAATAAAAAACAACATCTTCAGTGCAGAAATTATGGCACAAGAAAAAGAGCACTTCCTTCTTGCAACTAATTGACTTATACATTTGTACCTCAACTTGTTCCCCCTTTTCAGGACTATACTCGAGGAAATGTGCTTTCCTCGGTAAAGGCTCAAAAGAAAGTACAGGAAAATAACTTATTCCAGAGAGTGCAATGGATATTATTTCTTCTTTGTTGACAAGAAGAGAACAAGACGCTGAATATGCCAAGGCCTTGAAACCAGGAGCAAAACTAATGGTAACAGTGAGGTCTGACTTTCCAGGTAACATAAAAGAGGACTTATGCACATAGAAACTGTCAGTGGGTTCCACTTGAACTTCAACTCTATGTTGCACTGAGTTCGAGTTTCTCAAAGAAAGTGTCTTCGATGTCGTCACAGTGGCGGCACAAACTCCAAAGTTACAGACATCAAGCTTTTGTGTAAAAGGCGAACCCTCAAAACTGTATGAGAGGGCAACTTTTTCTTGCGACAACTGGATCTCAACTTGAAATTCAGTTCTTAGCTCTTGTTCAGGTTCAACAATGTTATATTTGGGTTCATCGCAAGAGAAAATTTCATATGAATCAAAATTATAACCTTCAATCACACGTGATTCAGACTTCACATCAGGCTTTTGTTGTTGATTTTCTATCATACAACCCTTTACCTCAAATAGTAGAGTAAAACCCAAGGGCAAAACTTTGCTAGACTTCGCAACAATGACAACGTGTTGGGAAGAGCCTGAAGCTAGATGAAACAACATCGGTGAAACAACTACTTCAACGCTCTTAGAGTTGAGCTCTCTTAGGTTTTTAACCTCCAAGTGAACTCGAACAAGACACGGAGAGTCATTTTGAAGCAAAACTTCCCTGCAAACTGTTTCCTGTAGCGGATTAAACATAAATGCAGTTGCGCAATTAAGACTGTATAGTAGAATCTGCTCTTTTTCCAAGAACTTATGAGAAAAGTTTCCTCTCGGGGAAAGAGGGTAAAGTAAACAATGCTCAGATGCTAAATCAGCTCTTAACTGATTTTTTTCAACACAGTGGCACAAACAGTCTAGACGAAGGTTCAACCCTGAAATTTCGTCAGATACAAAGAAAAACGTTGCAGAAAAATCCTTTTCTGGCTGGAGCGTTGTAGCAGGACCCACGCTGACGCAAAATTCATAGGTTTGACCCTCTTCAACTTGAAGTATTTCCAACTCAGTAGTGTGGCCCACCAGGGAAATTCCAAACTGAACTCCTTCATCAGACGATACTTCCTTCATTACTCTGAGACTTAGTGGTTTGCCCCAAGGAAGAATATAACGGAAGGTGACCTTTTTTTTATGAATCTTGCAACCAATAAAATCAAGATATCCGAAGTCTAGTTTTGAATGACTAAGTTCAAATTTTGGCAATGTATAACTGGCTTCCACGTCAAACTCTAAGCAATCAGGTTCCCAATCGCATTTTGGAATTGTCAATAATATAGAGGCTTTGACCCTGGCCCGGACTAGATCCCCTGCGACTTCTTCAGTCAACAAACAATGGCAATTAACTATTTGTTGATCAAGCTCAGCTATTCTTAACTCTGTCCTAGTGTCTCCATTCTCGAAACTGAACCTTGAGTGCTTCGTTGAGGTATTTATTAACACTAGATCTACAACTATTGGTAAAGAGCTTGTATTTACAACACGAAAGCTTTGAATTGGTGGTGCTAAAAACTGATTCCCGAATGACAAAACTGGAAATGTGCCTGATTGCTTTGTACCACTGGAGTAAAATACTGAGCTTCCACTTTGAAGAAGATTATCTAAGGTTGTGCCAACCACTGGAGAGTACTTCATGAGATTTATGTCAACAACGTTTTGAAATGGAAAAACTGAGCTGAGACGTTTGCACTCCATTCCTGGAACTGTGAAAGTTCCAACACAATTTATTAAGATTTCATACTTCTTCATCTGTGGCTCTTTCTTCAAGGATTTTACGTTACCAATAGTTAATTTGAATGTAGAGTGAAAACTTCCACATGACTTAGCAACAAAGGATACTTGAAGCTCTTTCTTGGATTTTGGTTCTACTAGAAAACTTTCGTCATTGATCCAAAATGGAAAGGCACTCAAATCTTCAGTTGCATTAACTGCTGGTAGCACTGATACTTCACCTTCAAACGCCGTTCTTCCATTGTTCTTTAATGATAATACTCTTGTAATCTTAGCTTCACCAGTTGAGGAATAAACATCTTTTGCAAAAAAATATGTTGTACCAAAATCTACAACTGACTCAGGTTCGATACTAAACTCAGGAAGAGATGTCTCGAATGTGACTCCAAGTGGACATGTGAATACTGTTCGTTGTCGAAATCTACCTTTCGTGCTGTTTGGAGCTTCCAAGACATTCAGGTAACTGCTTTGAAAATCGCTTACAAAGGAGCATCTTGTAGCGCTAACAGCTTGCATCGTTACTGTAACTGATTGCCCTGGCAAAATATCGAACCTTCTTGGTGAAAATGAGAATATTCGATAAGCATTGCCAGTGGGTTTCTTCCTTGTTTTCAACTCCACAGTGAATGAGATTTTCTTTTCATTTCTTAGTTGAAATGAGAGCTTCTTTTTTTCATTAACATTGGCAAATCCAAAGTCCAAGAATGGAGCAGAAAGTTTCTTATCACTGAATAGGAAACTAAGCTCAGGGGATATTACTTCGTACTCAAGTTTGGCAGTTTCTTGAAACACAGTATTTTCTGACCGGTAAAACACCACAAGGGAATGTGAATATTGTCCTTCGCGTTGCGATAAGAATTCTGTTCCGAGGAAAGCCTTTTTTCCAGACTTCAAGCTACCTTTCATCTTTCCTACTTTGAAAAAATACTCATCTTGGTCTTGCTTTGTCATTGTTTCCACCCACCAGGATAGATTTAACTTTCCTTTATTCCGTAAGACCAGGCTCTGTCTTTCTTTTAATCCAGTGAATGAAACTAATCTCTCAGAGTAAGGGTTGCAAAGTTGGAGTACAGGCTCAGCAGCGATTCCAGTTAGTTCTATCTGATTGGTCATTTTTTCATCAACGATCAAGCCCATGCGGGCACTATACACGCCAACCTCGTTCGGCAAGAAAGAAACCTTCACGAATGTGCTCTTGCCAGGAAGAAGTCCAAACTCACTAGGAGAAAACGAGAATACCATGGGCTGTTGCTGTCCCTTTTTAGCAGTGCTTGGATTCAACAGAAACATTACTTTGACTGCTTGTATCTTACCAGTGTTCTCAACTCTAATGGTTTTGGAAATTGGAGTCAGATCGTAACAGAGAGTCCCAAAATCATAAGAATCGGAGATTTCTTCTCCACAGTTTTCGTGAAACAATCTAACTTCAGCTTCGGCGCATAAGTAGCTCACGTCTAATGTTCTTAATCCCCCTCCAGGGTATGATAAGAACATCAATCTCGACTTATAAAGTCCCAGTTTCATTGGACAAAGACACAAACTAATATCAATATGGTCGTTGGCATTTATTTCTATTACTCCAGATATGTCGTTCACACTTGTGTCATTCAAACAGAACGCAAACCCTTTACGAGGCACCCATGAATCCGCGGAGATCTTGTCAGAATTAAGAACCTCAAACACTTCTGTGCTCGACGTGGTTTGCTTTATTTTCCAAAGTTGTATCACTTGCTTAAGCATAATATTCACTTTTTGCTTCAGATCAATAAACGAAAAATTATCTGAGAACAAAATGTCTTGCATGAAAGTGAAACTGTCAGTTGAACTACAACATTTTTTAAACAAGTCACGATACGTCTCATATTTCTTCTCCTCAACAGCAAATGAGTTTTCAGAGAGGTCGATAGAGCAGTCTAAATTAAAATTCTGGAGTACAGCAGTCGCTCGCTTGCGTAGTATGTCAAACCTCTTCGTCTGTTCTAAATTTGGCTCGTACAGCTCTACAAAACAGGTTCTGATAGTAGTTTTTGAGGAAAGGAACGTCTGCAACTCTCTATCTGGAATACTATTCGGGTATATACCCAAAATGCAACCAGCTGGAAGCGAAGAAAGATTGTCCATATTTCTTAGTTCAACAAATGTAACGCTTAACTTCATGGCCAATATAGTCCCAAAGACTACAGTTACTGCCTTGCACTGACCTAGAATGAGTATTCCGGGTACTGCGTTTTGAGGATTCGTAACAATGCCTATACACATCTGCTCTGTCTTGACCGGAAGAACAGGGTAGGTACAGATTTCCAAGTTTTGAAGATCTTTCTCTCTAAACATCAACATATCCTCAGGTGACTCAGACTTAAGCAACATCTCTTTTGGGAACACACCTGAGGTTGGAAAGACTATTGCTACTGGGAAAGGGTTAGGATTGAAAACTAATATTTTTTTGTTTGTGTCACTCCTTATTCTGCACGGGGGAAACTCCAGGGAATTCTGAGTTATGGTCATATTGTCGTATTGAAAGTTAATTTCTGGTTTAAGAACAGAAGACTTGACCTTAAGCACTCTCACAAAGAAGGAATCCTTTACAGTGAACCTTATTTTGAAACTCTGTGAATTCTGTCTTTTTGCAAATCCAATTACTACAAAAATTCTAACGAGTCCTTCTTGGAAAGGGTCAAGGGCGAGAACTGTAGGGGCAAGGTACACCGCGACATTATTACTCTTTGATACCACACAAAGACTTGTAACCAAGGCCACACTTGTAATATTTGCAATGAAAACTGTCTGAACTCTACAGCAGCCTTCAACTGTTGGTTCCAATTGTATCTCAGAAGGGATTTGTACCTCTGGCAAAACGTTCTTTACATTAAGATAAATACGTGAGGAGAACCCTTTGTGCAAACTGATATCTAACCAAAACTTACTACTGTTAACGACATTAATGGCCTCTTTTAAAGTTTCAACGCAATGAAACGAGTCTTCGGAAACTTTTAGAACGTATATAATCATTACGTCCCTCTTTTTCTTCTCAACTGACTGACCTTGCAAGGGTGCTACAGTTACTTCCAGGTTCGTACACAGTAAGAGCACAAGTTTCTGAAGATTAATATCTAAACCCTCGAAAAGGTCTTTATTTAATTCATACGAAAACCTAAAATTAATCAGAAAATCTGGCTCTTTGAAAAGAATTATAAGAGGAAAGCTCAATTTGTGGCCCAATGCGATACACCCCAACTCTAGTTCGTAACAGAAAATTGGTGAAGAGAATGTAAGGCTCCTCTCGAATATGCCCATCAACTTATACTTAACCATGTTCATTAAACAAGTCTTTAGCAAGTCAGCAGAAACAGTAGTCTTGTCAAAAACTTTGTTGAAAAAAACTAAGAGACGGTGATTAACTTTTTCAAACATTGGAGGCTTCGAAAATTCACCCACTGAAGTTGGCATAGGTAGTAAAGATTCTCCATAGTTGTGTTTAACAGAATTATTTTGTATTTCGAACTCAATTTGAGAGAAAGCTACAGGTAGCACATTAAACAATACTGCGTTCCAATAACTGCTACATGTAAGATCTAGATGAATTTCCTCCTTAACCTGGCCAGCTCCATTACCTGCTGTAAATGAAATATCTAAAAAAGATTTCAAAATTTCTGGACTGGAGTTACTGTATGTAACTATAAGTACAGTTTGCTGGTTAGGTTCTACAGAGCCGGAGAGTGAGCTAATATTTATATGGTCAGCTATGTTTTGAGGAACAATAATAGAGAAAACAAAGCTGCTTGTTCCGGAATTCAATATAGACAACTCTTTTGTGCAACTTTCAAATAATGATACCTCGCCAAAGTCTAATACCTTGTTCGGATGGATTAAAGGTTTGAGGTAGCCCTCTCTACCTGAGATTTTAACTTCATACCTAGGCCCATCAGCAACATCGCATATCAAATCAGCAATTGCATTGTCAACTTCAAAAACCCGTAGAAAAGAGAAGAAATATATATTTAGCACCATTTTACCCCCTGGCAGGAGAATGCCCTGGAGAGGAAACACACTGAAAATGTTTTTTTGCTGCCGAAGCTCAAAATCTATCTCCGCAGTCTGCTCAGAAACGTTATGAATTAGAACAGACTTGACTGCCAAAGAATTCATAAGAATTGCTCCAAAATCTACATTGAAGACAGAGAGTTTCAGGTCCGCAAAACGAATTCTAGCTCGCACATCTAAATTTTGAGTGAAACCATTGTCCAAGCTCGTAAATATGATGGAGGAACTAACATCTATGCTTTCCCTAGGGAATGGAGATTTCAAATCCATGTAAACTTGCAGGAATACTCTGTCTTCGGATTTGATTACAAGTTTAGAATGACTTATACGAAAAGGATATGAAGTATCTACAGAAAATTTTGAAGAAAGCTTCGAAGAGTTGAAGACCTCAAATGTAGAAACAAGAGATCCATCACAAACTTCATTATCAAAGTTTTTTCCAGTCACAAAGATACCCACCGGGCTAGGATGAAAAATTAAATCTGGCCTTATAAAGGTACCTTTGACAGTAAGTTTATGCAGTCGCAAGTTTTTCCAACTGTTCCTTTTCTTCTGCTGCAAGTAGATCAATACTTTGGAATGAGCTTCGATTATATTCTTGCATGTGCAACTTATGATAAAGGTGCAGGAACATCCAGGCTCAATGCTGACCTCTGTCGGTTCAATAGAGAAATTTTCTCCTAAAACTGAAGTAGTCACTTCTTGCGCTAGGAGTAGGCGCTGCACCTTATGACCGACATTGTCCACGCTAAAGTGCAGCCTTTTGACCTCTCTTGTATAAACATACCCAAAATCAATAGTGGCAACTTCGTCACTGGAAAACCACGTATGCGGGAACCGCAGTGTATGCCCAACGCCAATTACACTTACAATGGCTAGAAGGTTATCAAGGTTCCTCCCTTGGTCAATTATAAAGGCAACCTTAGCTTCAGCTCTTCCTAAGTAACAGGGGTTACAGAGTATGTTGATTGGTGTAGCAGTGAAAGGGTCAAGAGCAATTTGTGCTTCAACAATACCGAACGTGTTTGTCGAATTATGTAGGAGAAACATACAAACTTTAGCAGAGATAGGCGATTCGTTCTTAACAAATACTGTCTTTGCATGTGTAGCCAGACACTTCCCTTTCCCGAAAGATATCTCTCTAAGCGGAGAACTTAATTTAGAATCTCCATAAAGGACTATTCTTGGCCCTCTTACATAAGCTTGTATCAAGATAGAGTGTGGTATAGAGAAGCCTTTAACAAATACATCGATTTTTCTTGTAAGGGCTCCTATTCTTGTAAAAGCAATATGTATATCGAACCACGACAAGGATTCTGAGGGCAACACTTGGTTGCCGCATGGAAGTTGAAGCTTTATGCCATAATCTTCATCATTGAGCACATTGTCATCATCGTTGCTTATCATCTCACTGAGCGGCCTTTCGCGAAGCTCAACCCGAGCAAATACTGATGACTCATTTCGCAGCCCCACCTGAAAAGTTTTTCTCTCTCCAATAAAATTCTGCCCAAGATCAAAAACTTCTTCTTGAGGTGCCTGGGACTCGGATCCGACCGACTTGTTGGAGCCAAACTTAGCAACCTGACCCCTAATCTGTTGCATAATATTCTCCTTAGAGCTCTGATGAGAGATTGTGGCAGAAAGAGAAGGGAAACGTTCAGGTTCAATTGATGTACGTGCTAAAATTCCTTTTCCGTAACAAGATATTCTGCTTGGAGATTCGCAGAACTCAACTAGAAGGCAAATAACAGCGGACAAAAATATTTTGCGTGTTGGGCAGAACTTTAGTTCAACTTGCTGTTTCTGAAAAGGGTTCACCCTTGCCCTAATTGGAAACACTGATAAACATTCGTCTATATAACTCTTGTTAGATGCATCCTGGTTGCAAGAAAGTATAATGGGAACTCTGCTCTTGTTTTCCAAGCATACAGTGACTTTTTTTTCAAAAGAGATGCCAACACATCCGAAATTTACTTCTCGAGTACTAATGTTGAAGCAAGGCGGAATAATGTTTCCCCTAACGTAAAATAAACAAGGTTTCAGGGCGCCATAGAGGACAAATTCTACTGCATGTGACTGCCTACCAATGCACGTAGATGCCACATGAACCTTAAGAGATACAGATGATCCTTTACTTACACGATTCACTTCACACTCGACCTCTATTGATTCTAACTTCGAAGACAAGGAAAACAAGGCATCTATTTCCCCGACATTTCGAAGTTGAACATTAAACGTTTGTCTTTCAGTCACAAAAAGATTTCCAAAATTTATTATGGAAGGGGAAAACTTTACTTCAGGGCCCATTCCTGTCCCGGAAGCTCTCAGTACAAGTGCGTGTTCTCGCCCACTCACATAAATTTTGAATTTTACCCTAGCAACTATAGAGAAAACTGGGCAGAAAAAGATTGATATATTCTTTATAGACTTACTCCATATTTTGTCAGTTTTAGGAAAGACTTTCCAGCTGCCTTTAAACTCTTCGATTTGAGCTTGTGAAAGTTTGGAACGTGCAAAATCAGTTTTGCTGAACTCCGGTTTTATTTCGAAAGATATAGGGACATCAGAATCGTTTCTAATAAAGAATTGTTTTTCCAGGCTTAAAGAAACAAAACATGAGCCAAAACTCAGTTTTTGCTCACTTAATGAAACGTTGATTTCATTGGACTTGACCCAAATACTTGTCTTATGCAGATTCTTCTCCGAGAAATCACCATATATTTTGTTACCATCACAATACCAGATCATGAGATCAAAATTAAACACACTTTTCTTCTTAGGTTCGCAGCTCAGTGTTAATTGAGCACTCTTACCTGAAAGTATTGACAACTTTTCCGGTTTAACAGATATGAGACATCCAGGTGAGGAAAATAAC
Organism: Labyrinthula sp. Ha; assembly: GCA_015227615.1. Classification (NCBI taxonomy): domain Eukaryota; class Bigyra; order Labyrinthulida; family Labyrinthulaceae; genus Labyrinthula; species Labyrinthula sp. Ha. The sequence continues at coordinate 850,903 of JAALGZ010000006.1, forward strand.
TCACAAAAAATTAGTAAACTTGAATGACCGGTGTTTCTAATTAATACTGTTTTCTGAGTAGTGCAATTTACTGGCACCTGATTGAACTCCACTTCCTTAGGTACTCTCAACTCAGACAAAACTCCTCGAGCTTGCACATCAATTGAAAAGACCTCAGATTCAGAATGGAAGATTAATTTTTCATCGCAGTCTTGATGGTTTCTTGCGTAGAAAGATATTCGAAAGCACGCCTCGATACCAGGAGCAAGTCTATATCCATCATTGGATATTTCTGTCAAGGACATGTGTGCATCAACAAAGTGAACAGAAAACACATCAGATTCAAACGGCTTTGCAACAATCCTCCTTGGATAAGCATCGAGATTCTTTACCTTAATTAGTTTGGTTTCCTCTTTGAACACCTCGTAGTTTCTAAACACTACTTTCTGCGGGGTAACCGAAAACATAAAGTTATTATTACCCAGTTTGACTTGTCTTGAAATCTTTGTATGAAAAGTATGATCATGCAAAGGGTATCTCCTATGAATCTGAGGCTTTGCGAGTTGTTTCTTTTTTTCTTTCATCTTCAACCTTCTAAACGGTTATTACAATCTTATTGCTGTGTAGCTGCTTCCAAGCAGCTTCTCATATTCAGATCTATGAAAAAAAAATATATCATGAACCAAATTTAGCAATTCATGTGCTTAGTAAGACTAGAACATTGGTTTACAGAAGAATTGTGGACGTTCCTCGTTGGAAGCGTTGGGATTGTTGATGTTTGTGCGAGTTCTTTGGTTTCCTGTATAAATTGTGATATTTAATAATTTTATATGGTATTTTAGTAATATGTTAGTATAGTGCTCAATTTTCCTTATGGGAATTTGGATCTATCTTAGAAACAGTTCTGGGCAATTAAGGAGTGAATCTAATTAACGGATAAACCAACAAATATTTTTGGGAAACGGAAAATTTGGAAAAAAAGAAGCCGTTATGAGTACCGGCAACACTCAGGCAGTCTAAAGACAGTCACCAGTCAATGAAGAGCAAGATTCCAGAACAATCTCTATTGTTTCTTTGAATGTTGACCGTCTCACCTCCTACAAGCTCAGGTCTATCGAGGAATATGCCCTAACTGCCGATACAAACGTTCTTGCAATACAGGAAGATGGTAGCAACGGAGCGGAATACCTCGAAAGAGAGAGCTTCTCTAGACTAAACTGGTTTACAAAAGATATCTCAAAGAATAAAGACACAGAAATAAAGAAAATCAATATTTTAGCAACATACTTCAATAGGAACGTGGACAAAGAAGAAGAAAAAGTGTTTGATGAGGATAGCATTTTAGGTGTTAAAACTAAACTTAACTCTAGAAGCTATTATATCATCAATATCTACGCACCACACGCAGGAAAAACAGCGAAAGAATACAATCAGTTTCTAACAAGACTCCAGAAAGCAATCTCACTGAAAAGGAAAAAAACCCTCATGATAATCTTAGGTGACTGGAACGCACAAATACTACACAACGAAGTGACCAGCAACGGAAAATATGGATACACGACAAGAACGAACAAGAACGGCAAAATAATTCGGGACTTTTTGAACAAGTACAACCTGACCATCATCAACTTATACTGCGCTACTGGTGCAAAGAATACAAATAGTAACGTAACATACTATTCAAAGCATAAGAATAATCAGAAACGCTCAGAAACAGATTTCATCATAGCGTGTAAAGGCAGCACCCCACTATTCCGAAAAATTCGGATAAAAAGAAAACTAGGAGAGAAAATTCACAATAGAACAAAGTTTGATCATTAACCAGTTGAAGCACTAGTCTCACAAAAGTTCAGGAAATACTCCAACCAATACTTAAGGATGCATCGAAACTACAAAGAGTTATTAAAAATAGAAGCAAACCGATGGAAGCTAAACGAAGAAATACGACAAGGTTTCGAAGAAGAAATAGCCAAACTCCCACCATCCAACAACTCTGGAAAACAACCAAGACTAAACCTCCAAATGTTCAAGTCAACAATAAAGCAAGCCATTGAAAACTGCATCCCCCTGGTGGCACACGAACGACTCTACAGAACATCTTGAGATAGAACAGAGACTTTATTTGAAATAAGAAGAAGACTTTGGAAAATCCTAACTGAAAATGAGTCTAAAATACTAAAGAAAATGATAAGAAAAAGTACCCTGAACGACTACAAAACCTGGTTGGACCTTCAGGTAAGAAGAATAAATACAGCCATGGCAAAGAACGATGTCCACGAAGCTTTCAAACAAGCGGAAAGGATAGTAGGGAAAAAGCGGAAACCTCAACGCACCATTACCATGGAAGATGGAAAGTACCTAAACGATAAAAAACGAGTAAAAGTATTCCAAGAATATCTTGAACTCGCACAAAGAAGCAGAAGAGAAAACATCATGGACACTGAACTGGATATTTCCGAAGCCAAAGCTGAAGATACCAATATATCTCCTCCGACTTTAGAAGAACTTGAAGAAACAACAAAAACGCTAAAGAACTATAAAGTACCCGGACCAGATGGAATCACAAACGAAATCCTAAAGAATAACAAAATAGTATTGAAATACTTGCAGCAAATTGCAGAAGAACTATTTTTAGATGCAAGTGGCCTGAACAAAGATGAGCTTATATCTCTCTCTCTACTGGGAACATCATCTTCCTATACAAAAAAGGAAACCATCAACTTCCTTCCAACTATAGGCCAATATCCTTGCTTAACACTTCTTACAAACTAATCACTAAAATAATAAACAATAGACTAAAGAATACCCTGGAAAGAACAGTAGGAAACTACCAGTCTGGATTTAGAGAGAATACGGGAACTAGACAAAAAATTCAACTCCTCTTGAACCGCTGTAAACTCAGCCAAATGGAGAACTCGAAGATACTATGTCTCTTTATAGATTTCAAAAAAGCTTTTGACTCTTGCAAACATCCTTTCCTCGAGCTTAGTTTAAAAGAGAGAAAAGTTCCTACTAACTTTGTCAATATAATTCTTTACCTATATAAATATGCTGCAGCCCAAGTAAAGATAGGAAAACATATAAGTGAAAGAGTAGAAATAAACAAAGACGTGCTACAAGGTGACTCACTAAGTCAAACGCTATTTGTACTTGCTCTGGACTCTCTGCTTTGAAGGATAATACAGAAAATAAACTTGAACTTTCCAGAAGCAGAATTTTCCTTTCAAAACATCCTTGGATTTGCTGACGACCTTTGTATCTTGAGTAGAGATAGAAACATCTTGAAACACTTCTTTCAATATACAGAAGAACTCCCACAATTGTCTGGCCTAAAGTTAAATACACAGAAAACTCAACTCATGGGAATAGTCAGGAGAAGGGAGCTCAAAGATAAGCTTTCGCACACTACAATTCAGCAACTGGTAAATAAATACATCTGTACCTCTTCTTCCAGAAGCTTCTCGTCGAAAGATGCCCTTGTAGGACAAAAAACTCAGTGTTTTGGACCGGCAACCGCGTTAGTTCGAAGTAAAAAGGGCACTACAGTAGTTGCTGCAGCTGAACTAAACTTCTTCTACAACAACACCTCAATAGAAGAAGAGCTGGAAACCAACCTTGGAACGATCAAAGCAGTAAAAACCTTTGGACACTTTGGAGTGGATATAACAGCAACAGCTGAAACCCTCGTTAACCCATTCGCTAGAATACGAGCTGCACAGGAAACTCTCCGCAAACTACAACCAATACTCAGGAACAATATGCTGACTGTCAGAAGGAAGAAGAACATAGTGAAAGCACTTGTGGTCTCAAAAATCTAATGTGGCAGCGAATTCTGGAACCTGGAAAGCAAAAATACATTCAAAGCCCTGAACAAACTTTCTAGAGATATAAGACGTACCCTCCTCTAACCTAATCCAACACAACCACTCAAGCACACGAAGAAGGCCAACATCCTCAAAGCTGGTGATATAAACATCCTAAAAATATTAAAGGAAAAACAAAAAAGCTGGCTGGAAACATGCACAACGACAGAAATGGATATGGAACTGGCAGAATCCTCAAGGAAACTTGAAGCATATCTTTTTCCACAAACTGCTACTCCAACTGAAGACTTGAACATACCACTGGAACATATAAGAGAAGAACTAGAACACCATGAACCACGCCCCCCCCCTTCACCCGCCACCACCCGGGGAGAACAGCCCAACCCCACCACAAACAACACCTTAGTTCATCACTTGATACAACTCCCACGTGCATTTCAAATAACTTCTGGCCTCAGTGGCTTCTTGGATGGATAACTGGAGAAAGCCCATCTGGATCTCTTCATAAACCACGATTATCTTGTAAAACAGAACGATGAGCGACAACAGAAGTAAAAAACTGGTGCAGGACATCTCGATATGATCAATAAAGGAACTTGAAACAATTTATTTGATATCAGGAACACTGGATATGAGGCACGACGATATCTCAATCTCTTTCATGATTTCTTGCGTGGTTTGTTAATTTCGATTTGGATCTTACGCAAATCTTGGAGAGTCACCACTCTGGGAGTTCAAATGCGATAAATGAGTACAACGGGAAAACTTTCGCGATCATACCAACGATGTCCCCAAATCCCAAATACCCAGTTTAGTCTAGTGACAGTAGGAGTACGAGACGAGTAGCTTCCCTAGTGAGCAGCGGACCGGCATCGGACCCTAAGATAAATGCATAGGTGGGTTTGCAGATGTAGTACCTTGCTCCCACATTAACTATTAACTATTATTAAACTAACAAGCACAGAAAAACGATTGTTTTATTTGGGAGTTCGAATACTTAGCTAAAATCACTTAAACTTGTCGACAACTTATCAACTTATCTTATTAAAACCTGATGTTTGTTTACTCAGTGGCTACTGACTAGCTTGAGCACTCGGATTATTCCTTAATACATCAACTTGCGCCCCTTCTTCGTCACTAGCTAAATCAAGTTCTTCTGCTTGCCGGTATGTCCTACGTTGACTGACAAATATTCTAATTTAGCTTAGTTCCTTTCTGCTCTGGTGTATACGTGGCTAAATGTTTGATTCTCTCCTAGACTTCTAAATGAACTGAAAGAATTCTTGCGTCATAGAAAACTGACTGGAGAACATTTGCTTGTAGCACAAGGCAGGGACTTTATCTCAATTATTCTTTCTGTAATAAATAAATATTGAAAAAATATAGATATGGTTTTGAATGTAATAAAGACATGTGAGTTTCGTTGACAACGTAACGAAACTATTTTGCTCTGACGAATCACATAGCCAATAGGTATGGAAATATGAAAAATGTGCCTACGTAAAGACACCAGACTTTTTTAATATTACAATAACATTTGCCTTTATATTCTGTAGTTAAAATAATAATTTAAGGTTCGAAGTTTGCAACCTGCTGCTCCAGCTTTTATGTCATGGAATATACAAAACTAATATAACCGTTCATGAGACTAGTAGACCTGTTAGAAATACCTTTCCCCAACTGAATCAAACTAGAGCAAATGAAAAGAACCATCTGCCTGAAACAAACTCCATTTATGTTCTGAAAGTGTTTCAACTTTGCCTCCACGTGCTCGTAATCCTCACAAGGAAAAATGAATCCAAATGGGTATGTATTGTATTATATTTTGTTTTTGTATTGTGGAAAATTAATTTATAGCCAGCTTCTTGCTGCATTGCGATGATAGTTTCATTATCTGAGCCAAGGAACACATAGCCAATCATCGTATTGGTTTTGTGCCTCTGCAAAGCATGAAACAGCAAAGGCAGCTTGAGCAACGTTATCCTGGTGGAACAATAAACATAAAAACCTAGAAAAAATAGCAAAACTTGCAGGAAATACAGAAAAACAACTGTACTAAACTATAATAGTTTCTTTCGTTTCATCTTGTTACATATGCTACTATTAGGAGTCTTGTCGGGGAAAAGGAAGGATCAACTATCCAAAAGTATATAGACAACAATAACCTGAGTTCCAATTTATAAACTCACCATATATAGTCTCATTATATATTATATTTCAGTAAATATTAATCTCAGAGGAATTGGTTCATTTCTTGTCATTAATTTTTCTATAGTCGTACAAAGTGCAACTTTTATGCTAATGCCTCTTTATATTTCCATGGTCGGTATATATGGGAGTAGACGAAATATTACATGATCATCAACACCTTAGCTAAAGAACAATCATATAACAACAATATTACTTAATATATCTTTTGTCCACCCTGCGTGAACTAGACTGCAATAGCTCTGTTATAACTTTGAAATAGAAAATGAGGCGTTAGTGACTCAATTAAGATTCAAACATTTAAGATAAAAGAGTTCAACCTCATATATCTACGAGAAGACATACCACTTTTTAACTCAAGAGCAACATACTCAAATGACCTTGAAAAGAATAAACGTTTTTCTGGTGCAGGAACTTTTTTAATCATAGAAAATTTACGTTCCCAGGGTTTCAAAGTACGTAGAGGTTCAAAAAAATTTTGCATACCAACTAGATCAAATCTACGACGCATCTTAATCAAAAGTTCTTTTATTTTAATATTTTTTACTATAGTAAGCACAAATTCACGTAACAAGAATGAAATACAGCTAAAATCGTGACTTGATAGAGGTGACAAATTTTGAAATAATAAAACTTCTAAAGAGTTTAAGCCGGACATAAACTTACAAAAAGAGTACATTAATCCAGGCTCAACATTTTTTAGTGTATCACGCGAAACCTCCAACCTCTTCAGAGTCTTCAAATCATCAAAATTCGAAAACGAGTATATATCAATTAAATCTTCAGTAAAGTCTAACTTTAGGGTTGATAGAAATCTTAACTTGGAGTAGAATACATATTTTCTGAACAAAGGAAAATATTGTTTCTTAAGTTCCTGATGTTTTGAAAGTGAAAATAACTTTCCACAGATTTTCAAACTACTCGCAGCATACTTCGGTATTGTACCAAGAAGTATAAAAGCTTTAAGCGAAACATTATTTACTACAAAATTGGAATCCAAAACGTTCACTAATTCTAGGAAATCAGTTGCACTAGAAAGATCAAATTGAAAAAAAGGTAAAGAAACTCGTCTCACATTAAGCTTCTCTAGCAGTCTCTTCAGTAGCTTGACTATAGGCCATATTTTAACTGCAGAGTTAAATTTAACAGAGGTAATAGAAGTAAATTCTTCTAATTTTGTACAAATTTCGTCAATGTCTTCTTGTTTGACGGATTCAGTCCAATCAAACTGAACAACGGAAATTGTTGAGGAGGAAAAACGTAGAACTTGCTTCCCAACAGAAACTGCTTCATTCGTTACTTTGACTTTTAGTACTATTCCCTCAACTTTCCACAAAATTTGATTTGCATGGAATTGATTATTGTGTACAGGGTTCAAATTATCCAAATTGTTACTGTTCTTCAACATTTCTTGAGCTGGAATATCTGTTAATTCTGTTGCGTTTTGCAATGTTTTTGGGTAGTATCCCGGAATCTGTTGCCATACATAAACAAGGCATTTGATAAGGTTTTCCATAATTATTTGATAATCTTTTGATTCTGATTATTAATAAGAAGACTTGAATGCTCATTCTTATGAACCAGTCCTGAACTTATTATGATGATGAATTGATCGTCAATAGTTAATCAACATGGTTCTTCGGACACTTTTGATTAACAACCACAAAAAAAAGCCGGTAAATTTTATTGATAAATTAATTTTATACTAGAGCCAACCCCTAACTATATGGCGTTGTATTGAAATTTTAAGCCATAAAAAATTGACGATACATATAGGTAGAGTTGCCATGATAAACCCCAAGTTTTCTAAGTGAAGATATCTGATTGTGTAAGAAGTATCTGTCACAAGTAATCAAACCCTTTTTAGGAAACTTAATTTAAGTTGTTCTGTGAAAAAGAAGCCTTTGGTAGTGATGCTTCACAATTAGTCTTCTGAAACTTATATATATATTCATGATTCCGAATTTTGTAACCATTTACGTCCAGAATTGCTGTCAAGTAGAATATTTCTAATAAAAATCTTAAGTTAATGAGAGTTTCAACTTCAAACTACTTTTAAGTAAAGTGGAAAACTGCGAAAATATTAAGTAACACTTCAGGTAGTACCCGATATTATTGTTGATGCCACGTCTAAAATGTAGTCAAGAAGAATTAAATACAAAAGCTTGATTCTTATAATATTTTGAATTTGAAGCTCAATTTGACCTGTACCATAACTCAGCTTTGGCTATACCAGCATACCATGAAGAGCTATATATTCAGTAATTATTTTGCATGTGCCGTTCAGTTTAGCATGCCTTCTTAACTCAATCCACCCTTAGTAATTAATTCAGGAGATAACCTAGATATAAATTCATTGCTGCAGAGATGAAAAAAAGTTGTAAATATGTTATCCCATATAAGAGTGGAAAGTTTGTTTCTCTTTCCCCAGGTGACTGATGCATTTGCTTCAAATCAAGATAACGTAGAACTTTTGGTGCTACAATTCTCTAATTACATGTACTAATCTGAGCAATAATTGCAGATCTCGAAATTAAGAATGGAATAATTGGAATAAATTTTGTCTTTTTTCTTAACGACTGTGTTTTCATGGTTTAGGTAACAAATTTTGCTCCGTATTATCCTAGTTGTCTTTGCGTTTTTCATATGTCGTATGATGATGTTAAGTACTGCAGCAAAAAAAACTATGGATAAGTTGCAAAAATAATTAACTACTAGTAAAATGATATATTCCCCAAAGGAATAACCCAGCTTCCTTCCTCATTACTAATCCTAAAGCCCGAATGGCAACTTTATATTAAGTATAGTAAGGATTTCAAAATTAGTACCTTTGTTCCTCGTACTTCTGAACCCTGCGGGGAACAAATATTATTGGTAATTATTTGTTTAAACCCGGTTTTACCAGTGAATTTGTATTTGAAAAAACATCAAAATTTATTTTAAAGGGATATAAGATTTGCTCAAAATACTCTGTTCGAAAAAGAAGATATTTTATTTCAGAGAATTTCTAAGAGTAACTAAGGCTCGAAGTAATGATAATCCACAAATACGTTGGACTGATTTCTATCCAGACCATTAACTTGGCGTGTGTTTTGAATATTATATATATGCCAAAAACTGCAAAAAATAGCAGCCATGTAATAAGTCTATGCGAGAGATAATAGCAATATAATTTTCATTTGCTTTCTTCTAAAACAAATATACATATTTGAAAGACACATTAAGCAGAATAATTTACCAATATTAGTCGGTGGAGTTAATTAGCGCAAAATATAACCAAAGAGCAATATTTGTTAGTTGTTTCCATTTCTCCCCAAAGTTTAGGATATTCCGCAAGGTTTGTTATATTTGGCGATATATGCAGTTATCTCTCAAAGCACTATAGGAATACTTACCTATTTTATGTTAATAAGAATTGACAGGATCAAAAGATAACCGCTGCTTAAATACACTAAAACTTATTTCCTGGTTGAAACTCTCTAACTAGTTAACTATTATCGCTTACGGCATTTACTCTTTTCTGGTTTCACTAGTCAAGGCAAGAGCTAATATCTCCCACTCAGCCCCTAAGTCTAACTTCGTGTATATCCTTAGTCTAACCCTCGATATATGATAATTCGAAAGTTCAGTGATTAGTATATTTTCCGAATATAGTTTCAATATGCTATAATTATGATTTTTTTTCTTCGTTCGAAACAATGTTTTTTTATTAGTTCAAAATTTAATAATTATTCCTCTACATTGATATTAGTTATTTTGAGGCGAGTAGCAGTGACTATTTGAGCTTGAATTCTCTCTTTATTTCAAATTTAAGTAAATATATAATAATTTTAATGTAACAGACGTAGAGCGAAACGACTATATACCGCCATTATCGATTCATATCTTCTATTGTGGAAATAAAAGCGTGCTCGATCTGACAGAACATATTAAATAAATTTTCATGAATATATATATGTATATGTATGTTTCTTAATGGACACTAGCCTTAAGAGACCCAAAACGATATAATAGCTGCAGTTTTAATAAACCACAATATAAAGTCGTTTTATGTTTCCATTTACCAAAAATACAAATAGGCCAAAGAAGATGTAAGATATATAAGCCGGACTCTAGGACAGTAGAACTTATTCATCTGAAGAGTTAGTTTATTTCAAAAGAATCTTGCCAGAACCAAAAATATTGCACCAATTTCTAGATTTAGAAAACATAATACCTATTTATAACAAATTTCTCTGGTACATTTATAGGTATCTCTTATATCATGTTTGCATTCTCTTCCCCTGCGGAAGTGTAGTTATTAAATGAAAAAGTATTAATCTATAATGGCCCACGATTGCAACTATTATTCTCAAGCTCAGGCCATGTTGTTAAGTTTCTCAATAAAAAATAGTAAAGTGGGTTATGCATTCAGAAATCGGATTCTAAGACACAAAATGATACATGAATTTTTATTTACTTGCCCCGTAAATTCTTAGCTAACATATTTGATTCTACAAAATCGTAATGACAAAGTAGCTTGCATATTTAAAATGAATTATCTTAAATAAATGCTGTAGAATATCACTCTTTCCCGGCAAAAAAATAAAAAATAATTTTCATAAATAACACTTAATATTTAATTATTTTGCTAATGGAAACACAAAGAAATAAACCTACTTATATTAAATTTGCTCCTATAATCTTTTCTTTATTATAAATTTCATTTAATTAGTTTGACTTCGACCTCACTAAGACTTGGATTTTGAAGCTATTGAAACTGGAAAATTTTATATAATTTTAACGGTGTGAATATAAATATACTTGGGTTATGGACTGGGTTTTCCTTATCTCATAAACCTAACATATTCCGTTGACAGGAAAATAATTCATAGTGATAAAAATCTTTCCATTTCTTTATAAAAAAATAACGAGGCTCGTAAATTGGATGAACAAAATTCAATATGAAATATATTGAAAAATTATTGTTAATAGTTAAGAACCATTTTTGGGCGATAATTTTCACTTGAATCAGCAAAAAAAGAAAACTAACAATATTCTACTCTCTTCGAATGTTGAAAAAGTCCATGTGATCCACCAGAAATAATATAAAATAATATCTATAGACATTCTTTAATTGAAAATTTTCATAATAGATATTTTCATTAGTTTCAGAGTAACATAATTATATCAACAGCTTTGTAAATAATCAAACCAATAGGAGTAATTTCCCTCAAGACCTAGGGGTAATTGACACCATAACCACAAAATACGAAGCTAATAAATATAATCTATAGAAAATTACATTATGTAGGGGCATTCTTAAAAATTTTAGAGAAAACAACAGATATCATTCCGTTGCATGCTACAGACAACCATAGAAATTAACATGAAACCAAAGATAGTTTGTTATTCAATATATTTTAGAAAAGTTACAATAAGTTAATATTTCTGAAATAAAAGGACTAATATTTTATATGAAAAAATATATACAATTTTGCAGTGCAATTTGATTATGAAAAGTACATCCGTGGGATCCAAGTTAAGAGATTACTTGAAGTGGTCGTAACCGATTTAAACTCAATATGACATTTCTGGGATTTTCATAATGATGAAAGTGGAGGTCACAGCTTCGGAAAACCTGATATTATTTATCGAGTCTTCTCTTAAAAAACTCAAACTATCTCCTGATGACAAGGACGCGCTTTCTAAAATATCTCTTGGAAAGTTACTCTCCCAATCTGATATTATTCTTGTTACGAAATTAGCAGCTCTCTCCCCACCAGATGCAAAACCTTTGCTCAAAGATCTCTTCACAGAAACAAAGCTCTTGCAAGAACAAACTAAATATACCTCAACTCCTCCAATGACATCTTTTGACTACAATTTATCACTTAAGTCCTCTAATGTTGTATTCAGTGCTGGAAGCCAAACTTCAAGCGAGGTGAAATCTGGATTAGCTGAAGCCGCAACTGCATGGAACATGCTACTTTTACTCTTCACAACATTTTTTGGTTCTTACACAGCTTGTATAAAATTTTGGCACTATGAAAAATCAAAATCATTGATAATTGCGTTGTTTTGTAGCATTATTATGTTGATTACTGAAGTAACCTTATTCATAATCCGTGAAGTAAGACGTGAAGAAAATCTCAGAAGAAAAAAGAAAAAGAACTAAACTTTACAAAGTGTTTCAAAGTTGCATTCAGAGCTAAAGCTTTGCATCAAACTATCAAGAGAGGTTTCGTCGCCTACAAAAACAAGATCCTCGTTCAAATATATTTGGTACCCGCAGGAATACTTTTCAAAAACAAGATTTGCTCCATATGGTACAAGAGAACTTAATTTCCAAGTCCGGTTTTTCCAGTCAAATTTTTCTTCATTAAATTTTGGAATATCTTCAAAAAAGCGAAGTTTTGAATCTTCTAGATTATTCAGAAGAGTTACAATTGGAATAATGGTTTCAGCATGAGCAAATCGAAGTGTCAAAAGGTTTTGATTAAGATTCTTTGATATTTCGTTTTGTAATCTGCAGCTCATATTTGTGTTTAATTCGTCTCCTCCACCTTTTAGAAACCATGATTGTGCATCATATAAATACTCTAGAATCTCAAGTAAATCCGGACTTTTGGAAAAAACTTGACAATGATTTAAATCTCCATTGTCAAGAGTATGAATATATTGACAGTATTCATAAAGAGCTTTTACTTCATCTACGCTCTTTGTATCTTTCTTAAACTTACGAAACAGACTTAATATTTTATCTTGAAAGAATTGTTCAACCTCTCTTACTTTTCGTTTTAAATAGCTATCTTTTGATTTTACATTTTTTCTATATTTTGAACAGGTTGAGTGATATCTTAAAAGTGGATCTGTTTTTAAACCTGTAGATTCTTTCTCTTCTAACCCGTTCAAATCCGTTTTGAAAAAACCTTTCTTGAAAAATTCTGCACTTTCAACAACTCTTTTTCTAGAACTTGATTGTAGATGAATATCTTTGAGCGAGTCATATTTTTTTTTGAACCTTTCACCAAGAGCAAAAAGTTCATCTCTCCCTCTCTGCATTAGTTCACCATCATTTTCTTCCTAAGAAAGTTACCGCAAGTTAATTGTTACCAAAAGTTCATGAGCTAGGTTATTTGAATTCATACGTTTTCGCGACCCTTTTGTTGGAAATCTTGTACCATGACGAATAATAGCATATACTGACTCGAGCTAAGTTCAATGAAAAGATAAATTTATTTACATGACAGTTTTCAAAGCCTTTGAGGTCTGAGCATTGCGAGTATGAGTTGTAAGAGTGTGAAATAGTTGTTCTATAATTGTATGATGTCTTTGAGCTCATTCTGGAATGCATGGAAGATTGAATCATACCAGGCAAAAGGAACAAGTACCTTGATAAGATCTTCATGTCTCTTTGTCGACTTCGAGAGCTCGTAGTGAGATTTTCCACTATCGGCAGTAATGTCCCATTTAAAATGAAAATTTTCGAACCATTGCATTGTGCTCCTGGATGGTACGCCCTACCATAAGACAATTTATTCGAAGAAAGTGGGCAGCTTGAACAAGCAGTTTCAAAACGTGTATGCCTTTATTTTTTTCATTTTTGCCCATAATAGAGATATCAGTATCTTAGAATCAATAAGAACAGTCAGTGTACCTTCTGTACCCACTCCCTAGTTACATGTCTCAAGATATAAAAAGGGAATATCACACAGAATTCACAACAAAAAACAAGAAACATGACAGCAATTTCATTACATATATATAAGAATGATTTTAGTGTTTACCACATAATCCTGATATTACCCGTTTTTCTCTAAGTTCGCATAGTGTAATAACTTTCAAGAAGATATTTAGTAATTGTATATTTGCAGAAGCTCTATTTTGGAAAAGACAATATTTAATATTTTAACCTTGCTCCAAGAATTAAAGTGTTATACTTTTAACCAGAAACTTGTGCTATATAATAAGGGAAATAATACTATTTTCTCACAAGGAGTTTATTTTCACAACATTTGGAGATTGTCATACTGCGTTACTGAGTACTTAATAAAGAGTGATGAAGAATCAGTGGGATGTTCATATGGCCCATCCAGGTACAGAAGCAGATAAGCTAAGGGAGTGTAATCTACTTTGCAGACATCAAAGTCCTCGTTAGAAACATTGAAACTGGGATTGGTTATTTCAAACACATAGAAGTCTAATACATATGCATTCCATTTTCTCATTTTAATTTAGAGTAGTCAATATTATGTTACTCAGCTTGAAGTTCTGTTCACTTAGAGATATTTATGATTGAAAAATAAACAAGAAATATACCGTCATTCATAATGTCTAATTTTTCGGGTATTTGGAATGGAGAAGAGCAATAGAGCGGACATGGTGCTTGAGCACGTTATTTCAATGAGAACAACTATTTGATCAGAACTTTGGATAAAGCATTAAAATGGATCCAAGTTCATGAAGCAGCTAATTAAACAGAATATCTTCAGTGTTCAATTTCTTTTTCTTAAGATTCTTATTTTTCTGTTGGTTAGAAATGTGGTTTTCAGTAGGAAAATAAAGGCCTTGCATTTTATTATGTAACCTAACAAAACACGTGAATTTGCAAAGATATCACCGGCTTTACCTACTTCAAGTAATTTTAAGAGTCATTGCACACATATTCTCTCTTATATTCTATATTATTACGGTGGAGAGAAATTATTTTTTGTTTTCAAGACATCTTATTAACCTAGTACCAAAACACTCGCTCATTAATTTAACAATTCTTACGAATTAAAAACATCGCTGCTTCGGAGATTTTTCATAGTGTATCCAGATTTCAATTTTGCAGGTTCCCCAACATGAAATACAGGGCTATATCAAAGAACAGCTGAAATTTAGACTTTTTGCAAATGGATACCAAACCCCTGCCTTTTTTTTATTTTATCATTATTGCAGTTAGACTTTAGATTTTCTGCACTTAAGTAATCGCTAACCAACTAGCTTTAGTATATCAATGTAGCTCAGAAAGATTACAGATCGAGAACATAGAGAATAATCTGGATCATCTTTGAACTTTAAAAGACACTAATTCTTTTGTCTCATTTCTTTTAATTAGAATAGGAGGTCATAATCAGGAGTGACACTATCTTAGAATGAAACCAGGAACGTGGATTATCTATTTAAATATAAAGAAATGATCTGTAGAAAAGTGTACAAGAAATATATATTGATGATAAAGCGAGATAATACATTGTTTGAAATAAAAAACTAATACAGAACTGAATTCATAGGTTTGAGTTTCAACCTAAGAAATAGGGTTATCTTTTCTTTTGACTTGTTCTAAAATATATTTGTATTTATATGTCACCTGAAAGGATACTTCTTAGGTCTTGCTTCTGACATACGCAGCCTTAAGCAAACTTATCAAATGCCTTTATTCAAACTATGATCAAGTGACTTCTTGTCACACAGGTGGTTAAACTGAGACCTTTTCAATCAAGGATAACAAAATTGCTTGTACGAGGTGGTAGAGAGATAAAAACAGTCACTCGAGAAGGTAATAATATGACAGAGATTTGAATAACTAAAACCAATCAAAACTTCAAAGTTTATTTTTTCATTTCAAAGCTACTGGAAATTGGTCCTAGATAAGGTTAGAGTCAAAATTTTTATGTCTGACCTATTAGAAGCTTAGTTTTGGCTTTTTTATAGTTGAGTTTGGAGTAAGGTTAAATTAAGCCAAATAACTATTGCTGAGATTAATAAGGAAGTTCTTGGAGTTTCCTCGAACAAAACTCGCAGGTACCATAAATCATCAATACCTCTCGGTGACTACCATTTCTAAGGATTTTTTGTCACTTAGTATCATCCATTCAGGAATATTTGACATTAAAGGGTATCCTTTTTCAAAGTTTCTGAGATCTTGGAAATAGGATACATTGTTAGGGAGACTATACAGAATACTCCGATTCTCATACAAAGCTGTTTCTAGACTTAAAGTCACCTGTTCTTTCGACTAGTAAGGTCTGTTCAGGCTTTAGACGAGTATTTTTCGAGTTATTACATGGATTGACGTTTAGAGAAACAGTATTTTAGCCTAATATCGACTTAAAAAAACATTAAAAATACCCTAAAACACAGAATTAAAGGTTACAGATCGTGTTTTTTAGTTGTTTGGGGCTACCTAGTATAAAAATTTAGGGGATTATAGCAAAACTGAGAGATTTCGTATTTTCAGATGTGCAGATTTTCAACATTTGACTTTTCTGAGTGAAGTTTAGCTCAGTTACGGTTAACTAGAGAAGAAACATCCTAATAAATTGCTTCAGGAGTTAGGTATGGTAAGTCTTTAGGGTCTGAGAAGAATCAGATCATCTATGGAATTGTTCTTCACGATGTTACGTTTGAATGTATGTTTTTTAGAGATCTGCAAACTTAGTGAAAAGGACCCTTATAATCAGCCTCTTTAAGGTTTAAAGTACCCATCCTTATCAAATAACTTGACAAAATATACGGATGGAAAGGTCTTTTTAATATGAAACATATTGTGGGTGACAATATTATATTTGAGGAAAATTTCGTGACAAAAACTAGCAAATACTATATGCTTTATTTTCAGTAATCGTGGTTTTTTTATACTTTATATTGTTTTAATCGTATAGATTCTAATTCGACTAAGTGCTAGGCTCAGTTTGCAATTTGTTTTGGGGTTTGTAGAGGAGTTGGAAAGGTATTGTTGATTATATGGCAATTTTACTGCATTTTTGAAAAAATCGAAGATAAGGTTTTCAACACCCCGTAATAAAAAGACAATAAAGTGCTACTGTTTACTACTAGGCTTAACTTGGGCATAATAAATAACATTGACAGTTTACAGAGGTGGTATAACCTTTTTATTCACTGTTTTCTGGTCGATATAAAATGAATGAACAATATTTTTGATGGTAGTCTGTTTCATACATGGATTTATTCTTTTTAAATCCTATATTATCTTACATGACGCAAAAGATATTTAAAAAAGATTCTTGAAGCTGTCTTTTACTTTTCATAATTCGAAAAATTCATTGAGAAATGAACTTTACAATTATTGAGAAATTCACGTAGAATACAGGATGACGTGAAAAGAACAGAATATGAAAGTATCTTCCAGTGCCCAAATACAACCAAAATAAAATTCAGCTATTATAAATAATTTCTAAGATAAGTGAAATTAGTTACAGTAGTGTCGCAAATATAAATTGAGTGATATACAAAAGAAACAAAAATATCATTTGAAAATAGCAGATGCTTAAAAAATATAAAAACACGTGGCTAAAGCATAGTATATTTAGTGAAAAAAACTATAAAATTCTGGAATTAAGATTTACAGTAGTTTATGTCTTTATTTGGCTTAAAAACGAAGTATTGCCGAAGAAAATTACTTTTACTGGGCCAAGTTTTAATTCACAATTTTTCGCCGGAACTTTTGGGTTTTAAGACACCAGCAAGACCCTGTTTAATTTCCTTAAAAGCAATATTATATCTTACAAGTTATTAGTAAATAAAAAATAGTTTTGAAATTATATATTTTACACTTGGAAAAACTAAAATTGAGCTGATATAGAACCATTTCTTGTTTATGAATACATGAATTTTCTCGAGAGTCACACGGTATTCTCTATACTTTTCGAGTTTTGTTTACTCAAAAGGTTATATATTAAGTAGATATAAAATCTAGAGAGAAAAGCCTTTCGAAAGATACATCTCATATGTGTTTCAATCCAATTTAACCATGCTTTCCCCTTCAATATTGGTTTCATTGAGACAGTTTCAAGACTCCAAAACAATGTTCGAGAGATACCAAGAAGAAAAGTTTCTGGGCTCGTACTGGCCTAAGATCGAGAAATCCTTAGCGTTGAGTTAACGTTCAATTTAACCTTAACAGGCCTGTTAACGTGAGTTATGTGTAACAAAAAAATGGTGTTTTCTTAAAGTCAACTTTAACGTTAAAAGGTAAGCGATACCTAGTAGCAGTGTCTTATGCCCTGTGTTTTGAAGAATATCGTACTGTGGCAAAATGAAATATATATTTTTTGGTCGCTTGGCCCAAGAGCATATGTACCAATTCGTTAGTGATAATCAATGTATTATCAATAATCAATGACAATGATTAGGAAATTATCAGAATCAATCAACAAGAAAAATAATTGCTAATTTCTTCTCGATAAATTATGAATAATTTTTATCTGAGTACTAATTCTTGCTGATTCCGAGGCAGAATTAAATTGAAATCATATTATATCTAGAAGTAAAACAAATTTCCAATGTCCTCTTATCGTACCTTTGGACATGATCTTCGGCATCACAATAACAATTGCCCCAAAAAATGATTTAGCGCTTCACGCGAAGAATTGCGTTATCAACGTACAAGCACAAACGAAAAAAAATGGAATATACCTCATGAAGTAGAATTTAATACTTTCAACAATTTTTTAACAACTTTACTAAATATATTCTAGCTTCATATGAGGTCCCCTTGGAACGGTAGTTCATAATTGGAGTTAAATGGAATGTTGCAAACGGAAACCAAATGGAAAGCAGGTTACGTACTATACTTAAAAGTGTTTTAATCCTGCTAGATGTACTACTTTTTGTTAAACAAATTATTACATGATTAACCCGTTTCTAACAAGGTAAACAATAGAAAAGAAAAAAACACTTTTTTCCTTTTGTGAAAACTATCCGAACACTTATCGGGTATTAAGCTTCAACATAAAGTAGGTAACCTTTGCGCGTTATTTTTTTTGCAGGAGTTGTTGTGAAAGTCGCTCTTGTATTTCAGGAGCGTAGTGGAAAAGTATAAATAGCTTACCTGTTCATGAAGAAAAGTCGTGGGTGGTTTATTTCATCGGGGTTTAGTTTCGAAACGAAAGAAGAACAAGGCGGATATTAAGACCGGTGATAAGAGTACAAGGGTTGAAGACACGTAGTTTGCTTAGTGGCTTAGCATGGTTTTCAACGCAACAACAATTTTAGCCCATTTTCCCCTAGTGTATTTCAATCTTATTCGACATTTCTCTACATCTCGTTGTTAAGACAAATCGAAACCTACGGAACCTTTCCCATCAAGTTAATGCTATAACAATTCGTAGATTGAAAGCTGCAAAAAAACCCAATGTAACCTCAATTGTTATTCTTACAACCCCAGCTCGCATTGAAAGTTTCCTCTAAGATTTTCCCATTCAGAACATTTAACTCCATAGTTTGGAGCAAACGTTCCTTAGATCTTTTATTTGAAAAACATGTATTTGTGCCTTTAGAGCTGCTAGGACATGTAAGATCCTTATAAAAAAAAGAAAATTTTCCCACTTAAGAATTTAAATTAAACGACAACGTTGGTCTTCTTTGATAGCTATTGTCCCCGTCCTACAGTTAAAATATTAATTCAAACTTTGTTTAGTACAAACTCTTTATCTACAATCATTTCAAAAGTAAGTTTCCCAGGTTTATGCCAAAAACAATGTACATAATTCAAATGAGTTAATCTTTCTTGCAACAACTTATAGAAAACATCAGGAATGGATAATCAAAATGAAATTGGTTTATAAGAATCTATGGTTTCATTTTTGCATGCAATTTTAGTTGTGGTTGTTTTCTAGGTTTTTATTTTAAAACCCAATTATGGATTTAGTCGATCAAACAGAGGCGCTTTCAGTGACTATCGTCAAACTTTATCCCACTTTGACAGGAAAGGCAAACATAGAACTGTTTCTGCAAAGGAGGAATTCCAGCAATGGTTACAAGATTCTTAACCATTTATATTAATTCTCACAAAATACGGAGATTTTGAAGAAAAGCCACTGAGTTGTACCTTTTAAGGCATTCTAAGTGACAAAAATATTGTACTATAGATCCAGTTTTACCTGAAAGGGTCATGATTAAGTAAATTATTTAAAGAAATTCATTGATAGAAACAGTGTCTGCATAGTTTCTTACCAATTTTAAGTATCTCATGTGCTGTTCTACAGGGAGAAAAGAATATATCTGCTGCAAAATTGCCCAAAAACATGGTTTAATGTTTCTCCCAGAAGTTCTCGAAATTAAAACACACCAGTTCCCGATTCCCGAACTTAAATCGATGAAAATTTCAGATTTAGGAATTCTTATTCCCATAACCGTTTAAAGTCTAAAGCAAAGACAAAAGATGAACTATCTAATACCTTCATTATTAGGAGTTACTTTATCGCTTACAGTATTCATTCTTGGTATTGTGCAGACGGTCTATCAAGATTTTGTGATAGCAAGACTAGCGACTAATGAAGATGGCGGTCTGAGTGGAAATGTTGAGATTGAAGAGGAAATTGTTGTTGCTACCCTTGGAGTGTTTCAGACTACCTATGATCCATCAGAGTTAAACGACGCTCAGTTTTCTGCATCTGGATTACCCGAGGAGAAAAGAACGGGAGACACCATTGGATTTCCACTGTTGTTTCCAGCTCAATCCAACTTTGTAGCTGATATTCTCCCTCTATCAGTAGAAGGTCTATCTTCATTAGGTGACTTAGAGCTTGTGGCTACTGCTCTTCTTGGGCCATCTCTGGAAGCTGTTGAAGACTTAGAGTTTGATACATGCGATCAGTACTTGGAAGATGCGGACGAAGCACTTACTGCAGTGTTTGCTGGTGTAGAGGGAATTCTGCCACAGCTACCCTTATTACTATATGGAGATCTTTCAGAAGAGTTAAACCTGGTTGAAACCTTAACTGAGCTTAGCGGCAATATGGCGAACCCATTAACTGCACCGATCGGTGCCATTTACTTTGGATTTGTAGAGGCTGCTGCAGAAGCTGCAGCTACTATTAATTCAGACTGCCAACCTACTCTGAATGCTCTAATTGCTGTATTAGGCGATGCACCAGCAAAAGCAGCGTTAGGGTTTACTGGGTTTGATTATGCCTGCTTGAGCTCTGGTTTTGCCCTAATAGATACATTTTCCAGTTTCTCTCTGATAACCGCTGAGATGGTAGAGGTTTGTGGGGATGATGTTGCTCCACTTACTCTTGGAGATTGTTACTTTGGTCAATTCAGTGGAGCTTTAGTTGCAGTTGAAGGGGAAACATTGGCAGATGAACCAACTTTCATAGGTCAAAACATATGCGATTTGGGACTATCATGTACAAACAAAGTTGCTTATCTTTTTTTTGTCGGGAATGTACTCAATTCAACTCAAATTGACCCACTTGATACATATGGGCAGGGAATGATTCTTATGGGAGGACTATTTGCCAATCTGTTGCGTTTTACTGGTTTCTCATCTGAAGATTCTATTCTAATTGAACTCATCAGTAACTCAACCAGCGAAAGTTTGCCTGTAACACTAGCCGATGACTATATACCATGTGCCATACTTGCAACATTAGATGGTCGTAGCGATGAACCTTGTAACTACACTAATTTTCTTGAAACCTCCGCCGCATTAGCAGCTGAAACAGGTAGTTCAACAGCACAACTCATAGCCCAAATAAGCCAGTTGTATTCCGCATGTGCTGGTGTTGGATTCCCAACTGCAAGTTGTCCTCGTCTTTTCGGGGCACTCTTTGTTAACGGAGCTTTTCAAAGTCCTCTTGATACTACCGAATTATTAACAGAAGCAGCCATAGAAGGTATTGATAGTGTTTATGGAGTGATCTCTGAAGAATGCGAGGATGATGTTGAAGACGTAGAAATATTTGAAGAAGCGCATGGGGTTTTCATTGTTGGTATTTCGTGCTATGGGGTATCTCTTCTCGGTGGACTATTCGGCCTTCTAGCTCCTAGTGCAAAAGGCATTGTGTTTCTTCTATCAGGCTTGGTGGTGATTGTCGGAGGAATCTTGAACTTTTCAGCATTACTTGTTGCCAGAACTGCTCCTGTATACCAAGTTGTCGGCGATGGAGAACGTTCACTAAATAGTGTCTTTTATGAAAGTGGATCTATTCCTTTGATTGCTCTTGTCGCAATGATTCTGGCGCTTCTTGCCGGTATGCTTTATTTTACCGGGGGATACTTTGCTTACAAAGCCGAAGAGGAAAATTTAAAAGAGGAAACTAAAAAAGTGGATGTCGTTGGAGAGGAGGTAAAGGAAGCTGAAAAGGTGGAGGAACCTCCTGAGGAGAAAAAGGAAGAGAAAACGCCATCTGTCTAGGCTTAATTCTTAAGTATATTTTGTCATCGCTCTTAGTAAACGCGTCTTCCCTGAATTTCTTTCAGAGTCTCAACCTGTTTATCTACTAGAACTTCCTTACACGCGAACAAAAATATTTTTTTCGCCTATTAACTCTGAAATATTTTTATGAAAAATAACACCAAAAAAATACTTTAAACTATCAACCATTCATGTAACATTTAAAACTGAATCGTAATTTGAACTCCTTCTAAATAAGGAAGCTCTAGGAACAGATACATATATCCACTTGTTATTTAAATTTTGTACTCTGACGAAGAACCTAATCTACGATGTTGCATATACAAAAATAGGTATGAAACAGGAAATACATAGTCTTCTCAAAGTCGAATATATAATGACCAAACAGCCCTGTAGCTGAGTTAAGACCACCTTCTAAACGGGATTCTCAGGAAATTTGGCCTCATGTGCCTCACTTAAATAAATTCTCAGAGAAACTGATGCTGCTAAGGAGTAGGTTCATGGAGCAGTAATCTTTCTGGTCCTTTAGTGAATTAACTTTCTTATAATAATATTTCAAGTAATAATTAATTTCTGCCCTGGTAAAGAAAAAACGACGCAAAAGGAGAATTAGGGGAAAATAACGCGTGAGAACATTTAGTATAGATGACATATGGCTACCCGGATGATACATAGTAGACATTAAGGAAACTACATTTCAAATTAGTTGGTAAAGGAATAAGCCCATAGAATAACTTTGTAAAGTACTTCTGCTGGGTGATATATATACAGTTTGAAGAGGTGCGTAATAATACCCTTGGTAATATAAGAAGCTTTCTTCTATTTGGTTTTACTGACACGATAAGCTTTCCACTCAGAAATTGAGCTAAAGTCCAACAGATCTAACACGCATTGACTTTGCTGCATCTTGGCTATTAGATTCTGTTCCCTAGAGCCTTGAAATAGAGACTTATTTAGTGATACTTGTGACTTAATAACTTGCCATGAATATTATATGAGTTATATGATGAACAAACCTGGCTTGTGTACCAAAGAGGGTGAAGTAATTATTGTTGTGGAAAGAACTGGGTATTTTGAGAACCTTTACCATATTGTAACAATAGTATATTATAATTTGTATCATTATGCCTATAGCAGAAGTACTGAAGTAGGAAGGATTTTTTCAGGTAGGAGTTTATTGTGACCCGTTGTTATAAAAAGAAAGTATTTAAAGTCACTGAGAGACAAATTAATGACATTATGATGTGATTATATTGTTATTATTATTGGCTACCTACTTACACTTCTTGTCCATAATGTTACAAACCGTGTCGTCCAATCTATGAAAACACAAAAGGATGATATATATATATATCGACAAATTATGTTTTCAAAGCTATGGAATTATTTAAGAGAAGTGTTGTCATGAAAGTAAGACGAAGGTAGAGATCTACTAATTCAGTATATCTGTGACCTGAACAGCAATTTAACATTGACCAAGGAAGCATAGTAAGTGAACACAGCAACATAGATAAAAACCACTGAATTTTGTATTTGCTTCGTAAGAATCCTTTTACATAACCCATGAGCTACAAAATATTATAAGCTATAGATATAACAAATGTGTGAGTGTTTTCCTTTATTATTTGTGGTAATTAATATACATAGTGTAGTAAATAGGCTTATGATATTAGATTGCTTATTTGTCTTAGGGTAAAAATATAGGTAGTTTTAGTTTGGCCAATCCGGCCATTAATTAAGGTTTAACAACCAACAAAAAGATAAATCATAGATTATTGTGCTTGTTTCGCCAAGTATCTGGTTAATAATCTACTTATCTTACTTACAAAGGTTATAATAGTTAATTTGGGCTTCAACTCGACAACTTAGTTTCGTCTAGGTTCGTTCAAGGATAAAATCTGGTTACGTTTGGTAGATCTAGTAATTCTTTCGCGAGTTACTTTTTCTTTGGAAATTAGTGTAAAGGCTATTGATCACTCGTAGATCGATAAACAAAATAGAACTAACAAAAGACTCTACTTTCTGCTGGGTACAATTTATTACTTTAGTTAAGTAGTATTAATTAATCTTATTTGTAGATTCCCTCATAATTTGGATCAGATTGCAGTATTGAAGGTGTTTCCGTTAACAAAAAAATTAATTACTTTATTCCATTTCTAAGAACACGACACTACCCTTTAAGGTTCACGAGCTAAATGTTATTTTGATACGACCAAGGCTGAAACGAAACAGATACTATAGCTGGCGTTTATTTTGCGTGTCAAATGGAAATAACCGTGTGAAATATTGTCTTGAAAAAATTAGGCCATATTTTTAGTTAATGGATCTTTATGCTACAAATATCATTTTAATGTTAACGAATACAAGTAGTATTTCAATTGAACATTCTAGAATGATCCACAAACAGTCTTTCTGGGATACATGAATTACAATATAATCATATTTTTACCAAAGGTCATATGTAAACTACGTTGTCAAGATGTGCAAAATGAAATGAACATTTGGTGATTCTAATAAAGTTGCAGACTTTGCAGAGAATGAACTAATACTTGTGGCTTATAAATGAAGGAAACATCAAGTAATACCATCAACTTGGTAGCTGTTACACTCTTTGGATGAAAATTATTAGGCGCTACTTATGTTGTTTAGGACATTTCTGTTTTTATCAATCGCGGATTTAGGTATAAGAGGTATAAAAAGTAAAGTGATAAAAAATGAGAGGTTACTTGATCCAATAATATTTGATATAGCTTTACTACATGTTATTTTTCTCAAGGTGCTCTCATCTGCGTTTAAGAATAGTCCATATTATAGTTACTTATTGCTGCTGTGTATTTCTAGTTTGGTTTTATTCTTTGATAGGTCTGAAGAAAATTTGTACTTTCTTTGTTTACAGAAACCTCACAGTATTGATACATATTTAAAGAGACCCGGATTTGAAACAGGAGTAAAACCCATATTTTTTTGGATTCCCGTAGCTTTGCCTCCATGTTGAAGTGTTTTGGTACTCTTTAATGGTAGTTAGCAATTCATCCCTTTACAGCGAATGACCGCCACAAGTGTTCATATGTATATGTTATAATTCGGTTATACTATGTGTTTCGTAGAGCTCTATTATAGTTGTGATAGCTGTGAAAATTTTTTATTGCATGGGGTTTAAATTAATGTCTTAAAGTTAAACCTACCTCACTTTTGTATATGTATTTTATTTTTTGCTATTCTATGGGGGTATATTTTATCTACAATTGCTAGTTCTCTACTCAATGCTCTGGTAGATACTACTAGTTAGTCCATAGTGCCAAATAACTTTGTATCTGACCAGTAAACATGTTCTCTTTGAAGTGACAGTGAAATGCTAAGTTAACTTTGTTCTTTGCTTTTGTTTTTAACACTTAATTATCCTCTTTATGCTCAATATTAGAAGAAGCTATATCGAAATACCATTACCAAATATAAACTCGTAGAAAGAGTCCAATGTCCATAGTGTGGGGAAAAGGTTCCCAATATTGGTAGACTGAATAATAGAAGTACCCAAAGCTGACTAGCTTACATAACGTAGTATTACTGGTAAAAGATGTTGTGGAGATTTAAGTTTTGTTCTTTTTTGTCTCTCTGCAGGTTTAAAAACTATGTATCCATAACTACAAGTATATTTTAATTTATATAAGCCAAAAGTATTTTTACAATCATTTTCTCATAGTCAGACTACTTGTATATCGTGTTGACTATAGGCTAGCTGCTCTACATATTTATAAGCATTGCTTTTTCTTAATGAATATATTTTCTACCCAACATTATACATATAGATGGACTAAACTTAAAACATTTCTTCAAGAAAATAACAATTCTTACTTTTTTCGTGTGTAGTTGCGTTATATGGATGGGGGTTATTCTATTGGTACCTATGTTTTGTGTGATTTGAATTCTATATCTCAAGGAACTGCTTTAACTATCAAAGTGATATCATTGATAGCAACACACACTAACAGATTTGAAGCCCTGCAGAGTTTCTTCTCCTTCAACAAGAAAATTTATAAAAAAAACTCAATTTTATAGTTGCTGTAATCACTCGCAGTTCCGATGCTTCCATGGATTTAGATGGTGTTAGAACTTATTTGTGTTCGATTTAATTCCCTTTTCTTAATTTTGAGATATATTCTTATTGCTTGTTATTTGTATTTGTTCAGTAAAATAAGTTTGAAGACGACTATCCTTGAATAGCAGTTTAAGAAGTGTTATGAGATGTTGGCTTAAGTGCCAAAAAGTTGTATTTGTAGTTGTAGTTTGTGCTTAGTTTTGTATTCTTTGAAATATGAGAACCCAGTTAGTGAAATATCGGTAAGTTCCATCAACAAAAGTTGGTGCACTTATCCGTTAATTGTTAATTGTTGTAAAAAGAAGAATATCAACTAATACTTTGCGTGATATATTTGAGGCTAATTATAAGGGAAAGAGAACAAACTTACTTCTACTAACTTTAAGCATACTTTGTTAAGTCTGCTATCTTAACTACTTACAGGTGCGCACGTCCTTATCTTGGAGAAAATAAGAAGGACGAAAAAACTCAATATATTCTGTGTATCTAGAAATTCATCCAAGTTTGGTGAAATTCGCATTCTGCTCATTGCTGATTTAGGCGAAGTATGAAGTGTTATAATTTTGGGCAATTGCTCCGGTCAATGAAAATTTTAGGAAGTTTTGTTTTCAGAGAGACCGGGTTTTATAATAATTAGCACATTGCCTAAGCTTTGAAAGACGAACAAAGATCCATCTCTTACAAAGGTATATCTGAAAATATTACAATAAACTAGTATCAAATATTCTACTACTTTATTTCTCAACTAGAGTCAAGAAAAAGAAACTGAGATGGTTGGTTGAAAAGCATTTTGTGTCAGGCTAGATATTATTGTAGAGGAACAAAAAGGGAAGTGGTATTACAGATATTATTTTGTCAGAATCTGGATATATATTTTAGACAAATATGAGTCATTATTTTTTGAAAATTCATGTTTTCTGTATGTCCAGACAATACACATGAGTCTAGTATGAGAGCAGACAATGATATCTCAATTCTTGTTTGCTTTTGCGTTGCGAAGATGAGCTCATCCAGCAATACTTCGGAACTAGTGATCATGAAAGTAAATTCAAAATAGAGTCTAAATTGATTCATGTAGAATTTATTGTCTTTAATAGAACCAAAATTCTTGTTCTTCACGAAATCGGTATTCCCAATCTTTACATCCCTCTAGAACAGATTAAAATTTTGAATTTTCATCGGGAAAGTCTTAATTTGAAATTCATTTATGCTACTTGATTTATTAAAATTTGTTAATATTCTACATTTCAAAAAGACCTGCTTCATTATTTTCTAGTTTCAAAAACCTGTAAAACTTACGAATATTTTCTAAAGTTAGAATAGAACATATCTTGATCCTTGAAAAATATTCAAAACTTTGTTATATATTGACAAAAAATGGGTTATATATTTTGTGTCCAGTAATTTTAAGTACTATTGAAACCAATAGAATTTTATGTTATAGAACTTGGAACAGAAACTTAAAATCTATTGAAAATTTAGTTTAAACCTGTAACATTTTGGAAAATATAACTTTATAGAATTATGGTCCAATACACAATATTCATTCAAAAAAGTTTATAGTATTTAAAAATGAACAATAATCTATTAATATAAAGCATTCCTAATATTTCAAAGTTAGTAAAGTTCCCAACTTCATCTCTGTGAGACCTAATTAGAACCAGATTTTGTTTACTTGTAGGAAGAGAGTACTCAACCTATTTGGTATATACGAGTACAGTAAATAAAATGTATACAAAAGAAGTATGAATATACTACAATAAAATGAATATGAATAGATTAATTTTTTTGAAACTTTCTTACACATGAAGATTAGTAGTTAAGGAATGTTTAATATATATTATAAATTATTTACCAAATAGAACCAATGTCTGAAAATGTTCTTTCTTAAGTTATTTCCTAAGATAAAGCTAGCTTATGTTTATCGCTGTCCAATAAGGGGAAATAGAAGTAGATGAGCTTTGTTATTCAGCAGTGTGTCCACTCTATTGTGAACTACTACTATAAAGAATAGCAGATTGTGTTGTTAAATCCTCTCCTTTACTGCTGAAGTTATTGAGAATACAAATTTAAATAAGAAACCCCATAATTAGCTTTTATATTAATATATTACGTAATCAAAATTCAATAATTAATACAATATATATATTACCCAGTATTATTCAAGGCAGTAGTTCAAGAGTATCATAAAGCATAATTATACTATTTAATATATCTCTCTTCTTTTCCAATCAAAGCGTCGTTGAGCATAGTATTCAAAATGAGAGCAATCTACCAAAAAAATTTTCATTCTAATTGTCTTTTTCCAAAAATAAATATTAAGAGATTCTTTGTCAGAAGGTGAGAGCTTTCGAAGATAAGTTTCTTCACTGTTCAGGGAGCGAGAACTTAAATCTAACGGATTGTAATCAAAAGATAACCTATCAATACATCTTGAGGCAAAGTAAATAACATAAAATATTTCTCTTAATGTTGTTTTATACAATTTTCCCATATTTCTGCAAGCAACATTAAATATTTGAAGTTTTTTATTTCTGTAGATCCTATCTAGATAGTGCAAAGGTACCAAAGAACTCACATCTGCAATTGTAACAAATTTAACTTCAAGACATGTAAGATTATATAAAACTTCAGATTTTGTTATAGTATCAAAACCTAATGCAGTATATGTAGTAATTTTATCAATTTCTAATTTCAATTTCTTAATTCCAGACAACTTACTTTTAGAAAGACGACTAGAAAGCAACAATGGATAAATAATTGATGCTCCTGTTGATACAATCACTTCAATGGTTTTATTCATATTTACAATCAGATTATAAGCATATATTTTTTGCTTTAGACAATTTTTCAACATGAAAATAGTAGGAGGTAGATGGAGTGCATATAAGGAGCTGAAATACCGAATGTGAGTGAGAAACTTTTCCAGATCGTAATAATCAAAGTCATAAACTTCATTTTGGGATAGATCTAGCTCCAAAACATTCTTATAATCTCTTTCTATAGCATTGAAATAAGAAAATATATTTTTTAAAGATTCTTGCTCTTCTATACAGACAGATGTGAAACCACCTAAACGCCTGATAAATCGAGCTAGCACTTCATTGTCCTTCTTCCAATAAGAAGAACCAAAATTCCCAAATGAGATACCTTTAAATCCCAATGAAGTTCTTACATCCTTCCAATCGTCTATTCATCTATATAGCATACCTTAGGTTGAACTTCCTCCAGGAGACAGTAGAAGGTAATAGTGCTCAATAGTAGCGAATGTTGGCATATTGTGAAAATGTTGTTCGTAATTTCAACCTTCTTGATAACAAATCCCTTAAATTTAGATTTAAATAAGTACTATTCCAACGAACTTGTTTGATTTTTTTTACTTTTATATTCCTGCTGAGTGTTTAATCTAATTGTCTTTTTTGTATGTTTGGTCTTTTTTTAGAACAATCTTTGTCCAATTTAGACCGGGCTGATAATTAATTATGTAAATTTTGGGTAAATAGAGAAATGAATAAAAGAAACAATATTTATTATTGGATTTTAATTTTCATTCATATTTAGTTCAAGGATGGAAAATTTCAGAATTTAATTGTTTTAATGAATACCAATAGATCCATTTATAATTTAATGTTAAATGTTTTCACAGCTATAGTTTTGCATGATTTAGGGAATTAAATACATGTTAAGCTAGTAATAAGTTCTGAACAGCAAATGCTCTTCTTTTGGTATCTTTCCAATGTTTCTAAGATTATAGAAGAGTAATTAAACTTTATAAAGCATTTTCTCTAAAAAAGTTTTCAACTCATTGACGAGGAATAATTCCACTACACTTTGACAAGAAAATCTACGCAGGAAGATTTTTCATTGCAGATGGACCTGAAACAAATGTATAATTCAGGTAGAATTTACACTTGAAACTAAGAATGATATCTGCATTGTGAAAAAAATTTAAAATGCAGGCATGAGCATTCTCTTTATCCTGACTTTCAAGAAGTAATGGTCAAGATATCTTTGAACTTCATCTTCTTGAAGATGACAAGAATCGTTTGATGAGTCTTGGACTCGTTAATCTTAGCATTTAACTAGTAAAAAAATTAGGTGCATAATATTTGCTAAAAGAAGATTAAAAAAAATGTTGTGTAACACGATGTTGATTAAAGGTATTCTCATGCTCTATGAAACAAAAGTGAAGACGAGTTAATGGAGCTTGAATCATAAATCAAAATTCAAGATCTAAGTTTAGAGATTTTTGCCAAATATGGATATAAGCTCCATACTTGTCTAGTTTTAACATTCAACCGAGTTTAAGTAAAAAATGCCTTTCAAAGTAAAATGTACTTATCTAAGTTGATTCAGGGCTAAATGGAAACAGTAAATCATGAGATGAATGATGACCATCAGTTTTAACGGTTTGGGGAGGTATGCCTGTCAAGAAGTATTATTACATGTAACAGATGTTTTAAAGTATATTATCACTGAATTAAACCGCTTTGACTTTAATGAACGATTCGTATATTCAATGCGGAATGACTAAAACGTCTTCAATATTGTATCAGAACGTCTAATAATAAAAAACTTAAGTGCTATAAATCCCTAAGTTACTACCCTTTTCTTTGTAAAGGTTATTTTGGAATCCTATCAAAGGAGTTAAATTCACAAAATAATAGAGTTTTACTGGAGCTCTTTTTTTTCAGATGAAGAATCACTCAAGTGTTTCGAAGATTACAAAGAAAATGTAGAGTGCATAGAGAAAAACTATATATTTTTTATGAAAAGGAAATGTTAATGCGCTAAGATTCTGCAAAAAAAATTCGCCATTCTTATAACAACTAATACGTGAAATCAATCACAAGCAAAATGTTGCAGTGGCATAAAAAACGTCAGTTGAAACATTTACTTGCGAAATTAAGTATTTGGGATCTACTAGTTCACATTATGCTCTAAGAATTGAGGCAACGTAAATAGACCATTTTAGAGTTCTCAGAACCTATGCAGTTGAATGTACGATCTCAAAGACTTCCTTTGATAGTTACATATTATTATATCACAGTATGACATTACTGTAAATACCGCCTAACAATTAACCTATCAATCAAAGACACAAATTTGCAAATTATTCATTGACTCGTATCTTAACAACTACTGTGATTTAGAAGACAATATTGTCATTAATATAAGGCTTTTTACCTAAACTTGAGGCTTCTATAATTTTCACACTACTTTTCTAAAATCTTTACTCAGTATACCTGTTTTCTTTTCTCTCGCTATTTGCGTGTACACTGCTCTCAGAACCCAATTCCAACCTCAATGAACTAAAAATATTACAAAGCAAAGTTTGAGACTTTGATAGAAAAAATACTGGCCTTGTGGATGATATTTCAATAATATCTTTCGCTACTTTTGCTCAGTTCATGTGTTTTGCTTTGTCCTAGGTATATAAGCATACAATGGTACTCAAATGATGGAGCTTACTAACATCATGTTATATGTTTGAGATATATTTAGTTGTTAGTAGATTTTAATATGTAAGCCAAATTTGAAAGAGATACTTCTTAACAAGGTTAACAGCCGAAAGAGCACGAAAATATATATTAAAAAGCTCACAAGATGGAAAAGGAGAATATTATATTAAAGAAAAAAGAAGATTATATTTGCTGGAAAGATTATGTTAGTTTAGTTATTGATAGTAAAGAATTGAGTGAAGTGTTTGAGAAGGACGTAGAAAGTACAAAAGCGCAGAAAGCAAAGGCGTTCACTATTATAAAAAAGCATCTTGACTTTAGTTTGCACCATGTGCTGCATGGTATCCGTAACCCAGTGGAAGCATTTGACTTGCTTGAAAAATATTGTATTGGGAAGAAGGAGATCAAGTTAATGCATCTAGAGAATGAATTAGATAATGTAAAAGGCAGATTTTTCTTGGAGAAAATAAATAATTTCAATATCAATTATAGAAACTTCGTTATGTTAGGTGGAGAAATGGCAAACAATAAAGTCATTTACAAACTTCTGAATCTTGCTCCAGCTACTACGAGTGTTGAATTATTGAAACATGATGTGGAAGTAAGTGTTTCAGGTGGAAGAAGTATGACTTACAATGAAGTGTTCACTAAATTGCAAAGAATAGCAGAAATTAATCAAGAGCTGTACCTAAAGAAAATGAAATCAACAAGTGCGTTTTTGTGCTTTAAATGTAATCAACCTGGTCATAAGAAATATGAGTGTAATAATGACTGGTATTGCGATTATTGTAGAAAGAGCGGACATAACCAGTTTAGCTGCAGAAACAAGATAAAAAACGAGAACCAAAACGAAAATAACAATAGTTTTGCAGGTGCTTTTATTGGGATGCTAAAGAATATTGACTTTACAATAAATAGTGTACAAAGAGGTTCACAATCTGGTTCTAGTTTAATACTTGACTCTGGAGCAGGCTACCACGTCTGTGGAGAAAATCATTTGGGAAAGTTTACTGAAATTCAAGAGCTAATTGTTCCAAAATATGTAAGTACTGCAGGAGGAAAAGTTTATGCAAGTTACAGAAAAGGAAGATTCGAAAGTGTTTTGGAAAATGGTAAAAGGATTATATTGAACGATGTATTTATTTTTAAAGAACTACAGGTATTTTTAATTTCAATTGCAGTGTTATTGAACAAAGGTTTAACTTTATTAGCTAAAGAAAACGAGTTCACTATTCTGAAAGAGAACAATATTATTTACAAAGCTCAAAAATCTATGAATAATTTGTTTCTAGTTAAATGTAAAAGTTTTGAAAGTGACAAAGTAATGACAATGAAAAGTTCCAAGAAGAGTCTTTTGTATTATCATATTCTATTTGGACATCAAGGAGAAAAAGTATTTTTAAACACGATGAAATATTTTAACATTGAATACAAGAGAAAGGATATTGAAAAGTTAATATGTGATACTTGTAATAAAGTTAATCTAAAAAAGTCAGTCATAAAAAAGAAAAATACTGTAGGATTTAAAGCTGAACCTGGAACAATGTTTGTCCTAGATACAGTTGCTGTGTTAGCTACATCCCGATCAGGAAATATTGGTTTTCTTTTAGTAACAGATGTTGAAACAAAGTACAGATATATTTATTGTTATAAAAATAAATCTGAAGTTGCTGAAGAAGTTATTAATTACGTAAAAAGTTTCAAAGACTTTCTGGTATTAATTTAAAACAATTGCATTCGGATCAAGGAACAGAATTTGTAAACCAAAGAGTTATAGAATTTTGTGCACAAGAAGGAATAAAGTTTACTACTTCAACAGCTTACGTCCCACAACATAATGGGATTGCTGAAAGATCTAATCAATTTATTCTATCAAAAATGAGACAATTAATAAATATGTTAGAAATAGAGAAGCCTTTTTACTGGGACTTTGCTGCATATTATAGTGTTTATATAACAAATAGAGTTACGGAGGGTGGAACAGACATATCTTCTTATGAAAGAATTTACAATAAAAAACCAAAGTTATATAGGTTCTATATTTTCGGTTCACTTATTGTTTATGTACAGAAAACCGAAAATAAAATACAGAGTAAAGGAACATACGGATACTTTATGGGTTATAACCCAGCTACTGGAGAAGCCTTAATTGTGGATAAAATTAGTAGACACTTGATAAAAACATGAGACTTTAAATCTATTCGAAATTCTGAGAATTTGTTTGGTAATGAAGAGAAAAATATACAGTCTGAAATAAAGAATCCATTAAACATTGGAGTGTCTGATCAAAATGAAAATACGATGGAAGTTGAAACAAATGAAATTGTTACAGATACGATACAAAACGAAAATAATGAAGGCAATTATTTAAGAAGAAGCACTAGAGCAACAAAGGTGCCTGATAGACTCACCTATGATCAAGCAAATATTAGTAAAATTTCCTTATTTGAGGAAGCAGGGTTTGTTCTTCAATTTCCTGAACTATTTAATTATGCTACTGCTTTGGTCTCGAAAGATATTACTATACCAAAAAGTTTTCATCAAATTAAATATAAACCTGAATCGGATAAAAGGTACGAAGCTAATGATAAGGAACTTAAAAAGATAGAGTTGATGGGAAAAATGGAGCTAGTAAATAATGAAAAAGTGAAAAATAAACAGGATGTGATAACTATAATGGAATTGTTTTCTAAAAGGTATGACAACATTAGTAAGCAAAATATATTTAAGTGCAGATTCGTTGCTAGGGGAGATCTCCAAGAAGATTATCTTAAATTTTACTCCCCAGCAAGTAGATTAGAATTGATAAGAGTCTTTATCTTTATAGTAGCAAAAGAAAATTATTTGTGGACTCAATTAGATATTGGGAATGCGTTTCTGAACGCTAAACTTGATACAGAGTGTCTGTATTCTCTCCCTCAGAAACTGAAAATACAACATCCAAATAAAGTGTGGAAAAGTAGTCAGGCCATTTATGGTCTTAAAGAAGCATCACTGTATTGGCACAAAGAAATTAGTGAGAAGTTAGAAAAAGCTGGATTTATTATCAATCAAAAAGAAAGAACTATTCTCAAGCACAAAGAAAAATGCATCATTGGTCTTATTTATGTGGATGACATCTTATTTGCAGGAAGAGAAGAAAAAGAGTTAAAGTGAATTATTTCTATTTTAGGAGAACATTATAAAGTCAAACAAGCATTTAATGTGAATAACTATGTGGGTTTTGAAATTAAATCTGACGAAAAATATTTGTACCTGACGGCAAAAAATTACATCAATAATTTATGTGAGGTTTTTGAAATTCAAACTGAAAAAGATATCCCACATACAGTCAAAGAATGGGCTGACAAAGAAATAGATAGAGAAGTTCTTGAACAGAAGAAAAAACACGAATCCATAATTGGTACTTTAACATACATTAATCGTGTGTGTAGACCAGATATCACTTTTCAAGCAAATATTCTAGCTCAATGCGCGAGCAAACCTACTAAATTTAACTTTAATTGTGCGAAAAAGGTGGCAAAATATTTGTTAAAGACAAAAAACTTGGGTTTGAGATATACAAAAGGAGAACACGTTTTAAATATAGAGATGTTTTGTGACGCTTCTTATGGTATGTTAAAGGGTGGTAATTCTATGACCGGATACGTTCTAAAAGTCAATAAACAAGTGGTTTTATACAAGAGTAAAAAACAGAAAACAATAGCGACAAGCTCAACAGAATCTGAAATATTAGCTTGCTCGTTAGCTGTCAAAGAAATGAAATGGTTAAAGATAAATCTCAATTTTTTTGGTCCGAAGTTTGATAGTGGTACCATTAAGAATGACAGTTTGGGAGCAGTGAAAAAGCTAGGAGTGCAAGCATCTTACAATGGAATTAAACAACTGGAAATTGAGCATTATTTTATGAAGCAAGTTATTGAAGAAGGATGGATCGTCGAGCATGTTTCTGCGAATAAGAATGATGCGGACATTTTAACGAAACCAGTGAGTAAGAAGTGGTTCATCGAAAACAGAGACAAATGGATGTGTAAAGAAAAAGGAAAAGAAGAATAAAAAAGTTAAAAAATGTAATATAAAAAAATACAAGGGAAAAAGGTAATTGTATGTTATAGGTTTGAGATATATTTAGTTGTTAGTAGATTTTAATATATAAGCCAAATTTGAAAGAGATACTTCTTAACACATCAAAAGTACTTAAGATAACGTAGACCTTAAAGCCCTAAAGCTCGATAAATTGGCATTGACTTATTTGATTCTACACATATATACATATTGTTTTCTTTAAACTCCTTTATTGCAATAATTCATATCATAATTTCATCACCGTCCGTTTAACTTTGTTTTTTTCACAAAGATTTTTTTCAAATGGTATAGGAAGGGGACTGTCCAAAGTGTAAGACAAAGAAAAAAGAAAATTAAATTTAATATAGCTGCTCTACTAAGTAATGCTCTACTTAATCTTATTTCGTAAGTATTCACCCTTTTCCGGCTTCTTGTTATCTACAACTAGATGGGTTAACACGTTCCAGAACTTTATTTCGTTGGTATACCTTTCCCCTTTCACTCCAAGAAATTTTTAAAAAACTCATTCTCTCTATTGCGATATTATTTGAAGAACCTGTTGTAAAGTGTGAGGAAAAAGGTCTGTATTTTATTTTTATTTTTAAGGTTGATTCCCCTTGACTGTAAAATAGATATCTAGCTGACTACCTAAACCAAAAACTGTGATACTAAAAAAGGTCTAAGTAGAATAAATATTCAACAGAATTTAATCAGTTGATTCTTTTTTCCAACATGTCTTGATTCTACCGAGTTGTGTTCTTTAATTTAGTACGTGAGCACCTACATCCACAATAACATTGCTCCAACTGTCTAGGCTGTGTTGGAGCTTCTCAATGGGAAGTAGGTTAGTGGGAATTGACCAGAATTAAGAACCTTTATATTAAACTTTTTGCATTGTCGAGTCTTTTTAAAAACACTGTTGAACAATTTTTTAACACTTATACAGACACTAGGATTTGCCAAAAAAATCATATCAGACTTTTTCAGAAGATTTGTTTAAATGAAAAAATCAAAATTATAAAGCAGATCAAAGTCTGAGCGAAAATAAAGCTGCCAAGCTCAAAGGTAGATCTCTTGATGCAGTGCACTACGGAAAGCATTCTCATCAACTAAACCTGCATCAGCATATATTTCTATTTTATATGTTTTCCCTTCTTCATGTAATTTTCTTCCAATACGACTATACAAAAACGAAAACAAGTTAGAATAAAACAATTTTTCAGCTCCTTTAATTCTCATAACAATATCTTCACAACTTAAACCATTTTCAAATCCTGGGTGAAAACTGCAGTCATCACACAAACAAATATTGCACTTATCTTTATTCAGTTTATTATCATTGCACTCGTTTATATACTCGTTTTCATGTATCTTTCTGTGACAGAAATCACACACAAAAGTAACTCCACTATTCTTAGTATATCCATAAGCTCTTGCTAAATTCAAATATTTCCATCGATATATTCTATGCGGAGTTTTTGATGCACAGGCTCTAATTAGAGCACGATTGTTTAGGTTGAACTTTTTGTTTAGCGCTGCTTTTACTAAAGGTAAGCCGCAAGATCCTGATAAAGCATAACTAACGACACGAGGAGGAACACCTGGCCTATTTGTATTTACATCTTCCACATTTTTGATTAAGTATTCAAAATATAAGAGCAATTCTGAAGATCTATACGAAGAAAAAGCAACTAAAGATGATATCCTTCTTTGGCTATAGACTTCAGAAAGACCAAATCTTAGAAGTACATCAAGCACTTCTTTATTAGAAAGCCCAGGTTTAGGGGTGAATAAATCTAGCACCTTGTAGTTCAACTTTTTTTCTACGTAAGCAAGCGGTATTTCTTCAAGTTTTTGTTTTATTATATTGTTTTCAATGTATTCAAAAAATACTTCGAGAACGGGATGTAAACTATTTATTATTGCATAAGAGAATGGATGTCCTACATAATGTGTTGCCTCAGTTAATATTTGAGAACCCTTTGCAAGTAAGACTTTGATAATATCCAATTGAAGAGAAGACTGTTGCGTTTGTAAGGCAACAAAAAGGGGTGTAATATAATATGGACGCCTTCTAGTACGTTGAATATATTTCACATTAACATCGAAATCATATTGAAGAAGTTTGTAAAAGTATCTCTTTCTATCTATACTCCCACTTCTGTTAAACATATTCATATCTCTTTGACATAAAGTATACAATAGAGGAGAAAAACCTCCATCTTTCAAGACTTTATTGGTTTCTTTTCCAACACCCAATTTTAAGAAATACTTCATCAATCTATAATTATCATAAGTTACACATAAATTAAGTATTCCTGCTCCTTTATGCTGAGTGCTGTGTTTTTTTGCAAAAGATAAATCCATACCATATTTCGTAACAATATTCGCAATCTTTATTTGAAGTTTATTAAATATATCTTCTGAAGTATTATTTGTACACTTTGTTGCGCAAAGCAAGTGTACAATAGTTGTTTCTCTGAATGCCAAATACTTGTAGTCAACTCCCTCAAAGTGTTTGAGTATTTTAAACGCAACTGAAAGATTATTTTCCATAAGAGCAATAGTTATTGGACAGAATCCAGAATCTGAAATTAAGTTTGAACGATAAAATGTTGTAATAATATGTGGATCAATGTATCTTCGCTTTGAAGCTAGCAACTGTTCCACGAGTTCCTCATTTCCTATAAGAGCTGCTAAAGAGAGTGCCGAATAACCAAAGTTCATCTTCTTATAATAAGTGTATCCATTTTCCAGTAAATTCAATATTAATTTAATATTTGGATTTTCTTCTAAACATGCAAAGTGTAAAGCGTTCTTATTCAAGTGAGTTACCGGGATATTTTCTGTCTGTTGTGTTGTTATTGTATTGTTTGAAGCTGAATTTAATACTTCTTGTATTTCACTGGTGGTAGAATCATTCTTAATATTTTCAATTTCATCTCCTAAAAGATATTCTTTTCGAGCTAGTAATCGAGGAAGTTGTCTTCTTGGCCTAAAAACATGCATTCTGTGTTTTTCTATTTGTGTTCAAAATGTACAATTTGGCATTCAAGAAAATATTGGTCACATGGCCCAGATATTAATTTAGAGTTGAAGAAAAAAAAAATAGTTTATAACACAATTGTTATGCTATAGATGAAAGTTCCACTGTGTTGAGCTTTTCTTATGACACATGGTTTTCATACTATTTTTCATATTGAAAAATATCCCATGATCTTCTTCTTGTATTGAGAACAAACTGCAGAAAGCAGAGCAAGATATCTTGCTCTCTTCAACCAAACCTCTGAAACTAGATAGTTTTGAATCTTGAAGCTAATGAAAGCACTTTAAAGAAAAAATAACATATTTAATTTTCCTTTGGCTAATTTAGAATTTTCATTTATTCATGAATTTAGAAGCAAATAACGTAATAATATTATTACCTAATTGTTATAATCAAGATATATTTTTAGCCAAAGTAAACTGCTCTCATCTCATCTACAATGACAAACAAAATACTCATATTTTGAAAAGTTTTTAAATTTACTTAAGCGTTGCTTTTTATAGGTGACTGGAAAGATAAAAGCTATTGGTCTCAAGCAAAATGTATGATTGCGCCAGTATAGGAAGTGTTGCTTAGTTTTATCACTTGATAACTAGAATCTATAACGTCATAAACGTTATATTAGATCTTATTCATTTTTTTAATTGCATTTGTGAAAGTACGCGAGAAATAACAAAATTTATATTTCACTCCAATGCTTTATTTCACAGCTATGATGTATGCTGGTTTGACCGAGAAACACAGGCACAACACAGGTATCGACAAGTATGCACTCTAGAAAAAGTTTGATAATAACTTTTGGAACCTTTTTAATTTTGAACTAAGAATTTCATTTTCTGTGGTGGCCATAGTTATTATCTTTTCCAAACTGGTATGACACTGCTCGGCCGGATAGTCGATGAGACTGTATTGGCGCTGTTTTCAAAAAACAAGTTCAAATTAATATCTTTTTAGAAACTAGGTAAAAAGTTACAAATCATACAACACAAAAATTAAATTTTAAAGAGAAAAGAAATATGTCTCATGTGAAGAAAATATTTATAAAATAGAAAGAAGTTCGAAACAGGATGCACAAATTCCAGAATCGGTAAACCATTTAGCCGCTTTATTATTGTACATATATACTGAAAACCATCTATAAGAATGTTCCTCTTAAAACTCAATTATCCATACCTTCTCAAAAATTGGCACATAATAAAGTAAATATCTGGGCTGACATAGCTACGTTACATTAGTTCTTGACCCTTGGATTCTCGATAAGATTATTGCAGCATTAATTTCAATTTGATCTGCCATTGAAACTCATCTAGTATGTTTAAAAGTGAGTGCCAATGTCAGTATGATGGTAATTTACGGATTCCCGAGATAGAAGTATTAAAATAAAATAACTATAGAGCCATAAACATCAACGTAATCGGAGTACAAAAACCACACGTGAATTCTGTGATCGATAGTGATTTCCTCTGACATTAGGCCGGATAATATAACAGTCTTTTCCTAGGGATGGCGTAAAAATTTACCTAACTAATCACTGCCAATATTTCATTGTGACTAACATCTGTTTATTAATAATACCATTTTTATGAGCTAGAGTTCATGAGAAGAGTCTTAGTTCTTTATATAATAACGAGGTGCATGAAGATTCTGAAAGGACAAATATGTAGTTTAATATAAAAAATCCTCAAGCACTTGCTATTTTCAAAAAAAATAATGCACGGTGAATTATAACTTTTAGTTTACACTGTCATATGCAAACTCAATAATGAGAGAATACATAATTCTTTAAGCCGGGCAAAATGAACATAAGTATATATATGCGAACATTGCTATAAAGGACATTTATATACTGTTAAATCCCCTGGAAATTGTTTACTTATCACATTTGAAAATATGAGTCAAAGAATAA
Organism: Labyrinthula sp. Ha; assembly: GCA_015227615.1. Lineage (NCBI taxonomy): Eukaryota > Bigyra > Labyrinthulida > Labyrinthulaceae > Labyrinthula > Labyrinthula sp. Ha. The sequence goes on from JAALGZ010000006.1 coordinate 891,621, forward strand.
AGCCTCCATTCAATAAATATAGACATTTTCTGATCATTATTGTTTGGCATCACTGTGGTGTGCCTCGCTCCAATTTATTTAATGGAAAATTGTACTCTTGTGGAAACATATATCTATAAACGTACTTGGTCAAACCCCTTAAAAAACCCGCAATATCTGAATATAAAAATGACTAAGATAAACAATGTAAACACTCAATAGAAAGGTTTTATATGAAAATTTATCCTTTTAGACAATGTTAGGAGAAGATACAATAAGAACAGAAACGAACTAAGTACGGGGTTTATTTATGGTTACTAATAACTTTTTCAAGAATCTTTTGAAGAGAGAACCAAAAGAAAATTAGGTGCTTAAGTTTTTACATTTTTTAAAAATAGAGATATATACACGAACCTTAAGAGCCACCAATCTGGATAAGAGAAAAAATATTTTATCTACTAAACATCCTGTTTGCACTAAAACAACCAAATCCCGAGAGATTTGAGTTCCAAAAACTAGTGTAAAATAGATTTTTGTGTAAACTCATTTTGAATTAAATTATATAATCATCGTAAATAAAATCAAAATATTTTTAAGTGCTTCTTAACACATTATTCAAGATCAATTTTCGGAAGTTATATTTGACAAGGTTCAATGGGACATCAGATATTGAAATGAAAAACGATTGTAAAAGATGCAGAAGATTTTAATATGCATTACTTAATACATCTAGGAAATATTTTTTCAACCATTTAATATTTATTAAACCTTTATACTGGAAAATATATGTGGTACTTGTATATGATTTATGGGTTATTTTCTGATCAACGTATCAAAGAGCATCTTATTTTATTCTTCATAGCTATATAAACATATCCATGATACCTCTATATATGAACTATTAGTTATGATGTCCAATGCTTGGTACATCGTTTCAGTTCTTCACATTCCTAATACAATATTTTCTCTGGTACAACTTAGAATTTTCTGAGGTAGCTAAGAACATGTATGACATCTTTGTCGCAAATCTGCCTCAACCTGTATTCCTCTTATTAATTATAATGTTGTTAATCCTCTAGCTTCCATTAAAGAAAATTAGAAGAAATTAACATTACAAAATATAATGTATATTAGAATTTTAGTAAACCAAGCTTCTGCTTTTACATCAATTAAACTGTATTTGTGTTATCAACACAAGAAAATAAAAAAAAATAAAAATACAATAGTAATGGACAGCAGAAGGAACCATGGATTACCAAATTAGTTTTATTAATCAAAAAATACTCTTAGTTGTCTGTAGCCTTTTAATCATATTTTCTACATAAGAAGAAAATTTAAGATGGACTTACGAGCTCTTCCTATATAAAAATAAATATATGGATTATTTGTGCTGCAAAGTATAAAGACCATATACCGTGTAGAAAGTATATTATAAACAAGTAACACATACCTTTGTTGCAAAAGCAATTGGTAATTACGATAATATGGTACCTTTGAAATTTAGTTTCATCTGACAAGGTGTTAATCTTTGTTTTAACTTTTTCACAATAGTTTGAACACAGATGAGATCTTTTCCTAGTGATATATCTTTTCCAAAGATACAAAAATCAACAAAATTCTCTGGAAAATAAAATATTGAGAGGTTTTGGTAAACTTGCAACGTGAAATAATTATTACAGGGTTTCAAGGAAAGAGTATCAAACTGATAAGAAAAACAATTTTAAATAATCCATTAAGCAAATTTTATTGACTTAAGACTTTGTGGTTACAATTTCGAAACTAAACTTCATTTTCAGAAGAAGTATAGAAAGATATATCTACTACACGCAGAATGACAACAAATTTGCTGATATAAAATCGGAACGTGACATAACAAGAGAAAATATGATAGAGGAAATAATTAAAAAAATATTCTTTGGTAACAGTCACAATTAAGAATAAATGTGCCATTTAAGAAATATGTTATCAAGAATCAAATATGTTTTAACCTTAAATCTTGGGCCGTTACTGATTTGGATATTTCAGTATTTGATTTTCCTCTTGTACCCTCTCTTTTTATAAAAATCCTAAATCTAATATTTCTCTCTCTCTTAAAAGTATAAAAATAATTTGATCAAGTAAAAAGATTTAAAGGTAGGATATTCTTCTAGCCGTCCAGTAAAAGTTGATCTTTTCTAAATAAGACAAAATTACAGAATGTATAATCAGAATTATTTGTATTTGCATTTTGGGTGTCAGTTGTCTTCAAAACGTAGTATACCCAAGGTATTTTGCATCTTGCAAATATGATATGTTTATCAATTCCTTCAACATTTTTAATTTCGCCTATCAAAATGTCTATTAAGATTATTAAACAGCTACTAGTATGGTTTCTATAACTAACCCTTGCCAATACGTTATTTGGTATTAATCATTTACTTGCAACCCCTTAACGTGTAAGATAGTGGCTGTGCATGAAATAATAACGTGCAAAAAAACACTACCATATAATCCATACAGTGCGATCCTAGCACCTTAATCTCCTCGAACAAATATGTAAAACTTCGATACGACACAAAGAGAGAGTAGAGCATAATTGTGGTCAATACTGCAGTTTCTCAAACTACAAATAAAACCGAAAATAACTCCAAGTCTCTGAAACACTAAGGGTGTTGTCTTGAACATACAACTTGATTTGATATCTGGAAAATACTCGTCAAGAATCAAAGAAAGCGTAAACAAATATATTAAGAGTACCATCAAATTGTCCAAGAACACGCAATTTGCTAAGAAAAGTGTCGTAAAACCCTAGTATGAGCATATCTCTCACGGGATCACCTGAGTGAGCCCATATTAGTGGTAAGATAGATGAGCATTCCGTAGGAAACTTCTTTGACTTTAAATAAATTGCTAATATGATTAAGATAATTCTTGTCTTCACTGATATAAAGCCCATAGTTGAAATGAGCGTGATACTTTTCAGCTAGAAATTTGCGTTGCATTTTCTTAATACTATATTGCTGATATGGAAACTACACTTCATATTAATAGAAACTGTATAGTAGAAATAATTAGTTCAATTGAAGTTCTTTACTTTATTTATGTCAGTTTCCGATTCTTTGAGCGTATCGAGTGTTTCTAAAATACGTATTATTCCGTATATACACTCAAAAGATAGAGTAAAATGGGATAGAAAGCTTATATGGTTTGTAGAATATGTAGATAAACATTCAACACATCATATATCACTAATTGATGGCTTCTAATTGGTCTTAGCCTCCACTTTCTGCTTGTAGCAGGAATTCTTCCTTTCAGAAAATTATGTCAATGGTAAGTCATATTTCCATGTTTTATGATTTTACGTTCGAGGCACTTTCAAACACATGTAATGCGAAAATAGGAGTGAACACTATGTTAGGTAAGATCAATTTAGCTGTCTATTCTTGAACTAGCTCATGGCCCTATAATATGATATTATCTTAAGGGCCAAAAGCTATGTGCTATATTGGTTTTAAATTGCTAATATGAATATTTCTCTTTTTTGGAAACCTTTATATCGGGGATCGGTTTTTGAAACACCACTTCCGCAAAGGAAAAGGGGAGCTTTGGTCACATAGCTCAGCATTTGTGGGGAAAATAGAGAAAATAAACAAAACCAAACGGACACAAATTAAGCCAAAGTTGAAGAACTAGATTAATAACCAGAGAACCAAACGGTCTCAAATAATGAGTGGACCCTATTAAGAGGTTCTATACCATAAATTATGTTTGAAGTGCTTCCGATCTTTGCTGCAAACAGACTTAGATGGAAAAGAAGCTCATCACACAGGTTTTCTGAGGAATATATCAAAAGAATCTTTGGTTTCAATAAGAGAATGGTAAGAAGGTGTAGTGTTAAATGTCTTTGTTCGCCTAGTTGAACTTTTGAGCTAAGCATTAAATTTGATCTAAGTCTAGCAAAGTACATATTCAAAATTAAGAGCCTTAAGCGCTCAGGGCATGAAATGAAATTAAATACAAATGAAATAAGGTTACACTCTGACCTAAAATGAAATAAATTTAAAATTCCAAGGTACTTAGGCTTAGTTGACACCAGCTTGGCCAGTGTTGAAGCTGTGTTATATCGTGAGTTTCCAGGTGTATATTTCGACAGATCTTTAGCTAAACATGCAGTAAAAAGATTTGGAAATGAAGGGAAAACTCTGAAGACATTAACGCGCATATTCTAATAAAGAATAGTCAACAGTTTTTAGTAAAGGTAAGAAGGCTCGAAATGTACTTTGTCAATGAAGAGAACGGAAGGTCAATACTCAAAGGAATAGGTTTTCAAACAAAACTACAAAAAGAATGAGTTAATCTGTACTCTGATTCAGTACAGATCGACACAACTTTAGCAACTAAGTAGATTTTCTTATAATACTCGTCTACTTATGTCCTACCTAGGGAGTTTTCCGAGCGTACTCACTCACTTAACCTTCTGGATCTTTCCTTATCTCAGCAACAACTTTCACCATCGGGGAATTTTTCAAGCATACTCACCCGCCTTCACATCCATTAACCCAGCCCTCATCCCAAGTACTCACTTCCCTAACCCTCATCTTTATTTTCCGAAAACTGTTTCACTTCCCAGCATTCATCTTTTTTTTATTCTAGAATATAAAAACATATATAGTAACTACCTTGTTGAGTTTTAAACATTTTTATTGGGATGTTTCTTTTGTTGTTTCTCTCATATACATTGCCAGTGGTTAGCTTTTCTCCTAAAAGGCTAGCCCTAGCCCCGTGTGGCTTCTCAACACATAAAAATTCATCCCTCATGTTTCTTTTTCAGCAAATAAAATTTTGGGACTGTTTTCTGTTTTACTGGTTCAAGATATTAAGTTTTCATATACAAAAAGGTGTCACAACTGTTTCCTGGTCGATGTCTTAAAAAGAATATGCTCTTATATATTGGCAAAACTTATTTCTGTTATCTTGTTTCTTCTTTGAATATATCTAAATACATCTCCATCATTCTTTATACAGATGATATAAAACAAAATGTATTATGTTTGTATAACTGCATAGCACAATTATTTCAGTTTTTGATCTGAGTTTTTGCCGGTTTTATTTTTTTATTTTTTGGTTAATTAGATTATCCAATGAGATAATTCATCCAATGCAATTAAATGGCCTTTGGAATGCTAGCCTCGATAAACCCTATTCCTTTATATCGGGTTGCCGATGTCTGGTATTAACAAGAGCTGAAGTAATTAGTTGCTTAACAGTTAACTGTGAATTAAGAATGTAATATTAATTTTATTTGAACATTTAGCTCTCATTTATCTTGCAAAATAGAATTTTGATTATATTCTACAAATCCTTACAAACATATATTTGTCCTCGCTGTTACAAAGGACAGATGTCATTCTTTAGAGTAAACAAGGGGTAGAAAACATCAATAACTCCGGAATAAAAGAAGTCTGTTTCATCCTGTGATCTGTGATCTGTTGTCTTTAAGGAATTGGTTTTCCACACACCGGCGTTTTACACGTCGGTTCATTCTCATTGGGCAGATTTCCAAAAAAAAAATATACTTCGCCTGGATTTTAAGTGCACAGAGACCAAAATTTCATGGCGAAAATTTTTAAGGTACGGAATTGGAATTCGTCTAGCAAGTTAAAGGGTACAAGAATTGACAATTTGAACCAAAAGGAAACGAAGAAAAATACAAATTTAACAAAAATTCATAGGAAAAAAGTCCTTACGAAGGAAAAGACAAAAAAAGTTAAACGAATATACAATAAAATGAACTTAGACGGAAGTTGGACCTTAAAGACTTCTAGCTCTGCAGAAGAAATCCTGGAAACACTTAAAAACTACGTTGCAGGATGCTTTAAAACTAGAAAGAGGTCATCACGCAACTTCACCAAGTCAGAATCAAAGGAGAAGTTTGGAATTGAAGTAGCTAAGTTACGAATATACAAAGTTATTTGCAGTAGTTCAAAGAATTGCGCTTTTGAAGTTAATCTTAAGTTTTATATAAAGAACACTTACATCTTTCAAGTAATTAACCTGGAACACGTTGGACATGACTTTTAAAAGATCTCAACAGTGAAGAAGTACTTAACTGACTTAAAAAAAGCCGAAACAGAATATTTAAATACATTAGATAGAGCTGAAACTTCAATTGCTGTTGCAGAGTTATCTTTTCACAGAACATCTCCAGGAATTTTGTATGGAATCAACTTTGAACATCAAGTCACCAGCCACGAGAAAAAGAATGTATAAGGTTGGGGTTGAAAAGAATCAATCGCCTCTGAATTTGGGACCACAAAAATTAAAAAGTAATCAATTCATATTTTCCTTGAACTCTTGACTTGAACTTTATCCATAGATGTATATTCTTTTTCCAAACACTTAACCTAAACCCCATCCCTGTTCAAAGTAAAATTTAATTAAGCAAACATTTTGAAAATGAAACACCTTTTTTGAAGTTTTCAGCTATATAAAACGTATTGAGATTTCTTTTTCTTTTCCAAATATAAATTAAACTTTTCTTGAAATTCTTTAGCTTTCTTCTCTTCTTCTGTAAGAAGATCCAAGTTGAAAATGTGTAAATAACCTAAAAAATAATATAACTTTTATTTAAATAGATGCAATAATAGAGATAGATCAACATGATCGAGGTTTCATTCTCATTTCATTTTTTCTTGTGGCTGAACATCGTCCTTTCACAATCTTGACACAGTTTTTCTGTTTTGTTGGTTTGATTGAATTTATTTTGAATTTTATTTTGGAACATTTCCAATTTCACCAATGAGAAGAAAAAAGGAGTGTGACACGCCGGCGTATAAAAAAAACAAACGCGGTCTTTGGATGTTATCCACAGATCCCAGTAATGCCATATTGTGATACAAGATTATTTCAGTGGGAACACTAAAGCCATTTAATGTGCCGTTCAGAAGTTCCCAACGAACCCGATTATTCAATCTTACCCAACATGTTTATTGTATAAATTCCGGTATAAGAATTCTAACCCCCATAACCGTTAAAAAAGAAATTAAAGAAAATGAGCTCTTTAATTCCATTGGTAATTGGAATTGTCTTGACTCTTATAGTTGTAATACTTAGAATTGTTCAAGCTGTCTATCAGGACTTCGTTATAGCCAAACTAGCCACCAGTGAGGAAGGCGGTCTCCAAGGTGATCAAAACATCACTCAGGAAAAGGTAGTTGCTACGTTAGGTGTATTTAGAACAACATACGATCCAAGTAAATTGAATACAGAACAACTTGAAGAAAGTGAACTACCAGTTGAGAAAACAGAAGAAGACACTATTGGTTTCCCATTACTCTTTCCCGTGCAGTCAAACTTTGTCAGCCAAATTCTCCTTTTTAGTGAAGATTTTTCTTCTCTCGGCGTGTTGGGGGATGCTGCAAATGTGTTACTTGGAGAGCCACTTCAGAACTTAGCGGCTCTGCAGTTTAAATCTTGTGACGAATATATTCAAGAAACCAATGAAGCACTGACTGATCTATTCTCTGGTGTTAACTCCCTGGTTCAAGGCCTGCCACAACTAATATATGGTACAGCTGCGGAAGAAAACAACTTGATCAATATTATCAATGAATTGAGTGCGAATCTTCTCAATCCTTTGACTGCACCAGTTGGCGCATTCTACTTTGGGTTTCTAGAAACGGCCGCCGAATTTGCGTTTGCAAGCGATTCAAATTGCGAGGATACGTACATTGCGCTTCTTAATGTTGCAGGAAATGATACAGCGAAGGCTGAGCTACAGTTTGATAATGACGATTACTTTTGTTTGACAAATGAATTTGATGAAATTGACGAGTTTTTGCAACTATCAGCTATCACTTCCGCAATCTTCGCTATTTGTGGTGATGAAGATACTCCTCTGAGTCTAGGAAATTGCTACTTGAATGAATTTAGTGGGGCTATTGCGTACATTCCAGAAGAAAGTATCGGAGATAGTGTTCAATTCATTGGGCAAGATGTCTGTGAGATTGAGAATATTTGTAGTGACAAACTAGACTATCTCTCTTCATTCGGAAATATTCTGGTGGCTTCAGGTGTAGAGTCTTTCATATCCTATGGAAATTCTATGCAATTTCTCGCTCTTTTACATATCAAATTTGCTTCTCGTCTACAAGGAAACGTCGATGATAGCGAGCTAGTTACCACAATTATCAGTTCTTTAGTTGAACCTTTACCAGACACATTTAGTGACGAATATCTCCCTTGTGTGGTAGTATCAATTGTAGCTGGCGTTTCAACAAGTGAATGCACTTACACAAAATTTCTTGATATTGCAACAGATCTTGCAGAAGAAGATGAGAATTCTTTAGTTGAACTTATTTATCAAGCTAGTGATTTATATTCGGCTTGTGCTAGAACTGGAATCAATACTACTGAGTGTCCAAGGTTTTTTGGCTCCTTATTTATGAATGGTACTTTTCAGAGTCCACTTGGAATAACTGAGTTGCTCACAGTTACTGCGACATAAGGAATTGACAAAGTTTATTCTGTTATAAAGGAGGAATTTGAAGATGATGTAACCGATAAGGAAATCTTGGAGCAGGCACAGAGAATATTTTCAAGCGGCATTGCACTCTATTGTTTGGGTTTGACTACTGGCATAAGTGGGGCTCTATTTGCAGCTTTTATAGGACCAATTTTGTTTGTCTCTGGTTTGGTTTTACTTTTTGGAGGTTTCTTAAATTTCTTTGCACTCATTGTTGCAAAAACTGCCCCAATTTATCAAGTTGTTGGTGATGAGGAACAAAACTTTAATGAAGTATTTTATGAGAGTGGATCAGTTCCTGTAATCGCTCTCGCAGCATTTGTCTTATCTATTTTTACAATGATTGTTTATTTCTATGCTGGTCACTTGGCGTATATCACTAACTCAGAAGAATCTGAGGCTGAGGTGAGCAAATCCATTACAGCTGAAAATGAGAAGAAGGACACGGTCTAACTTTGGAAACTTTACCTGTTAATAGTTGTAGATTATTTTAAACAGATTTTATCTCCAGGGGAACAAAATATATGTATATTTGTTAGGGTCTTATACATAAACCATCATTTTTGTCTTTCTTTGTAGAAATAACCCTGATCGTACGAAGGTACTGAGCCAAATGTTTACTACAGAGGGAACATTTTGACACACAGGTTAAAAACCTTTCTACTACCCAATTACATGAGGTATTTATTCCTTGAGGAGTTTGAGATTATTTTGTAGAATAAGAAAAGGAGATATGCCTGCCTCTCAATTAATAACACCAAATGTTTACCACTTAAATCTACCCTACTTTATATCAATTTAAAGTGAAAGCTATGCTTCATCTCATGTATATTTTTAGTTTCACGAAATAATTTTATTCTATACTTTGCTGACTTGAACTAAAGAAAGTGTTTGATTTTGCAAGAGTTTCATACCTTAACTCAAAGACTTTCTTTGATAGTTACATACTATTATATCACAGTATGACATTACTGTAAATACCGCCTAACAATTAACCTATCAATCAAAGACACAAATTTACAAATTATTCATTGACTCGTATCTAAACAACTACTGTGAGTTAGAAGACAATATTTACATCAATTAAAAGCTCTAAACTAAAACTTTAAACTTCTGCATTTTTTCTCACTACTTATCTAAATCTCTACTTAGTATACGCCTTTTCTTTTCTCTCACTTCTTAGGTTTCCCCTTTAGCAGAATCTCTTGTTCTTATTCAAGCATCTCGAACTTTAAAATATAATATCTTTAACTTTATTAGAAATACATAAATAAATCTTTGAATAGAAGCCTGGGTCCCAGCAGAAGATTCTTTTTCTTATTAATACTTAAAACCGGATATAGCCCAGTATTTTCCTCGAATCTTGTTAATGAAACATACCGTTGCTACATTACTGGAATAACAGGAAACATAAGGTTCTCAAAACATCCTTAACACTTGATAAAACTATCCAATATATTATCTATACAAGTTTACTATAGTAAAAAATCTGTAATTTTAATAGATTGACACCTTTGTACTTATTATGGCATCTAAGTATAATATTATTTTTCAATCCTCGTTGAGTTGATTTTTAAATTATTATTCATGGAAGAGAGAGAATGATTCTATAAAGATGCAATAACCCCCACTGAAAGAAACCAGCCGCCGAAGCAATTGCTCATGTCTATTATTCGCCAGGGAAATATCTTTAAATTTTGCCAGGTACAGTATGAAACATTAAATTGAACCCTTCCCAACTTATTTCTAATATGTTTGTTGTATAACAAAGAAACTGCTGTTAGTGCAATTACCTAATGATCCAATATAATTAAGATATATAATGCGAAGCGCAGGTTTAAAGGAATTTCAAAGAAGTCTAGGGAATTTTGAATAGAATAACTACAATATACAGTGAGCTAGTTGGCTTCACAACACCTAAGTTTGTTCTCTATAGTATTGAACAAAGCTTCTTCCCAGTTCTATTTAAGGGATGTGACGTTTGTCATTAAATAATTTGTTCATCAGAAAACATAAAGACTTGCGATAGCTACCTTTTTTTCTAATTTCAATACCCACCTAACAAGGTGTATGCAATGAACCAAGGCTGATATTAAGGACATATTCGTTGAAGACTATGATCGCCCGAGTGAAATAGAAGAGATAAATACCCACAGTCTTTTGAAAGCATCCACAACCAGTTTCTTGAGTATATCGAGTCTTAGTATTTGCTTGCTTTGTTCTTAAGATATTACTGAAAGATATGTTAAACTTCTTTACTTGGTTCCGCCATATTATTCACCTTGAATACCAGTTTCTTAGTATGATTAGAATTTTCCTTCAATTTTTTATTTCAATTTTAACATTCATATTGTTGTATTAATATTATATAATGAATATTAATTCTCTTAATATTATGCATTATGGCTAATCTATTGAGGAGAATCGCACTCTACCTTTTTCATTGGATAATTTCTTTTCCCAAAATTTAGAATCAAAAGCCAGTAAAATTCAAAATGAATAGCAAAATTTTTAAAGATCGATAAGCGACAAAGACCAGAATATTACCCAACAAATATTACTAATAAATATGAACGAATGCCAGTAGGAATATAAACAACAACACAAACGGCTATATTATGTAATTTGTTTCTTTTCATATTGAATCAGAGTCTGAAAAGAAATATATTCCAAAAGAAGTTTAATAATTAAACTATAATAAAACCGAAAATTTTTTTAAATAGAGATGAGCATGGAAGTGAATATTTAAAAAGTAAATTCTCTTACGCTCTTATAAGCTACTTAGAATAAAGAAACGGGTCGGTGGTGAGAACGTTATGGTGTTTTCAAAACCAACAATATAAAAGAAACGACATGATGTCATATTGCTGGACTGATAGTGAGTTAAATTATGTATAAAGAAAGCTCAAAAAAAGCCGATTTACTAGCTAAGGTAAGCCTTTTCCAACGGCTTATCTAAATTCCTGGGTGGGTACGTTTGGAAGGTTTAAATAGTGTTATATTTTCGGATGAGATAAACGGATTGGGTCTCGTTTTTTAAATAGAATAAGAAACATATATAATGGTTTCCTGATTATAAGGTGGGAAGGAATTTTACCCGTTAATATTTTTTGAGTTTGAGTCCTATACAAATTTTGGATTGAAGGTATATTTGTTTTGGTATCAGACTTGGAAACTTATATTGTATTGAAATAAGAATATGATTTATAAATGGGAAGGGGTTTCAAATTTAAATTTACAGTTAAAAAAGAATTTAATTTATATATGAAATAAAGTTCCAAATCTTAGAATATACTGAGATATAAATTTTATTTATGTTTCGGACGATGGATAGGGAATTTGTCGGCTTCGCTTGAGCTGTCTTTCTATATTCTGTGAAATATAGAAGACCAGTTACAGCTAACTGGAGAATAGAATATACTGGGTGTTCAGCAGAGACAGATAGAATATACATATGGAAAATAATAAAGAATAAAAGAAATACCTCATATATCTCACAGAATTGTGTTCTTTTGCAAACGAAATGATTTCACGAATGAAAGATTCATTTACTCCACAAGAGTTTTAGGCTGTAATTCTCTTTTATTTTAAGTTCTTAATGCCAAAATTCAGTCTGGTACTAGGTCTTCTTGTTAAAGACCTAACCATATGTCATAACTTTACGTGAATAAGTACACTGGGAGAGTTCGATATGGTTAGGGTTAGAGATCGGAGTATATGACATGTACCTCGATGGTATTTGTCAGTAAACAGAAAAAAATTGTATATTTACCTTAAAACTAAGATCGATCTATTCTATATCATCCATTCTTCTGGTTTACCTCTTGGTTTTATTGAGGCAAGCTTAAACTAGGTGATCATATTTGCGACAAGGATGAGTCAACATCTGAATACATTAAGTTTGGATTTTTGCTCATAGTATCAAGCATCTTCACTACAATTTCGAAAGCTTTCCTCCAGTTTTCCCACTCCTGTTTTTCCACTCCTGTTTCATTCTGTGTATAGTTTCTTGCTAAAAAATCGATTGTAGTTAACCATTCGCTTAAATGGTGTGCTGAACGTTCTGTTTGATATAAGCTTTTAATCACACCCCAGTTCCTCGGTGATTGAAATTTATAGTCCCTCAGCACTCTTAAATCAATATATATATATATATATATATATCGGATGATAATGATAGTCCTATCTAGATAAAAAGTTAACTTTTCCCGTCTGTTTTTGCTTTTCCTTTTGAAAAATATTATCATAGTGTCTACAAGGCATGTTTAAACTAAGACAGAAGGGACAGAAATATTTTGTATATATGATCCCATTGACAACATGGATTTCAGCGCAGAATTTATCATCCTTCATATTTGTGGTTTCTATAAAGATGAACTTAAAGTTTCAATAGTCCAAAGTTATGTAGCATCCAAACACTTTTCTCATCGGTCTCTTACTAGATTTTTGATCTTTTTAGATACCTCTAATCCCTTCCTGATCAGATACTTTATTTGCGACAGCGTTTCATGTTGATACCTTTGAACCAATTAATAATAATATTCTAGAAATTGATACAGAGATTTTATCTTCGAAATCTATTTTAATACCTCTTTTATTTCATCATTGAAGGGAAAATGAAATCCTTTAATTAGATCTATGAGAAAACGTCAAAGCTTTGTTTGTGTAGGTGGATCATAACATTCCTTTCTTCTTATTAAAGGTTTCAGGTATTTCTGTTTATATTCACGTTTATGATGGTGTAGCAAGATCCTACGATGGGTCTTAAGATTTTTTCTTGTGAATTAGAGCAATTAAATATATTTTTTATGCGAATCTTGAACTACATAAACTCTTCATCTGAAAGACCGTTTGAAGATTAGCCCTGTATAGTTTTGAAATTCTTGATGTAACGGGCATGTGTAGGCTATGATTATGTTACAGCTAAATCAAGAACTTGACCTTCCGTTGTTCATAACTTCAGAAGCATGAGCTGGTACAAGATTATTCAGACTACAAAATACTTTGAGAGGTTTTGAATTTCCGTAAAAGTCTAGCTAAAATTTACAGTGAGTGAGAAACACTCAACGTGGAAGGAAAACATCGCCAGCAATTAATATGTTGAAATATCATGTATCGTATCTATCTGAATTGACTGTTGGTTATTTTTTTTTATTCTGTACATGGGGTTCTTGAAGATTGAATCTTGTACTGTAGAGTTTTCTGTTGTTTTCTTGCTAAATTGTAATTCAAATGTCCCTACTCTACTGTGTTAGGTTCTTCCACACTTTTCGAATTTAATCATACTAGTTTTTTCAAATGCCTTTTTTTGTTCCTGGCTTTTCCTATGACTCTTCCAATAAGATTTTTTTTGAAAACAGATCTCAATAAATTTTCTCTGAAGTGTTAAAATAACAACATTAATTGAAGTGGCAGCCAAACACGTAATATGAACTACCAAAATCTTTTATCAGCTAAGTAATAATGCATTTTCTTAACTTTTGCTTAATTCAATTTTACTCTATTCTTGTTATGTTCTTTTACACTAAGAACATACTTATATAGTTTAATATTATATTCAATATTAACATCAAAAATACAAATAACACTCTCAATACACTGAAATATTTATAGTTTTAATAATTTTCCTATTTTTCTAACTTTGGTTTAGTTCCATACATTGTAAATAAGTGAAAAACTCTTTCTCCATTTAAATAAGTCTCCAACAAACCATATAAATATTTAAAACATTGAGTAGAGGTAATGTCACTAATTTATTTCGATTGAACTAACTGGGTGGTATTGATTTTATTTTTTTGGTTGGGATTAAACTTCCTTCTTGACGAATTCCTTTTTCTATATATTTTCTGTTTTTCTCGAATATGAACTTTAGCCTTGTGTCCCAGTTCTCCATTCAACCCATTAACAAAGCGAAATATAACACTCCGGAATATAAGATTATATCCACAATATTCGTCATATAAACTGTTATCCAAATATCAATTTCAATAACTCACTTGGCAATATATACTACAAGTTTACATAATTATCCTCACTGATGATTTACCTATCATAAACCAGAGCAATGTGTTGTAACATAATCACAAAATATTATACCCCTAATTCTATTTCATATAATACGGCCACACAGTATCCAAACTAATACGTATTAATAAGTGGTACTGTAGCAGGTACAAAATGTTTATCCGTAAATCATAGAACGAGAGTTGTTATCTTAGAGATGTAGCCATTAACTGTGCTGACATGGATTTAAAGGTTATACTTTGTATACATGATAGCCATGATAAAGCTTATCAATAACTGTTACATCTTTATTGTGTTTTGTTCATCAAAAGAAGATTTACATTATTTTTATCTCCGAACTTTAACGTATCTATTGAAATACTGGTAATTAGTAAGTAGGACTAATTTGTTCGTGCTCAAAAGACTATTGTATTTATAGCATGCTGTATGACCGTTCAACATATTTGGGAAGTTATTAATGTATATCACTTAAGAACTATGATCGACGATCATCTCACAAATTCCATATATACCCTGTCTGGATAAGTTGCTTGATTAACATATATATAATATATATTTCTGGATTTCTTTGATATCTAAAAATTAAAAAGCTTTTGAAAATATTGTTTTGAAGTATCTGTGAGGTAAAACGAGAAGAAAGATTTATTACACTCTTTTCATTTCAATATTTTTTGAAGAATATGAGCATAAAAGGTCTAGTGCCTAAATTCCTAATATTAACTAAGCCGTTAGATCTAGTTAGTTTATTTCTTCAATCTATATTGGGTTTCACCTCATGATTCTCTATCAAGCATACAAAGAATAATTTTCTTAGACTCCACCACATTATACTACATAGAATACTGAAGGATTTGTATGTGGTTTGAGAAAAACGAGAGGTTCTTGTGATACATGATAATTAATTTCAATTTTCTTGTAATAATGAATAGTTCTAAGATGTAATATATAGACATATATATATATAACCTTTCTTGACTTACTGTTGTGAAATTTGGGATTTGACAGTTTACAATAGTGCATTTAAATATAATTTGCAAATTAAGACTAAGTACCTATTCTATTTAGCTTCCAAATGTTCTCCAGTGCCGGATACACTCCTAAGCCTAAGCCTAACCCTCCATTAATTAACATAATATTATTTTTAAATTGCCGAAGAAAAGAAAACCTTAATACTTTTTCTTAAAAACAGTTTTTTTTCAGGAAATTAGCGGAAAACCCCTTAGAATTATTGAAACATGTTTTATATCCTTGCTTAATCTCGCTATGCTTTAAAAGAAGCCAAGAGTTTGACATTGTTGAATTTATTATTTAATTTCCTTCTGTTATGCTGTGATTTGAATGAATATTCTCAGTACCTGATATCTTTTTGTTGGATATAAAAAATGAGATCACTATTTTTATTGAGAAAAATATATTACAAGTTTTTTTGTATTGAGAACCGAAACAGCAACTGCGTTTAATCTTATAAGCTAGCTCGAGATTTTTTACCCGATGCATGCCATTTAGAATTTATGATTGTAAAGGAGGTATATATGCGACAGGTGTCAATCCTGGTGTACGTACTGAATTTAAGCAAAATTTTTTGGTGAGATATCCAAGGAATTAAGACTGCTTTCTGTAAGTAGCATATAAAATAAATTCTAATACTAAGCAAGATATCATAGTACTTATTATGATACAAAATGTATACTCTATTTTAACCCACCCTAGTAATATACGACCATTTTGATCATAAATTTGTATTTTTTTAAAAATCGCGATTTCTCGATTAGAAGAGTTAGCAATGTTGAGCTCTAGGTTTAAGCCAGACAATAGCAGACAACTGGTTACTTTCTATAATATTAATACCCCCAAGAAATAGGTTACAAACTATAATATATCGGAAACAGATACTAAATATTGAAGCTGTAATCGAAAGAAATTAAGAAAAGCCAAGTTATCTTATTACCCTGAGGAAACAAGTTCCTATGGTAGACCTTTTTATTAGAAAGTATGTTCATAGTATCTCTGGCGCCAATCTGAACCTATTGTTCCAACTACTAAGCATAGAGAACAATTTTTTGCAAAAGATATAGTTTAAGCAACAGTTAATTGCAATATAATAATGCCATTTATATCAGAGAAAAATCCTGAGTGAACACCCTTTATAGACGTTTATGGGTATAACTACATATACATATAGCTATTCCACGAATCCAGAATCGTAATACCTTATAAAATATTTTAGAAACAATTTATTTGGTTATCCTAGAGTTTTCTACCCATGTGCTTTTCCGAATACTGTGAACACTCGTTTTTGCCTTAATATTTGTCGGAAGATACCTAAGTTTCAATTAATAACCCTGAGTTAATAAATATATCCCTATCAAAGTTGATAATAGCCTTATAAGTAAAATCATATATTCTGAAGCATCAATAATAATAAATAGAGGTTACTTTCGGGATCTTGGTTAAATATTTTTCTAGAGAAATGAATATGATACATGTTAATACTGAAATAAGCTACAAACGTCCTACCCAGAAAATGATTATCTTGAAATATTTCACTGCTCAGGGGTACTGCAAAAATCCAGGTAAAACTTGGAGAATTCGGATTTAGATATAATTATCTGGCTCGGAAATATATTATATGAAACTCAAGTAGGGGTTTTCAGGGGCGATGCAAAGATAATATACATATATTAGGTCTTGATGAAAATTTAAATTAAAATGCTATAGTTCATCAAAACAATCTTGGATATTTGAACAAAAATACTTTCCTCTACGGAATAAAAAATACATATAAAGATGTTTCTCGAGAAATGCGTAGAAAGTTATTAGTAGTAGGTGTCAATTTATCATCACATTTCATATACCGAGCATTTTAAGCGATATATATGGGCACTTTTCCATGGTTGAACAATCTCAAACTACAATTCTAATACTAAAAATAGTGTATCAGTTGTAATTCTTACTCATACTTGTGGTCTAAAACTATAGTTAGCAGTGTAAGCAGCAGCTATAAGTTTACAATATATCCTCAGACTAAAAACTCCCAATCAATTAAGAGTATCCCAGCACCCAGGGAGGATATTACCGATTTAAGAATGGAGAAAATAGAAAAACAATACTATCTGTTAGTAAACTGTTTGGTTTTCAGTAATGTATTTAAATTACTAATTGGAAGCACTAAGCAAAACTTTAATACATGTTATCGAGCTTGTAGAACACCGACGACCTAGTTTCTGAAGTTCTTATCCCAGTACCATCAAGATTGGAGCCCTGCAGTAGTCAAACAAATTAAACACAAAGATAGGATTGCAACAGAGCCTCTCTAGTGCATGTCAAGGCAAAATATTAAAGCTCAAAAATAAAATTTTTACTTTGTGAAAACTGTCTATCAAAGAACATAAGAGGTTAGAACAGAACATCTAGCAAAAAAATCCACAGTCAATCTAATTCATAAAACCCGATTTCTAAAATATACTAGAACTTTGCGGTACTGTCTAAGAATTCCTGTTAATGCTCTGAGTTTTTTATTATATCTCAACTATTTTATTAAGAAAGCCAACTTAATAGCTACTTTAAGTCTAAATTTAACACAAATATATTTCTTTTCCACTTAAGGCGTTGATTCATAATTTCAAGAATAGATGAACAAATAATTTTTTTTTCTATTTCTTAACCAAACAAAAACTAATAACGGACTTGGAAGAATATGGGAATTGCTAAAGCACTGTCCGTTATGTTTATGCTTAACTGGTGATCATGAACATCCCGATGCAGTATAGAATAACGCCCTGTTACAGTATTATCTGGAAAAGTTTTATTGATATCTGGGTTACAAACGGTATCTTGCATAACCAGAAATACATATTTCTCTTACAGCATCTAGAATTAGATTTCACAAATAATACTACAAATGATATATTACTAATCTACAACCTAGACAAAATATGAACAAGAATATGCTAGATTTCCTTATTCTCAACTTGATAAAAACTGCTTCAGAATGAATTCTAATTCTTTGAATTATCAACAGCACAGAAGTGTATATTCTGAGACTTTAATACGCTATTCACACTTCCGAAGGTATATTAAGCAAGCAAATGGTCAATTGTAACCGAGTTCACTGATAGTAAATTAGCAGTTAAACTGGCCCAACTCATGGTTCCAGTTAGCATTATCTCTGTACAACAAACTGATAACTGAATAAATTATTTCTGAAATAATCACATATTTCTCAAAATAATAGAAACAATCTACAACAAATAATAGGAAACATTTGAAATAAACAAAATTAACCCTAGTACCGTAGATTCCATTAAAGAACAAATCTTTAAGTATTTAGAATCAATAAAATAACCCATTGAACTAAATGAAACAGCTGCAAAAATGAAACTGGAGCTATCCCAGCACAAAATAGGATGTAATATAATGTAAAGAATATTTGCTTATTTAGCTTAGAGAGCAAGGCCATACACTGTTTCAAGGGTTTATCATGAAATCACAATTAATTACCAATTGCAAGGCTAGAGTAAGTGTATGTATTATCTTATAAGTCCACAAGTTTATCACAAGAATCAATATCAATAAACCGATTATAAGGCAAGCTTCTCGTATCTTGGTCTTACTGTCACAGTACTCGTATAGGGTAATGGAATCTAGGACAGTATTGGCATAATCATGACAGCTTCCCAGAGATAACCACTCATGACGATTAATCTTTTGAACTATGTTCTTTCCAAAATTTATGAAGAATATGCATTGTAACATAGAAATAAGAAACCGTAGAAACAATTAAGATATGTAGCAGTATTGTACCTAGAATTCCAAGTATAATAGAAAAGGATCCAGGGTCCATTATTCGGATACTTGAGATGTACTGTTTACGGTTTTTGTGCTTTGTGCTACTCTTAATATAAGTTCACAAGAAAATGGTGGCTATTGAAGAAATACAGATGCAATAATCATATCTGGTTCTCTAGGAAGCTGCCTAAGCTGAAAGCGTTTTCAAGTGGGATTGAGAGTTTCATAGATGGAAGAACTATTACCCTTCTAGATTTTTCACTAGGGATTTAAGGCAAGAAATCCCTGCTTCTGCTATCTTGAGGTTTGGTTAAGGGTATGGGATCTGCAGTTTCTAGGTAAGAGGATTCTACTGGCGGTGATAAACTGTTATTACCGGGCGGTTGTGGACCAAGGAGGAAACAAATTTCATAATGTTCCAAGTATACTTTTAAGTTTGTAGGTGAAGTTTGGTTATGGGAGAAATATGTTTTTACGATTGCCTTGAGATTAGTATAAGATCCAAACCCATTTCGCTAGTGGTTTCCACAAAATAATCTAGCCACATCTTTTGTCTCTCTTATAGCATTCTTAGGATGTTAAAATGGTCTTCTGTTAAGAAGATTTCCTTCTTGAAATGCTAAAGTAGTATGTTTCGAATAGTTGAGAAGAAGGAGGGTCTCATATCTTAAGAGAGCTGATTGAGTGCTTCGCGAGTACTGCTGCCTTTGCTGTTTCAGAAGTCATTCCCATATCGCACCTTGAGAATTGCTAGCACCTCCACTAAACTTTCTTTGTTCTCATACTAGGGATTTAGTTCGTCTTATCCGCTTCACCCGTTTCAGGATCTCTTAAGCAGCTCTCACTCGACCATTACGATTATTTAGAATTTCCCTATTGTGGTTACCTCGATCCCAAGGTAACTTGATCTATTGACACATGAAATAGTTCCTAAGTTAAATTTAATATCTTTTACGGTGCTTATATCTAATTAAACCCTTAAACACGATAAGCGAGAAGAAAGGTTCTCATGTATCCTATACACACTGAACAAGTGCTTTCTCTTTGAACTTCCACAATAATAAATACAGTAAAAAAACAATTGGGCCATATGGCCATTCCAGCTCAACGGTCCATTTAATATGTTGATTAAATATGTTCTCTTTGAACACACCAAAACTAATACAAAATGAATGTCTTCAGGCCCAGTCGACAACTCGCTCACTTTATTTCTAGAAAAGAAGCTTTGCTTGCTGAAGAATTAAAATATATTGAGGAGGATCCTATTACCCCTGAAATACAAAAGGTCTTGGATGCAGCGGCAAACAATACAATAACAACACAA
Source organism: Labyrinthula sp. Ha (assembly GCA_015227615.1). NCBI lineage: Eukaryota > Bigyra > Labyrinthulida > Labyrinthulaceae > Labyrinthula > Labyrinthula sp. Ha. Next base: position 912,239 of record JAALGZ010000006.1, read on the forward strand.
CAGACAAAGAATATCCCGGTAACTCACTTGAATAAGAACGCTTTGCATTTTGCAGTTTTGGAGTCCAACCCAGATAAAGATAAGATATTAAATTTATTCAGATTAAATTATTCTCCTGTTGAGAAGATGAATTTTGGATATTCTCCACTTTCTTTGGCAGCGTTCAAAGGGAACGAAGAAGTTGTTCGATTAATACTGGGTTCCAAGCCAGGAAAAGGAAGTGAAAAACATGCTACTTCAATATATCGAGATCATTTAATATCTGGCTCTGGATTTTGTCCAATTGTTATCGCACTTATACAAAATCACCTTTCTATTGCTTTGAAGGTTCTAATACACTTTAGAGGACTTGAATATAAATATTTGGCATTCAGGGAAACTCTTGTTATTCACTTTCTTTGTTCTACAAAATGCAAAGACACATCTTCAGAAAGTAGTTTTAATAAATTGCAGATAAGGATTGCGAATATTCTAACGAAAACTGGTACTGACTTGTCTTTAGCAAACAAACACAGTTCAACATATAACGGAGCAGGAATACTTAATTTATGTGTAACTTATGATAATTATAGATTGATGAAGTATTTCTTAAAATTGGGTGTTGGTAAAGAAACCAATAAAATCTTGAAAGATGGAGGTTTTTCTCCTCTTTTGTATGCTGTTTGTCCAAGAGATATGAATATGTTTAACAGGAGTGAGACTGTAGATAGAAAGAGATATTTTTACAAACTTCTTCAATATCATTTTGATATCAATGTCACATATATTGAAACTATAAGAGGAAATTCATATTATGTAACAACTCTTTTTGTTGCTTTACAAACACAAGAATCTACTGTTCAATTGGATATTATCAAAGTCTTACTCTTAAGGGCTTCTCAAATATTTACTCAGGCAACAAGCTATTTAGGACATCCATTCTCTTATGCAATAATAAATAACTTATCTTGCGTTCTCCAAATATTTTTTGAACACATTGAAAACAATATAATAAAACAAAAACTTGAAGAAATACCGCTCGCTTATGTAGAAAAAAAGTTGAACTACAAGGTGCTAGATTTATTCACGCCTAAACCTGGGCTTTCTAATAAAGACGTTCTTGATGTACTATTAATGTTTGGTCTATCAGAAGTTTATGAGAAAAGGGATTTCAGTTCTAATGTGGCATATGCTTTTAATCAAGTTCCAAAATGTCTTCTCTACTATGAATACTTGATTGAAAATGTTGAGGATGTCAATAGAGAATATATTGGACTTCCTCCTTGCATAGTTACTTACGCTCTTTCTGGTGCATGCGGCTTACCTTTGTTTAGGAAAGCCCTTGAAAAAGGTTTTGATCTTGATGCAAAAGCAATAATTCAACCTTGTAGATCAGCTTCTCCACATAGACTATTTCGTTGGAATTTTAAAGAGTTTGCAAAGGCCTGGGGTTTTCTTGACCTTAACGCAGTTTCTTTAGTATGTGGAGCTGGATGCTACAAAAAAATCGATCAGCACGAGCATTTGTATGAATGCCGTGAGTTTAACAACAACGCTCATGATTGCAATATTTGTTTTTGTGATGACTGTGCATTTCTTTCCAGAAATAAAGATGGAGTTTCTTGTGAATCACTAATTCTGAGGAAGAATGGAGCTGAAAAATTATACTATGCAAACTGGATTCAACTCTTATATAAACCTTTTGGGAAAATTTTACATAAACAAGGAAAGAGTAATAGAATACAAACATATGCTGATGCAGGTTTAGTTGATGAATATATTTTGCGTTGTGCTATAGAACAAGATATCTATTTTTAAATTGAGAAGAAATATCTAATCCTAGATTATATTCCTATTTTCTCAAATAATCGTCTTCTTCCTCAAACTTTTCCTCCTAATATGCTTTGAAATGAATATTCTAGTAGTTTTTAGATTTGTGTTGAGTATTCACAAATTTTCACCTTTATGCTGGAGTTGTAAGACTTATTATACTAGTTTTGACTTTATAATATTTTGTCATAAGAGCTAACAAATAATTTGATTTATCATAAGAAAGAATTCACCTCATGAAACTATTTTATAAATTGGTGTAAAATACTTAAATGGTCCAAATCATCCATAAATTACAGGATTATACAAGCCGAGTACATTGCTGCGTCCGACTAAGAGATTCTTATTTCTTAATTAACTATGAAAATAATGTTGTTTAAAGATATTGTAGTTTGAAGCTGGTAGTGCTCTGAGTCTTAACATTAAAAAAGGAGTGAATATTCAGTAATTGCTCACTTCAATTTATTTTTTGCCCATTGAGACCGTAATTTTTTGCCAGATGATTCGGTGTAGCCGCCGTAATTATTGGAAAAAGGAAAATAGTTACTTGTTGCTCAGGTGGTTGAAAAGTGACGCTCTCCAAACGAGGTTGAAAGTTTGTTTCCATGAGGTCAAGTCGAGAAAGACTCACTCATCCAAAGTTGAAAACCGGCACTTTTCCTCTAAGGAAGTACTCACAATTTCTGTGTCTCAATGGTGTATTCTCGTTGCTTATTTACTTATATTCTTAAATGCTCATTCTCGCATATATATTAACAGAACTTGATTAAAGGGATCTGTTTAGGTGACAACCTTTACCAGCAAAGAGTTTTACCGCATGAGGCTAACACAAATTTGAAGCAAAACCTCTTTCCGTCTACAGGTACCTAAAGCTGGAAATGACCCCTCACCCTATCGTTGGGCATGCTCTACAGCCTCGCATTAATAAATTCCGAAAAGAGCAGAGTTTGAATGAAACCGGGCAATCGTTTCTTGCCGTAGAGACAGCGACAGTATGTTGCTTGACTCAGAGACAGAAACAACTTTACGTGTAGTTAACCCTTTTGAATGGCTTCAAACTGCGGGTTTGTAGCATTGTCTCTAGTCCAGACTTGAGTGAAACATTTACTGTCCTGACAAAACCAATTAGGTTGCAGTTTGCCTCATCTCCTAAGATTTGTTTGTGGAGAAGGAGTTGTATTTTTACTAGTCTCCAAGCATTTGGCATTTTTCGGATTCCTCTAGGTCGAGATGTAACAACCATGAATTATGTTGCCTGATTCCGTTCCTATTGTTACTGCACCCTCGCATTACGAAATATCATGAAGTGGCATTCTATTGTAATGAGGGAACAAAGTTTTTTTCTTGGAGATATATTTTTTTCGGAGCTAAACTTAACAGAACCTATAAGCCTGCAAAAAAGTGATTTCTTAATCATCAAAAAAAAATAAGGTAGGAAAACAGTAATAAAAAATATTGTAGGAAAGAAAGACAGCAAATGATTAAAAATGGGCACTAGACTTGGAACAAGTTCCTAATAATAAACAAGTATTGAAAATTGAAATTCTAACAGGATTCAATCAGAGAAAAAAGAATATATAGTAGCAAAAGCATTTACGTTGGTGATTTACAGGTCTGGTCGCGTGTACATGAGCATTACACTGTTCCACAAGCTGATAGTCTCTTATATCGCTGTGTTGTGATAAGTGTTATCAACTAGGTCCAAATTCTTATAATACGATTTCTCTCTAAAGTGCTAGATAATTTAAAATTAGAAAACAATATTGCAAATTTAAGTAGGAGGTTCGTCTTGCCTCCAACACAGGAAAACGGTTCAACAGCGGGAAATAACAGTTTAAAAAGGTGTTAGTAGACGCGGATAGCCGGGTGAGCACTGTGTGCGTGTAGTTTCTGCCAACCTCGACACAATTACCCTGCGCATACTTACGTCCCTAGTAGATAAAGCCCTAGCTAGTCTTTATACATTCTTTGCGCTGCAAGAGGTAATAGGTTCAGGTACTGGAATGCTCCAGGGACTAAGTAACTCTGCATTTGACTCGTAGGTCAACTACTTTAAAGACTTAGAACCTGAAGAAAAGAAGAAAAAGAAGTTTTTCACAAATTACATAGTTCTTGAAAAAACGAAGAAGCTCTAGCTAATGTAGAAAAAATCGAAACAGTAGAGACAGAAACTAACAAAAACAAACTTTCACAAATGTTTACGATAGAGACAGCTCAAATGCACGCTTGACTGGAACCTTAATAAGAATGGCTCATTGGCTCCTGAGTGCACTTTCACCGAACATCCACATCTATAAATGGACCGCAATAGGTTCTGGAAGCAATGTATACATCAATATACCGGTGTCCTTGAACCATAACCAAGCTTTTAGACAACTGTCAAAGTCATCATAGTGCACAAACAGTAGGTGATTGTTCAGGGTGTGACGTTAGGAAATTGGAAAGTGCCATACGAGACAAGGTCCTTTGGAAACAGAGCACAAGGATCAGATTCACCTTAAATTAAGCTCAAAAAATATCAGAGAACACATGCAAAGTGTCAACGACCAGCGAATAGCACATGACTAGGATGATGAAATCTTGATATTGTACTCTGTTCAAATTTCGATCCTTGCTTGGTTTTTTATTGTTATTTTAGGGAATTTGGATGGAGGAGGCAACCAAGTTTAGTTCTGCGACTTCGATAAAGCGATAATGATTACTAGATTGAAGGTAATGACATTCAGACACCTAAATTTGATAAAATTACTCCAGAGGAAGGTAGTAGGATGTAAGAGAACGAGACTAATAATTTTTTTTCAACCAATCAGTCAGTGCAGTGACTCCATAATTTAGTGTAGACTTCTACCAGCGGATTCGCACATCAGACTGCACGATCTCATCTGCAACGGTATGCCGAGAGGGTCAATGCACTGGTGATTGGTAACTACAACTAACTAACTAATTATCTATCTGAATCCACACTAGTTTCAGAACAATGTTCCGCTCGAGCACGTTTGCAATACAATCATCTGCTTTTAAAATCTAGTCTGGTTCTATGTTTCACGTTTATGCAATTAAAACTACAGCTCATTGACCAAGATCCGTGATATTTTGTATCCTGTGTTGATTTTCCATCTTCCCTGGACGAAAATATAAGAAGATTTCGGGATACAATAGTTGAAAGAAACTGTTACCACTCTTTCAAACAGCATAATCAATGTCGTGGCACCCGGCATTTTGCTAATGTATTTCTAAAAAAATGATCATATGTAGCCAACACTGGGTTATCAATAGTTGGCCTTTATTCGCAGCATAAATAAAAAAGAATTTACCAAAATTTAATGAAGTTATTCTGCCATTAGTATTGAATCTCAACCTCAATACAGAGTAAAAGGGCACAGAAGGGAAATTTTCTTGGCTTTGTCAACTCACGGTCGATGATTATAATTTTTAGCCATGAATAATTGTAGTCAGTTATGAAGTATCATAAATATATTGCACTGGTCACAAGAAAATATATCCTTAAGTTATAGAACAAATAGATGAGTCATAGAACTGTTTCTTGTACCTTTTTTTCACATTGTGCAAGTTTGTCTCCTATGCCTTATTTTTAAATTGCATCCTATGTCATTTCAAAATTTTTAACACTCTAACCAAAAGTAAATAATTCCATATAGTCAAGTTAAATATGTTTCATACCATAAATTTTATAAAAACTACTTTCTAACAAGTTCAATAAGAACAATTTTAAAAAAATATGTGTAACTTGAGAGTTTAGGTTTTAATTAGAATAAGTAACCACATCCAATAACATTTTTTTAGATTGTGCGAGTACACTTTCTTCGGATCGATTCAAATTTCTTTCTGTGATTTCTTATCCGCTCATTGAACTTAAGAGTAGCAAATGTTACTTTCCTGGTAAATTTGTTTCTTTTTAGATATTAGTTTCATCTTATATAGCATAGAATAATTCTATCGTTATACTGCGCAAATATACATTAGAGCCACAATTTCATTTCAGCTTCTGAAACTACAGTATGATTTTTAATTAAATTCTTTCTAATATTTCTTATCAATTATTATGTATAAGAAAGGTTATATTCAATCTATTACAACCCCCAGAGAACAATAACAACTACCGCTAAAAGATATCTGTGTATTCCCCCCCCAATGCAACAGAAAATTTCTATTCATGCTGTTTCATTCTATACTCACAGATTTATCTTATCTCACACCAATCTGTTTTTAAAATATGCTATTTTTATCTAAGTCGCATTGTTTTTCTTTTATATATATAAGTTAGGTAGCAAATTCTTTCACGTCTTTCTCTTTTCTCTGCTCAAAGCTATTATTTAACTACTTCCTATGGGTTACGTCAGTTTTATCTTTGGGTGCCAGAACTTACTCTAATTAATTCAAAAGTTCCTGTTTGAGCAAATTTGCGAGAAAAATAAACTTACTAAACTGTGTATACATGATCAAGATGTAGTTTAACTAAGATGTCTAGTATTGGCAATGGTCCACAGAAGTAGCCGTCTACTAAAATCGACTCCATTGCGTAAACAAACAGCTCTAACGTCAATTTAAATCACATAACAACTATTAATAGTTCTAATTGTAAAGCTCTTGCCATTTAGTATTACAATGAGTAGTGGTTATCATCATAATCGTACATCAAGCTTAGGTTTTTCCTTTATTATTCATTTTTTACTGACCATAGTATATTACGTACAAGATTTAGTTAATCTACTATCCATTATATAAGTAACTATTCTTGTAATTCTCCTTTGGTTGGCAGCATATGGATATTGAACCATATTAGTTCATGTATAAAGCCATATATATAAGTTAATCTATATGAGTTCGGATAACTATTCTGATTGACATTCTAAAGTAATACGCATAAAAAAAATTGTCATTCAAGGTTTGAATATCAGTTTCATACAGTCATTTTTATGAACAATTTTCTCGACTAGATTTCCTAATGCCATTCGATCATGTCCATGAGTCGATTTACTTTGTCCTTCATGAATTATACAATCCGTTAATTTGGAGATAAGGAGAATTGTAATCATATTTCTTCTATATGGCTATTTTAAGACCTTTACACTTCGTTAACTATTGTATCATTTGGATTCTGGATTATATCCAATAGTATAAATTTCCACTTTCTTGTAAGCCGTAACTTTCTAATCATTTTTTATTTCCTATACCCAGGTACTAGGATTTCCTCACAGTAATTTTTTGATATTATTCTAAAGCTTCTTATATCCATATCTGAATGCATGTCTGATTCTAAGGCAGTGTAATTCTTACGCTAGATTAGTTTTTTTGGTATTTACTTGGATAATGTGTTATTTCAGAGTGAGATCTCCGAATAATTTACATCTTGGAACCATGTATCACCCAGTAGAAACTTGCTTCAATATTCTTTATTTAAATTTCATCTCATTCTAGATCAAATTAAGTTTCATAATATCAATAAATTTTGATGCTTCCATTTCAATGGAGTATGCTCTCCATACACATGGATGCATTCTTATACTTTAAGACTACTGTCACGATGAAGTCCATTTTCCACTTAAAGAATATCTCTTCTGATACAATTTATCCCAAACTCTGATCGCCCTTGTACACATACAATGCTCTTGTGCAATATTAAGTTCGATATCGTACTTTTAGTGCATATTTTTCAGAGAAAAATGTGTGTAGATATGTATTTCGGCCCCTATCGTATCTAATTACTTCTTTGGAGGTGGTGAACAGTTTTAATATATATATGCTTTGTTTTAAGAAAACTTGTGCTGAAAAAAAACATAGAAAATAACTAAATTCTCCAGTCTTTTTAATTTTAGGATATAGATTAGAAGCCACCATCGTGTTTTAAAGACGCCGATAGCTGCATTTTCCTTATTGATTACATTTTTCTAAATCTTGTCAAGATAGTCAGTATTTTCACTTATCTAATGAAATAACACTTCTTAATAAGGTTCGTGCTCTATATTTTATAATTGTTTGTTATAATATTAATAAATTTCAATAAACGAAGTTTTCTATTTCCTACGAAAAAGTTTTGCAAGCCACCATTCTCAGAACCGTCAATATTGACATAAATGTCTCTCATTTTCTTAACTACCCAATTGGTTTTAAAATTATTTGAAGCTACATATAATAATGTGATATCTAACAAAGTATTATAAAATCCTATTTTCAACCTGAATCTTCTATTCTCTAAGAGGTATTGCGTTATTGAAAATGATATATTTCAATGTCAAGGATTTTGACTATTGTTACTTAGAGATATATGGTTATGTTTGCTTGATTATACATCCGACAGAGGTTATATTTATTTATGATACGCATTGTACGTATAATACATAACATATTCAATGTTTTATGTCTGTATGGAGCCCTTATAGTGAATCTTAGCTTCATGTATTCTTATGGCCAGCATTGTGTACTCCCTTTTGTAAGGAAATGTTGGTATATATCATTGATCATGGAGTTTATTTTAGAATTTTTGCATTCTCAAACATAGTTCGACAACCATGTATTTTAGTTGTTTCTTAGAAAAACGATTTGATAATATAACGAGCATATCTATTGCCATGTGACGGGTTTTTGAAGCATAAGTGTCTTACAATTAAGCCCATATTCCCTCTTTGACTCTATTCTATAATTCATTAAATTCATTAAAAATTAAGTGTGCTTATAATATATAGCAATTTTACCCTATTAAGTTTTAAAAATCGGGTTTCATTTCTTATGGATTACTCCGTTGAAATGATCAACAATTAATAGGAATGTTGTACATTGGTATGAAGTTTGAACTCTTCTAACAAAATTCAATAGATGTCAAACAGATGCAATTAATCCAGTTTTCATTAAAAAACTTGTAATTAAAACTTTTTAGTATAAAAGCATAATAATGAAGTACCCCGTATAAATTTTGTAGTGCATACTTACTCTTCATATAAACTGATGAAATTACTAAAGTTATTCCTCAAAACGAATTGACCACTAAGAATTCCATTCTTTCTAATTAATAAAATTTATTGAATGTAACTTGAAAAACTGACTAACCTAGTTGCTTTAACTTTCCTCGTCAAATTATTAAGAAATTAAATAACAAAAAAGATATTTGAGAGAGAGAGAGAGAGAGAGATGTACTATCTTTGTGATGTCCATGAGTGATAGATAAGCATGTATTGAGATATTTCGCAATAAAATATTGTAAGCTATATACAGCCAATGAATAATATTATTAACTCAAGTATACTATCTAGAACAACTGCCGTTAAAAGCGTAAACTGTATTCTTTATGAAGATTAAAGACTAAGCATAATGTATAGTGAACATCAACTACTCCTTTGAAAATGAACCATTCTTACCTTCCAAAGTATAACCAATCCACCATTTTTAAACCTAATTGAATGGTATTATAATAAGATAAAAGCTTTAATTACTCGTCACCATATTAGGAACCAATATCTAGTATAGGCTTTTTTCTACATTCCTGAACTTTCAAAGGAGTGGTTATTACTAAATGATAAATTTCCCTTTAAAACAGAATGTAACTTTCTTTGGTTATTTTTACGCTGAGTAAAAGACGCCATGAATTAATTCTACATCTGAATAAAGTTCACACTACCTCCTGAAATCAATTTTTATCTCATATTTCTTATCAAATAATCATTAAGAAAGATATGAAGCTACTGCAGTTTGTTATTTAATTGAATAAAAAGTAATTTATACTCTTTGTGAACTGAAGTTATATATCGAGTCGATACATTCAGTAAGCATCTTGTATATGACGTGTCAATAAATATATAACTATATACTAACTCATGTTGTGTAACCCCCCCTCTCTAAACTCACATTCCAATGATTTGGTGGAATTAAAATCCCAATTTTTAATCGGATATCACATATCTCGTGCTATATGTACTTCATTAGAAGAGAAGTGTAGTACCCTTAATTAAATATGTTCTCTGTTTTATTTTAAGATACCATCTATGGTGATTGTGTATGTCTCGAAATGAAATCCTATTCTTTTTGAGGTGTATTTTAAATTTTAAAAATCCAGAAAGCTTGTAAGTTAAAGTGAAACAACAAAAGGAGTGCTCAGCTCGGGATCTTAGGAATCTACTTTAAGCAATAGTGACAGACATTGTATGGAGCCTCTGGTGACAATATTTGTAGTCACAAAAACAACTTGCGTTTAGAGGTAAAGTAAGACTATTCTTGGATTCTTGTTTTCTGTAACAGGTATATTATAAGGTTTCCTTTGAACATATGGTAATAATAACTATTTTTATTGAACCTGTGCAAATCGAAACAGTGAAAAATAATCAATAGAGTTTTTTTCTTCACCGAAGTATTCATTTTTTTTCTTCTCGTAGATTTGATGAAACTTAAAGCAAGCCCTAAGCAAACAAAAATGAAAAAATTCTAAAACTACTGTAACTTAATATCAGATAACTAAAACTATCTAATAAAATATTCTGAAATACTTTTATAATCAATATCACCTAGGAATCACAAAATAGTATATGTATATGCTTTGTATAAGAAGGTTATTATTGTATATTAGAAGTAAATTGGTAAACTTCCCAATATATATATATATATAACAATTTATTTATTTCAAATACCTATCTTCTCAACATTTTGATTCTAACAGATACATTCTTGTTTTCATATGAATATTTGATTCTTTGCTTTGAAAGTATACATGGACAAATTTCCAACCTATTACCGAAACTAGCTAAGGTTTCTTGAAGGAACATATTAATGCATCTTCAAAGTTGAAAACACACAAGAATCAAAAGATAATTTTGTTACACCTCAAAAATAAACCAATTAGGAAAAAATATGTAATACCTTAATTACTTGTTTGCTTTTTGTCTTTTGATGACATATCTGGTTCGCCATAGTTTACATGAAGAAGTTATTCCCTTCGGTGGCGAAATTTGTATCATGGAAATAATGAAATATTCAATTGTATTGAATGGGCTTAGTTTAAAATATTTTGAGTTCCCAGCCATTCGAATATATTATGGTTAGCCTTTATCTTTGTTCAATAAGAAACTGACAATAGGTTGTTACCGTTTATGAGCTATCAATCCCTTCAAAACATATCTTAATTTCAAAACACGAATAGTAGCCAATGATGATCAGCGCCATAACACGGTGATTCCTTCGTAAGTCCCTTTACAGAGTATGAATATATCTAAAGCGATTAATAAACATATTAGATGTCAGAGCAGTATGAGATGTAGGAAAGTATATAGTACACAATTCTCAACTACGTAATAATATATCAACATCCTAAGTCTGGAATCTCATACAAAACCAACTCATATTATCGATGAATTGAACTGATTTTTCTAAACTAATCAGCATTGAAAATATATTTTATGCACGAATAACGGAAGTAGCATGGTTGAGAATTAATTGGAAGATTTTTTATTTTTCTTGTGTGTACATAGTCCATGCCGGAGAAGACTTCGGTAATAATAAATAGATATTCGGTTTCTATGTTTAGAATATCATATGCAAATCCTGGGGATAAGTCATACTACGAGTTAGAGGTAAGATATTGATTTCCTCTCTCTTCAGGGTTGATGACTAATAAATGCAGTTGTGAGGTGTTCTATAAATTTCTTTTTTATTCGAATCGGGATTTGGTATTGCTTTGAAAATTATTTCATATTCCATTATTCGTCCATCAAAAAAGCATTTCTCCAGTTATTATGAATCACCAGTTATACTAAGAACCCCCAAGAGCACTATTAAGCTTTGCTGTATGCTCGCGAAGGATGTTCCATTTACTGATTTGGATAGGAAGTCTTAAATTTACTTACACTCACGGGTGAGTATATGTTAATCTGGTGGTTTCCTAATTTATTACATATTTAAACCCGTTCTTAATATTCTCAATGTAATTTGCTAAATACAAAGAATCTGTAGGTAAGAAAAAGGTAAAAATTGAACTCCATGGCATATATCCATACTGAAACCAAAAAGTATTTATGAATGAGAAAATCTTAGTACTGACTCTAAGTACTTTCGCATAGCACTAATGATAATTGTATCTTTTTAATATCTTGTTGTCAGCATCTGTAAATTTTGACAGACGTATGTTTCTATAGATTTATTTTACACAATTAATCTATTTGTACTAAGTAATGCCTAACTTAAGAAACGAAATCGAAAATATACAATTAATCTAGTGTGATAATAAAATTTGTATATAATTCAGAGCAAAGTAAAGTTAGCAATAGATCCCTTGTTATAATATGTGAAAGAAACAATGTTTGTATACTAATTTTATTCAATACATATTGCCACCATGAATTTGTGCGCTAAATTTTTTGAGAACAGAACCAGAAAGTTGTTTTGGAATATGAGCGCCAATTAATTATAAAAGTTTGAATTAACCCAACGTTATGAAAAGAAAATATTCTGGAAAATCCACTGGTTTTATTTCACTTATCAATAATATAGAACTAGCGAATATTGTTAAGGTTATATATATATATATTCTTGGGTAATAGGAGGTAAATTTTGAAACTTACCTCTAAGCCTCTTTTAGTTGATAGGAGTTCATGGATGCTATATTTAATTCGCTAAGTCAGTGCAGCTTTTTTTGGACACTTCCAAAGAGAACTCTTACAATCAGACATCTTATATCGTGTGACGGGGAAACCGATATTATTTTCCATTTATAGAAAAGGTCAAACTTGCAACAAATAGAAAACTAAGTGTTTCTATTAATCTAAATACGATAAATATGTATAAAGTTAGGGAATACACGGGTTCGCATTGCCAGTCATATAGAAAATAATTACTAGCATTTGAGGTCACTGCCCGAATTTCAGCTATTATCATAGAAGTCTGAATTCTGTTAAATATACCAGTGAGGGGGTTAAATGGTTATTTTCAGGTGAGACTCTCAATTTTACTTTTTTATACAATATCAATGAATTGGGCCTTATCAATTGTATATCTGACAACCTCAGTTTTAGAATAAACTAGTTTGGAGTAAGATCAACCACGTTTTGAGTTATTATATTTTCCAGTTAACTAAATGAGCAGTGATCTAACAAATTCTGGAGAAAATTTTGCTATAGTTGACCACAATAACGTGATGCAGGTAAATGAATCAAAATCATCTCCCAAATAAGATTATTGCCATATACACAAATTATATCACATTGAATTCTTATCTAATCTTACCAAGGTTGTGTCAAAATAAGTAATGTAAACGATCATTTTGCCGACAATTAAAGTTTGACATGAAGAATATTCTAAACATCTGAATTCATTTTTTGAACAGACATATTGGAATTTTACACGGAATAATTCACGTACCAAACTGCTCTAGTTAACAAAATTATAGTTAAATATTACATATAACCAGGTCATGCAATACCAAAATGTTTGGATAGATTGATTGATTTCTGCAAACCAAAGTTTAAATGTTTTTTAAATCGAGCTTTATCCCAAATTAAGGAACAATGACATATGTGAGCCAAAATACGTTGGATTTTCTCGATTTTCATTTCTGGAATTAAAATCTACAAAGTACATAGAAATATAAAGAAAAAAATAACCACACAAGTTCCCTAGCAAACATTTCAACAACCATTTCACATTTTTCTTGCGAAAAAAGAATTAATTTCAACGGGTCAAATATTAAATGCAATTTCTCAAATCTTTTCCATGCTTAGATTATTTAATTCTTTTATGAACCTTTCTATTGTGAAACATCTTTTTTAATTTTCATGAATGGAAAACAAAAAGGTCTTTAATTATAACTAGGGATAAACCTAAGTAGTACTTATGAAAAAAGTTGGAGAAAACACACATACTTTCAGATAGACACTGTAGTTATATCTTAGGATTAAGTATTCTTAACAAACCTGAACGAGACAAATTTAGTCGGAACAAAATTCTAAATGAGTGGATTTAATTCAAATATGACAAATGAGAATGTTTCTATTATAAATTTTGTTACAGTTACTATGGGTTCCAAAAAAACATAAAATATAAACCCCTTTCCACGTGTCTTCATAATGAGCTAACCGATCCGGCATATTGCCGGTTCAAACTTAAAAAGAATATTAATCCATCGCCTGTAGGCTTGTAGATGTATTATGTAAGAACCAGCCAAGAGATGATCAAAAAATATAACATTCTATTGCATCTAAGACCCTGTTCAAAACCATCTTTCAGTTGAAGACGGTAATACTATTTCCTTGGGATACCTCTAGCGCCTAGAGTCCATTTATGAATTGCTTTACACCAAAGTCAACTAAAGTGGTTTCGGTTTTTTCCTATTACATTTTAGATTCATCTTATTTATTATGTACATGACATATTAAAAATACAAAATTTTAAATGCTCTATGCGAATCATATATTCATGATGGGAAAATATTGTATCATCTGAGTTTATTACATTGGCCTGGACCCCAATATACAGACTAGAACATGTATAAAGAAAAATAAAGCTGGCAAAATGCTGTTGCGGAACCTTGATACGTTATTTTGCATTGAGGAGATAAATTGAAATACTGAATTCCTGTATTAATTGAAAAGAAATTCTGGAATTCAAAGTTTCGTCTATTATAGTCTTACCGAATTAAATTGTAGCCATCAAGGTGGGCTAATTTGTTGGAATAGGTTTGTTATCGGCGAATGATTAACATCGGAAGATCAACGGGAGCTTACTATCACAACAATGAAAATAAAATAATTTAATTACTCAAAAAATAAGCAAATTATGCAAATTTGTAGTCACACTAAGAAATAGCGCATGATTCGTGTTGTACCACTAACGGTTAAGCACGACTCTGTCAGAAGGTACTAATTTCTACTCTTGGATGTTACTTATCCTTTAATCTATTGACTTAAAAAATGCCAAGAAGATTAGAAAGATTTCTAAAAAACTGTCAAATCTAATTATATATCCTTAGTACCTTCAACAGTATTGTCATATGCTTCCATGTGCATGATTGAAAATATTTGCACCTTAAGTCCGAGTTGAAAGTCGGTAGATTAAAACTGGATCAACGCGTAGAGAAAATGTTGTTTATGTTTCAATTAACTTTTATTAAGCATGTGATATCATTGTTATAGCTAGAATTAAGAGCATTTATCTATCGCCAAAGGGTTCTCATGTGTTATCATGCGTTGTAGATAACACAAACTACCTGGATCAAATTTTCACCCCGCCGCAGAAAATTTTAAATTCATTCCAAGTCCTTTTTGAATCATAAAGGACTATTTCCCTGCAATTTTTTCTTGAGTTATCTATTATGAATCGGGGCTATCTGCTAAATGCAGTGAAGAATCTTACCAATTTAAAGGGAAAACCTAAACTGCGACAGGCAGTGATGTTGTCAAAAACTTAAAAAATTAAAATTGAACTTCTGGATGCAATATAAATTTCTTACAGCTTAATATATGTAATCATACTTATGTTCAAAGTTCTAATTTCCTTCTATTAGCAGTTGAATTTGTTGTCAACTAGACTGGAAATTATATGGGTAAATGCAGATATTTTGGGCTGATATACCAAACAGATTCGCAAACATAACGTTAGATTCTAGGATATTTCTTGCTAACAATTTCGTCAAACGTGAAAAGATTTTAATAGATCTATTTATTACTAGAACCTTTCACCTACACCAGGAGAATCGGAGGTTAGCCCAATAGACACAATTAATTTCAAAACACTTAGTCCCATTCCGTGCTAAAAAAAGGTGAAGCGAGAAATACTTTATTATAAAAGTAACTGGGGTTCTAAGACTAACTTAGAGAAGAGAATATGATGCGACTTTGATATAGGCTGAATATCCACGTTGATAGTTCACAAATCAATATTACGGTTAGGTGAAAATGGATCTATGGTAATGCCGTACTGTTATCATTCTGTGCTTCACAATTTCTTGGATTATATTAACTTTATTCAAGATCAAGGTAAAAAGACGAAGATAGTTGAATAGAACAACTATCGCAGAGTATATATTGAATGTCAAGAGAAAAGTTTAAAAGAACCAAGTATAGTATCGAAGCTAAACGACGTATTTATGAAGAATTTATCCATAGTGATCAGAATGTTGCAACCTTCGCGAAAGAAAGAAACATAGCGAGAAGTACAATGGATGGATTTATCAAACTTTGCAAGAAAATGGATATCCAATCACCCTCTAATAACTATGAAACTTCCAAAATAAAACTTTCCCCGAAAATGAAAACTGAAATTCTAAGTTGGTTTCATCTTACCAGTGCTTCGTCAACTCATCCTCCCTACAAATCTTTAGTAGAAAAACTGATTAATCTAGATCCAACTTTTCAAAAGCTTCCTCCGAAGGATCAGTTCAAATTTATTTCAAAACTTTGTGAACGTAATGATCTTCAAGTGGATGCACTTCCTGAAAAACTTAAATCTTCATACAAGCTATCTTTGAAGAAGAAAGCTTTTGTTTTTACTACCAAGCAGGATATAGAAATACTGAAAATACCTTCTGGAAGAGTTATTAATGCACAAAATCACAACTTGATACTGCATATGGTTCCTCAAAGAACATTATGCGTCGCAGATGACACTGGATTATGTCAAGGTAATGACGTGGATTACAGAGGTGTTGAAGTTTTATTAACAACTTGCCAGAATGGAATTAAATTAAAACCCTTTGTTGTGTTTACATCAACTTCTGAAGTAGAGGTTGATCAGATAGATAAGAATGAAATTTCTGGATATTCTAAAAGTATTTTTCATACTGCAAATGAAACAGGAACTCTAAATGAGTTGAGCATAGACAAATGGATACATTTGGTATTGGTGCCGTATGTGCAAGGAAGTGGAGGTGGGAAGAACGGAGGATATAGTATGTTACTGCTGCATCCTCGTTTGGTTAAATTCTGTGTCCAATGTGAAAAGATTCTTTCTGAAAATAAGATTTTGTTGGTATGTGTTCCAACTGGAGTTACTGGCAGTGTGGAGTTTTTGGATTTAGATCTTAGTAAACCATATAGACGATACATACAGTCTGCAAAGAGAAAATATCCTGGAAGTTTCGAAGGTGATGTTTCGTTTAATGAGCTTAGAATAGCTTTTAGCAATTCATTAGAAAAAAAATGGGAAAGGTTGAAAAATGAGTTTATTTTGTGTTCATGGAAAAAAAGCTTCGAGTTAGATCAAGAACTTTTGGCATCAGATGAAGAGAGTGAGTTTGAAACAAGTATTAGTAGGGTTCTGTAGTGCTTAATAGGGTGAAAACTATATTTGAGATACTGCAAAGAAGTAACGAAATATCCCCACTAAAACTTCTCCTCAGTAATACAGCGAAATAGGAATAGTATGTGTAAAGTATTACTTTAGAGGCAACTTGAATGTTAACTTAGTTACTAGGTTTTCCTTTTACTTTGGAATATAGTTAAATATACTTTGCTACGCTGGGGATAACAAGAGATGGTTGATTCGGCCAGTGCTCAACCTCTCAAAACGTGGTAGTTCTAACGCTGCCACTTTCTTAATGGCGAATATGCCGTAAATACTGCTGTTGCCTTTCAATAAGTTTTTGGCATGCCAAGTTTATCCGCGGACGAACCGAATCAAAAAATACATCGAAAATCCAATCGACAATCAAAAAGAAACTTGAATTAACGAAATCAAATAAAGAGGTAAATTTACGTCCTTCATTTCATCACTTTTCCAAGCTACCCCTTTCCGTAATAAAAGAATCTTCTCATATTTTTAGGCACCATGAGTAACATTTCACCTGCGGACGGATTAGTTGAAGACTTTGAGACTTTCAAATCAAAGGATAAATCAAAAGGACAGAAGCGCAGATACATCGTTTACAGAATTGTAACAAACCCTGGTGTTGGTGAAGAAATTCAAAAAGTTAGCGAAGCTGCATACAGTGGAGATCAAGCTGGACAATTTGAGGAGTTGAAGAAGATCTTGCTGGATACTTCTGGAGGGCAGAAAGGAGCTTACGCCGTTTTTGACTGCAACTACGAAACTAAGGACGGAAGACCAACTGACGGAGTTTTTTTCATTAAGTATGTTCCAGATACATTGAAAGTAAAGGAAAAGATGCTTTACGGATCAAGTACCCAGCAGTTTTTGGGAGAGCTTGGAGGTGCATTCAAGTACATTTGGGAATGTTCATCTGCGGGTGAGTTAAGTGCTGTTACTGACATTGCTGCATTTATTACCGAGAAAGCAAAGAAATAAGTATCAGATTCTTCAGTATGACTTTATGCAAAATAAATTTAAGTGATACTGAGCTTCAAAAGGCTACATTTTTTTTCAGCTTGTTTTGAAGTTAATAACATATACCTCTAAAGTTCATGAAACGAGAAAACCATTTTGTAATGATCAAAGTAGCTCTTCGTAATTTGCATTTGGTTCATAGTGAAATGGACTTGATGTTGAACTTTAGGAATAAAAGTTACATGAGATCCTTCTTGGACGAATTTTTCATAAAAGTAATATAAGTAAATAATATGGCAACGAAATTTACTTAATAGCGGCTAATTAGCTAGAATAAAGAGAAGATTTGTTATCCAAGGGGTGAAAATATAGGGTAGAAACTCTGTTGCATTTCGCTGTACATAATAAGAAAAATATCTTCGACGCAATACTTATGAAAGCAAAACCTAGTGAAAGAATTTTTGTCAAAATATTTCTTTTGGTTATTATATTTTATTATTATGACCGAGCATAGTATTATGATCTTAAAGTACAGATATAACCATGTAAATCTTATTATTTTTATTCTTTCTGGTGTGAAAAGGTATGGAGTTAATTAGGAAATGCCATCTGCTATTACCAGCATTTTCCTCTTAATTTTGTAAATTTAGAAAGAAAACGTATGGAGTATATTAACTTAATTTCCCGTACGTAATTTGAAAGTTGATTAAGTATATCCTAAGTATTTTACTGAAGTTTAAATATGTTTCTGTGTGGCAGCAGACTATGGGCACGCACCTGTAGAGTCTTAAGTTAGCAGTCATATAGATAAGAATCTTCTATGATCCAATTATTCATATTTTCATTCTGATTCTTATTAAGAATTATTGTATTTTTCTTCTTTGTAGAAGATTCTGAGTTTACTCGGAGTATCCAAAACCAATAAGCTAGTTTGTGAAGTACCAATAATTATCAGTAAGAAAATATGATGAAAAAGACTAGCAAGAAATGATGAATAACTAAAAAAACAATCCCTAGTCTCGAATTATATTTGTGTAGGTGAAGATGCACTCGTTCTAGCTATTGTCCTAGAAGGTTTATAGTAACACTTGCATATTAAATATGAGCCAGATTTTTTTTTAATTTGCCTGAACTAGGTTAGAAGAATTACTCGAGCCACAGAATTTTGCTCTATGGTTCTGTTAGTATAATAGAGGGCTCAGACCAAACTAAGTAATATATATATATAAGGATCGAAAATAAAAAAAAGCAATGTATGAGTACTGGAAGTAGGGATCGGAATTGATTTTTTAATAATTTGCGATTAAAAATGTTGCCTATATTTTTCTTATTACTTAATTCTGATAAATCACCAAACATTTTGCTTGATTATTGATAATCAATTGATCATCAATATGAAATTGGGCCACACAGTCTGGTTCAAGCACTCAAGAAAACTATATATGATTTCGCCGCCGTATGAAACTCTTCAAAATACGGGTCATATGACCCTGCTGCAGCCAATTACTGGGTTTCTTCCAGGCCATATGACTTTCTTGTATGAATTTTCATAGGGTGCATAAATAAAATATGCTTTCAGGGACCGTTCGGCCCAAATTTGAGAAATATAAAAAGGAAAATGACACAAAACCAAAAGGGCACGAACATCCCCAAAGTAGAAGAAAAACACCTCCAACTATAGACCCAAAAGATTCCATTCGCTGAGTAAACTGTATTCAGAGGTCCCACAACAAAATCTATGTTTGAGCAACTTCAGAGCGTTGTTGCAAACAGATTTAGCTCTTGCTAAGTTCATCCTCCAAATCATGAGCCCAAAACACGTTGGACACGATGCAAAACTAGATCCAGATGAAAGAAGATTTCTTTGAAACTTAGAAGAAAACGAGTTCGCAATGTTAAAGCATTTAGATGCGGCTGGCACATAGTTAGCAAGTATTGAAGTGGCATTAAATCCCTAGTTTTCAATTGTAGATTGCAAGAAATCCTTAACTGAACCTGAACTAAGAAGGTGCAGAAAAGGAAAACTCTGAAGACAAAAACCTACATATTTTAATTAAGACATGTAAAAATATTTTCAAGAAGGAGCAACGAATGATATGTGCTTTGGAAAAAAAGGCCGGTGAATGCTTAGGCTTAATGTAGTAAGTTCTTAGACTGAGCTACAAAAACAACTAATTTTTCCATGCTTTAATTCAGTGCAGGTCGATTCAACTCATAGGCTCTTTAAGTACATCTTCATGTCGATGTTTCCCGTGGGTGTTGACTTCTTCATGAAAATAGTCTATTTCGGTTGCATTCTAATGCAAATAAAAAATATTTTGGATGTGGCACGAGGCCTTACTAACCTTGTACTCAAGAAGATGAAAGTAAACATGCCCGATGGGTCACTAGCTCTGGCGAAGTAAGTTTAAGATCTTAGATCGGTCCATGTTCGATAAGTGAAGCAGCTTTCATCTTCTTTTGTTTCTGCCAAAAAAGGACTTGAGGGGGGATTCAAATATTTCATGGATTCCCTTAACAAATTAGTACGTGAAGACTTAGATAGTTAAGGTCGATTTGATGAGGAGATGGATAAAATGGTGGAGAATTTTTCAACATATTGAGCAGCAAACGTACCTAAAAACATTAAAAAAGATAAAATGATCAAATGTTGGAGTTTTGTTAAGGGATACTTAACAGGTGGGCGCATTCTCACTCAATGTGTTGAAGTGTTTCATTCCAAGTTCAAAGGAAGAGGTAACTCTCTCTGAACTAAAAATGATGGAGCCTTGATTAGTTACTCACCGACGATGACAATCAAGTGCAAGACTACACTAGTTCAATCTTGAAAAAGCCAAAAAAGTTGTCATTGATGAAAGATGAAGTTTCCTAAGAACTTTCTAAGTTGTTGACAACAGAGTTGTGGAGGGTACATTCTTGTTCTATGTCATCAGATTGGGAAGACAAGACCTACTTGGTGATGGAAAAGGTTAACCGTGAGTCTTCCAATCTTGGGTTGGTGATCGACATGAACGTTGAATTTTTCTTTCCACGATTTACATGCGTTTGTTGTACTATTTCCAACTTACCGTGTAGACATTTTGTACGTGTGTGCAACAAATTAGAGATAGAATATATCAAAAATACCTAATTGCTTTCTAGGTGGAGTTTTGAGAGGCATCTATTTTTCGATCTTGCTGTAAAGGAACTACAGCGTGTAGATGCATCCAAAGATAGTGCTATGCATTTCAATGTAAATGTACCCAACTTCAGCTATATTTATAACCCGGGGAAACCAGGTTCGAGGTAGTGGATGTTGCTATTTGCTTGTAACATGCTATGTGATGAAACTCGCCACATGACTAATGAGGGTTGGGGAAAGGCGTATCCAATTGTCATTAGGATGATAGACCCCCTGAGACAAAACGTCACTAGAAACATTTCTTATGTGGATAGGTCCCTTTCCCAGCATTTTGGATGGACAATTCCATCTCCAAGGGAAAGGAGGTGAAGAGGAAAGGAAGTACTGAAAGGAATCAGAGTATACTCAACTTAAGTAACTAAGTAACTTTTCTTACATACTCAGATACTTAGCCTCAAAGTGGAGGGTTTTCCAACTGTACTTATTCCCCAGCCTCTTCCTCATCATCTTTCCAAGTCTCAGCAATGTTTTTTTTTTCATGCCCATTTCTTTAATAACTTTTGAACTACATTGGAATGAAATAACCTCAAGATTTTTTCAGGTACTTTGGCTTAGAATAATCATTTGGATGTTTATTTTATTTGTTTAAAATGTAAGAGTTCAAAAATAATTTATCCCATCCAAGTACTTCAAAGTGTCTAAAATTAATTTACTAAGAATTCTCTTGATACGGATCTAAGCAACAAGAAAAATCACCCCCCCTTTATATCCAACACAAGCGGCAGTTTTTTCTTGGAAAAGGCTAGCCCTTGCCCCATTGCCTTACACCAATTCAAAAAAAACTTCCTTTAAATGGAATAATCTAATGTTTTCTATGTTTCATGTATTTTTCTTGCAACATGCTATTTGAGTAAATAAACTATGAAAATTTTTCTCTTGTCTTCCGCTAAAAGATAAGACCTTCAGATTGTAAACTATTTGAATTCAGTGGTAGAAATATAATCCATCAAGGAATTTGTTTTCAAAGACATAATCTTTCGTGTTCAATGCATGCAAATCCATCTCTCGTATTCTTTCTATAAGTGGCTCAAAAGAAAGTGTATTACTTGAATGTAAGTGAATAATCCATTTAATTACGTTTTTGATTTTATTTTTTGCTAGTTTTTGATCATTAAATTTTGGGTAATTAGATTATCCAATAATATCACTCATCCAATTAGATTAAAGTAACCTTGTAAGAGCTAGCCACGAATATAACAGATCCTCAAAGCATTTATCAAATAATAATTGACAATGTTTATCAACTTGAATTATAAACTAGAAATTAAACCTTAAAGTAAATAGTAGCCATGGAGCCATTTCAAGCTTGGCACAGAGAAACATATTATATACTCAATAACAAACGTTAACTCCGTTAATGGTCCCCACCATAATATGTCTTGAGCTTGGTCAAACGAGGAGGAGTTTGAGAGCAAAACCTACTCTCTGAACTGCGATAAGATTTAGTAGAGTTTTTATTTCAGTTCCAACAGCGTAATCAATTTTCACTTTTAACATAAAAAACAGTTTTTGCACTTTTTTTGATTGGAACAACTTGAATTATTATGTAGCGTGACTAAATGGTAGATAGAACAAGATTTTTTGCTCTGTGAATTTTGCCCTCTACCGAATCTTGGCTGCTTAATTGAAATTTCTTGCAAATTTTATTTATCTAAATATACCTTCGATCTAATAATAATGAGTGTATAATTACTCAGATGAAATTTTTCATATTGAGAAGAATCTTTTCTTAAGCAGTTTTTTCTAGCATGTATATTCTAATGCTGACTGTAAGGCACTCTCAAAGGATGAACTAAAAGCAATTCTTTTCCTTAATAATTACTTGTGATTGAACGTGATGAAAATTTTCAAATCATTTCTAATAGAATAATGTAATAGAGTTTATTAAATGAGGAAGCAGGCGATATAAATTTTCTACTCCTTTCAAAAAGCTTTCATGATTCATGCTTTAGACTGTACAAAAAACTTGCTTTGCATCAAGTTGTCTACAGTATGAAGCAGCTCATCTAGCTTACACTATTCTATAAAAAACAGTCTTAACGTTTTTTGGCTTTTTAATTTTGTTGTAGAGTAAGTATCAAGTAAGAATTACAACACAAACATTGTAGATGCAGTGTTATAGTGGGTCATGCTTCCAAGGACGGGCATAACCTAGGTACAAATTTAACTTTTAGAGTATTTGAAGTGTGATGCCTAAATAAATAGATAAAAATTCAAAGTAATTTTATTTCTCGTTGATTTACTCCATTTATTTACATCATAATGCACCTTGCTGATATATTGGACTTAATCTCTAGAGCTGAAAAACTGAATTTCTCAAGGCATTAACGTTACCTTAATGTTATAGGTACTTGTAGCGCTCTAAATTCAAAAGAACAAAACAAAATTAAATTATATCTTAGAAAATGTAAATTATTTAAGATCTATATTTTTTAAACTATTCTAAATTGCACGAAATAACTAAGTCTATATTTATTCCAAAAGTCCAACCCAAAGCCATGACTAATATTCTAATGGGGTTTACTAGGTATCATTGAGCTGCCCCGTCCAATATATAGCTTACCATTAGTATTTGTAGGCACTTTTATAATACGTTTAGTTTAACACATATTAGGAACTCTATTTTATAAATAGTTATGAATATCATAAAGCCCAAATCTGATAGTATGCTTTGGAAATTGAGAAGGTATTACTCTACGTGATAAATCAGGCAATTGTATGGAAAACTAATAACTTAGGTGCCTATTTCTTATATGCAACCCCTTATTCTAAGTTTTTTTTTGGTCATTCTTCTCTGAACTACCGAGGCAAACTAGAATAGGACCAAACTATAATTCAGTTCATACCGCTGGTCTGATTCAGCATCGGATACTCTAATTTCTTGATAAATTGTGCACTAGTCGCCTAACATATCGCTATCAGATTTTTATTGTCCGTTCTCTTATAATTTGTATCGGCTATAATGCTTAATCTATTTTATGCGGCCCTTGTAATTTTTCTCGATTGATATGAAGATAACAGCAACCTATCCCCTGCGTTCCTAGCACCGCTCTACTGAGGCTTCCTCTTCACGAAATGTTGCAAGGTAAGCCACAGAGTTCACGAATATGACGGAACGACGACTTTGGCCTTCTTGAAACCCATGTATTATCGTCCTCCACAGAAAGTGTTAAGATGTTGAGCATGATAACGCTAGAGATGACGCACATATTTTCACTGTTAGGTTTATTATAGTTTAGGTACTGACTTAAGCAATACAGCCTCTTATATCCTTTTCATAACAAACTGCTTTGCAATTGATAATTTTGAATTTTTATCTGTCCTATATACCCTGAATGCTGGATCTATTTTAGAGAGGTGTAATATGCGACACAAATTCTATAGCCATTTTATATACGCGTGTATGATATAGGATGTTAAGTAGTTGAATACTCTATGATCCGTATTCTGAAGATATTTAGTTAGAACAAAAAAATAAAATATGCACAATTTATAGAATTATTCCACAGTATTAATCATTCTTATTTCTTAAGACTTAAAATTAAACTAAAATGTAATATTTAATTATGTCGGAAACGTTGTATGATCCAGAATATATTTTATAGCCAATATATTCAATTGAAAATTCTTTCATATAAGTTAATATTTAAGAGAGAATAATTGTTTAAATCTTAAATAGGATAGTCAATCTATTGAAGTTTCCTTTACACTTTATAGACTTCTTGTTTTTAGGAAGACCATCAACTATTCTTCACTAGAGCAGTCATATCAGTCCTTCAACAAAATAAATTACAGATACATAAACACTAGTTTCTTCTAATAAGATGACAGCAAAATTGTTTCTGTCTTAAATCTTAAGTGCAGTTTACCACAAGATTTTATACATATATGCAATTTAGTTTGCAAAAACTATTATATTTCCCTGCAAGAGTGAGACATGACGATTAGTGCATTACAAATGACTAGGTTCGATTCATTCTTCTGAAACGTCCACTTGGATTAGCGATAAATTAAATAATTTAGGAAAGAGACATCTAATTTGTTAACAGATTTTTTAAATTCTTTGTAGCTATTTGAATTTGTTTCCGGGGAAAACATATATGTTGCTCTGTTGATGATGCAGATTTGATACTTATGACCTTAGTTGATAGCATCTTCCATATCGTTGAGCTATTGAATTTTAAAACAAACTTTGACTAGGATCAAGTACTCAATACAATAGATAGTAAAAACCAATAAAAATTCACCGACTTGCTTTAATTTAAAGTTTAGTTCTCGCGTTTCTTAAATTTATTTTTTTCAGCATATGGATTATGCAGTATTTTGTTAGTTTACACTCGATGCTACCCACGTGTGTATAGTAAATACCAAACTTATCAATATAATTCCCAAACTCTTTGAATTTTATCTAATGTACTCTATTTTTAATGAGGCCTGCTAGTAGTATTAAATTAATTTATAGTATCCCAGCTTGCTACATGCAAAGGCGGTCAATTCCTCCGGTGGCTAGATTTCTGTTTGACCTCGGGGCTTGAGACGCTCCAGATAAGGTATATGGAGTCGAATAGGTTTTGGTTATTCATAGGAACATTTCAACCAGTAAATTATGTAAGGAATGAAAGCAAAGTGATGAAAATGGTTTAGCGTTTTTCTTGCCTGTTGATCATGTACCATGAAGGTGGTCGCATGACCCGCACAACTTCAGTATCATCGTGAGAATGATGCCTTAGCAGAAACTTTTCTTCAAGAAAATTGATAAAAGCTGAAAGGCTTAAGTATTTCCAAACTATTATTTTTATATATATATTTGGGTGTATCACTTATAGGCGTGTCAATGCTACCAGATATGGTTCTTGCGTTAACGTTATCTATTTTTATACTTTTAGGGCTGTTTCTTGGTTTGGAAGTCATCTTCTGTTTCTTTCAGAATTTTTACTATATTTTCCCCATGTGCTTCATATTAACTTATATTGATTCCCAGTCCCCATTTTGCTATTTTCTCAAATAGCTTGAAGTTCTCTAAATTTTAAAAGAGAGGTGAAAGTAACAATCTTGTGCAGATATTCTGCTTCACGTTGGATTTTGATGAGTCTTATTGGGTGGAATTGTATTACTATTCTGCTGCAGGTCTTGATCTCTTTATCTTATTTAGGAAAGGGTTTCTAATATCAAGAATATGCCCAGAAGTACTTCCAAATACTTAAAGGAGGCTACTTTCATATTTTGAATAGATTCATTTGGATCATTGACATCCTTTACATCAGCAGTACTATTACTCTCTCTTCATATGTGCCTGTACTGTGGGTGAAACTTTTTTTATACCTCCCAATTGCAGAATTTGGGTCTTTTGTAACGTATGAAATCACGATTCTTGTGGTATATATATCACAATATTCAAGATAAAACTCCCTTGCTAGTTTATTAATATATGTCGATAGGTAAGTTTTATTTGATTTTATCATTTTGTACCTGGGTTATCTTTGTTTTTTCGAAAATATACACATAATTGAGCTATTCGTTAAAGTATGATGACATATGGTACAAGTTCATCGAACCGTGTTTCTTATTTGAACCACTCAACAGGATGATCCAAAAAATCCAGCGGTTTAACTCTCTCTTTGCTAAATTTGATTTCATCTATAGTGTAATGCTGACATAGAACCACGATAATTTTCGAAACTAAGATGATATCGCTTTCCAAGAGAGAGGCCCTGCATAATAGCTCTGTCTAGACCCACACACTTAAGGCGCTGTTTGCATTTTGACTGCTACACCTAATTATTCTATGCGTATAAGTTTTTTTCTTTCTTTCTTTAGGATAGTTTTATCCCTTAGTGTCACTTACTTAAAGTTTTAGATGTATATAGCAAAGACTTTACTGAAAGACACAAAAATAGCCCGAAGTATTATATCTTCAACGTTGATTGTTGTATGATTTTTTTTGAAAACTTCTATTTTTTTCTAAGAGTGTCTTTTCAGTTATATACATATGTTGGAACAATGTTAGTTTTTCGATCAATGACTGCAGGCTTTTGCTTATAAGTTTCCTGAGAGCCTGGAACATGTCAACCAGAACTTTGATTAACCGATTAGTACTTGAATCTTCTTGTTCTTTTAAAGGTTTTTGAAAGCGAAAAACCTTGCTATTACAGAGTTTCTTATTTCTCTCCCCAAGATTGTGAACTCTAAGAGCGTATATTACTCTTCAGGCGGATGTTAAAAACATATCTGAGTTTTTGTGAATTTCATTTTGAACTCCATCCTCTCTTCTCATCTAATTATTTATAATGTTTTGAAACATATCTTGATCGCCTCTGCAGATATCACCTAGGTAATTATTTTTGTTTTGTTTCTAGAGTTATGTAATCCAGCTACAAGAAAAGAATTTATTTCTCATCTTTTAGAGTGCTTTGAACTTGTTACTGGTTTTCCTGGGGTGAAATTATATGTTTTTACCTAATATGGTGTGCTTCTCTACATTACTTGCATTCTTGTATGTATATCTTTTTTTTTATGTATATTTGCTTACATCTGATAAACAATTTTTATTCTCTTCTTGTTTTGAGATATACTGTCAATGTCAATGCTGAACTGCAACTGTTACTACAACAGGTTGATGGAATTATTTTGGTCTTTCAACCCTGAATTGGGGTTGTATCAAGAAATATCTCTTACTTTCTTGTACCCATTGTATCCAGTTTTCTCTTGGGTTACTTGGGTCTAGAATTAATAACGACCTCAACTTATAATTTACTATTTACGGATTAGAGCTCATGAAGTGAAGTATTGTAGTCGAGGCATGGTTTAAGAGTAGGGGCGTGGTCGAGGCGAGAAATTTGATTGAAAACGTAAATCCATGCGCTCAACACACGCACATTACATTGGGACCAAGGCATTTTTCAATTGTTGCGGCCAGTTTCCATTGATTTTGAATAAAGTTCTTCGAATATGCGAGATTCCTCTTTACCACATTCACATGGCTAATGGCTATCGCTCATATCCCCCATTAAGGCAACGCTACAATGATTCACTCTATTAACATGAGGTTGCAAGAAAATTCATTGCTGCCTCGATCTCCTTATTAATAGATCAGAATTTGTCATTACCGACAAGAATTTGGCATTATAACCTCTCAACCCGCTTTCAGTATGGAGGTGCATAATCCTTGTCTTTACAGCAGTTCTTCTGTGAAAATTCACGTTACAGGTAAATCGTGTTCATTGATTCACAACTGCTAGGTCTTATTTCTCTTGGCCGTCATTCTTGCAGCCAGCCTCTATACTACGACTTTAATAAGTCTTGCAAGGCCCTGCAGTGCTCTGGATCTAAGATCGCTCTCGTTCTTCATTGATCTTGTTGCAGTTCATTACGAGAAACATGGCTGTATTCGCTTAAATAGTTCAATATAGCTCATTCTCTTCTTTTTTCAGGTTTATGGTTATTCATTAGAATTATAAGTGCGTTTAGATTCCCAGGTGGTCATGTTTCTTATTTTTTGTTCCCTCACTGTTCTTTTTTGTTTATTCAAGAGTTTTTTACCATTCCTAGTTTGTTAGTGAGTAGAAAATATATTTTCTAATCCTTTGCTTCTAATCTCTTGAATAGCATGTATTATGGTTACATTTTCTATTCTTGTTACTAGCCTTACGAAGATCTTGTTTGTGGTGTTTGTAGTCCATTAGCGAAGTTAGTAGTAAAATGTCTGCATAATCTTTGATGCTAAATGAGCCACAGTTTTTACAGCTCGTATATCCAATTGACCCAAGCATTAACTTCGTCTATTAGCACCAAAATGATATCGGATTGATTTTCATCAGTAAATTCTTTTTCAATTTTTCCTGAATTTTCTTCTACAGTTGTGGACCATGTCCAATGTGCTGGTTGTGGCTAGTAACAGTCACCTGAGTTCTCTCAACAGTGAAAGCATAAATACCCACAGATAGAATGGTTCTGAGCTCAGAGACACAACCTACGCTTCTAAAACCTTATTGCGTTATGAGGCTAGCCATACCAGTTGAACGTGCCATGGTGTGTGTTAACTACCACCTCCCTTTCTTAGCCTGATTTGCAGTTTCACTTCTACCATTGAATCTTTTGAGTTCAAATCTTTTAGCTTCATAGATAAAAAATTAATTGGAGAGGTATAAGAGAAGACCATTTGGTTTACAGTGGTGCGTTTTCATGACTGAGAGAACTTTCGTTCAGAGACAGTACTAGTGCCAAGTCTACTTCAAGATGGTTTGCGGAGTCTTTCGACCTGTTAGGGCGGTGTTGAAACTCATGGGAACATCTTGAAAATCCTTAGTGTGAGTTATGATAAGGAGTGGAGAATGAGTCCTTGTTGAGGACCCATATGGACTCATGAGGAAGTTTTGGATGACTGAGTGTGTGCGAGTGAGTTACGATACCACATTGAGTAAGGGAGGAGCAATTTGTTTAGAAATTTGCTGAGTTATTCACTGAAAAACTGACTAAGAGACTGACTGACTGATAAATTTTGAGGACTGTAACTAGTATTTTTTTAAATTAATTCAGGATTTCTGAAAAACTCATTGAGGAATTACCTGAGAATTTTTGGAATACTCATTAGTTTTCTCAATTAGTCTCTCATTGAAGCAACTGAACTTTATGACTGAGCTTTCAGGATTCTCAAAACCTCATTATTTTTCAAAGTGGGTTTGAGTTTGAGGATTCTCAATTTCTCAAGAAGGTATTTTTTCCCTTTGAACTCTTAGTCTTGATAGTTGAAATTTGCTCCAAATTTGATATGTTAAGATGTTCAAATCAATGTTTTCAAGTTGCCCAAAATATAATTGAGCTGTGTCCATTTTAGCCGTTCTAATTCTCAGCG
The DNA here is from genome assembly GCA_015227615.1 of Labyrinthula sp. Ha. NCBI lineage: Eukaryota > Bigyra > Labyrinthulida > Labyrinthulaceae > Labyrinthula > Labyrinthula sp. Ha. Next base: position 942,295 of record JAALGZ010000006.1, read on the forward strand.
AAATCCAGCTGAAAAACTTCTCTAGAACAATTCTAGATAAACAACAAGGAGATATGAGTAATCAACCACCAACAAGTGAAGAATTGGCAAAGGATCGCAAAGATTATTATGATAAGTGGCATAAATTTACTGAAGAAGAGACCATAAAAGCTGAACAAGAAGATAAAGAAGCAAAAGAAGAAGCTGATAAACAACTTGGGCTTGATAAAGCAATTCATAGTGAAGCAGAGAAAAAGGACAAGTAGTAGTTTATATTCGTGTTATTCTTAGAGAAAAGTTTGCTGCTTTAAAGGAAGCTAAGAAAGAATGGGATGAACGGAAACTAGGTGAAGCAGCAAGAAAGTACGAGATTAAGGACCTTGATGGCGTGGAAAGAGTTTTTGATTCAGTCAAACTTCATTGGAAACCAGTTATCTATTTTAAAAACATTAAAAATAGTAAGCTTACTATTCCTGGAGAGGATAAGCTGAAGCACAAGTTAGTTAAAATCTTTGTAGAGAATTGTGATGACTGCGAGTTTCATTTCGAGTGTCAGCTTGTTACTCATCACTTAGAAGTTGCAAATTGTAAGAATACGAAAATATATATTCTAGAAAGAATTGCAACTATTCAACTCGATATTTGCGAAAATTTGGACATTACCTTTCATAAGAATTTTATGCACACGCAGATCAAAACTAACGAGGGAGTGCACGAGAATCACAAGTTGTCTACTATTGAAGTGAAAATTTTCCACTCTTCTGTAGAAGGTTTGAAAGTATTTTATCCTGAATATAATCTTGAACACTTTTTTGACCATGCAGACAACGTAAAAGAAGGAGAAAAGAACGCAGATGAAGTTCAGTTTCTAACGAGATACAATACAAAAACGCAACAAATAGAAACACATAGAGTTTACAGGGATCAAGGCAGTCTTCCTGCAACTGAAGAAGATCTTGAGAATCGTGGGTTGAAACCCCAGGATGCGATGAGATCTGCAGAATTGAAAAAAGTTGGTGGAAATGAAGCCTTTAAGGAGGGAAATTATGCGCAAGCTGCAATTTTTTACACAGAGTCCATTAATATTATTGAAGACGTGCTGGAAGTTGATTCTAAATCCCAGGAGTTGTTTGAGGTGTCCATCGAAGGAAAAGATTTTGAGAAAGAATCTAAAATATATCATGTTTGTTATTCTAATCGGGCCTTCTGCTGGCAAAAGTTGGGACATCATGATAAGGCAGAGGATGATGCTAAGAAAGCTTCTGCAATTTCGCCCAAGTATGCGAAAGCATGGTTTAGGTTAGGTCTAGCTTTACATGCTCAGAAAAAATTCTTTGATGCTGGTAAAGCGCTGCAAAAAGCACACGATTTAGAGCCTAAAAATCAGCAGATTAAACAAGCCCTCGGCTTTGCTGAAATTCAAATGCGAAAAATGATGCAAGCTAGATAAAACTTAAATTTTCACAATTAGATACCTTCACACTCACTGCTCAGTTACTTCCATAACTTTGAGCTTAATCATATATTACTTTGAACCTGGTTAGTTATTAGAAGCAACAGGTTACAGGTTTCTGCTTTGTTAGTTCCAATTTCTTATAGTAATGCAATATTTAAATTAGTAAACAATACAATTGCCCAAAAATAAAAAGCAAAACTATCGAAGAATAAGAAGATAGTATCTAAAACTCAAGGGTCACATCATTCGTCATGCAAGCATTCTTTCTTTTACTAATCACCTTCACCCTCTATTTCGCTGAAGCACTCATTATAATTCCGATAAAAAAGCATAAAATCTCAAGACCTTCTCTCCGTTCTATCCCCTTCTCCCTCTCTGATTCTTCCGAAGCTGACATTATCATCCACGATTACTTGAACGCACAATACTATGGGTAAGCGTATTCTTCCTTTCTCATATGTAGTGATGTATCTATAGGCACTCCTCCACAGACTGTATCAGTAATATTTGACACGGGAAGCTCCAATCTTTGGGTACCGAACAAGAATAAGTTTCTCCAGAGGCACAATCTGTACCAACATGATAAATCCTCAACTTACTTGCCGAATGGCACTCATTTCGCTATTCAGTATGGCTCTGGATCTGTGAAAGGTGTATTCTCCAGAGATACGGTTACTCTGGGAGATATGCAGCTTAAAGGATACAACTTCGCAGAGGTTGACGACACTTCTGGAATGGGTATTGCATATTACCTGGCCAAGTTTGATGGCATTCTTGGTCTTGGATGGGAGAGTATTGTTCAGGGTGGTGGGCCTACTGTATTTGGTGAACTCGTTCGGACAGGTCAGGTTGCTGAGCCATGCTTTGCGTTTTATCTCAGCGGGGATGGGTCTGATGGGGAGTTGGTGCTCGGAGGAGTTGATCCTAAACACTACACAGGAGATTTTTATAAAATTCCGTTATCAAGCGAAAGTTATTGGCAGATTAAGCTTGGTGGTTTAACTGTTGGAGGACATAAGTTAGCTTCACTGACGGAAAGGATTATTGTAGACAGCGGTACCAGTTTGATAGCAGGCCCAAAGAGTGTTATAGATATGATTGGCGCAGCTATTGGTGGAAAAAAAGGCCCAGGAGGAATTTTTCAAGTTGATTGTGATAAAGGTGGTCCAGATATTTCGTTCAAGCTAGGTGGTAAGAACTTTGTTCTAGCTTTTGATGAATATTTGTTAAAGGAGGGAGGAGGATGCATACTAGCAATGCAAGGCCTTGATATGCCTCAAGGACCAATCTGGATACTGGGCGATGTATTTATGAGAAAGTACTACGTCAAATTTGATTATGGTGATCAAAGTGTTGGAATCGCACTCTCTACTTAGACTTTTCCTTCTCTAGAAACATTTCTAATAGACCTATGTATTTAAATTGGGCTCAACATTTATCTCATTGCTTCGGAATTGTTGGAAACAAATTAGAGAAATTTCCAATAGAATTTTCCTTTTCGGTTTCCTGAAAATTGAAAGTGCTAAGTTTTTGTTTACTCACTTTCTCCTTTGAGTCTGTATTTTTCTTGTCTGCAAGATTTTGCAAGTTGGATAAATAAGGGAACAACGTGGGGGATGAAGAGAGCAGATGTAGCTGAGATCCAAATGTGATCGTTTCTTCAGGTAAATAATCGCGCAGTTGAAGTTGAGACGCAGGAGATGACAAGGACATAGTTTCCAGCTTCCGTCGCTTAGCCTTCAACGTTTGTTCAATCTGTTCTTTCTTTTCATAGTCAATTAGTTGAATCAAATTTCCTGTCAGAGAAACGAGCTGCGACTTGAGTTCATCCAAGGCTGTTATTCTATACTCCGGATTTACAACTTGCTTTCCAATACTTGTATATTGAATAAGCACAGCGTCCAAAGTATTAGAATACTGTTGTTTCAAACTTTGTATCTTGTCTTTACATTTTTGTTCGTACACCATTCCAGCACCGCCAACACTCGGCTTTAAACTTGGTTTAGGGACCTGTCTTGAAGGTAAGAGATTTCTCACACCATCAATATTCTCAACTGAATTAATAACTTTTTTACGAACAACTTCCAGTTTACCCGAGTTAGACTCTTCGTTTCGTAAACTCTGTTTCAAGTGTGCAGTGCACAAGTTACATCCAGTCCTTGCAGATTTCGAGCAACCTGGGGAACGACATCGTTTTCCACCACCATGTCGAATACAAACACCTCGAGCAACACTTTTATTATTACACCCTGGTGTTGAGCAGTAAGATCCTGCGCCGTGCGCCTTACATAATTTATTCTTCCCCTGTGCTGTTTTTGTACAACCAAGAACAGAGCAACGAGTACCTCCACCATGGCGCGCGCAAAAGCCAGAACCTGCATCCTGTTTTGTGCACTCAGGAAACTTGCAGAAATATAATCTTCGTGGAGTTTTTTTCTTTGCTGTCTTCATCTACTGTTCTATTTTTCTATAACGGTTTAATTCTTATTGGAACATTATTCGGAATATCGAAACTTACCGGTAATCGAATTTGCTAACCGTTAGAGTTTATGAAGAACATCCAAAGAGGTTTTTCAAATGTAGCTGATGTGTTTGAAAGGGATAGAAAGATGTGAACCAGGTTTTTTTCTTTTGATTCTTAGTTTGTTAAATGTAATGGATAAACATAAAGTAAAAGTATTGAATAAGTTAGAAGTGTTGGAAAAGGAGAGGTCCCGGTTAGAAGCAGAGTTTCCTGTTTTGAGTGCAGGTGCAGAAGTACTGTTAATAAACAAGAAAAGTATAGATTTTGCTGATTTACGATCTGATGCTAAGAAAGTTTATGGATCTGCGGGGATTGACCTCAAAAAAATATGTTTCTTAGCAAACTTAACTGATTATGAAGAAAAGCGACACTCGATTGAGTTATTTATTTTTGAACATGATGAAGTTATGAGCCAGATAAATGCATCTTTCCATCAAACTAAAAAACTAAAGTCTGGTTTAAATACACTAAAAAATCGTCAAACTGAAGTAAAATATGAGCTTGAAGCTTTTCTGTCCTCGCTCCAGCAAGTGAAAGAATACAAACTGACGGAATTAGCCGAAGATAATGAAAAAACTATTCGTAATATGTTTGACTTAGTTATTAGAGCAACAGCTAGTAAATCAAAAATTGGACTGGCTCAGCAACTTCTGTCAATAAAAGTGGACAATGCGAAAAAGAGAAAGAATCCACAAAAGAAACTTGGATATTTTAAGCTAGGGACAGAAAATGGAACCCTCATTCTTATTGGAAAGTAACTTTGTCTCTGGCTAACTTATAGGAATCGTAAAGAAAATGATACACTGACAATGAAGATTGCGAAATCGGAAGATTTCTTTCTGCATGTAGATCGTTCTCCAGGTTCTCATGTAATCATCCGCCAACAAGAAAAAACAATTACAGCGGAAGATTTTCAAGTTGCAGCTGATCTTGCTGCACGATATTCAAAGGCTGGAAAGAAAGCTGCAAAGAGTGGAATACAAACTGGCGGAATAGAAGTTATGGTTACTCAGAGAAAATTCATTTCAAAACCAAGAAAAGCACCAGCAGGATCTGTCTTAGTTTCGAAAGTTCTCAAAAGTTTGAAAGGATACCCAGAACACGCCAAAATCTTACGCGACTGATCATTACCATAAGAAATCCATTCTTGTGGTCTTTGCAGGTTGTCCCATTCAGAGAGATATTACTTAATATTTAAGGACAGAAAAGAACGCAATCTGGTTTGTTGGGCTAGGTGGAAGTTCTAACGTATGGATTGTCTTTAACAAACCTCAGGCTGCATTTTATGGAGTAGGGCTTTCATTGTGGAGGGAATCAGGGCTTATCCCATCCCGAATACCGTAACTGACGTTGTACGTTTTCTCATAGCTATGATAGTTAGGGCGGGAGTCGCGATAGATCTGACTCTCTTCGCGCCATCGTAGCCGGTTTTCGCAAGCAAAGTAAACTAACTATCATAGCTATGGGTGAGTACCCAAAACTTGTTGGGCAGGGTCTAGAGCATTCAACCTTCTTCTAGAGTTCCCAGTACTGAAATACTTACCTCTGCACAAGTAACAGATATTTTCTGCATTAATGCTGAAAGAATGCGCCAAATTAAGTTAATAGACATTGCATGTATTTCTGTAGAAATTGATTAGGGTGGTAAGATAAAACTGGAAAGAAAGTTTTTGAGAAAGTCGTACTGAAACTTAGTAACTGGCTTCAATTAGTCGTAATTATTCGAATTAAGCAATTTGATTTTTTTTTTCTTTTGGAGGAAACCTGTGTCATTGCCATGGACTAGGCCCTTGATCGTACTGGTTCAAAATATCTAATGTATGCCAAAAAGTTTTCATATAGGGGACAATTGGAAAATAAACTTTAACTTATTTCACATAAATGTGCCTGTTCTCATAGACAATGAAAGCGGGAACAAAGAACCTTCTTTAAGAGATACCAAATTATACAGCAGCAGTTACTGGTTAATTAATAGGTTAGGTAAGAACCAGTATTGGAACTGATAAAGTTAAGAAGCTTATTTCTTACATTTTTCTCTTGCCGATTCATTCATCTAGTAAATGGTCATAGATTTTGAAAAGAAGAATATATAGCATGGGCTGTCCTTGTCCACAGCATTGATTTCTATGAGAACATGCTAACCAAAACCACATTTTTATTATTTTGGAAAGAAACAGAATTTGCTTAGCCGAGTTGGCGAAATGAGAGTGTACAAATGGATTTGTTTCAGAGCCTGAATTTAGCTCATAATATATATACCATAACCAGTACATAATGAGTAAAATTGCATTGCTGGATATCTGGGGCAACCTAGCCTTATACTAAGACCACTCACGCTAAACATTCACTTCTTATCGTTAAGCAATCCTTTGCCCCTAGAAGTAGGGTCTGGTGAGTAATTGATATGAACTATGAACTCTACTAGAGGCGGCTTTCTCAGGGATAGAAGCTGTCCAGTGAATAAGATGTTCTCCTATTGAGTCCTTGCTAAATTAAGCTGCTAATGCTTCATTTTCTGATTGAAATAATTAAAACCATTAATTCAAAGTTCAGAGTAGAAGTATAATTTATTACCAACAATGATAACATCTTAATAGTCACCGCTAATCTTAAAGAAACTATTAATTCTAAATGCTTCCCATATTTCATACTTAAATGAATTCACTTTCAGATGTCGTTTCAGTTTTGGATTTCTCATGTGGAAAGGTGTCTGAGGTTTTACTGTAGTTATAAGTTTTAAAGAATGTATTAACCATGGTTGCAGAGTCTGTCTTCGTAAAATCCACCAAGTATTCCCTGTTACTTTTGCTGGATTGGAGAAAATGATAACTTCAGCTTTTCCTGAGTTATTTCTTACTGACACGAGCATTGATAGGACTTCACATGAATTTTAGTTATGTCACATCTCTGTTAACTGGAGTTTCTTTATGACCTTTAATAATTAACTTACACTGATTAGCCATCTTTATAACGTGGGATTCAAGAAAGTCCATTAAGACGGCGAGGAATTATAATAAATTGAAATAGGTTGGAAACTATATACACAAGAACAACAGATGTGAATATCAACCACTACTTGTGAAAATAGAGCATTACTTTCATCGGAAAGCAAATAATCCAATACAGTGTGGAAACACCTGCAATATGTCCACTCTACGTGGACTTGACTGTTATAGAACCTAGCCTTTATCTAACATATGACCTTGCCTTTTAATGATTCAATTAACTCTTAAACTTCTAAGATAAAGAGAATAGGCTAAAAAAGTCTACCTAAAGTCGCGAAAAATATCACAACATTCCCGCCAAAAATTACTCGTAACTGAATAAAAACGTAAAGAGTTTAATAAGTAAGCGATCGAACTATAAGAAAACTTCTTTTAGAGGGGCCTCTTGATACTTCTGGACCCTGTAAACACACCAGCTGTAAGACTTTTAGTAAACGCGTCAATAAATTAATCATCGTCACAGTACTCGTCATATCTCATCAAGACTCTAAGTTTTTATATAGCTTCAAACGGAACCACTTCATAAGATATACTGTAGAATTTTGAAATAATTTTTCTCTAGAGAAACCATTGCCTTCAACAACATAAAAAAGGATATATACCTTTAAGATTATCTGCAAAAGATCAACAAGAAAATAGTCTATAAACCCTAAACTGGAAAGGAAGAATGCCATCAATACCTTCAAAGTAGCTAGGGCGCATCATTGACAATAAACAAAAATATCAGATTATGATATCTCAAAATGAAGGAAATGTTGACGAGGTAACAAGAACAATGTTTTATGAATAGTACCGAGAATTAAAAAGAAGTGATTAACATAAACCACAATATATAAAAGACAACAATAACAAAAAAATATTATAACTACCCATCACCGATCCGTTGTCATTATAAAAATTAAATCAGTTCTACAAAGGCTGAAAAGCTAGAAAGCCTCTTCGTCCAATAAAATAAAAAGGAATGATTCAGAAAAGTTGATAGAGTAGGGAAAACTCCCTTGGCGACTATCTCAGGATTTTTCTTGAGTCTTTCAATAATTGAGATACAGGGGTTCATAGATTCTTAATATATTATATTCGTGCTTTATAGGAAATGTAACTGTCATGACTCTACAACTACCTGTTAATCGCTTTTTTGACATCTCCGAAAGTCTATTAACAAAGATAATAAGGCCGTACTGTAAAAGTGTGGTTGAGGATGCAATGGACGGTCGCTGGGGTGCTTTTCACTATGAAACTGAAAAAACACGACTACTGGTAAACTCTGGGTAGATTGTAAAGGCAAAGTAAAAGGTCTTTCTGTTTATTAACAGTTTAAGAAACTTTAGAGGGGTGTATTTGTAATTATTTCAAGGTTTGTTTTTTGAAAGTAACGTTCTCTCAGATTTTATCAAAATTATCCTGTGTTTAAGGAACTAGGTAAGCTTAAAGTTAAACATAGATCCATATATGATGAAGTGAATTCACACTATTCTGGATAGTCTTTAAGGATATGTTGTATGTCAAACTTTATTTATCATAGTTTTGCACTCTATGCTGATGAGAATATAAAATCATGTGCTCTATAATAAATTAAAGACGCGCATTTGAGAATGTATTGCCTCTGATGAATTAATTTTGTCTTATTTATCAAGAACAACACTTTGTTACAGAGTTTATTTAGGTTGTTGAAAAAGTATTCGAAGTAGTTTTCCAGAATAAAAATATTAACAATATCGAAGCTAAGGTTGTTATCATCCCGGGGAATATAGTTTCGAATCTATGCACAGACTAGTTAAGCAAATTGATACAAAATGTTATTCACGAAGCCTGCAGAAGAGGTTTGCAACTCTTCCTGGCTAATATGCACATCGGGTTTGATAGCTATCAACAGGAACGGTAAATATGACAAGTCTTATGAACCCGAAAAAAAGAACATAATTGTCTATCTTGATTATACATCGTATGGATACTGGACTTAGGATCAGCTATGGGCATTTTCTGCAACTAAAGTGTGTACGAATCTAGGAATAAAGTTAACAGCAGGCGCAAATATATATATATATTTAATACCTAGAGCTCAATACCCAACAAAGGCCTTGAACGAGATAATTCCATTTCTGAAAACTAACAAGGAGAATATAAGTTGGAATCCTACGCAAGTAATAGGGGATAAATTTCACATACACGTCTATGCAACACGATATGAAGTAGTGCATTATAGTAAAATCAACCTCGTGGAAAATTTATAGCCAAAAGCAAGAAAGTAGAACTCAAACTTAAAATAATAATAACTTATTGAGTTCCTAATCAATTTTGAAAGACTTTCTTTTAAATTGTCATCAGCTAACCGACATATCAAACTAGTTTAATTCAACAAAGCTGTGTTAACTAAAAACATTTCTTCGTCAAATGCAATGAACAGGAATTTGGTTTGCCTGGCCGCAGATATAAAATAACAGAGCTAAATAAACTTTTAGGAAGGAGCACCAGCTGTTTATGATAGTCTATGCTTAAGGTCATCTTCTTTCCAGACCAACCAGTGAGCTATTTTCATTAGGAAACGCAGAGGTGCTTCAATGCAACAAATGTTAAACATCCAAAACGTAGTTTCTTCTTCTGTCATCGCAACAGAAATACTTGTAATTTCAAAATGAAGTACAGCTTTTCACAATCGTCAATGCTACGAAAGTTTGCCTCGAGGAAGGTATTAACGCTCCATAAAGGAAATAGAAATAGGAAGGTGAACGCTGAGGAAAAGAACACGCTAATAGCATTTTTCCATATTCTCCGTAGATGCACGGATTACACCTGACCTTTAAGATTAAGCTTCTGTTATTCATTGGAACTTATTTTATATTTTTATTGCCCAGTTGCTTCCATTTACTACAATTATCTGTGTTTTTTAGCTGATGTAGATGATTTACTGTATACATGACGGATGTTTAGCATTTTGTTCATCATATACCGGCTGATGTAATAACACTACACTTAAGCGTGAATATTTCAAATGATGAAGAATTCGTTTAGTTACAACAATTCTAAGTTTGAGTTTTTGTCTAGATCATGTGCTTTCCACAACATGTACTATACAGTACTGGAACGCTTCATACTACATAACATAGACGTATGGATTAAGTTTGACCCTAGGTTATTGGATGAGTTTTAATAATAATATACTATGGAGCTTAATCATGGAACTTGGAAAAACTAAATGGTCACGACAAGAATAATGTTTTCAGCAAACTAGAATTTTATATAGCTGCAAACTCTGAACTCAGATCTGACAGCGTCGCAACGAAGGTGCATGAACTAATATCTGTAGATCGTCATTATGTAGAGACTATGAAAAAGAAACTAGAGAGGTGGCAAGAAAACTGAAGGACCGACAAAAGAAAGCCTACAAAGTTCTTGATCCGAACTTCCGAAATACAGACCATCTTTTATTCTCATAAAGGTTTACTTCAAAGCTTTCATCTACTCGTTCGTTAACTCAACCTCTTTCTATCTATCTACGATAACAACAGTTTGATTCATCACATACTATGTCACTCTGCGGCGACTTGAACCTTTTCCAAAACCTACATTAACTTCTCCCCGAAAATCCTCAAAACAACAATAATGTACCAGTTCAGTCCTCATCGCAAACGCAAGAGAAAGAAACACTTTCATTGACGAAAAATACTGAGAAACCCCTGGTATTTAAATAAATAGCTTGCTTAAATACTTGAAGATCTTTCTTACATAGTTAGAAGTCTGGACTATCAATAAACTATATTTGAATCAAGAGGTCTATATATATAGTAGGTTGGGTAAGGCAAATAACACCACAGGAACAGCACATGATAGCACCGCCTGTGACAAATAGTTCAATTCTAGTTCATACATAGTGAATAAAGATTTGTTTTGGTGCCATGAGATAAGAATTGTTCTCTTCACCATTTATGTGCTTTACATATATCTTCTTGTTATATCTTGCTAATATGCTTATGGTGTGTGTATGAATTTTGTAGAATCAACCTCTAATTACCAGAGCGCATCTCTTGCTATCCTAGATCGCTCGCGTCTTGCATGGTCGGCGAAGACTGGTTTCCTCATTTCTGCGCAGTCACTATGCTGAAAGTTTGCTTTAGTTCAACTATACACACATCTAATTCAGTTTTCTTGTTACCATCTCCTGAAATATAGATAGCTAAACTTCTTTGCGGTTCTGCACATCATATTGGTCACCTTCTGTTAAGTGTTGTGGTGTTTTTGATATATGTTTTGTTTCAGCTATCTTGTCTGGTGGTGTTCAACGTCTTGTTATGGTCTGAAATATGTTTAAATATGTGTATTTGGTGGTTTTGGACCTTTGGTTTGGGTTCTAGCTGTGTTTAGGGGTTCCTTTTTGTCATACGTTGTATTTTTGATTACCTGGATGATGAGATATGTTGCGATAATATACGAACGCAATGTAAATTATTCCTGGATTTTAATGTGGGAAATTTTACATTAACGTGATATTTGAGGTTGTGCGAACCTTGATTTCCGATACTGAATTCCAATAGCTATGAAATATATTTTATTATTTGGAATATTTAGGAGAATTAAGCCTATGAAATATTGGAACTTACCGGAAATGGTTGTTTATAGTGATGTTACTAATGAAATACCGGTAACTCTTTTAATAGTTTTGACATACTTTACTAGTTTTTAAAAACCGTTAATATATTAAGTGAAAAAATATAAAAGAAAGAGAAAACTAAGAAGTTATTGTTATTTGAAGTCAACTAGTTAATTTTACAGCCTAGAAACCTTGCTCCGCGGACGTGTAGTTGTTTTTATCGACACGAAAAACGCAATATAAGTTAGCTTTTCCATTTCCTTTGCTAGAAGCTGGTGCCTTGTAGAAGCCTTTGTAAAATATTGTCTACTCCTTAATAAAGGAAATCACAACCATTTGAAACCTCTTGTCTCAATTACTTGTCTTCCCTCGGACCCTTTGTCAGACAGCATTCCCCGTCCAATACCTGCTCTTCGCAGCCTGCCATATACCGGTAAGATACCTTCATCTAATGGTATCTTCCAATACAATAAACAGTCCCAACAGGTATAATCAGTTAACGGTAGAGCTCGGGTAATTCGTAAATGTGCTAATATGGTATTTAAGAGGCAAGTTCCCCATTCGGCATTGAGAGAATTGAAGTGACACAGATATATTCCCATATCGAAACAACCCAGAATATATCTGGAATTCCTGGAATATAAAAGTACCAATAAAAAGTCCAAATAAGTCACTAAATAGATACGACAAAACACCAAGTCATAGAAAACCGCAAGTTTCCAACGATAAGTATTTGAGTATAGAAATTATAGAACGAAGAATGTTGAGAGCTAGAATACTACAAGAAGAAGATCAAAGTATATCGGGTGGTGCTGTTGTGGGGATACTCTTTGGGGGGCTGTTTGGTTTGTATTTGGTCTTTTTCTACGCAGCCATCTGTAAGAATATTCTTGCTGAAAACGCGGCCAATCGTCGAGCCAGAGCAGCACTTTCCAATCCTAACTTAAGGCAAAGTGTAAAGGAGAAACCATTTAGCAAGAAGAAGCCGACTCAGACCGAAAAGAGAACCCAGCAAGATAACCTGAAAACCACAGAACGCGAAACACCATTGGAGTCACCCGTCTTCGAGTCTTCTCCAAGCCCTTCTCCAGCTGCTCAGGTCAGCAGCGAAACTCTTGGTACGGAAGCAGAAGCACCTGAAAATTCGCCAGCAAATACCATCCAAGACGCCCAAGCCTTTACATCCTCCAAAACCGTGGTCATTGCTTTCGGAAGAGATAAATCCCATCCTGTTGAAGTGGTACCATCCCTTTAACTTTTGTTGATATTTTTCATTTTATGAATATTTAACCGATACTTTTTGTTGAACCGTTTTCTTTCAATAAGTTCCGTTAAAATAACCAGAGCGGAAAATAGTTCGGAGTCAGTCAAAATAGTAAGTTTAGAAGCTTACAACTTGCAACTGAACATATCGAGAAAAGAACACAATTAGAATTAAACAAACTTCTTTAATTTCACTAATACACAATCTCTTCCATCTCTCCCACTGAATTATGTGACGAACTTCTAAAAAAGAGAGGGTTAATAATCGTATTAGCTGTGTTTGATAAGTCGTTTCACATAAACGAACTGAAAGTTATTCAACACAAATAATATATATGGAAGAATACAGTTATTTAATTTACCCTTTTAACCAATCATTAGACATAAACCAGGACAACCAATTGCACACTTTCTGTCCTTATCCAGTCAAGTGAAATCTTTTGATTAGTCAGTACAAAACTCCTTTTTTATCAGCAGCAAAGCCCAAAAACCGTAAAAGTGAATAGGCGTCGTAGGGTACCGTTTAACTTGTCAACTTTTTCCCTTGGTATTAAACGGACCAAACAGACCAAAGTTCTAGAAAAAAGTAAAGCGTTTTTGTGTGTAAGGAACGAGTTGGAAGTACCCGGAAGTAGTGTGTTTAAGGAGAAGGACAGTTCAGATATTTTTCGTGTTAACTAAAGTTATTTCGTGAGAGAAGTGAGTGTGATACGAATATAAGTTGAGAACTAAAATACCATATTATTTAAAGTCCTGTTGCAACCGTAGTACCAAGAAGAGAAATTAGTTCAAAAGGAAGCGTTCTTGTCAAAGTAAGTGTCACTGCGTAGCTTGAAGTATATACTTGCGTAAAATAGACCATAAAATTCGTCCAAGTCCTGTGGTTAAACTGTCAAGTAAAAGGTGTGTAGTATGGAGATTCAACAAAGTATGGTAGAGCCTAACTCCGAAGAGTTATTGACATCCGCGTATGATAAGCTTAACCTGTCTAGTTTGAGTGAAAAAGACAACACAACGTCTATGTCCGAAAAGAACCCGCTATATATGGGGTTACCTGTTGAAAGCTCCACAGATGGCCGAAAAATATTTCTTGGTGGATTGAAGTACACCGAGAATGAAGATACAGTGAAAGAGCACTTTAGCAGGTTTGGTGAGGTCGAAAGTGTGCTTATTCCGCGTACAAAGAATACAAAGAGGCCGAGAGGGTTTGGTTTTGTGACATTTAAAGATCCAACCGTAGCGCAGGTGCTCGTTGACGGGATTGATCCTACGAGTAGATATCTTGGTGGAAGGCATATTGAGATTAGAATGGCGGAGCCAAGACAGCAACAGCAACCTGAGGAAGGTATATCCATTGAACTTTTTATTTTCGCCTAGGTCCAGTGCATGATCCCTTAGTTTTCCATGATCAGGTTGCTGCCGATGAAGGCGAACAATCAGAAGGCGTTCAGAAGAATCGAATATTTGTTGGGGGACTGCCGGATGGAGTGACTAATAATACGTTGAAAGAATATTTTAATAGATTCGGCACTGTAATAGATTCTTTTGTGCTGCTGCAACCTGTAACAAAGAGACCTAGAGGTTTTGGATTTGTCACATTTAAGAACAAAGATGTTATACCCGAAGTTCTTGCCTACGATAAACATATGATCAATGGTAAACGAGTAGAAACGAGGCGTGCTACTGTTAGATCAAACAAACCAGTCGCAAAACCTACTTGGCTAAATATGCAGGCACAAGGCTTTGTTAATACTCCAGATCCAAGTTCGTACTCGATGCTTAAACCTATGCCCCCTGGACCTCCCCAAACACCCCAACCACCTTCCCCGCCAGCACCAGCAAAGTACTTGAGTTTATTTTTTTTATTTTTAGCTTCGGTGCAAATGCGCAAGGTCAAGTATATCTAAATTATTTACAAGGAGTCTTGGCCACCCAGCAAAGAAACCTAAGTGGGATGTATCTGCATCAACAACAAGCAGGGGCCGCACCAAATTCTTCTCAGCTCCCTTTTCCACCAAACTTACAGTATAACATGATGAACCCTATGATGCAGCCAAGTATGCAGTTGCCTCAATTTATGGCGTATAATCAGCCTAATATGAGTTCAGGAGATAGCATTGGCAATCCGTTCCCTACAGGGATGCAAATGGCAGGTCGAATTCCAAGCGCTTTGGGTTCAGAGGTAGCTCAAAAAGGGCAAAGTTCTCCAGATGAGTCACATCAGACGAGATTTCAAGGCTTTCCGTCAATGAATTAGGTGCTCTTATAGCATGAATACTTTGGGTTATTGAACTTTATTATATTATTAGGGCGGTGTGTCTCTAGAAAGATGTTATTCAGTTCTGTTTATTCAATGGGCTAAATTTATGCTTGCTCATTTCTCTCGTATAATCGTTTTATAAAAAACGTATTTTAAACCTTGAAAAAAAGTGAATTATGAAGAAACACAGCTATAACCAAACTATTTTAGAAGACATCCTCCGCGAACTAGTTTTTTGGGAAAACATGAGTTCAAAGCGAAACATCTACCAGAACATTTTGAACGTGCTGCAGAATCCTACCAATGTAAACTATACCTTTACCTCAAGTCACGCTGCAAACAGGAATCTCCATCTAGCACGGGATATCATATCAAGAGCTTTGCAAACATTGAGTTATGCTAGATGCGAATCAATAGAATCGGCAAGAGAGTATTGGGCACTGTACTTTCAAGATCAGCTTGAAAAATTAGAAAGCGAAGGTTATTACTGTGAAATGACAGGGAAAGAAGCTACAATGAAAGCAAAGAGCTCAAAACATCGAAACAAAATTCGATACTTTACGCAGGAAATCTCTGATGCTCTGGTCAGACAGGGTAAACTGAGGGGATGGCAGATAAAGAAAGTTGATGAAGAGTTTTTTGACGATACAAAGTCTTCCTCAAATTTGCAGGAAGTGGGAGACCCAAAATTGTGGGAAGAAAAAGAGAATCGACCTGTAACTCCACCGGATAAGGGGTTTCATGTATCAAAAAGTTTTTTTTATACGGATGAAACAATAGAAGAAGACACCAAGTGTTCTGAACATGTGAGATCACAAAATGTAGATGAAGACTCACTCAAAGAAACAAGAGAAAGAAGACTTCAACGATTGCGAAAGAGTGCCAAGATAGATCCCTTAGGTTGCGATCATTTACTTTCGCTTAAAAGAAAAGAGGTGATGCAAGAAAAAATTATAAAAGATGCCTTGGTAGGTAAAATTACAGAGCAGTACCGACTGCTTGGGCGTGCAGCTCCAATGGGGCTAAATGCTGCAACAGTAGATTCCCTTAAGAGACATGCGGCAAGGTTAAGGGTAAAACTAAACGTTAAAAATTAAGTAAAAATTACGTCACAGTGTGACTTGGCCCGAATTGATTAGACATTGAGTAAATTAAGTAGGCTCGAGCTTCTAAGTTCTGGTATTGCATTCGTATTTAGGCCTTCTTTTGGCTCTTCCAAATGGTTTACTTGTTGACTCGCATCAATAATCATGTGTTGGAAGCTGGGGAAACTAGTCTCATTCTATGGTAAAAAAAAGATCTTATACTGCTGGATCCATGTTAAATAAAAATTTCTCCATTGTCCAAGACTTGATAGCCCTATCGAAAAAAGCATGGACTGGTTCCAAAGATTTTGCTTGTCAAGAAGATACAAAAACACAGGACAGTAAGTTAATAACCATGCTTCATTAATTTTTACTGCATTCTTCTGTGAAAACTGACCATAGACTATTACGTCTTGTTAATGTAACTCTTTTGTCAGCTGCTGTCTATATGACAAAGGATACGAAATTAGGAAGAAAATAATAATACTTGAAAGCACAAATACGACCAAGGTTCTTGCTTCTAAATGAGCTAATCTTCTTAAATCAATTATTAATTAAGCTTATAAATTTATTTGATATGTGGCCATGGTTCATAAACTAAACAACTCTAGCGTATGCGTTACGTAATTTAACCATATTTAACTTGTTTTTATTAACTCTTATAGCTCGATTCCCTCACAATAAATTCTATATACTGTTTGAAGATTATTAGGTTTTAAGCCTGACAGATTTGACCTAGAGATAATTCATAGTAGTTTGTTTGGTTTATGAAGTTCCTCTATACTATTTAATAAAACATTTTACTTCCATTTATTTCCAAAATATAGTTCTACGCTACCCAAGCACTGAAACAACTTTTAATAGTATATTTCTTAAATATTCCCAAAGGGCAGGGTGCCCGGGTAACCTTTTGACCACCCCACTCATAATTGGAAAGGCTCTAGGGTCTGGTATCTATTTTCTTTATAACCCTTGTACAGAATTTTCTTTGTTATGTTCAGATAGTTAAGATACCAATGTGCTTTATTTCTCTAATTATATGCGCTGTTATAGGTTATCTACTTAAATGCTGGCTTCCAGGCTGCGAATGATAGATTAACATGATGCCACAGGCTTCATAATTTCATTGTCCATGACAAGATTAATGTTGATCAAAACTTTTTACTTGTTAAAAGTATATAAAAACCTAGTCTCTAGTACATGTTACTGAATGTGGTGCAAACTCGGCTAGGGACAGCGTACTATCTGAGAGAATTTCTTATTGAGAAATTAAAAGTTCTCGTTCAATCTAAAACCATATTTCGAAAATCTTGAGAATTCTCAAAAATCTTTAACTTTCTGAAGTACTAGGTACCTTTGTTTAAGAATTCTCTAATAGATGCCTCTAAGAAATACTGATTATATTTTGAGGGACTATTGGGCAGACTATAAAATTTTCTTAAGCTACTCCAACCTTTTCAAGTATTTGTAAAAAAAGATGAGGTGATGGTTACTCAAAGAGCTACTTAATCAAGTCCTTAAGTATCTTACTGTTCATTTTGAAACTTTGTCTTTAAAACGAAGACTGACAGCAACATTTCACTTGCTGAGATCTAGTGTTTTAGTTTGAGTTTAGTTGGAACTTGGTAGAGGCACTGATACAGAATACCTGCTGGCATTAATATCTAAGGATGTTGGGACTGGCGTATGTGGTTGGGAGTTTTGTAACAATTTAAGAACTTTTCATTTTCTATCCAACGTTCTCTAGAGATATCTCATTCCCGTTCCGTCTTCAATAGGCTTCACTATGCTTTGGTGTGGGTTTTGATAAGAATTATCAATTATTATTTGAGAAACACTTTGAATATGCTTATAAAAAAAAGAATTGAGTTTTTTTAGGAAATGATTCTGGTATTGTTTTGATTATCAAAATAAAAACGGGTTATGTGACCCTGTTTCAATTTTTTGACAATTTCTTACTTATTTTCTGCACCGTATGCTAACCTTTAGAATCTGACCAGATGAAAAGTTTGTGAGGCTTTGAGTATGCTGCATTATAATGAAAGGATTTCTTGGCTATTTGCCACAGGCCCGTGTGACACAGCGTTGTATTGATAAGCAATTGATTATCAATATTCAATCAAAATGGTTCGGCAATTATCAAAATCAATCAATAAGAAAAATATGAGGAAATTTATTATTGAGAAACTATCAATAAATCAAATCCCACCACTAATTATAACTTTGTTGAGATGTGGTCACAATCGTACATAATTTCTCTACCAAAGAATGATCACATGTTTCTGCAATACTGCAGCTAAGTATAAGAGACAATATCTAACTATTCCTCTAATGAAAATCTCCGAATTGTGTGCTTTCCACTGTTTATAGGCTAATCTGCTTAAACAGAGTATCCACACTTATTTCCGTGTCTTGGTCTCTGGCAGTAAGCCCAACTTCAATACTTCCTATAAGATATTCAAAATCGGTGTCAATGTAGGTCCCGAAAGTGAGATTTTGTTTGGAACAGATTTCAGATTACTTTCTAAGGTAGATTAAAAAAGCAGAAATTCTAGATCAGAAGCAGTACTTAAAACTGAAACATACAAACAAACCCTGAAAAAAGTTGGATAACCAAAAGAATAATAGAATTAAATCAAAACCCATATAAATTTGGAACAGAGTGTGCGATTCTTGCATGAAGAAGAAACCAATTTGTGAAAATCCGTATCATCATAAGTATTAGAGAAAAATAAAGCACTATAGTCTTGAAAGAAAGTTGTTGATAATATATATTACCTCAATGCATTTATGGAACCAGGTCAGCTATGACAAGTCAAATGTATCTGAGATTGAAGAAAATCTTCATAAGTGGTTACGGTTTAAATATGACTAAAACTTTTATGATCATTGAATTTGGTTTAATGAATGTCTCAATAAAAAAACTAAAAGAATGTTTTGAGTGAAATAGCGAGCAAAGCTAGGAATTAATCAGGAGAAGTATTTAATGAACAGACGATGTGATTTTTACATTTGTTTTACTCGTGAAAACATATGAAAGTGAGCTTGTTAATGCTTATCAAAATATTTGCTGTATTAGAAACAAGGTTAATAAGCTAGAATGAATGAAGTAAACTTTTCATGTTGTTTCTAAAATATTACACACTGGGGATGGATGTTCCTTGTTCAGAAGCATATGAGAAACCAGAAGAAAAAGGGACTATTGCCTAGCATTGCCATTGAGTTTTAATTGAACGGTACCGGATATAGTCAACAAGAATTTTTTTTTGCAACCAAAATAAATATTATACGAAAAGATAGTATCAACCTGGTGTTTGACACAATAATAACGGGGGAAATAGGCTATTAACACTTCTAATGTTGGAAAGATGGGAACTATTACCCTATTTATGAGAGACATAACTGGATATATTCATTGCACCAGTTGTGCTAATATAAACAAAAATTTCAAATATTTTATTTTCGTTAATTGCCTAACCAAAATCCTTTTTGTATCTGTACCATTCATTATTGATTCTATTACCCTTAATTCCATCAGCTTAGATTCATTTACCATTAATTCACCATTCTGGTGCTCAAAACTATGTCTAAACCAATACACTGGCAATTAGAAGACTATGTAGATAGCTAAAGTAATGTTATTTCGGGTAATGACCATTGAAACTACTAAGCAGTATATGAAAGACGAGTT
Source organism: Labyrinthula sp. Ha (assembly GCA_015227615.1). Classification (NCBI taxonomy): domain Eukaryota; class Bigyra; order Labyrinthulida; family Labyrinthulaceae; genus Labyrinthula; species Labyrinthula sp. Ha. Next base: position 962,143 of record JAALGZ010000006.1, read on the forward strand.
TCTTACTCAAACTGTTTTAACTTGTACATATTCTAATTAGAGCCTAAATAACATATTTAAAGTAATACTACTAACGTTCTTATAATTTTTTATCGAATCATAAGCGGCTCTGTTCTACTAAGAATTAGCTTGTAATACTTAATTTAATATTTTCAAAGTTCAAGGGAAATCAGCTTTGTGTCTAACTTTCATCCAGGTTATGTATTTAAATTCTTTTCAAGTGCAAACAGCTATGTGCACGACTAATATAGTTTAGTTTTTTTTCTGGTACTAGGTTTGTTCTGACTAAAAAAAAAGGACAAGTGCCTTTTGTTGACAAGAATAATAAGGAACTGTAAGACTGACTGCCTGAATATGTCACCCCTGCTGGCCATGCATATTTAGACATGAGCTAGTTTATTGGGTTCTAATACAAATTCATGTTTCTTTTACACATTGCCTCTCAAAATAATATGGGCCTGAAGATGATTACCACGGCTATACTATTTTGCTTCATTTGGTTTTGATTTCAAAATTTCATTTGATTTATAGCTCCGATGAAGCCATATTTGAATTAGTATTGAGAAGATTTGGCTAATATTTAATTCAAAACTAATAGTTGGGAGGAAAATTTGACTTACATAATTTACAGCAAAGCATGAGTGCTTTAGTTCATGATTATTTTGGAATTTACGTAATATAGTATATATTTGGCATATCTTTTACGTTGTAGCAAAGATATAGGATATAATTCTGGGCCTATGGCAACAACTTTTCCTGATGATAATACACACATATCTATCATATGAAGGTAGAACTCATTTAATGAACTAAACCCAAATATATCTTCCTAATATACAGGAAACTAAGGGAATAGAGATACTTGGTGAGTGTCTTATTTCAAGATATCCTGAATCAGAGTTTCAAACAATAAAGCCTCTCCCGCCAAGTCTATTGTGCAGAGAAAAATCTCCCCACCAAAATCGAACTTGATTAAATATAGTTGGCTGCGTTAATAAAACTCTCATCAGCTTCTATTACTAATTTATATTTTAGCTCGTTCCTACATTCCTTAATATTGAGTATGAAGTGGATGGCTTCACTAAAATGTTGCAAAGAATCCATGTTTTTTGTTTAATATTTTAGGGGTGGAAATAGTTAAAGTACACTTCCACGAAATGTCGTAGATTCTTAATAGAAATAATTTGTTCTTATGTGCCATACGCATTGTGCGTCAATACCAGGTAATTTTTTTCGTGTATCTTCTTGATTTGGTATCAACAATGTATTATCACCCTATTTTGCAGTGAATGCGACCACTAATTCTCAACCACAGTGCATGTATCATAATTTGAATAAAGGTTGATTATCGGAATTAAAAAAATAGCTAGTCATGTGCTTCTTCATATATATATATATGAACTTGCTTTATGAATTTGAAGATAATAGCTAAGAATCAAAACTCCCGGGAGAAGTTAAAATTTAGATTATAAGCTTCCAAATTTTACAAGAAAAATAAAACTTCTGTTCTAAGTATAAGATCTGCCGAATAGATGCTGTCATGGTTCATGGAGGATATATCGAACAGATTAATCAATTATTTATACATTTAAAAGCAGAATTCTCTCAGGGTGCGGATAAGAGAGGGACTTATGTCTTTTTATACAAAGAATTATGGGATATACTAAATATACAAGACTTTTCTCATGTTATCCACATAAGTTGCATCCTTCTCGCTTCTCTCATATCCTAGTAATTTAAGAAAATAAACTTGCGCTTCTCTCATTTAGTGTACTTAAATGAAGATAATGTTGTGCTGGATGCGTTATTAGCATTGCAATTCTTAGTGTATTTATGTTATCTTGAGGACATTTCAACTTACATTATATATCTTGCAGACACTTTAGATTGAATATGCAATTGTAATTATTGAAGAGTACAAGATTCCTGCTTCCTAGATCTCAAACAGAATCCCACTATGTATAAAGAAGAGTGTATTGCATATTCCTATGTTAGTTATATTTGATGCTGTGATGGGGGCTGCAATGTCATTAAAGCTCACTAGCATCCTTTCGAACAAAATTTTGAGAACTTAGTATCAAAGAAAATTAGGTCTATGGAATGTAAATCTTTGAGTTAACCCCTACTCAAATGAATTATTATGGCATAGAAGATTGGGGTCAACGTTGTAACTTTGAGTTTGTTCTTACTTGTTCTAAAGATGAAGTTTAATTCCTACAGTCTTGAGCTTCAATTTTAAAGCTTCTGCTGCTTTTCTGAGCAGCTTTTTGAACAATAAATATTTTCTTCTGATATACAAAAAACTCGAAGCAAAAAACTCTTGTCACACGTATGCGAACCAACCAGTTACTACAAAGCTTAGAAAAATCATTGAACTACTCACAGCTGCTTGATCTTCTAATCTTGTTGTTAGGTAGGTTGTCGGAAAGAAAGAATATTTCAAGTAGAAAACTATAAAAACTGGACCTAAGGTATTGAAAGTTTGACATAGAACTATAACACCAAATAAATTAGTGTTTTCAAACTTACCGTCTTCGCTCGCAGTCTTAAGGGTACGCCAATGAGTTTCCTCAGAAAAAGCATCTGATTAGTACATGCTGGAGAGGTGACTAAACTAAACACTACGCTGTGCAAACTCATTATCAAAGTTAACACGTTTTCTAAAAATTGGGAGGTCAGTGTGATTTATTGACGAAGTTGATAAAATCCTCTTTAATTTCGACCAGGGGATCTCAAAGGTTTTTACATCTAGGAAGAGGTCAAAAAGAATGAATTTGAAGGGTGAACTTAGTATACATTAGTTCCAGCATGTGCAGTTGTTCTTCTCTAGTTCAAATCTCAAACAATTTCTATTTTTTCTCTACCTAGTGCACACATTGTTTTTCTTTTGCTTGGCACTGCTATTTTGTATTGATGTTGCAGTTAAATGCTGATAGATATTAAGTACGTGTTGAGTAGAGGTTAGGATTTTTGAATATTAATATTTCTTACAAGTACTAGAAAATAACATCAGAATGGCAACAAAAGAAAACCACATTTCTTTACATTGCCAGTAAGCTCATAGTAATATGCAATAGGTAACAAACTTCCAATCAATGTATTAATTCTTTCAGCGTACAATGATGATGTACTACTGATATCAGTAGAGTTTTACCTGTACCAAGTCATAGAACACCCAATTATTCCTGAAAGCACCACCTTTGTTAAATCAATTTTACCTTAACTGCTAAAACATAGAACTGCCATCCAAATTGTGTACTGTTTTTCTAGTAAAATTAAGATGCACAGATTAAGAAACTAGGATCTTTCATAATTTTCTCAAAGGTGAGTTAGAACAAATTTATCTTTACTTGGTAGATTTTTGTGCCCTCTTTTACTAAAAGATGTTGTACAGAACTTTATCTTCTACGTTTCGTACACCGCGTTCCCCTCCAGTACTCAGTACTGCTCATAATATTTTGAATAGACTAGAGAAAGATATACAACATGAATTTAAGTTTCTTTTTAGTTCTGAAATAACGGATGTGGCAAAGAAAAGTATTCCGGGCATACAATTAGTACAATGTCAACTACAGACAATGTTCACATGGGATTTTGCAGATATTCTATTTGTGCAGCTAGGAAACTGCTTTAATAGAAATCTCAAGTTGGATTTCTTAATATAATAAACGTTAACTAACGGTAATAAAAAATTCCAGATATAGGTCCTGGTGATAAACTCTAGGAAAAATTAGTAGAAAATTAACGTTAATTTTCATGTTTATTCTTACGATAAGAAACATTAATCTCAAGTTTGAGAGACCAAAAAAATCTAAAACGAAGCAGTGAAGTTACGCTGACTACCAATTTGAAATATGTAGATTAACAATATTAGAAGATTCTTAAACAATTGAAACTAAGATACACAAAAAAACTAAACTTTATTCAGAGAATACTGTATAATTACTATAGAATGTTGGCAATATTTGTTCACATACTGTCGAAGTCAGGAACTGGGAATAAAATCCCATCTCTTACATACTTCAAACTAAAACTATTAACAAGAAGCAGAACATATAAATGAAACTATTCAAATTTACTGCGAAACCTGTCGAAGAACAAGAAGGTCCAACTGTACGTTGGAAACCAATTGGTGCAAGATTGGATATTTCAGTAGAAGATACAAAAGGGGCAGCAGAAGTTTCTCACATTGGCTTTTCAAAAATTTGTCGTGATGGATATAACTATACGGAGATAGTATTTGATGATCCGCATAGTAATAAACCAGACACAGAAATAATAAAATCTATTCTTGCTAGATTACAATATTTCAATTCTTTTCGTTCTGTTACTTTTAGAAAGTCTGTTCATCCACAAACCCTTATAAAAATTTTAATACAAACTATAAAGCTAAACAGACGGCTTAAATCTGTCGAAATATTATACCTTGACATATATAAAGTATCAAGATCCTATCTTCAGAATCTAATCTACCTGTTGGATCTTTGTTTTTCCCAAAAAAACGCTAGAATAGTATCGTTAAATCCGCCCAATCTCTATTCAGAAACTTGTTCTATTGATGAATACCGCATATATTCACGATTACATTTGTGTTATAGTGGAGCAGCTTTCCCAATATATTATATACCAAAGTTTAGAAAAGTAGACACTATTTTTCGACTCGATAATTTAATTAGTCTAGGTCTTTGGAACTTTAGTCGACATTCTGTTATAGATCACTATTGTCTTCACCAAATAAGTTATTTAAAATACTTACAAGAAATTTCTGGATCTTGGAAACTTGGTAATTCAGATAATACAAAAGCAGTCGAATATTCTGTTGCTAAGCTAATTTATAGTTGTTTTAACTTAAGACATGTTAACCTTGGGTATATTGATCATAGTGTACCGAGAACTAAGAACTCAACATTATTGAAAGCTATATTTAATAGTGTAGAAGAATCGTTTACTATATTGACAAAGCAATCATCACGAAAATGGGTTTCTATTCCTATAAAGAAAAAAGAAAAGCATAATGACTATTTTGAAACCAAGTTGAAGAAGCGGTTTTTGCGTACTCGACCATAAAGAAAAAGTCTTGCAATTAAAGAGAAATTATATTGTTTTCTTTGTATACTAATAATAAAGTGAGAAACTTGTTATTTTCAAGCTGTACTGCTTCATAGAACTAAATATATTCTATAATTAGACGCTCTTTTTGAATACTGGAATATTTCTAGAAAATAATATAAGAATAATATTTATGTTTGTCTTAGAAAAGTAACTCATAAGGTTTTTAGTTTAACTAAAGACTTTTACAAAATAGTTTCAATCTCAAACCTAAACTTCTTAGAGTCTTTTTCCTTATATTTCGAACAAATAGGTTTGGATGAAAACTCTAGTGTTAAGCTTTTCTACAAAACCATCAATACGTGTAATTAAAGAGACTTTAGTGGGCAAATGCTATTTTAAGGGTGAAAAAATAAAAACTCAAAATATAATTTGAGGAGACTGCTGATTGAAAAAAATAGGTTTTCTATGTCCAAATTACTTACTTTAACAAATATAACTTAGGTGTAAACAGGAAAACTCGCAGAATATAAACTAAGTCAGATTAATTAAACTATAGAAGGAAAATTAAAGTAATAAAAAGTACAATTGTATAGATATGAAAGTTATTGTAATGGTTTTTATACTTTGAAAGACCCAAAAGGGTATTATTCGAGAAATGTAAATATAATTATACAGATTCAATAAAAGCCTAGAAAAGATATTTATTTTGATGTAGTTTTATAATCCATTGAAACAAAGTTGTTCGAATATATTGATTAGTTAAATATTGGAGTATTGTCAAGACCTACAAAAAAAAGGTTTAAGAAGAGGGTGTTTTCTTAAAGTACTCAAAAACTTGTGTATAGGATAACTCTTTATATTCCCAAGAGTTATTCAGATTTTTCATTTTCATTTTGTACTCCAAGAATATAACATAAATGGAGTTTTTTTCTTTTTCTGAAAGTAAATCATAAGCCGAATTTCCACGCCTTTGTAAAAATTGAAGAAGATCGAGTCTCTCAAAACCCAAAGTCAACTTATCAACACGTCCAGAAGTAAAATATAGAGTACTAAATATTTTATTAAGAGTAATTCTAAAATATCTTCCAATATCTGCACAAAATATATTAAAAGTTTCAAGTTTGACTCCATTCTGAGCGAACTTATCTAAATAATGCAAAGTGAGAAAATGTTTCGTATCTGCAACTACATTAAAACGTATCCCAAATACTTGAAGATTTCTAATTATTTCAGAGTTTGATAAAACTTCAAAACTTAATCCAGGAAATAAGTCAGACATATGAAAGTCTAGTTTCAGAATCTTAAGTCTTGACAAGCTACTTTGAAGAAAACGCTTTGACATCAAGAGTGGAAAAACTAATGCTCTTCCAGAAAATACAATTTCCGAAAAATTTTCACCTAGTTTTAAGTTTATAAATTCTCCCAATTTTCTCTGATTATGCTTATGATTAAATAGAAATATTTTAGATGGAAAATGCAGTGACTCTAAGGATTTAAAATATTCAAGATAGGTTAAGAAATTTTGAAAACTGTTACTATCCAAGTAAAAAAACTCATTTTCTGATAAATCTAGTTCAAGAATATCTTCACACTTCTTATGTAAACATTTGAAATATATAAAAATATTTTTAAGGTGTTCTTGTTTTTCTATTCGAACAGAATTGAAATTCTCTAGACTTGCAATGAAATTAGTCAGCTCCTTAACAGATAACTGCGAATTATAGGATGAAAAATCACCAAACGAAATTCCTTTAAACTTCCATCTGAAACAAACTCTGTTCCAAATATTAACTATCTTCCTTCTTTTCTCCATGTCTAATTGCCGACATGGCTTCATTACGAGGTGTTTCTCCATGAACTCTACATCTATCTGCATATCTTAAGATCTTAGTATATAGTAGTTATATTATAGCTAGTTCAACCTTCTATTAATATTTTTCCGAACGAATTTATTAAAGCGGCACCAAAAGTATAAATTGTCGATCTGTTTCTTTGCCTAAGTTTGAGGAATGTATTAATTTCAGCCGAGGTCAATATGACATTACTAAATTTCAATATAAATAATCCTTTACGAATTCAAACCACTGGAAGGAGGAAAGAAGTTATTAATTGCTACCTTGAAGTGCTGCAATTATTGAAAAACATTTTTTTTGGATTTAATAAATTCAATATTTGGATTTGCAATACATATTTAAAAGGTAGCGATGCTAATTGAGAATGGGTCATGTTAATGTTAGATTTCCTGTGCTGCTTAAGTAAGAATATGACTCTGTTACTACATTTTGAACATAGTTTCTTTACTGGATATATTAAAAAATAGATTTTGGAAAAATTATTCTTAAATGATTTGCTTCAAATTGGTTTTTTGTATCTAATCCAAATAGCATAACTTTTCCAAACATTGCGGTTGTTTCATATCAAGTTATATTATTAGGACTGATTACAGAAACCTTGTAAATTAAAGCCAGAATATCTCAGCCCAAATTAAATACTGAAAATTTTAAATTGTTGATAAATGAGCCAAACTTAACAATTGGCGAGCTTGTTAGAAAATAATTTTTAATACTACTGTTTTATGGCTATCATTTCGGAATATGTTGCAGGGTATTGCCCTATACTCAGAATTCTGAATTGTGTTTTACTGCTTCTTCCTAAAGATATGACTCAAACATTATTTTTATTAACTACAACATTTTTTAAGGTATTAGCTATATTTTTTATTCCAATATTCTTTGGTAATTTGGAGTTGAAATTCTCACTATTTCAGCATGAGTTATCAAGAGATAATAGCTTCTTGGATCTTCTTTAGGATCCAGTTCATTCAACGACAAATGGATTATATGAAACTTTTTGCTCAAATAGAAGTTTTTGCAGTGCATTATCATGTTCCTTTAAGATGCATTAAAATCCAAGCTCCGGACAAAAGCAAGAGTTTCAAAGGCACCTGGGTTAAAGTGGTTTGAAACTGTCTCTCCTATATACTCAAAGTTCTTTTTCCGCTCGACAGATCAGTTGATATCCTTCTTTGCTCTTGAAGTGAAATATGAAACCAATATAAACTTCAAAGATTACAACAAGCACGTAATCCAATTTCCGGGTTCTTGATATGTAAATGTCAAGAATTATAATGTAGCATAAAGCAGTGAAAAAAAGCAGAATATCTATTGAATATACGTGCTTTCAACTTCCTATAAAATAAAATTTTGAATGTGTTCCTTGCTTGTAACCTTTTGTCGAGCTTAAGCAAGGAACAAACATTCATTTAATGGTTGAAAAGTGAGACTCCAAGAGTACACAAAGTAATATTGATGCTAAAGAAGCCCATAGATAACTACCTAGTTTCTACTTGGCTCATGAAGATGAATAATAATTCTTAGAATTAAGTAAAAAGAACAGGGCTATGCTGAAGCATCTCTACAATTAAGGTATACAATCTTCCTCAACAATAACACCAAGAATATTGTACATATAAATACAGACACCTAGACTAGGTAAATCACTATAAATGTGTCTTTGTATATCTCTTCAGTCATAGTGTCATCCTAATATATCTTTTTAATTTTTATAATACTTTTGGATACCCAGTTGTCACCAATATTTAACTATCCCGGTTTTATTTTCTCATTACAAAATGACACAAATATGTGTTTTTTAGGAATAATAGCAAGTACACGAATTTGGAATCACCTTGGCCATATGGCCCACTTGAATCCCAACAAAAAATTAATTTCTCCCAAATAAACAATTTGGAAAAATGAAGCTAGTGTCTTTTCGAAAGAAAACCAATGAAGAAGAAATACCAAAAATCCGATGGATATCTCAAGAATTTAGATTAAATATTATTATAAATGACACAAAACGAGCAACAGAGAATTCTCATATTGGTTTTTCAGAAGCTTGTCGTTACCGCGACAACTTTAAAGAAATTCGTTTTGAAGAACCATATTCTAAGAAGCCACAAATAGAAAAGATTAATTCTATTATTGGAAGATTACAATATTTCTTCTCATTTAATTCTGTTACGTTTTCAAGATCTGTTCATCCAGAAAGTATTGTTCGAATTTTAACACAACTTCTGAAACAAAATAAGGGACTAAACTCTGTTGAAATATCGTTTCTTGATATAAATGATATATCCAAAATGATGCTTTTTCAATTGATAAATATACTTAAGCATAACTTTTCACTAGAAAAAGTTAGAATAATAACTTTGGAGGAAGAAAATTTCTTATCAAATTCATATTCTATTGCCAATTCTAAATTATATTCCCAGATATATTATTACTATAAACAAATAAACTTTCCTTTTACATTAATACCAAAGTTTAGAAAACTTGATAATGTTCTTCGAATAGAATACATAAGAACTCTTAGCCTTTTCAACTTTGATGAAGACTCTGTAATAGATCATTATTGTCTTCATACAATAAGTTATCTTAAGAACTTAGATTCTTTTTCTGGAAAATGGAAAATTGGTGTTTCTCGAAATAGAAAAGCTATTGAATATTCAGTTGCTAAATTAATTTATACCTGTAATAAGTTAAACACTGTAACTTTACAATATGAAAGATCAGGACCAATTCCAGATTTGAAAAGTGCAATCTTGTTGAAAGCAATATTTGATACAGTAAAAAAATCTTTTTCTATTTACACAGTAAATAATATTCTGAAGTGGACTTCTGTGGATTTACAGAGCAAAGATCCTTACATTTCATTAAGTAAGAGATTAGAAAACTTATTTTTATGGACTCGACGATAATAAAAGAAAATGGAAGGAGTGAAATATAGGTAAATATAGTTTATAAGAATTACTTCATCATGTGAAAAAGAAATGTCCTAAAACTGAATTATGCTTTGAAGAAAGATTACTTATCGTATATAAAGTATTCTCTTGCCTCAGCTTTTTTTCCTGTTTTGGAACATATTCTATAAAATTTATATTCCGTCTTTGATTTTTCTCTTCTTAAGGATTTCTATTAAACCTTTTTGGGTAAATCAAGAAGTTTAGTATTCTTCTTTTACAAAGGCTTAAATTAAATTGAAGTTTCCTTTGAATACCTAATTTTTATGGTTGATAAATCTTTCTTCTTGTAGTTTTAAGGCTTACTCTACAGATTATTTATCCACGAACATGGTGTTCATTGTGATAAACATAAGAGATAAGGATAAATGTTTGTAAGTCTTTTTCTTATGGAGTTGATTAAAACTTAGTTTAACGAGTACTGCTTGAATGATTTAACGCAATGCAGTTCTTTCATAACCAAAACATATTTGATTTTAGAGCCGGTGAAAAGCATTTACTCTACCTAGAATAAACATGGCCATTGTTATATAAGCAAGTATATAAGAAAGCACCGCTAGAAGTAATATGTCATGAAAACGATTTATCTAGAAGTAATTGTGAGATTGCTAATCATGTAATTTGTTTCAACTCATGACATACATATCGTCAAATAGACTGGATCATTAATTTGGAAACGGCAACAATTTAGAAAAAGAGAAAATATAAAATCTATAGAGTTTTAGGCAATATGTATTTTGAGGTTGCATAAATTGTGCATCTTCTCCATAAATCTCTTCTTTAATTCTCCTAACAGTTTTGCCTAAGCAACCAATAAGTTTTCCTTATAATATAACAAAACTGATTTGAGTTTCGCTATTAAGAAAAATGTCAACTGCTGTTTTGAAATTTATGTTTAATCTTGCATATCTTTTATTAATGAAACGATTTCCAACACTAATATTTCTTATGAATTCATTTATGAATTGCAGATATTTTTCTAAATTTACTGGAATTGTGAAATTATTTAAAAGTCTTTATTCCTCGCAAGCCGTATTCTTGAGAATTTCAGAGACAGAAACAATTCTTCAATTATATATATTATTATTTTTTCTTTGCACTGGTATCTTAAGTATACTTTTCAAGGAAATACTTAAAACATACCATTTTTCAGTTTCATTATATATTTTTTTGCAACAACTTCAAATGTTTCCATAGATTTTTTTCTAGTATCAATATACTTTCTATAATCTGAGAAAATATCTTTGCTCAACTTAAAAGCGAGTTCATCAAAACTATTGTCACAAACATAACTTACTAAAGCTTTCACTAGATAAAGAAGTGTAAGAAATATAAAATTTTCACTATCAGCTAGATTCATATCAGGAAAATATGAAACTGAACCACATCCACAGCATTTTCTTAAAGATGGTTTCAACTTCCGAAGGCTCAAGGGCACAACGAAATACTTTTTGTTTGAACTCTTTCTTAGTACCAAAATTGCTTTTTTCTCTGCAATTATCCATAAATAATGTCCAAGAAGTAAAAACTCTAAAGCTAAGACCACCTTGCTAGTTTATTCCTGTACCGCCAGAAATAACATCTGTATTTTTATTTCGTAATTCTCTTAATTTAATCCGAATCATTTGGGTTGGAGTTTTCATGAGGAAAAATAATTCTCTTCCTTTTCTATAATATGAAGTTATAAAGACAAAGTTATAAGAACTCTGACACTATTTGGCATATTTTGTTTAATTTTGTGTCAAATTTTTTTTCTTGAATCCTTTGATAAAATTACCCAATAGAACACTTGATGCTTCTGGTACGTGCCCTAAGATACTTTTACACCATAATTCTAATCTATACAAGCTGGATCTAGAAGTTTTAGTCATATTAAGAAACAGAAAACTCAGACATTTACTTCGATGAAAATTTTGTAATTAAAAGAAGCAACAGCGGAGAGTCAAGAAACTGTTTTTTAATGTAAGTTACTGCTATTGATGACGAAACAGTACAACATACAAAGAAATCAATGCAAAGTAGAAATGGACTCGAAGAGTCCCTTTAATGTTTAAAGTTCTAATATTAGTATCAGAACCGTGCTGCCTTTTTATAGTGGCACAAGATATGAATTAACATTTAAGAACAAACAAACTTTTCCAAAACTTGTAAATCATCTCCCTCATCGACCAATTAATCGATTCACAGCAACGTTCATCCCATTTAGAATTTGCAACTACAGGGTATACAGCCGGAGCAATATCAATGTGTGTGACGGTGTTCAGCTATTAAAGAATAAAGTATGACTAGAAAAAAAGTAAGTTTGAAGTCACAAGAATTTGGTGGAGGAAAAGATTTCTTGTCCTCAAAAGTCACAGATACGAAAATATGGCTCTAAAGTGTTTGATTCAGTTGTAGTTGTTTTCACTTCTTCACTAAGCCTGTCATTAACAACTGTTCTTGATATTAGCTCTTCATCAAAGCTTAGTTTGTATTTGTTTCAGGCATTTCATTCATGTGAAATACTTACTTTATTTAAGTAAGAAGCAAAACTTTCACTGTTTGAATGTTGAAATCATATTTTGACAGCAGTATCCGGTCATAATCATTTGGGTCTATTTCGGAAAGAGTTACATCACTTAAGAAAGGAGCTAAAACTTTGTTAGTTACAAAGTTTTGAATGAAACTACGGTTTAAATATTAGGAGATGGCAGGGTTGGAAAATTTTCAGTTAAAAAAAGTATATTCAATAAGAAATCTCTCTTAAATAAAGTCATACATCAATAAACTGTTTATATACTCCGTAAGATTTTTATCCAATCTAGTTGGAATTATCTTATTTTCTTCTTAGTTCAAATAACAAAAATGTCCTAGGCTTATTTACTAGATCCTGAATCTCATGCAAAGTTTTTTTTTCAATATCAATTTTATCAATTCTCAAACTAAAGCAAAAAAGCAACAACAGAGCAAACATAAACTTTAATAGAAATTCATATTTACCAAACAGGATTTTGTTACAACAGTACTTATTTCGATTTCCATTTTTAACTTTTTCTCTTTCATGCCAATAATTAAAATTTTAAACATTAGTATACAAAATATCTATGTAACTATTCATACGTGAAATCTCGTTAAAAACATTACACAAGAAACTTCTACAGAAATCATTATCATTTAAACTAAAACAATAAGAAAAAAATATTTTGTTTTATTGCAAACTTTTCTTGCACTAAGGTTAAGAAAGAGCCATCATCTTGAACATTACAGTTACACACTAGGAAGTCCAGTGTACGACTCTCTCCTTACTGATTGTTTGCACTATATATAGTTACAATATAATGTTATATCACCACACCATTGATGCAAATCTACATAATACTTCTTTACTAATACGCAACCAACAGGAAAAAGAAAGCGTAAAACTTCGATATCTTCATAACTATGAGGGGTTAGAAGACATTATTCATATCATTTTAAAGCTCTAATGAACCTCCTTCGGTTAACCATTCATATATGTGTATCATTATCTGGTTCAGTGCTATACTGACTCGTCATAGTCTCGTATTTACACCAAAAAAATATAAATATAACAAAAATACAAAAAAAGGTAATTTAAACTCATTTATTTACTTGTTAAAGTAAAATTGGCTCATGGAAATGATAGTAAGCATGCATAAGCGGATAATAAGAAAAGTAATGCAAAGTTTCCACTTTTGGAAACTTTTTAGACCAAGCGAAGAGGAGGTTGCCAATATTAAAAAAGACACAAAAATAGACACTGAAATTAAAGGGTTGCCATGCTTATCTAAATGGATAATTTATTTGTTTGTTTTCAACTTTTTCAGGTATTCTGTATTGTATACAACTTTTTATTCTTAATACCATCTTGAGCCCTTGCACAGGTTCAATTCAGTGTCCAGCCTTTTCAAGTTCAAGTTAAGGTTTCTTTTTCTCAAGGTCTACAAAAATGAGTAATTAAACATACGTAATAAAATTGCATATTATAATTTTCAAACAACTCATTGGCTGAGATTGCTACCGCCATATTCAAAACATAAGTTTAGTATATAAAACATGAAACCACACCACAGAAAAGTTTCCACTTTTTCCTTCAACTTCTTTTTTAATCGGTTATTATGCTTTACAAACTACCCGACTACGTATTAAGCCTGATGGAAAACTATTGGAGTTTCAAAACATTGCTTAAATTCTTAGTTTCAACTGCTACTTAAATAGAACAAGTCTTGATGACATCTATATTTCTTACGCCAGTAAAATCTGTTCTATATAGTAATGTCAGATTACAAAATAACCCAAGTTTAGTCAATAAGTCGAATAAGTTCTTTTCATTCTGGAGTAAGAAACCAGATATTTCATAGGTACAGTTTCTAAGCTGCAGAAAATAATTACTTAATAATAAGTAAATTACTAAACAATATCAATTATTGACATAATAGAAAAAGATAAAACTCAACCACAAGCATCAGAAGAATAAAGATTAAGTAGTCAAGTGGGTAAGCATTGAGCACTATCAATACTTGAGAACGACATGAAAAGCATATAGATAGATAGATAGATAGATAGATAGATAGATAGATAGATAGATAGATAGATAGATAGATAGATAGATAGATAGAAGAGGAGGAGACAGAGAGATAGAGAGACAGGAGGTTAGATGATAGGATAGATAGGAGGAGCAGACAGGGACAGGAGCAGAGAGAGCTAGGGATAGGGACAGAGTGACAGGAGCAGGAGAGGAGCAGAGCAGGAGACAGGAGAGATAGGGAGCAGGGAGAGATGATAGATGACAGACAGATAGATAGATAGATAGGAGGACAGGACAGGAGAGAGCATAGAGGAGGATAGATAGACAGATAGGGACAGGAGGACAGGAGGAGTTAGAGAGATAGATAGATAGATAGATGAGACATAGGATAGATAGATAGGATAGGACAGAGACAGATATAGAGCAGGAGAGAGGAGAGATGACAGATAGGACAGGAGAGACATAGGACACAGATAGAGCCAGGACAGGAGAGACAGAGCCAGGATAGATGAGAGACAGGAGCAGATAGAGCCAGGAGCAGGAGATGATAGAGCAGGGAGGACAGGAGAGAGACAGAGAGATAGATATTAGGAGCAGAGAAGACAGATAGGACAGATGACAGATAGAGACAGATAGAGACAGAGACAGGGTATAGACATATAGATAGAGCCAGAGCAGATAGAGATGAGAGGATAGATAGGAGAGACAGATAGACAGATAGACAGATAGGACAGATAGAGAGATAGATAGGATAGGATAGACAGAGCAGAGTAGGACAAGATAGACAGACAGACAGACAAGAGGGGATAGGATAGGAGATAGGATGAGATAGGTTTAGAGATGATAGGAGAGATAGACAGATAGACAGCATCAGACTCAAGATAAAGATCAATGCACTTTTCACCAGAATATATACATTGAACCAGAGATTTCCGAAATGGTATCATATAAGAAATAAAATGAACCTAAAAAATAATAATGTTTTCTTTCATTCTTTTGCTTAATTTATTGTTCAAATAGTTGGTCTATTCTTAAACAAGTTGTAGAACATGGTATCTAAACGTATTTTTCTTGAACATAGGCCCTGTTCCGATAAGGTTGATATTATTTATTTCACTTGTGACGTTGGGACACAATCTTAAAGGTGTTTCTTCATAGAATATTTTAAGCTGTAGCCAGGTTGATGACATTGAAAAATGTAGTTGAGAGCTAGTTATTTAGCAATATTCGACGAAGTTTTTGAAAAAAAGAATTCGAGTACCTAGAATATAACAGATAAGGTTTACATTTCATCGTCAAAGCTCTTTTTTAGCTATGCTTGAGATTTCTAATGATGATGCAAAAAGGATTTTGCTTAAAACATAATATATTCAGTGATATAAGAACGAGGAATGATGTAAACTTAAGGTTTTGCTAAGTGAAAGAAGGGATAGGGATGTAAGAAATTTATTCTATAGAAGGTTACAGTTAAGGATTATGGATCTAGGTTACCTTCAAAAATTCTAGGTGGAGAGCATTTATTTCGATTTCACATTTCTCTTCGCCATTCTCTTTGACAATGCAGACATAATTAAAATCACCTACAGTATCTCATTGGGCTTTGTTAAGTGTTCATTTCCAACACGCTCCTACACCAACGTCCAACATTTCCTTATTGCTTAACTCTTAATTTTTAATACCAAACTGTTCATATTAACCTTCAAACATAGATAACATTTTCAAGGCACTGAAGATCCTTGTCTTTTTCAAAGTTCCTATATAGTACATCTCGAAAGTTATAGGAAATTTTTGTTAAATCCGTCTGCTTTGTACATGATTCAGTTATGATTGTAGCGGTCAAAAAATATTTCTACACACAAAATTTTTTACGTATAATTGCTCAAAGGCTTACCACGAAACCTTAATTACATTCAGCAAAATCGCCTCCAACTTGTCAGATTCTAATGCTTTGAACCCACTTACTTCATCTACACTTACGTTTCCCGCCATCATGGCGTAACTAAAATTGATGATCTTCAAAAAGCAATTCATTATGCAAAAAATATTATAAAAGTAAATAATGGTTTATTTCATGCGACTTAATCAATAAATTATTTTCAGCGTAAATATCTTTCAATCTGTTGTGAATGTATTGTTGAGAGATAAGTTAATTTACAGTCATCCACCTTCTGATGCACAATCATAGTTAGAATCATGTCTGCCTCTTTGATTTATGCAGCTTCTACTACATTTAACTAACTTCATAATGTTAGTGTTTTCACCGTTATTAATATAACCCTGTCTTTCATTTAGGTTTTTCCAGTTCTTTGCCAAGCAATATCCCTGAAAAATATCGATCCATAGTCACTTCTCCTATTTCAATTCAAGACTCAGTCTTTCTTAGGTGCTTAGTCGTTTTTACTTCTTCATATACCCACTTCTTAGTATGTATTTCCTGATGCTTAAAAGAGTTTCTATCTATTGATTGTAATCATATTAGGAATTTGCAACAAAAAGCTCCTAAATATGTCTCAATCTGAGCTTTTTACTTCAAAAGAACCATCATTATTTTATAAATATTTCGCCTTATGCCATTTTAGCATCTTACAGCTCTAGTCAAGTCCTTCGTTCTTAAAAATTCACGTTACAATAACGGGAAGTACAATATTTCACTGTAGGGTTTCTCTCCCTTTCCTTTTATTGTTGATGAGGAAGGGTAGCTAGCTGCGGTCCCATTGCCTAGAGTTTTACATTCAGTTAGTGCTACTGTATCATAGACCGCCTATTGGAGCCCTATTCCTTTACTTTTTTCATATTAAGAATTCTTGATTCTCATTTTTAAACAAGTGGAATAATAATCTCAACCCATTCATAATTTTGACATGATATTGAGAATCAGATTTCTGCACATCATAAATTCATGCCATGTGAAAGTAGAATTCTACACATCGCAGATTTTGCCGATGTAGTTTCTCTGTTTGAAAAATCAAGGGAGCGAACAAAATTAAAGGGAAATCTTGATTCAAGGCTCAAAAACCCGGTCTCTCGATACGTGTTACAGAGTATTACAAATGCAGAAAATTGCTATGGAATGCAAAAGTTATTATCTGTTCTCCTGTTTAAGCAATATAGAAAACTAATGGTAATATTTATCATAGTATTTGCTTTTGTTCTATTAGTACAGATTATTTTTTCTTATGTTCTTAATTATCAGCATTCTATTTCTACCTTATTAGCTTAGCAGAACTTACAGTAGATCTCTGGTGCTCATTTCAATCAGTCTTGATGTTAATAGTTGAGCCTTATTTTGCAACTATCTGGAAATGTGCATGCTATAACTTTGAATAGAAAGCCTTTTAGGTACCAAGTTTATGTGATAAACACAATATACAGGAGGTTGCTATCTTTTAGATTTAGTACTCTCACCTAAGAAAAGCTTATACGTGTATATACCAGAGGCCTTTGCATGCCAGTTAGAGGGTCCAACTATTGTAATTATTAAAGCGAATAGTTTAAAGCCATTCAGAAAATATGCTGCGGTGAAGAACGAAGAGCTTACACTTCTGTAAGCTAAGATTTGGAACTACCACTTTAGTACGATAAATTGTCAAGTGAACAAGGACCTCACTCAACATATCTAGCAAAACATAAGGTCTTAAGATGTTTCTTAATATTATGATTTTGCTTCTATATTAACGTTTCTATTAATTGAGCTTATGGAAACCAAAATCTATCAAATTAATTGACAAGAACTAAACCTCATATCCAGATTTCTAAGTAATCTGCGTGTGGACAAGGGAGAGAACCCATTCTGTTTTGGCAATATTAGAGCAAGGCCTTGTCCTTATTCGATCTTCCGAGATTCAATTAACATTTCATGTTCCAGTTACATATAACTAGATCTCACTTAGTTTTCAAAAATGATCAACGACTCGGGGTCACTCTTGGGTGATTTATTTGCAACTAATCCAATGAATAATTTTAACGCGTTTGTAAACAAAGATTTCTTTACCATTTGCTCTAAACATCAGGTTTTCAGGGTTTCAGACACAGCTCACGCAGCTTTGGATATGACTCAGATGTTAGCTGTAAAAAAACATAAAATCCTTAATAGTTTATGAGTCTCATTCGCTTATAATAATGCAATAATTTAGAAAAAATCTACTTAAAGATACCACTTAACCAGAAATCATAGAATTTGTCCATGGCACATTTGGGTGTTGATGGGTAACTTGTTTTCATATTTTGTTTGTCGCTCCATTTCTTAGTATCTGTATTCAATTAAAATGCTTCCGCGGGAGCCTTGAAACCTATAGGACCTCAGACTAGTAATAAGAAATCATCTCTACAGCCTGAGCACCAAATCAAAAGGAACTTAATAAATCGTACTTGTTCATTGATCACAGGAAACTGATAAGAGTAAAATCACGCCATTGGTAAAATGTTCCATAAGTACAAATTTTTAAACAGGGTTTTAACTTTTTTGAGAATTATAAAGACCATACTTGAGGATATATATACACGTGTTCTTGGGGAAATAAACTGCAGGTGTTTACACGACTGAGTTTCAAGGCCAACACCTGAATACAGGGGATTCTCCATGCACAGAATTTCTTACATTTAGGTCAAATCTAACTTTACCAGGGTTAAAAGCTTCCTCTGTTGCTCCTAATATTTCAAGTCCTTTGAAAAGTTAGTTGGCTGGACACTAGCCAGAAAAGGATATACCGGATACGAAGATTCTAACAAGCTTATGATCTAGGTTACGAATTAAGTTGGACAGTTCAGCAAAATATTTATTTTATATTAAACTATTGTTGGCAATTTTTCCACTCCGGTATTGATTTATTTAGTTATACTGACAATACGCCATGCTGTGTCTTCTAGTAAGCCGGAGCTGCTATGAGAGTTGAATCCGAATGAAGTCAACTATTTCGCGATGGCATTAGGTGCATCAGAAAAAAACAAAAGAAACTAACTACCCACCATAACGTGGTATTTTTGCAAAAGATGATTCAAGAAGATATGATTAGCTATAGTATCAGAACCCTCCGTAGTATCAAGAAAATACTGACAGCTTTCATAAGATTCACCTAAAACAAAGGCTAAGTGAACATCTTTTGATCTCTAGCTTAGAATAATTTGAAAATAAATATTGTATCTTCTTCTTCAAAACGTAATTATTACATCTTAGGCTTACTTCATGTCCTTTAGTTCTTCGTTTGCGCTTGGAATTATCCTTTGTACTACTTAATCCTTGGTTCAATAATTCAACCAATGAAATTTCAGGAAACCTTGTCCCACAAAATTAGACCAAAAACAAATCAAAAAAAAAGAAAAGGAAAAAAGCAGAGAAGAGTAATGTCGGAAAAAGAAATTCAACTAAAAGTAGTACCGGTAAATCCAATGCTCACGTTGGCTCCACTAACATCAGCAGCTGTCTCCACAGCAATTACAATGTATCCAGTCGACGTTCTTCGTGCTTTGAAAATGTCCTCTGCCGGTGATCCAAACGCTTTGACAATTGGTCAATACTGGAAAAAATTTGGAGTTAGAGGTTTTGTTTCTCAAGGAGTTGTTCCTGAAGTTGTAAAATCTTCATTAATGCGAGTTTCGAAGTTTTTCTTTTTCCCAGTAATCTGCGAAGGATTGTACAAAAAAACTCCAAAAGAAGCTTCAGTTCTGCAAAAGGCATCAGCAGGAGCTTTGGCTACTGTTCCTGAGATTTTGATGATATCTCCACTAGAAGTAGCTAAGCTTGGATTACAGTTGGACGCAAAAAATGAGTTCAAGAACAACAGTGGCAAATTTATCCAGCACATGGTTAAAACGCGTGGGTTAGGTTCATTGTATGTCGGATGGGCTGGAATGCAATGGAGACAGTCATTCTGGACAGGAACTTACTTTGCAACCTTAAGCTGGTGGAGAAGTCAAGTAGATCCTGTCTTGGTTAATTTTGGAGCTCCACTTCAAATCAGTCAACTCATTTCTGGTTTCCTTGCCGGATTCTTTGCAACATTTCCAAATGCTCCAGGTGATGTAGTTCGGTCAGTAGTGCAGAAGAAAGTATTCATGGATCCAAGCAGACCTGCGTATGGTGTTAGTGTTAGAGGAGTCATTGAGCATGTATCAGTAGCAAGAGAAATCATAGCTGCAAGTGGCGTTAGAGGCTTGTATTCTGGCTTGGGTTTCAAAGCTATGCATTTAGGTGGTAGTGGGGCCCTTATGGCACTCTTTATTCCTTTCTTTTCCAATATAATGGGAATTCCTTATGGAGGGGTTTAGATTTGTCCATTAGATGTCTTAGGCAGTTGTCTGTTGCTTCTAGTCTTTTCTAATCGTTAGTTTGATGGATAAAACAAATAAACAATAAGTTTTTTTGAATGATTGTAGTTCTGCATTTACTGTGGAAGTTGGGTGAGCTTGGCAATAACTTGGTCTACTTTCTCGTTTGTTTCAAGGATATTGATCTTTTCTTCGAGTTCTTTAAGAATATCTTGGCTAGTTTGACCGTCTCTCCAAAGTTTGGCAGTTCTTACTGCTTTCAGTAAAGCTAATATTGCATCCAGTTGTTGATTCACTTCTTTTTCTTCTTCAACCGTTTTCTTCCTTTTTAAACCGTTAAATATTATTTTCCAATCGTCCTCAAACTTAACCGTTTGTGAGATATTAGATGTAAAAAAAGATATTTTTAGTTGATAGTAAGATTTCCAACAGCTTCCGAACTGGCGTTCAACTTCAGATTCATCAACTTTTGTCATTTCTTCCCCTAAAGGTGTTAAACCAGAATTTTCCTCCATTGTAACTACACGGAATGCTCCAAATTCTGGTACACGACGCCGAATACTGTTTTGAGGATCAACTACCACAGCCAGGAAAGGATTTCCTAGATTATCTTCTACTCTTTGCCACATTGTTTGAGTTGTGACATCCATCTGACTCAAGAAACAGTGGTTTCCTTTCTTCTCCTCATTCAAAGATGAGTTTTTATCAAAGGGATGTGAATGGTACCATCCTATTAATCTTTCTTTCCTTGTTTTTTCAAGAGATTCGGAGAGACGAATCATATACTGCATTACGTCGTCATCTTCAGCAATAACTCTAGTTTCTGTCCCTTCTATTGGCAAAGAAAACACATCTGTGACAACTATAGATTTTTTTGTTGGTTTACCAAACATCAGGCCCATTATTTCTCTAGGCTGCTTCAACTCTGTTGGATTATCAACGCCCCACACGGCGTGAGAGAGCATTTTCTTTGCCGCAGTTACGGATATTTGAGCATGTTGGAAGTATCTCGCTTCATTCATCCATAATTTCTCGGATCTAATCTTCTCTAGTGATTCTGTTACGAACAGGCAATCGTCTTTCTCTTGCATTTATTCTTTTACCTTTCTCTTCTAAGCTTTACCTGCTTTTTAAGGGGTTAGGATTCGGGAAATCCTCCCGACTACTTCTTCCCGAAGTTCATATTTACACATCGGGTAGACGTTCCCTCCCGTGCAGTTTCTTTCTTTTCCCGAAATGCTTACTTCCCGAAACTTTCTTGTTTATCTGTAATCTTCCGCTATCTTGACGCTACTGCGCCACCGCGACCACGGGTTCTCGCAACGACATCTGCGGTGACTTAGTTTAGGAGTGTTATTGACGAAACGTTCATATTTTAGAGATTATTAGGCCTCTGCTTCGGTTCAAACTTTATTGCATAGACCCTGATAAAAGCCACTGAATAGGTAGTTGCATTTTCTGAGAGCTAGTAAGATACAAAACAGGTTCTTACTAAGCTAAGCTTTGATTATGTTATACTAAAAAATAACTGAAGAAATTAATGTATATAAATATTTCTCTCACTAAAAGTACCTTATCTAAGTGATTGTTTTGCCTCTTGCACCAAAAAAGCGTAAAGCCTCCTATGAATTTATTCCTATTTCACGATAACTCTTTTTATATTTTATACTTTTAGCTCTAGTTAAACTTATCAGTTTTATGTTTTCCAAATACATAGGAATTTCACGTCATAATTTTGTTCTTTCTGCATCTCACCCAATTTTTGTGTAAATAACTACTTTCACCTCTGGGACTTATCTTATGAAATATATTTAATCCTTGGTTTTTTAATTTCTTATGTTAGAACAGTGAAAGCTACTTTTCTATTCTATTCTTTTCAGGTAACATGTATTTTGGATAAATTGCCAAATCATTGCAAAGCTTATTTACAAGCGAATGTTATGAGTTACAGAAAATAAAGCACAGCTTTGGAAAGTCCTTTCAAACATCCCTCTAGCTACATAGCATAATATAGGATTGGAAATAGTTAATTTTATGTATGACACCAAATATTACCAAATTTTGGCACATCCATGTTATATCGACCAGAAAATAATGAGGAAAAAGGTTAATCACCTCTGTAAACTGTCAAGGTTAGCTTTTATATTCAAATTAATATTATTAGTAAACAATAGCCTTTTATACTTTTTGTTATTACGGGGTGTTGAAAACCTTATCTTCGATTTTTTCAAAAATGCAGTAAAATTGCCATATAACCAACAATACCTTTCCAACTCCTCTACAAAGCCCAAAACAAATTGCAAACTGAGCCTAGCACTTAGTCGAATCAGAATCTATACGATTAAAACAATATAAAGTATAAAAAAACCACGATTACTGAAAATAAAGCATATAGTATTTGCTAGTTTTTGTCACGAAATTTTCCTCAAATATAATATTGTCACCCACAATATGTTTCATATTAAAAAGACCTTTCCATCCGTATATTTTGTCAAGTTATTTGATAAGGATGGGTACTTTAAACCTTAAAGAGGCTGATTTTAAGGGTCCTTTTCACTAAGTTTGCAAATCTCTAAAAAAGCATACATTCAAACGTAACATCGTGAAGAACAATTCCATAGATGATCTGATTCTTCTCAGACCCTAAAGACTTACCATACCTAACTCCTGAACCAATTTATTAGGACGTTTCTTCTCTAGTTAACCGTAACTGAGCTAAACTTCACTCAGAAAAGTCAAATGTTGAAAATCTGCACATCTGAAAATACGAAATCTCTCAGTTTTGCTATAATCCCCTAAATTTTTGTACTATATAGCCTCAAAAAACTAAAAAACACAACTTGATACCTTCAATACTGTTTTTAGGATATTTTTAATGTTTTTTCTTAAAGTCGATATTAGGCTAAAATGCTGTTTTTATCAACTTCAAACCGTGTAATACCTCGAGAAATACTCGTCTAGAGCCCAAAAAAGATCTCTCCAGTCGAAAGAACGGGTGAATTTAAGTATATAAACAAATTTGTTTGAGAATTGAAGTATTCTGTATAGACTTCGTAACAATGTATCCTATTTCCATGGTCTCAGAAACTCTGAAAAATGATACCCTTAAATGTCAAATATTCCTGATTGAGTCATATCAAGCAACGAAATACATTGAGATATGACAACCAAATCTACGTAAGAGTTCTCCTAATTCTCTTTTACTTCTGTTAGAACACACTTTAGAAGTCTCTCTATTAAATGCAGCCATACGTAATTGGCTTAATTCAACTTGGCTCAAATCCCTGCTTTGACAAACAAGACTGAACTTTTACTTAGTGCAATATAACAAACTTGGACCTTAGCTTATCTGAGACTAGTTTTCGGTGATTTAACATAGAAGAGAGGCAGGTTTTTAGTATTCTATACTTTTAAATATAAAATCTCTCTCGTATTAATTCAATTTTCTGTGTAGATATGAATGATTTTTGGTAAGCTCCCCTGAGAAAGTATTCAATAGTACAGAAAACTCAATGTAGAGGATGTTCTAGTTGACAAGAGAAGATATACATTTTTAACTTTCGAAGAAACTCGTATTGTAGTCGTTTCTCTGGTGTATTTCAGGTTAATAGTGCTATTCTTGATTCTATGAGTTAAATATTAGAGTCCTTGAAATGGAAGACGTACTTGGTACCATTTAAAGAATGAACAAAATCCTTCGTCCTTGTTTTTTCTTGGAACTTCATCATAAGGCATAGCTAACTAGGCTCATTCTTTTTTGATTAAAATGCATTTTTCATGAAGAAAAATACGCAATGGGCGCTCAGACTACATATCAACTAAAACCATTCTAATAAGTATAAAATAGACCGAAATATACAAAACCAAAGCAACTACGATGAGTTGAACACTCAGAACAGATAGGTCACTGTCAATCAGCTGGTTGAAGTTCAAATAAACAGTCAAAGCTATGTGTTAACTAGTTGCTTAAGCTCTAATTCAGTTAAATAGTACCGTAACACTTTTCACCCCAGTAATTAATTTAAGCGTAACACCTTGGTAAGTTCCTTATTATCACCCTATTCTGCAGATACGCAGTATTAAATTGCTCAGAATCAAAGAAAATGACAAAAAAATACTGGAAGCTTCGAGTTACGAAAGTTTTTCGTAGTTTATGACGATTCTAGTTTTGTTTTCCTCTTTTTTTTTGTTATTGACATTCTAGGTTTCCGGGGAACTCGTAACAGTGAAAACTGGAAATATTGAAGTTTGGAGGCTTTCCCGTCTCCCGCCAGGGTATTAGAGCTTTCCCTCGACTCTACGGTTTCCTTAGATTCCGTAAGAAATATACATTTCCCGTTTCCCGAATCCCAAGTGAGACTATTAGTTTGGGCTAGCCGTCGGTACCTTTTTCTCGATGTGCCTTCCGGTTTTCTAATGGCCTACCCGTTTCCCTTTCATTTTCCCGTCAAAGGCCTCGACCGACCAATGTCTGCCGGGAAATTCCACCAATGGGCTCAATTCTCGATTCCCGACCGCAGTCCCAGTTTCTAGTATTAGCTACTCATGGTAATGTCATACTGTGTCAAGTAAGAGCTTCTATAGAACTAGAAAGCGATGAATCACCCAAAGTACAAAAGAATGAAATAGTGAACTAGTAAACCCGAAATAGCAGAGAATGACAGAAAACGCAACTTGTGTAACAGACTTCGACTGTCCAACGAATTTCCTTTGTTACTCTCACACCTCTCTCAACTCAACTCTTCCTGAAAACTCCACAGCTTGCTTTTGTAATACATTCTACGCTTGGCAAGGACCAGAATGCAAAACTTGGTCCGTAGAAACGGGATTCTTCTTTGCTTGGTCACTTATCCTAACAGCAATCCTCACCTATAACTTCTTGCTCCTCTTAGAAATATTCTGTATCTTTCTCCTACGAAACCGCTTCCACTTCACCTGGAACTTAACCTTTTGCACCGTGATTTTATCAACAATAGCAAACTTTGGTTCTTTTCTGTATACACTCTCTGTAACTATGTCCACTGGCAAAGTAGATGGACGTTTTCTTGCTGAAGATTTGTATTTGGAGCTTGATCCATATAGAGGCCGACACACAATCTATGGATTTATTGGGGCTGGAATTAGCTGTAGTGGATTATTCCTTGTGTCAATGCTCATCGGTGCCCTCTGGGTTGAAGCTGGTGAAAAAGCCCGGAGACGATTAGATGAGTCTGGAAGTAGTCCTTTAATCAGAGGGTACAGAAAGTTCATGATGTTCTTCCTTCTTTACAGTATGATTGGGGGATCTGCAGTTGGTCTCTTCATTCGGTTTCAGGGTATCCAAAGCAACATTCTTGGGTTCTATTTATTACCATTTAATATCGTGTTGTGGTTGATGTTTACATTGGGTGCAGTTTACCTAGGGAGATCTATTGTTGAACTGTCTGGCCCTGTTACTCAAGAAGTTGATCTTGAATACCAGGAGGAAAAACAGGATCCAGAGGAGTTTTTCGTTCGTGATTTATTGCAACTAAAGAATTCTCCCTTTCCTGATTCTTCTCGAGACATTACGGAACTGGAAGAGCATTTGAGTAGAGACCCGCCATTTGTAGGAACGCTGGCTGGGTGGATGTTGAAAAGGAATGGGAGTAGTATGAGGAAAATTGGGGAAGGGATTGCAATGAAAATTTCTCGCAACCAAGTAAGTAATCCAAAATTTGGGAGGAATATAAATATACGAAAGATTCCGTGTCCACCTCAAGTTCAAAATAAAGAAAGCCAGGCTGCCCTCCAACTTCTGCAGACCACGTCTGTTTTCTTCTCAGCTGGTTTGTTTCTCTTTACAGTAGGAACTTTTTTCTTTTCTCTTTTTGACTTCTCCCTCGATGAAAACTTAGAAGCTAACGGCTGGAGAGAGAACGCTCTGCCAGGGAACTCCTTTCCAGTAGTCAAGTTCGTATATATGTGTACCCTGACAGGGATAGTCGTTGTTATGGTAACAACGGTTAGATATTTACGGTATTCTGCTTACAAGTTAGATACCCCAGAAACAACTTTGACTATTGAGACCTAGTTCCAGTACTCCTTTTGTAGAACTTTAGCTATCGTTTGCAGCTGAATATTACTAGTACCTTCATATATTCCACCTATTAAACTATCTCTATAAAACTTTTCTTGTGGAAACTCTTTTGTAAATCCAACTCCTCCCATCCACTCAACACAAGATCTACTAACCTCAGCAGCAACTTCTGCTGCGTACCATTTTGCCATACTAGCTTCTTTCAAAAACTCTTCCCCATTTTCCTTCTTTCTAGCTGCATTGTACACCATTAACCTAGCAGCTTCAATTTTACTAGCTGCAGCAGCGTACTGCAACTCCATTCCTTGAAATTTACCAATGCTTTGTCCAAATTGTTTCCTCTCTCCCAAGTACGGCAATGTTGCGTCAAATGCGCCTTGTGCTAATCCAAGCATTTGGGCTGCAATGGCGATCCGACCTTCATTTAGTGTTCCAATTGCGTACTTGTACCCTTTCCCTCTTTCTCCAAGCAAATTTTCTTTAGGAACTTGCACATCATCAAACGTTAGCACACAAGTACTTGATGCTCTGATCCCCAACTTGTTCTCGGGTTTTGAGACACTAAATCCGGGAGTGTCTCGGTCTACCACGAAACAAGTAATCCCCTTGTACCCAAGATCTGGATTTAAATTCGCCATTACGAGGTAGATTTCAGCTTCAGCTGAGTTAGTAATCCACATTTTTTCTCCAGTAATTGAGAAAGAACCATCAGAGTTTTCTGAAGCGCGAGTTTTGAGTGCAAATGCGTCTGATCCAGCTGATCCTTCGCTCAAGCAGAATGATCCAACTTTTGATGTAGCAAGTTGAGTCAAATACTTTTGCTTTAGATCCTCACTTGCATAAAGCTTAAAGAAGTTATTCACCAAAGTATTCTGAATTGCGATACATACACTCATACTTGGATCTACTCTTGCAAACTCTTCAATCGCCAAGACATTCGAAAGGAATGATGCACCTGCTCCATCATACTCTTCAGGCACTTCGATCCCCATGAACCCATTTTCGAAAAGTGACTGTAAAAGTGAGGGGTCAGTTTTGGAATTGTTATCCATTTCTGTTACTAGAGGTGCAATTTCCTCTTGTGCAAATTTTCTGCACATCTCCTGGAACATTTCTTCATCCTCAGTGAGAGATTGTAGAGGGAGGTGTCTAGGTTCAAAGTTTGATGACAGTTCTGGTACTGAGGATAATAGACGGCGGTTTGGTTTTGCTTTGAGAGTTGTTAGGTGGGAAAGTTTGGATATGTTCCTAACTCTATGCATTCTTTTTGTTTAGTTTGTATTTGTTTTAGTTATGTGTTATGTTTATTTCCGATCACGAAACCTGTTGCTGGATATAAAACACTTTATTTGTGCTCATTAACAAACTATCTCTTTATTATACACTTTTAGTTAAATACCACATAACCACTGGGAAAAGAAGAAACTTCTTCAACTGTGGGTATAGATAGTTTGAGAACCAGCTTGTGTGAGTTCATCGTCATGTGCAATTTAATTCAAACAATGTTTTGATATATGTGTTTATTGTAAAGAACACATGATAAATATCTTCACCGTAAGGTATGAGTAGACTTTCGTTTTTATTTGACGTTATGCAAGCTGTACTTGGTTTGAGCTATGTCCTTTAAAATAAAAATATGAGGTTTCAAATAAGAATGATGTTTTTATATCAAGCAGTGATACTTTATGGAGCGAAAGAGAGCTTGTCAAACACAAAGTATGGGAAACCAAAAGACAGAACTGGTGGATAGGATAGCGAAAGTGAACAGAGCAGGATATTGTGAGGATGTATGTTGCTGTCTAATAGTAACCTCCCAAAAGCTTTATCGTTTAACAGATGTAATAAATCTCTTTGAGATATGTTAATTTCATTATTTTTCATTTGCTGCTCTGAATAGGACTTGCGCATGAAGACTAGTCACATACCATGTTCTATACTAAGACTTCAAAATTGTTTGCATTAGATCTAAGTCAAAAGAACAGAAATGAAGAAAATCAAGTTTAAAGTGCTAGACTATATTTATCGTCTTATTACCCTTTTCTTTAAGAGAAAGTAAAACAACTACACCTGTTTAAAGCTAGTCTGCTTATAAAAAATTCCATCTAAGAATAATTTGCACAGGAGGCGTGATAGTTCAAGTAAGCAAAATTATTAAATCAAAATGGCAAATAATGCAAACAATTGGATGATTGTCTCCTGCAGTAGTTCTTTCCCAATATCCATAGAGGAATTTATTTATGTTACTGGATTATAGACTTTTTAATGTGTAGAAAAGAAGAAAGAATGCCGGCAGAGTGAGAGTGAGTCATTGAAAAAATAAAGAGTTATATTACTATTCTTGCTGAGTGACATTAGAAAATTTTAAAGACATAGTTATAAATAGGTCGCAAAAGGCCATTTTATTTTACTTGATCATTGAACATACAAAACCCTTGCCATATTTTTTTGCTGGACTTAAACAAAAAAATTAAGGAGCCTTAAAATTATCCGCATGTGCTGATTATAATATTTGGTGACGAATACAGCGAGCTGGTTCTTCAGTTGTACTTCAGAAGTTCATAAGTAAATCCAGGATAGGCTCAACATATATTACTCACTAAGAAAAATATACTAAAACTAAGACCCTTGGATCAACTGTTTAAAATTTTCTACCATACAATAGAAATCAGTTTACGAATAGGCCCATACTTAAAGGAAACTATAGTTTGCATAATATTTGGGATAAAGTGTCTATTAGAGAAAGCAAGGATTTGTATTATAATATTTTAATTTTTGTAAAGACATTCTGTACACGTTTCTTAGCTATTAAAGTCGTTCTAAACCTAATATGTGCCTTAGGATCTCACCAGCTGTTTACAGTAGTTGCAATATTTTATGCGTGTAAGACCACAGAGTGGTGCTCTATGCCGAAGAGCGTCAGTAAGATGAAGTTATTGGTTCCGATATTCTTTCCCTGGTATATATGTTCAGGTAAGGAACACATGTTGAGTGCTTTGTAGTCGCTTCTTTAAGGTCACCAACGGTAGTCATTGCATCGCATGTGATTTATTCGTTCCCAAATAATCCATCTACGTTAGCATCGGATGTATTAACTACAGGCATTGCTGTATCAGCTTCTCCTTATTTCTTTATATTTTTACTTATGTTTCATTTCTTTCTTATCTGATTGAAAACCACAAGTGAAAAGGGAGATATCAGCACTTCTAACGCAAGAATTGATTATTGCTTATGCTAATAAATATAAAGTGGTTATTTTCAAGTATAACGTAACAAGTATATAATGAAGATTCATTGACAAGTACCCAATGACGATCTACTGTGTTACACATGATTACGGTGACATAATAGATGTTCATTTTGGACATGAGCCAAGTACTTCATTTTGTACATGTGCTAGACAGACATGTATTCTCGGTATTTTCGGCAAGTATTAAAGAAATAAGATAAAATTGGACGTCTCGACTCACAAAGTATCGCAAGGTTCAACAAGTACGAATAAAACTTTGAGCTGCTATTCTCGGATAGGAATTGAATTCTGGATTGCATAGTTCAATCTTATTTTCATCTAATTATTTTTAGCATAGAACTTATGAATAAATAAGAATAAGTCTAAGCTCTAGAGCTCATAAAATTGCAATCTTACTACCCGAATGACTTCCTTTGACTCATTCTATTTCGATATACCAGCAATTCAATGCGAACCCACACCGCAACTTTACGCTTCTCATCTCTCACTAAACTCTCTCAAAATGATGTAGACGACATGTCCACAGGAAGAGTCATGTCAAAAAACTTAGCTGGCTTTTAATTAAATTTTATTCTTTTTGGAAAAAGTTCTTATATCAAATTATGTACCACCCCCGCCTTTTGATTCTTGGGTGATACTTGTAAATGAATATAATTGAACAAACCAACTGAATCCGGTTGGATGCATAATGATGAGGTCTGACTCTAATATACCTCTAAGACCTTGACCACAAGAAGCTTGCTTCCATTGATTTAATAATGCTAACTGAGAGAACTTAAGCTCATAAGAACAAATATAGTAGCCAAATCCCAATGCATCCTTGAAGTCTTATTCCCTGTTGGATTTGCTTAAATTAGATCTCTGCAAGAGTAACAGAATAATATGGTATTAATGATTCTCAATATCGACTGAACAGATGCGAGCAGGTTAGCACCGAAGAAAAGCATTATGCACGAAAGGAGTATCAATAGTCTTTTGATGGATAGTTAATTTCTATTTATATGGTATTGCCACCAAATAAGACTTTAGCCTCAGGGTAGTTATACTAGTTAGGCAGCTTAATTGATGTGACCGCTTCTGCAGCACCATGCCTATCTCAGCACTTTCAAAAAAAAATGAATTTGGCCCTTGATAATATAGTAGAACTGGTGATTATTGACCCACACATAATTTTATTCTTCTTAGATTTAATGCATTGTAGAAATACCAATAAAAGACCAAATAGAAGATCGACAAATTTTACTCTGATTCATCAATCCCATGCTACTACCAGTAAACAAAGGAAACGCCGCACTCTATTTATCTAAAGCCAGAAACCTAATAATAGGAGACTGCAATATACCAAATAGTAAAGAGTTTATTGTGATTCTTGTGACTTACAGACAAATCTGTATGTTTGAAAGAACAAAAGCACGAATCTGAGCACTTATAAGTTTGGGCATTAGTTATGATATATCTCAGTTTCGATTAACATCAAGCTCTGATTAAGAAACGTAAATCTCTAGACCAACCCCAGCATCGCAAGATTTTTTTATTACACAGAAGGAGCCCTGAATAATAAGTGCAGTTGCATATTATTGCGCGTAGAAACATTTTAAACCTGAAATATGCCAAATAGTTATCACAAATCACCTACCACCTTATTATTCAAATCGTAAGTAAATGGCTTAATACTCCATTATCTAGCCTTATGGCGCTAATGGACATGACTCCAAATTTGCTCAATGGCTAATTTTTTCACGAGGAAAGAAGATTATTGTCCTGGTGTTGCAATATAAATATGGTTGGTTTCTCATCTGAGATTACCTGTGACTCTTTGTGCCTTGAGATTTTATTTTTGTGTTCTAGCTCTGGAAACTCGTATGATGGGTGGTGTTTCATCATAAAGTGTTATCTCAATGTAAAGTCTATCAAGTAATGAATATATATGCTGGTATCAATGAGTAGCTATTTCAACTATGGTATTAGCCTTAAGAATTATTTAAGAAAAACAGAAGGGAAAATGTTGTTATTGGTCAGAAAAAACCCTCGTGCTCTCCATTTATTAAGGATTTTAGCTCTCGTTGACACAATCCTAATTTTGCCGATATGGAGTCAGCAAATCTTGGTTCTACTTAACTATATTGATTTTAGCATAACAGGAAAACATAAAAGGCATTAGAAATGTATTGATTCAAATCTGGTGACAAAAACCTCATATTACACAAAAAATTATCCCACTAGGCACTAGTTAATAGGATATTTAGATATATAGTCTAGTCATGGTTAGTTTGCCCATGCTTTTTTTGGGGAAATAACCGTTAGGTAAAAAGGCAACCAGTAACATAGTAAAACTAGGTAAAGTGCTATCAATAATTGATTGCACGCTTAAACTTTTTTGAAGATAACATAAAACCGCTAGGAGCCTAGGACTAGCTATCATTTTAAGAAAATTAATTAAAATGTTCGCAAGGGATTTTATACCACATTAAATTAAAAACTAGGTACATATGTTGAATCAAGCCAGCATTAAGTCAACTTAAAAATATATATTTCAATTATTCTAGAGGTCTAAAAAAATGGTTTCCTAGATCAGGCAAGAGAGCTTGCAGTATTTTAGTTAACTAACTTGAGCCAATAAGTAAATCCATTGTCTTTCACAGTTAGACACTAGCTGATTAACTAAATAGCTCTTACCACTTCCATTTTTTTCAAATGGTTTTCAATATTATTAAGAAAAAACTCTCGATTATGGGGTATGAATCCATTCATTACTTATTTAAAGGACTATCTTGGTTGTGACTATAAGAACCGCACCTACGCTTATGCTTGTGATCGTTTTCTTATGGATGTACAATTTTAAATCCATGCGGGGCTCAGAATATTTGGATCTCAGGGCCACTTGGTGAAGCTTGACTTCAGTAAGAAATTTTGCTGTCAAGAAAACCGTGGTACCTTCTGTGGAATATCATCAAAATTATCAGCAGATTCCAAGACCCAATATTTAGACATAATGTACTAAGACTACTCCATTCAATGCCTGCAGAACAGCATTTAATCCTAAGTGCCATATTATAGAAAGTATGTGAATTATTACTGATGGACTTAGGTCATGTAAGGCGTGCTAGTTCTTTAACACTGAGCTGATTGATGTCTCAAAATAATTAGCGTTTTTTTGTGTTCCAACACAGACCTTCTCATATCAGTTAGTTTTAGTTTATCTTCATATTATATTTTCTGTTCTTCGTATACAAGGGCTAAATACTTCCAGAAGAAGTTCTCCTGACTTGAATTTCCTAATCAAGAACAAAAATATTGTTTATAGTTCTGCTGCTCTGCGTCATCCTGGCAAGCCCTAATTGAATAGAAGCCTGTTCGAACTTACAGTTACTAAAGTCAAGAGTAAATAATAAAATTTAAGAGCAAAAACATTGTATCCGAAACTGAGTAAAAATTACGTTTAGCTTAGCACAGCAGCTTTTATTTCGCCCTGGGTCAAAGAAATCAAGCTCAATCTGAGATAGACAACACTCACTTTACTGGCCTCCATGATAGACAGTAAACCTTTTTATATTACACTAATTTTGTGTTAAATCCAAAAAATTAGGATTTTCTTTGTAGATAATATTTATTATAATGAGAAGGTTTTCTTTTCTCCAAGACATAAAATGAAAATAATTCCTCTAAGGACTAGTTTAAACTACCATATATCTCTGATATAACATCGATTTCATTGTACAGATTTCACCATAACATATATGCTATAGTTTCCCCACAAAAACGTATGTAAAACGAATGTGAAACACTTCCAAAAAACATAGTATTCTAACTGAGTTAATAGTTAAAATTTATTTAATCAATACGCTTGTTTATTAATATTTTACTAGACTAGCAAGAACAAGACCTTAAGAACTAACAATCAGCTCCCAGAAATAAATGCGGAGATACCCATTCAAAGTTTTCAAATAATACAATAAGTAGTTACTCCAAATCCTTGAAGTTTATACGAAAAATAAGGACTGAAAAAGCTAATGCTCAGCCATGACAACAGCTTTTGAAATTAAGAATTCGTTAATGAACCGCTTTAAGAAGAAATATGTCTATAGAAAAATTTATGTAGGGTTTATTTTTTTGCAGCAATTAAGTTGATACTTTATAGAAACAATGTTTACAAACATAGTAGAATTTTTGCTTAGCATTCTCAAAAATACATCATTTATGATCATTGAGAATTGTGACAACCAGAACAGAAAAATACAAGATCTTTATAAAAACTAGAAAAATATACATGCATTCGTAAAAAAAAGCTTGAAGTTTTGATGTTGTGACTTAATCAACTAAATAGAACAATACAAATGTTCATCTAATAAACAACTCAACTCAGTTATGGAGATCAAATTCTTCATTAACTACTACCAAATACAAGTCTCATCTCGAAATAGAAAAAAACTCCAGTTCTAAAACTGTAGATACTTTTCCATCAAACAACTAAAACTCAACATATTCAATTTTGCTATTTTAAATTACAACTCAAAATAAGTCACATGCTTTAATCTCTTCTTGTTATATTCACAAACTCAAACATGTTAAAACTCTTCATAAGTTCAGGAGAGCAATATATTTTTTTTTTCTGAAACTCTGACATCTTTTTCTTAAACGTCATAAACAATTTCCAAAACATTTTATTAGAAACTAAAATCAATTGTACATTTTTTTTGCTAATACCAACATTACTCATTCCACTTGTTATAATTGATTTCAATACTAAACTATTATTGAACAAAAGATGATCCTCTCTTAAATAAACTTGAAGAAAAATTTCTTCTAATAAACTACTCACATTAATAAACCTTGAAAAAGAATATTCAAAAGCTTTACTTTCACCTTCCTCTCCATATTTCCATAATCCACTTACTGACTTTAGCTGCCTTAGGTATCTTAATTCACTAAGAAAAAGAAAAGTTGAAACATTTAGATCTTGAAGATGTGAAAAATTAAATGAATGAATATTTTGAGGTGAGAAAATATTTTCTAGTTTTCTTACTCTTGGAATAGCCTCTACTGGAAAAGAAGTATTTTCAGCGTTGGAATGTAAACTTAGGATAAACTTCAAGTCAGATAACGAGTTGAAATCATCAAAAGGAATATTCAGAATGAACTTTTTTATTTTAATATTTTCAACTTTAAAGTTTTCTTTGAGAAGATATATTAATTCAATAATTTCTTCGGTATCCATATTTTGAAGGTTTATTTTTTTTATATTCAACTGATGGAGATTCTTGTTGTGTTCGACCAAATTTTCGAGGATTTGAAATATCATATCTGCAGCACACCATTTTCCGAAGGAAACAGATTGAAAATATGCGAAGTATTGAAGTCTCCCTAGCATAAAATTCACTTGTTCTTCGTCGTATATTGAATTAAAGTAATTAAAGTAAGCGCCGACATACTTTGACTTCGAACGACATGCTTTATGAAAATCTGATTTACCCTCTTTTTCTAAGATAGGTTTAGATAAATAGATTATTTTCAAATCTGATTTCTTAGCTACCCATTTTATTCTTGTGGTTTTAGGTTCGGGGTCGCGTTTCTTCATTAATTTCATAACTTGCATATTTCACCTATTCTGACTAGTCAGCTAATGGATTTTTTCATTAAGTACCATAGCATAAGTTAAATTAACAATATTTCCCAGATAATAATTCTATGGTGTATTGTAGAATAGTGTAAGAGAATGCTCAATTTGGAACCATCTCAGTGCAAGAAATATTCCAAATTTTGGGTCCCAAACTAAATGAAACAATAGTATAAAGACTCAACTTAAGAGACATCATTTAGAATTCCGCTTACCCCAAGACTGTTCAAGTCTTGGAAGACAATCTTTGATGTCCATGAGCTGCGCCATCTTACTATTGTATACATTTCGGCTTGGAGTCGAAGACACTCGTAGTTAGCTAAGGTCAGTAAAACTATATAGGTTACCTTAGCACTAGACGCATTTTGGAGAATAATGGGGTAATAATAGTTTCAACCAACCAATTCGTAAGTAAAGGATACCTTATTTCATGAGAATAAATAAATTATTGAGTAGAGAAGAGCGACTTACGCATGTAATATTCATTGTCGGTGAGTAAAATAAACACCTACCAATTTATTCGAAAGTTAGATCTGGTCAAGAAACAATCAGAGATAAGGAAATGATTCGCTGATTAAAATATTTAAGTTTTTTACTAACCTGATACTATTTTGAAGACATTGCATCCAAAGAGTTCTATTATTGTAATATAAAATAACTAGAACTGAGTTTCTTCAGTGTATTCTAACTTAAGAAGAAATCTACTCAGGAAGAGAGTCTCGAACTTTGTATACCATAGCTTAGCCTTACTAATTCAATGATACCTAGCTACAGATATTAGCATAAGTACACATTGTTGCTTCTTAAGTGTTCTTCTATTAAGCTTATCTCACTAGATCATGGAACTCTCAACAGGTAAAGGGTGTGTAGATGGCTTAACTGAGAATTTTTTAATGGTTCTTGTTACATCAACCAAATATTTTTAAGGAGTATTTGCAATGCTCCACCCAAAAAATACTCTACTAGATCATGTTGAGGTATTTGGCCAAACTGCCGTCCTCCTAGGAACCGTTTTACTACTGAACGGGAAAGTTGATGCAATATTACTTAGTAAAAACTGCACTCCAGAGCTAAAAAGAAGTGGCATTTTTATTTTTTAGACAGAGGCTTACAATGAATTGTTGAAAATGTTAAGATCTCCTCAAGAAAACAGACCTACAATCGATGGGTAAAAACTCTATAACTCACCTTCACGGAAAGTACTAAGTTATTACAACAACTTCTACTCAGCCTTTATGAGGCATCAATGGATAATATATTACGGGCATAGAATTTTATTTTGAGTAAGTTCTTATTCGAAATAAAGTCAATTAATATTTGTTAACATCCAAGCTGGTTGGAAACCCAGAGGAAAATCTGGAAGTAACTTAGTAGCTGACCTCTTAGGAAAACATGCGGGGTACCTTAACTGGTCCTGCGAAGTAATCTTATAGACTAACTCTTGTACAAGAAAGATGAAAGCATTATGAAATTTCTCCTTATATGGCTTTTTTATGATGATAATTATCTTGACAAACTCTTATGGGTAGCGTGCAGTTTTACTGAAGCTCATAAGAATAATACTTAAACTTAGTACTTTAACTATCTTCAAGTATAATACCCCACGCATTTTTTAATGGTAAGAGACTTAATGCCAAATGCTTGAATAGGAGCCTGGTATTCCCTATTCGATAGCTTGAAACTTCAGCATCTGTTGAATCTCCGTTTGATAAATGAACAGTAATTATTTTGATTTTTTGAAAATTTTTCCGAAAGAATATGTCATATCTGTTAAGCTATAATAAAGATTCTGAGTAATAAGAATCAATTTCATGGACTTGTAATTCATCCGGAAGTTTATTTTCTACTCGTTGAAGATGCTGTTTCCTTAAGAAACTTGATTCTTGTACGAGGATAATGACCATAGAAACCTTGGGTAAATGTACATGAGAAGCATTTATTTTTTCCTATTGCTTTAGTTGCTAGGTTTGTCACAATACAGAAACAAGTGTATTCATGAAACTTAAAACAATAAAGCCCAATATATATACAAACGGTTTAAATGTTACCAGAGCAAAGAGTCTAGTTCCGGCTGATGTTTGAATGAAGCTTGCGCGCTACTGCGAGATACCTATAAGGTGGTCTTCTTTCAAGAAAATAAGACAAACTAGTACTATAACTAAATTTCTACTTGCATAATTTTATATTAATACTTTAAGAACAAGTCCTGTATTTATTTACAAGCGCATTATAACTCCTATGATCTTAATAAAGAACAGTATTTAAATAAACCCCACTTTTACCGAATAAAAAGTACCGAAATTAAGATAGAAATATCTATGAATGCTATAATAAAATAATTCTGTATATATTACTTAATGTGATTACGTGGCAATGTTACGGATAAGTTATATGCCTAATGAAGTCATAGCACTACGTCTTAAACACAACTCATCATAAACAAATATCTAGCGGTTTAAAAGAATAAGCCAATAGAAAAGAAAAGAAGAAAGTAGAAAAGAATGACGATCCAACGATTTGAAACTTTGGATGACTACGTGAATAAGCTTGGAGGGAAGCGAGTGATACATAAAATTCTGCTGGCTAATAATGGAATCTCGGCAGTGAAATGTATTAGAAGTATGAGGCAGTGGGCGTATACGTATCTGAATAAATCGTCACTGCACTTTGTTGCTATGGCAACTCCAGAAGATTTAAAAGCAAATGCGGAATATATAAGAATGGCTGACCAATTTGTTGAAGTTCCTGGCGGTTCTAACGTTAATAATTACGCGAATGTTAACCTAATATGCCAAATTGCACAGAGATTTAAAGTTGATGCGGTTTGGGCTGGCTGGGGTCATGCCAGTGAAAAGCCGAGTCTTCCTTCAACTCTGAAAAAGCTTGGAATGGTGTTTATTGGACCTGGGGCTGAAGCTATGTATGCTTTAGGTGACAAAATTGGATCCACGATCATTGCACAAAGCGCTTCTGTGCCCACTATTAAGTGGAATGGGAGTCACTTGAAAACAAACTATAAAGATTCCGGAAAGATTCCACCTGAATTATATGCACAGGCAAATGTGGCAACAAAAGAAGACTGTATCAAAGCTGTCAAAGAAGTTGGTATCCCTGTCATGATCAAAGCCTCTGAAGGTGGTGGAGGAAAGGGAATTCGAATGCTTAATTCATCAGCTGAGGCTGATATTGAGACAGCTTTTAGACAAGTACAGTCAGAGGTGCCAGGTTCCCCTATTTTTGTTATGAAACTTGCTTCGAAGTCAAGACATTTGGAGGTACAACTTATTGCTGATGAGTATGGTAACGCAATAGCTTTGAACGGGAGAGATTGCTCTGTTCAGAGAAGGCATCAGAAGATTTTAGAAGAAGGGCCTCCCAGCATTGTTAATGATATTTCCAAATGGAGAGAAATGGAAGCGGCTGCGGTTAGGTTAGCACATGAAGTTGGCTATGTCAATGCGGGAACTGTTGAATACTTATACTCCATTGAAACAGAAGAATTCTTCTTTCTAGAGCTAAATCCGAGATTGCAAGTAGAGCACCCAGTTACAGAAATGATTACTGGAGTAAATTTGCCTGCATTACAGCTTAATGTGGCAATGGGTATAGCGTTAGATAGAATACCTGATATTAGAAAATTTTATGGCGAAGAGCTCTTGGCTTCCTCACCCATTGATTTTTCTCGAAGGTTTCCCATTAAGATTGAAGGCCATGTTATAGCTGCCAGAGTAACAGCTGAAAATCCCTATGATGGATTTGCCCCAACTAGTGGAAGGATTAAGGAGTTAAACTTTAGAAGCAGCAGAGATGTTTGGGGCTATTTCTCAGTTGACTCTTCAGGAAATGTTCACGAGTTCGCTGATAGCCAAATCGGTCACATATTTAGTTGGGGACCTTCAAGAGATGAGGCAAGAAAGAGCCTAGTATTGGCTCTTCAAGATCTTTCAATTCGCGGCGATATTAGGACAACAGTAGAGTATTTGGAAAACCTACTTGAAGATACTACCTATAAACAAAACCAATTTGACACTGCTTGGTTAGATGGCAAAATTAAGTCTGAGAAAGTAACAAAATCAGTAGCTCGTATTGAGCCCCTTTTGGCTGTAGCTGCTGGAGCAGCTTGTCAAGGGTATGTTACTTTCAAAGAGAATGAAGAAGCATACTTAGATATGCTTTCTCGAGGACAGATGCCAGGTAAGGATCTATTGGCACGAGCTACAAAGCTGGAGTTAATTTTGGATGGAATAAAATATCCGTTATTTGTTAGCCTTTCTGGACCAGAAAGTGTTCAAGTTGCCTTGAACGACTCCAGTGTTAGTGTTGGGATCAAAACTTTAGCAGATGAAGGGTTCCTTGTTATCATTGGTGGAAAGAGTCATACGGTTTATCTGAAAGAGGAAATTGGATCCATAAGAATGGTGATCGATAATGTAACTTGCATATTTGCAGAAGAATATGACCCCACAAAACTTCAAGCCAAGATGGGAGGAAAGTTGCTAAGATATCTTGTACCCAATGGTTCAAAAGTTGCTAAGAACCAGCCGTTTGCTGAGATAGAAGTAATGAAAATGAACATGCAGTTACTGGCAAAAGAAAATGGCGTTCTGTCTTTCATCAAGCCAGAAGGCAGTGTAATGGAACCTGGAGATCTCATCTGCAGAATGGAAGTTGAAGATCCTTCTACAATCTCTAGAGCCACGTTGTTTCATGGTTCGCTGCCCCAGTTCGGAAGGCCTAAGCCTAGTGTTCTTGCATCGATGCCACAAAGCATTCTCGAAAGTTCGTTAGAAATTCTTAATAACCAGTTGTTAGGTTATGCTATTGATTCAAGCACCTCTTTGGAGGCTCTGAGTAATCTTGTCCTAGTTTTTGGAAATTCTAATCTACCTATATTAAAGGTGGAAGATGCTTTGGCTAGAGCCAAACACACTTTGCCTGTAGAGATTTATGAAAAACTTATTTCCATTGGGGAAGAATTTATGGTTGAAGAAAGTAAGAGAAGTCCGGGTGAAACTGATGGTCTGGACTACTGCAAGAGGATTAAGGACTGTGTTGCCAATGAAACTTTCGTCGGAGAGATTGGTGAAGTACTCGCTATTGTTTCCGAGTTTGAAGAAGGTTTGGGCTTTGCTTTGGTGACCAGCTTGTGCAAGTTGTTAAAGGAGTTTTTAACTGTGGAGAATGTATTTGCCAGGGTTGAACGAAGTGATTCAGCGCAGAAGGATGATACACTTCAAGAACTACGACGCTACTATAACGGGCAACCTGATAAAGTCTTGGGGCTTGATCTGGCTCACCATGCTGTAAAGCAACGTAGTTGGTTGGTAACAAAGATCATGTGGAAGTTGGAGAAATACTTAAATACTGTTCACAGACAAGAAACTATGAAGTATGGAATAGATGTCCTGTCCCAAGTAGCAGGGTTGAATTCTGGCTCCTGTGCAACCGTGGCATTAGAAGCAAGACAAGCGCTATTTGCTCTTCAGCACAAGACACATACTGAACAGCTGTACCAAATGAAAGAAAAGTTGATACAAATCAAAGAGACTGGTGAAAAAGACTTATTTAATGAGCTTGTGTCCCAGTCTGATAGCGTACTTCATTTTCTGATGGAAATCGTTTCAACCGAATCTGACGAAGGACTAAAAAGAGTAGCCCTGGAGCTCTACATCCGAAGGGTTTACGCCGGTTACACTGTAGCTTCTGTAGACTCAGAAAATGGCTTGTCTCGGTTTGTTTTTCATTCCGAAGCAGAGAGCCAGGTACAACCTAACACAGGCATGGTTAGTTCAGCTTCGTTTGAAAATCTGTCTGCCTTCAATTTAACTGAAAGTGAACCTGACGTAGAAAGCGAGAACTCGGGCTCAGGCAGATTTGTTAGAGCTTCCAGTATATCACATAATGATGTTATTGTTTCTGCCAATGTGAACAGAGTTGGGCTTATCGCCTGCTTTCGTAGCTTTTCCGAGCTAGAGTCCGGATTAGAGGAATTCGCAGGAAAGATTAGTTCTATGGAGCCTGGAATTGTTAACGTGTTGCATGTCTTGCTAACGGAGGTTGACTCCAGCAACATTGGTTCAAAGCTGGAAAAGCTAATGGTTGGCTCCCAGCAAACACTAGAGAAGTATGGAGTTAGGCGTATTACAGTGGCTGTTATGCCAGTTTATGAGGGTGAGCAAAAGCCAACGCTGGTCTCTGGAGATGGATGTGGTTTTTACACATTTAGACATAGTGCCCAATACAAGGAAGATAAGCTTGTTAGAAACACCGAAGCCCCATTAGCATTTCGACTAGATCTTGGCAGACTTTCTAATTTTAGCATTGAAGCAATCTCACTTGGAAAAACTCTCGTTCAGAAGATGTCCAATACTATCCACATTTACAGGGGAAGAGCAAAAGAAAACTCTTCGATTGAAAGGTATTTTGTACGTGGCTTGATTAGACAGTTGGGTAAGGTGGAAGACCTCAAGTCTATTTCTAAGCTGGATGCTTACCCTGGGCCTGAGCGCGTGTTCTTAAATGGCCTTACGGCGCTTGAATCTCTTCCGAACAATAGATCAAATCAAAACCATATGTATTTTTATTTGCTAGGGGACGTGAATCTTGAAGCAACCTTCGTGGAAGAGGTAATCAAGTCATTGACAAAGAGATACGCCTCGAGACTAAGAGAAGTAGGTGTTGGGCAACTTGAGCTCAGGTTTCAAGCAGCAAATGGTTTGCCAATGAGAATCTTTATGGAAAATCCAACTGGGTTCAATCTTGAAGTAGCGCGGTATGTGGAAGCTACTGATCCTCTAGATCCAGAAAGCAAATGCTTTTATGCTGTTGAGTCCTTCCTTCATGAAGGCAAGAATGATTTTGATGAAGATGAGATTTTGCCACATGAACAGGCTAAGCTACATGGGCAGCCGATAACTACACCATATACTGTTTCATCTCCTATAGATCAAAGAAGAAGCCGTGCGCTTGCAGTCGGAACAGCTTACGTATATGACTTTCCAACATTTTTCCTAAAAGCCTTGTATTATGAGTGGAAAGGTTTCTCCGCGCCAACACCAACGAATTTTTCTGACATGTTTACTGCCAGGGAACTAGTATTAGAGGAAGAACTGACCAGTGGCGAAAAACTTGGAAACGGACTTGTCTTAAGTGATAGGGCAAGTGGAAAGAACACCATTGGAATGGTAGCTTGGTTGTTTATGATGAAAACCCCTGAGTTTCCTGAGGGTAGGGAAATAGTTGTTATTGCTAATGACATTACGCATAAAGCTGGATCATTTGGAACAAAAGAAGATGAACTATTTCTGAAGGCCTCTGAACTTGCTAGAGCACGAAAGATTCCAAGAATATACATTGCTGCTAATTCTGGGGCGCGCATTGGGATGGCAGAGGAAGTTAAACGATGTTTCAAAATTAAGTTTAAAGACGAAAGTGATCCAGAACAAGGTTTTGAGTATCTCTATGTGACCAACAAAGATTATGAAGCTCTTGGCCCGGCAGGAAAGAAAGCTATTAATGCTGAAGAAACCACACTGGACGGGGAAAAGGTGTACAAAATTATCGACATCATCGGTGAAGGGCGTGATCTTGGGGTTGAAAATTTGAGAGGCAGTGGAACCATAGCCGGAGAAACTTCAAGAGCTTATGAAGAAACCTTCACTTTAACATATGTATCAGCCAGAAGTGTAGGAATTGGGGCTTATCTGGTTCGCTTAGGTCAAAGAACTATCCAGAAAGGAACGAACGCACCTATTATACTTACAGGGTTCTCCGCGCTCAATGCGTTGATGGGAAAAGAAGTTTACACTTCAAATCTACAACTGGGTGGGACACAAGTTATGTACAACAATGGAGTTACGCATGAATGTGTAAGAAATGATCTTGAAGGTGTACAAGCTATTATCAAATGGCTTTCCTATGTACCAAAAACGATGAAACTAGAGGCTTTACCAATTCTTCCTGTTTCAGATACTGTGGACAGAGATGTAACTTACGACCCAACAAATGAGTCCATTGGACTCCCCGCTGAGATTGACCCAAGAAAACTGTTGGCTGGTTCAAAAGCGTTAGGACTTACTGGATTTTGTGACAAAAACTCTTTCAAGGAGTATCTTGCAGGATGGGCTAAGACTGTTATCGTTGGTCGCGGTAGACTTGGTGGAATTCCACACGGAGTAATTATAACTGAAACCCGAACAATGGAGAAAACTTCACCTGCAGATCCAGCAGCCCCTGCTTCACAGGAAAACAAGTTCAACCAGGCCGGTCAAGTATGGTTTCCAGATTCCGGCTATAAAACTTCACAAGCAATCAGTGACTTCAACAAGGAGAAGCTTCCCCTCTTTATTTTTGCTAATTGGAGGGG
This sequence comes from Labyrinthula sp. Ha, assembly GCA_015227615.1. NCBI lineage: Eukaryota > Bigyra > Labyrinthulida > Labyrinthulaceae > Labyrinthula > Labyrinthula sp. Ha. The sequence goes on from JAALGZ010000006.1 coordinate 1,006,069, forward strand.
TTTTAGTGGAGGGCAGCGTGATATGTTTGATGAAGTTCTCAAGTTTGGAGCTTTCATTGTTGATGAGCTTGTAAAGTACAAGCAACCTGTATTTGTTTACCTCGTTCCGAAGGGTGAGCTTCGAGGGGGAGCCTGGGTTGTTCTTGATGAAACTATCAATACCTCGTACATGGAGATGTATTCAGAGTCTACATCTCGCGGAAATGTATTAGAGCCACCAGGTGCGGCAAGTATCAAATTTCGTAAGGTTGATATTCTCAAGACAATGCACCGTGTGGATGGGAAGTTGAAAGACTTGGATGCTAAATATGCAGTAGAAAAGACCCCTGAGCTGAAGAAGGCAATTGAAGCAAGAGAGGTTCAACTATTCCCTGTATACAAACAAGTATCTCTACAGTTTGCAGATCTTCATGATACACCAGGAAGAATGAGTACCAAAGGAGTTATTAGAGAAGTTGTGCCATGGAAAGATTCACGCAGATTCTTTTACCACAGACTTGTGTTACGAATTAAAGAGGTTTCCATCCAAAACGAGCTCGAGCTTGACTCGTTTAGTTTGAAGAATATTGCAAGCGACGCAGACCTTACAGACAAGAAACTGACTGACTGGAGTAACAGCTCTGCTGGTGTTAAAGCTATTGAAGATTACAAAAAGAAGGTGAAAGCTGGAAAGTTACTTGCTCAGCTTCAGTCCTTGGACATCTTGGCCTCTAGTCAAAGTCTTTCCAAGTTAAAAGAAGAGTTGAAAAGTTTATCAAACTAGAGCACACGTAGATACAAAAATGTTGTTAAGTCAGAGTTTCAAAGTAGATAAGAAAGGATTTAAACTTTACTCATAGCTTGAACATCAATACTTTGAATATCATCCTCATACTTTTCTAGGATCATGTCAGAAAGGTCATCAACTCCACAAAGTTCATCATAAACAACTGCGCTGATGATCAATTTCTTAATTCCAAAAGCGACAGGTTCTAATTTATGTTCAGCTCCCCAATTTTGAATACCTTCATGAGAAATTGTTTTAATCTGTTTCGCCAGTTCTTCCAGATCAAAATCTGCTTCATACGGCTTAACCTCTAGTACGATCATACTTCTTGCATTTTTTAACTTTTTCTTTCCTCTCTCAACTGCCTCTTTCTTAAGTTTTTCTTGAAGCGCTTTTGCTTCTTCTTCACTTGGTTCTGCAAAGAGATCGTCGTCGTCTCCGAAAGGATCGTCCTCAACTTCTTCCTCTTTCTTTGTAGCAGCAGCAACTACAGTTCCCAAAGGTTGCTTTGGATCATTTATGCTTAGAACTGAATATTTTGCGGTTTTTTCCACGGTTAAGCCATTTGCTAGCTTTGCTGCCATATCAATTGTTGCTTCAACCATTTGTTTTTGTATGTATGAAGTATCTTGAAGTTATTGGTTTTGATTAGTTGTTTACGGCGTTTTATATAATAGTTAAGTTGAGTCCGGATGGTCTAATGGTTATGACGGTCGCTTGACACGCGACAGGTTCCCAGTTCAATTCTGGGTTCGGACTTTTTTAGACCTTTTTTTCAGTTAACTTAACAAGCGTGATAGTTGGCTCTTAAAGAGAGAGTTCCCATGAAACACTTAAACCAAATTGTTGGAATAAGGACTTATGTTATATATACCAGTAAAGCGTAAATGTTGTAACTAACACTTGTTGACTGGACTTAACCAAAGGGAACATCCGTTCGTGGAAGACAGTCAGTATTTCTAGGTTTGCTTGCAAAATGAAGCAGAGATTAACTCTATACACACCACTAATACACTTAATTATAATATTATTATTTCCTTTCATAACAGTTGTTGACCCAGAATTTACAATTAAAACCTCGATATGGCGGTGATATGGTTTCAAGCGCACTATTCCCTTTGTTATAACATCATCTAAAATAATGAGATTCAAGAAATTTAAGCTAGACACGATAATTTGATAAGTTCTTTAACCAATCTTAATTTAGAATAATTCGAGATTTTACGGTGTATACTTGCCAATATACTATTAGGAGACCCTTCACTATACCTGCTGGGCATCAGGCAGCGTGTGGTCCCCTACACTATCGGGGTAAAAAAAAAGAAGAAAATGTAACAAAAAATTTAAGTTGTTTCAAGAATTTTGTTGCTTTAAAGTTTAGTCCCTCATAAATAGGAAACCAACTATTTTCTACCGCTCTAGAAATCTTCAACGACTTTGAGAAGAAAAGAAAGTTCTTTTTGAAGTGAAGCAGCAACTATCTTAAAAAGCTCTACTATTATTTAACCCAGCAATACCTTTTCAATATGACAAACCCCATGTCTATTAAAGAGTAAGAATTTTATTCGTATTAAAATCTTACTAAAGAGCTCTTTCGTAACTTATAAACAATAATCTACACAGAATGATGGTAATAACCTAATCCTCACCTTAATTAGAACGTAGAAAATAAGAAAATTTCAGTTTCTAAAAGTACTTTTCATGTAATAAACTTCCAATAACATGATGGTCTATTAACAGTGGTAATATACCTTTGATACATCAAGCCCAAATGAACCAACTCAGATTTATTTGTGCTAAGCTAGTACTAAAAAAAATGATTGCGCTTCGTTTTTTGCGAAAACATAATAACCTAGAGATGTATAAAACTGTTGTATACTCAATTTATGATGGAGACCTGTTTCCACAGACTGATGCATTTCAAATGACGTGTCTTATGTTTCCTTATCAATTTCTCGATACCTAAGCTCCGCAAGAAGTGTCATCTTAAAAAAATGTTGATATCATTTAAAACTCAACCGTTGTTGCAATTTAAAACCATGAAATTAACTTAATTAGTTCTACAACAGAATTATCATTAATAACTATCTCTCCACGAAGATGCTATTTTAACCCAGCTGATACAACACATCACCTTAAGGCTGATTAATGGAAGAAATATAAAAAAAAGGATTTCATTGCTATGTCCTAGAACTATTACATCTAAATGCCTAAGAAAAAGAATAACACCTTTTCTCATAGTGAAATATTTTCATTTGGAATTTGGATTATAAGATTTTTTGGTTCTTGCACTGTTAGTTAAGATATTCCTTTAGCTAGTGTGGATAGTTTGTTGAAGAATATAATAAGAACAAGATCCATTGCATAATAATTTTGCTTCTTGGGAAGCCAATACTCACAGACCTATAATCTTACTCTGTAACGGGCAATTGAGGATTGTCAAACGATTTTTTGTCCAAGTAAATGCAGGAACCACATGATAGGAATCTGCATTGGAAGCTGTATGGCAGATGTAATAAAGAAAAATCTATTTGACCGTCTTCTGTAAAAGCTAAAGCAAAGATAACCGAGGGTAGGTATATTATTTGACATATCACAATATGTCATTTTAATCTCAATGGCATTAAAGGTTCTCTGGATGAACTTGAGAGTGATTCCAGGAGCTGTGTATAGCTGTATTTATTGCTCGGACTAGGGCAATAGACATATATTTCATTTCTGAAACTTTAGTCCCTGTTCTTCCATTTCCAAATTCAATTAGGGGCTCTGGGCTACAGTAGGTATTCAAATTATTCTAACTACATTTGATCTGCATCCTAGAATAATACAATGGCTCGTGAATTTGGTAATAAAGTACCCATTATGGGAATGCATAATTTACAGGTAAATTATTCTGAAATTTTGATCGGCAGGAGCAACCCGATCTATAAGGTTGGTTACAACGTCTTACTTTGTACAAAGCAGCAATTAGATCAGTCTAGATAGATAAATAAGGATTTTCACTTATTGAAATTTAAGCCCATACTTCTATGTTTTGGATTTCTCTGACGCAAGGTAAGACATCGTAAGACATGGTCCAAACAACATCTTGATTCAATTTTGAATAAAACTCCAATTTCACCATCAAACCGTATCTTGCGAATACTTTGGTCAGTTCCTGGTGGATAAAATTTTCACCGAGTTAGATAAAAACAATTAAGAATAAATCGAAGAAAGAGCATTTATTCTTAGCAAGATAATTGAGGTGGCAAAGCATTATCAAAACAATGGGAAACTAAGGATATGACTGTTGCCAGTAACTTCATACTTTGCTGGAGTAGTTGAAATTTTCGAAGTCAATGAAATCGTTCCCAGAACTACTTTGAAGATATTCAAAAAAATACTAAATCTAAAATTTATAAATTATTTGTTGCTGCCTTGAAATTCAACTTAGCCTCGGTTCTTTATAAGTTTAAGTTGTTTTGATACGACTTTCTCTTCGCAAACTCAAGGAATGTAAGAATTAAAAACCAATTATTACAGCACCTACTTAATCCTAGTTATCAATTTATATTCAGAAACATGGCTTCTTTTCTTTAGAAAAACTAAAGCAAATAAATATTTTAGATATAAATGGTTGTGACATTTGTATAACAAGGAGTTAATGTAACTAATGTTTATGTTAGCATAAAAGCTTGTTGTTTTATCGGAATCTACTACGAATCATGTTATAACTTTGTGTCTACAGTGAGTGTAAAAGTCATTAATTCCAAATTTTCGATCTCAAACTCACTGAAAGCAGCTTCTAAAATGCTTGAGAATTTTCAATATTCCTTAGTCTGTTTCTTACAAAACTTCAGTCACAACCTGGAAATTTTTCAGTTAATTGTCAGAAAGCAGAAGAGATCCCTAAATGAGTTAACCATTCTTCGCTCAAGATTGAATTAAAACATAGTTAGAAGTACTTTTTAATGGGTCTATAAAACTCTACATGAGGTGTCACTTTGTAACACTTATTGCACCGATTGGTACTTTCTAATAGTATAGAGTAGGAACAATATGAAAACTGTCCTTTTCTCCAAATCGGGGGATAAACCCCCTCGGTCATTAAAGATAACAATAATAAATTTAACAGGATTAAGACAGTTACAAAGTAATCCCTTTGCTAAACTTATTTAAATTCATTCCACACTTATTGAAGGAGCTTGCAAGTGACCCCGTTAGAGACAGAAGACTTGTAAAAAACTGATTGGGGGGGACTTTAAATGATCATTTACTTAAATACAGTATCTTTCATGGATATATCTCCCACCAAAAGGATATAATACCAAACTAACTTATTAGCTAATGTACAGTCTCTAAGCAAATTAACTCATCATTTGAATGCATAAATATACTTTAATATATTCCCCACAGTTGTACTTTATTTGTTTTTTTTGAAAACTTTATGGAAACATAAATTCGGCTGCTAGCAAGAACAAGTATCTGGTGTTTATTCGGTTCATTCCATTGCCTTTGATATAAGAATTGTGTTTACTTGCTCTGAGTATCAAAAGGTTGCTGTAACGTGATTTGTCTTCGGATATTGGGTCTCTAAGTTTTTCAAGGTGTAGCTACACCTTAATGCTCATAATCTTACGACAGTGCCCAAGCGTTATATAAGAAAGCAGTCCTAAACAGGTGCTATGTTTTAATCATCCAGGGATTGAATGAACTCATATGCTTGCAGGATTCTCATAGATTTAATGAAACCACGGTAACTCTTTGCTTCTACAATATAGAAAACGCTAACTAAAGACAAACTAGACATACTATTAAACTATAGTTTTAACAAAATCAAATATACACACAACTATAAAGAATGAACGGAGGCTACAAATGGGCTTGGCATCGCGTGCAGTAGAAGCAGTAGTTTCAAGATGATGTAATTGTTTCACTTCAATATACTCTGGCATTTTCCCGGAAGAACCTATCTCTTCTACGGAAGAATGAAATGTTACTAGACGGAGACTTAAGTAAGCTTAGGGAGATACATGAGAATGAAGATTATTAATACTTTTAGGTGTCTTAGTTAGACATGATCTCTGTAATCCCAAAACAAATCCCTATACTGGAGTTTCATATGAATTTATTTCTTCCTAGAAATGAACTAGAATACAGGAGTACGAATAAGGACGCAGTACGCAAAATAACTCCATACTTGGCACTAGTTCTGAATTGGTCATAACTCTAGGGATATTTTCATCGCTTCACAACATCACTCTAGTTATGGAGTTACCTCTAGGCCAAACATATGAGAGGTATTACACAACAAACAATTATGGAATTAAAGCAAGGAGCTTCAAAGCCATAAGATAAGGACACCTGATCTCTGGATACTTTCCAATGATAATGAAGATAAAGTTGTAATAATATATTTCTACCTGCACTAGTAAAGGTAGTAAATCTTACAGATCTTATAATCTGCACGCGCTCCCAAATAGACTAAGTGCTTTCTCTTTTCCCGTTCTCACTATAATCCAAAAATATATCTCAGAGTTCTTCCAGCATATGAGTCATGTATCTATCTCTAATTGAAATTTCCTAAGAAAACTGTTCATGCCTGATTAATGTTCTGCATCTAAATGAGAAATAACTTATCCGAGGAATAGTTATATAACAAAAAATTTACGAGACACGGGAATCCAGTTCCGGAAATGAGCAGATTATCAAGAATAATCACAAGTTAGAAAATCTATAGGAGGTTTTTAAGCAGAGAATGTGAAAAAATAAAATTTAAGCTGGTGTTAATGTAAGTGTGTGGTACTTTTCAGTTCGCTTAAGGCAAAACCTCATTATGAAGAAAACAGTTTGTTAAAATGTTTTGTTTAGAAAGAACTAGGGAGGAAAATAAAGCTTGAAACAAATTATTTGTTAATTGAAATCGAGAATAAGAATTCACCCAGTAATGCACTAGACCGGAGATGCACCAATCTAAGATCAAGAAACGTACTTAATCACTAGAGTACAGGTTTTCTCATTAGACAACCCAAAAGTACGTCTCCCTATTCTTCCCATTGCTCTTGGTCTCCTACTCTTTAGGTTAGATTGGTAGAACACTACAGTATAGAATAAATGATGCTATTAGAAAAAAGTGCGAATGTCCTATAGATGTCAAATATACAGTATCTAGTCATAAAATAGCATAGTAGTAAACCAGAATATATTTTCATAAAGATCACTTAGAATCCACGAAAGAAGTTCCAGGTTTAATGAAAGCTTTCATCTACGTCAATGCTTCTATAAAGAAAACAAAAACCGAGTAATATAAACTCAATCCAAATATACCTCCATCATCCTTTACTCATTTCCATTGCTCTTTCATCCGCTGTAGTTTCGATCCTCGCCCTTCTTTTAAGCTCTTCTAACTCAAAACAACATGACTACCAACTACAGGTTTCTCTCTCTTCGCCTCCATTTCTTGTTCTTGCTCAGATATATTTCTTTTATTTTTAAAATACAAAAAGAACAGACAAGGACAAGTTAATATCAAACTCACAAACCAGAACAATATATAAGAAGCATCTCTTGACTCCATACTAGTTCCAAATGGCTCATCCAGTGTTGGAGAGTCTGTTTCCATTGGATTTGAACAAGTTCTCCCACAAAAACAATATCCCCATTTTTTATGTATATTACTTTGTGAATTACTGTAGAGATTGACTGTTGGGCACCATAGATCTGAGCTTGCAGTTGGATCTGTTGGGGGAGTAACAGAAGCACCAGAGAATAAATTAAAAGGAAATGGATTGTAAGGTTCAAGGTTATATCTTTCAAAAGTATGATTCATTGAAATACATGATGAGTTTACTTGAAGAACTCCAAGTCGCGTTTGAATGTTGTAAGGAGGTTGTGCACAACATTGGGTTTCATTAAGGAAAGCACCTTGGGCTTTATGTAGACAAGAGATATCTGTAGGATATTGTGTGGGATATAGGATTTTATTTTTTTCTATATTGTATATATTTTTTCCTTTTGTTTTTTCTTCTTTTTCTTGGACCATGTTATGTTTGTTCTTGTTCTCTTCTTTTCAGGGCAAATTTGGGAAATGTCCATATCAGACAAGAAATTGACTTGCTGGGCGTTAAATATTGGATAAATGAAAATTTGGAATACTTTGTGGTTTATGTTGATATTACAGGATACCTGCTCTGGTTCCAGGAAGCGAAATCGATAAAAGGCAAAAAAAAACTGAAAAAATTAGCCTTACGTTGTGGCTATATTCCGCAGACAGGTGTAATTACTTTAATCTATTTGGTTTCAGGTAGAGACCCAAGTCCTTTTCATAACTTCAAATGGCTACTTCAGACAACTTCGTGCCGAAAAAAAATACCGAATTATAATTGAGCCAAGATCTAAATGGGTCTTAGTTCAAATTCTAAAATCTGGTTTGGCTTGATAATGTTTTAGAAAAACTCGCTTCCTGCTTAAGTTGCTGATGTAAAATATCACTGTGCTTTGGTCATCCTAAAGCTGTGTAAGCTTAGCAGAGAGTGTTCAGAAAAAACTCTTTCAAGTATATCTACCGAGATATTTTGATAAATGGAGCTTTGGTTGGACAACATGGCTTAATTTGAACTAGCTTTACTAAGGGCTTAGCTTGTACTTCCTAGTAACGAAGAAATACATAAGAACTAATGTCGATTACATTAGGTGTAGAACTATTTTATTAACTAGATTATCATGAAGAAAATAATTTAATATATTTAATTTTTCATGTTTATAACAATAGTAAGTTCTTCAAATCAACTGGATGAACTCAGTTGTGTTAGGCACTTAACACCAAGAATCATACTGTCGTTACAAAAGTACCAGAAATGAAATTGGAAGCTAGAAAGACAATATATTCATGCGGTTTTCTCTTTCTTGGGGCTAGAACTCACTGCAAATATTGGTTAAGCTACATGTCACTTGCTGCCCTTGACTAATTTCATACGCTTAACAGATTTGATGTGTGGTTCAAAGCGGTGGACAAGGTTGTCCCACCTCACAAAGAAATTAAAAGAGAAAACACAAACTTTCAAAGGTAAAGGACAAACAACTCATTACGACATTTTCTAATTTACTACTCTATAAAATATTTAGCTAACTTACACTTTTCTTTGGGCAAACTCCTAACAGCATAGTTGATCGCAGACACCCTCTCCGCAGTACCACAGTAAACAACAGAGTACTGCGCTGAGTTTGTTCTACCCTCTGTGAACTGTTGACCACGTAACAAAAACCTGTCAGGTTTCGCCTCACCGGCCCTGAACTGTTCCAATATCCAATCTTTTATGAGTATCCCAACTTCTTTTACATAATCTGGATCATCGTCATCTAGGTTCTCTATAATTGAGGAAATAGTGTTTTCAAGTACTCTGCTTAGATTTGACTTATCGGAATTTAAGCCATTGGGTTCTCTAGTTTCGATATAAACACTTAGGGAAAACTTGTCAAGAAAATTTGTGTACCTAATATCCAAGAAATCGGTATTCAATACCCCTTTAACGGTTGCGACTACGAGCAACTCAAAAAGTCGAACAATAATTGCCAGCACATCACTTAGATGGTTCACCATTAACATCAGAAAAAAATACTGGGACATTGGTTTATTGGTTCTATTGAAAAAATATTCTATACAAGCTTCTGCTGCAGGAATTCCACTCTCAGATACTATGACACAGGCACCTGCGGTGCCAGCTTGGAGGGCAGGGATTATGTTCCACCCCTTCGGCTTTGAAACATAAATTTTAAAATACTCGAAATCAACCCCACCTGAAAAGCTTTTTTGAGCAAGCTCGTAAAGTTTGTAAGTCCATGACTTTGCTGAAACCTTTATCGATCCATTTGTCTTTTGTGGGTTTTTAAACATTTTGAAGGAGTTTATACTAACCCGGCCAAAGCCTAGACCAGTTTTTCCATCTTGACGGAAATTGACGCTTGGTTGCTGTTTGCGATTAAAGAGTGCAGATTTACCTAGAACAAGCCTTGTGAGTGCAGGTTTATTCCATGTCGTTCTACCCATGGCTGGATTATAGTAATAAGTAACACCGGTTGATGGGTCCACAGCATCAAACCAACCTTCTGGAAGGTTATTCGTCTCTGCCGGTGTTAACTGTACCGGACTGAAACTCTTCAGTTCTCCCTCAGATAAGAATCTTTCATTTTCGTTAAGCAAGTATTTGACCCTTGCACTAATTATTAACAAAGGCTTCCCGGTTTCTTCGTCTTTTTCAATGGAATTAACTAGAAAAGGGTGAGAGAAATAGTCTATTTTTGGAATTGTAAGAAAAACTGTGTCTCCATAGTTAATCTTTGGATAATTTTCAGGTTGAAAAACCTTTAGCCTTACAAAGCTTGAATCAATTTCTCGAGCCACAAAATAGTCTTTGTAGGTATTATTTCCAACCTCTGCAGAATGAACCCGAGTTTCACTAGTTTGAAAATATCTGATTAGTTTCAGAAGCAAATAAAAGCTATAAACTATAATCACTGGAACAATTTCTGCACCCAAACCAGCGGCAAACAGTATAAACGCCAAGGTACCAAATGTTGTGTGCTTTACGAGAAATATCTCATACTGGTTGCTGATAATAAAATTTGGCAGCAACCGCAGAAACACTGGATAAATCTTAGTTTTTGTAAGAATTCCAAGAGGAGTAAACGACAAGAACAAAATCGCTGCGACTATTGCATTTTCATTATTTTCACTGATCACTGCAAGATTATTATTTAATATGACATTTGCGAATATTATGCTTCCAACTAAGATGTAGAAAACGCCAATGAAGGCCGAAATTGAATGAAGCGCTTTTAGTTTGGCAATGGGAAGGATCAAACCCCAAGTTGGTACAAATTTTAGAAATAGCTCATATAGATCATACCATAGAAACACACCTGAAAGACCTAGGAAATAGAATCCACTAACAAGAAAACCTTCTGCAAAGTTGACTGCATTTTGTTCTCCGTCATTTGCATCCAAAAGTTCACCAAAAAATTCAAAGTTGGAAACATCTCCATTTATGTCAGCGAGAAATATTATAAAAATTATCACCTGTGGAAAAAGAAATAAAATGATAAAAAGTTTGCCATTTTCAAAAATAGTGGGGAACAGAGTCGTGACTCTAGAACGAGCTTGTGAACTAAATGAAACAGGATCAAAGACATCTTTTTCCGGTTTAGCTTGATCCTCTTGCACCTTTGAAAACGCATTTTTTTGTTGTGATATATACTCGGAATAAATCGGTAGACCACTGTCTCCCACAATATTTAGTGCAAGGAGTGTGATAATTTTAACGTTGATGCATTTCACATCAGAAGATACTTGGTAGCCCTGGTATCTTCTTAGAGTACCTTGGTAATTATCATCTTCATGATCACCACCACCCCTCAAACTATTAGGCCTATCAGGAGATTCCATCTCAAACTCAACTTCAGCAAACTGATCACCTGTGGTTCTCTTTGTTTTCCTCTTTCTGCGCCTTTTTCTCTTTGAGCGTTTAGATCCCTGGGACTCTTGGGTCATAAAAGTGTCTGTGGAAGCAAACACGTTCATATCTCTTGATTCGGGCGAGAAACTAAAAACGCCGGCTTCAGTTGTTTCAACTTCGTTTTCAATATCATCGGTAAATGGTGTTCGCCGCTTTGGTTTCGGACTCATTGGAACCGGGGGAGGAGAACTGGTTGCATCAACTTCAGACCTAATTGTTGGTTGTTGTCTAAGTGTTGAAGATCCAGGGGTGTTGAGTCTAGGTTTTTCTGGGTAGTCCAACCGCAGGGTCCTCTTACTAGGACCCTGGGGTACAGTAAAGTTTGTTCCTTGTGTCACATAGGTTCCCTTCGATTTTTTTCGCCTTTTCTTGACTTTTCCTATTGATGTAATAAAGCTTTTCAACTCTTGCCTTCTTTTTTGCTGCTCATTGTTCAAGAAATGAATCAATTCATCTATCTCGGTTTGCCAAATTTTGGACATTAATACATAATTGCTTACTTTTGCCCCCCAGAAAGTGTTTACCATGAACCTTAGTGAGTTGGTTCTGGTACCTGCATCTTTAAATCTAAATGCTATCGCCTGTGACTTCAGAGCATCAGAGCAAATTCGATACACTGTATCGTACTTTTCACTTGGCGTATACACAGACTTCAAGTACGCACCTGGATCCAACACTCTGATGCTCTGCTTCTCTGAATTTAAGTTTTCATAATGATCAACGTCAGAACTAATAACTACAGCAACGTTTTGCTCCTTCTCTACATCTCTAAATTCTGGCTCATAAATATTTTCATCAATATTATTAAACGATCCAATTAAACTAAACATACATTCCTCCACGTCATCTACTGATTGAACATATCCGTTTAAGTTATCAACGATTTCTCCAGAAATATTCTTATCTTCTTCGAAGCCATAATACAAGCAACCGCGACTTGCGCTTTGTAAAAAGACCTCTGATAGCAATAAGTATACTTCAGACAGTCTTCCAATTGATTTTTCAGTGAATGGTTCTGCCCTTGAAGCGGAGTCGATGAGAGAGAAACAGTATTTGATAAATTCAAGTTGAAGCGCACGAACTGCAACGTCATTCTCAATCCCAGAACCAACAGAGTTTAAAGAAGATTGAAGAAATTTGTGAGAAAGGATAACAAGGACAGCACATAATGGCTCCAGCATTTCAAGGCAGAGAAGAAACAACCGCTTCTCCTGCCTGTGCTCTATTGTTGTACGATCTATGCCTTTCAGAAGCAGATAGGTGGACTTAATCCGCAGAAGAAGGTTCTCAGAAGAAACAACCTGTTGCGCAATCGTGTTGAAGAGAATTTCATTCTTTCCAATGTCCTCAGGAGCCCTCATGGTAAGCCGACTGCGAAAAAGAGTTCGACGTTTTGCTCTGTTTTCTATTTCTGGTTTCAGGGTCTTGAACATTCCTGCATTTGTATTCATGCCTGCTGCTTTACCTGCTTTCAGAAAGCCTTCTGTTATGTTCTTTTTATTTCTCCTTGAAAGAGTTGAATAGATATAGTTTAGAAAATACAATATTGATAAGCTGATGAAGAAACCTCCTAGGACAATAAGAAACTGAAGTGCTCCATCTCCTGCAGTTGAAACGTTTTGCAAATCTCGTTTCATCTCTAACTTGTCAAAGTTTAGTGATATTTCTTGGTTTTATCTGCTAAACGGGGATAAATCTATTATAAACACCGGAAACAGTTAAACTTTTGTTCTTTGGACTGCACAACTTCTTTTGATACGAAGTGCAGCAAAAGGTTCAGCGATTTTTTTATTGAAGTTATAAATATTCATAAGTTGTCCCATATTTTGGGAAATCTATTAACTATGGTGATGTCCTATTGTTAAATAAATGTCTCTTTACTTTTATTCAATATATAGAAGATGATGTTTTCTCTTAGGTTAAGATTAAAAGGGACTCAGACATAAATAAAAATAGATATTGGAGTTCTGACGTGTTAGGTAGTAGAATGGTCATACTGAATTTATTTTTGTAGTCACTACAATAAGAAAAAAAGGATCATGGCAATATTTTTTTCATGGAATGGTCTGTCAAACCAAATAGGGTTTAGAAATATGGAGCACACTTCCAAGCCTGTTAACCAAACGATAAGTTCAAGTTTATTTTTCGTGCCTAAATACTCTTATTACTTATCAATTCAAAACATCATTAAAGAAACTAATGCCCCTTGGTTTGGCATCTACGTGTTGTGTCAAGAAACTATTTTGTTAGGATATTTCGAGTACTGTTCTTTCTTTGGTTGCAAGAGAAAAGTTAGCATTTACAAACTTATTGGTTACAATTATATAAGTATTTTGGGGAAACTAGCAATTAACTACTAATGTACAATTAGAACCTTTTTTTAATAAGCGTAGGCACATACTGCTTACTCATTATTAACTGATATTCAGTAGGAAGTCTTCGTATGAGCAGAAAACATATACCAAGAGTTTGGCTTCAGGGGAGACATGAAACAATATTTGAAAATTATGAAAGCCAAATCATGGATTTTAAGGTCAAAGAGAAAGAAGAGAGATCTAAGCATATACAAAATTATTCGCTGAACGTGCGCTCCTAAAAATGGTGTTTTTCAAACTTTCTAAAAGTTCGGTAAGAATTAATACGCCTAACAGGATAAAATAAGAACAAACCTAAAGGTTTTTGTTTAAAACTTAACATGTGACAGCTAGAAAGTAATTCAAGACAATGGAAAGCGAGGTAGATTGAATCTGTTCGCATTTGAAGTTACAAGGGACCAAAATCAAAGTGCTTCATGTGAAGAAGACAATGAACAAGAGATACTAGGTAGAAAGTAGCCGCGACGTATACATAGAAGAAAATTGTGTTGACTAAGCCTACAGACTTGTACGGCGCACCACACTACTCCTTGGTACAAGTTGGAAAAGGAAAGTTTCCAAGGCATTTTATTGGGAGTGAATGAAAGATCTCTTGAGTTAAACGTATTCTTGTAGTCGTGGTACATAGCAGAGATGGTATCAAATGTAGCTTAAAAGCTATTGGAGTCTTGTGCAACGTGCATACAACACAAATATCAGTAGAATGAATTTATCAATGATTTAAACTTTCTGCTTCTGTACAGAAAAAGTACTATTATTTGTTTTATTTTGTTAGTTTATTTAAGGTCATAGCAAGTAGCTAACTTGCAAGAACATTTTCTGGATATTTATCTGGATAACCATTATGTAAGGATATAAGGGCACATATTCCAGGAATAAATTTCTTCACAATGAGAAGCTGTATAGTTGCGTAAAAAAGGTTTTGAATTTCTGAGAATTTATGTTAGCACTACACCAGGGGAATCGACATGGAACATTGACTCTAATCAAGATTTTTGCATGAATGAAGCCTGCTTTAATTCATTAAAGCCATACTTTGTAAATTCATCTTTGGGATTATGTGTAACACGGTGCAAATAATATACTAAATTGCTTAAGAAGTAATAGTACTAGTCTATCTATAGAAGGGAGTTTGCCCAATGAACTTATTCTATTATAATTATGTCTTAAGAATAGATCAGGAGAAAGAATACAATGAGAAGCAATAATTCTTTGCCGTATATGAACAAAGTAAGAATAGCTTACCGCAACGCACTCGCTACAGTACCAAATATACTTGAGGTTTACAACTGATTATCTATAAAGACCGTGGAGCTTTATTTACGAGTTGTAATCATTGGATCATTAAACTTTCATAAACCAAAGGGCTCTTATTACCAAAAATTACCTCTTATCTGTAGCAGGGCAGAACAAAGATGCAATTCAAACAAATAGCCAACTAGCTATCACTCTAATAAAGCAAAAGAATAAACCTCTATTACTTTGAGCATAGTTTGCTTGTATTCCATGAAAGGTGCTCTATGCTCGGTAATCAAGTTTTAATTTTGATAGAGGCAACAAGTTACATGGACCTCATGAACTTATCGTCGGCTTGTGAAATTTAATTAGTTCCTGTTTGCATTCTATTTCCTAGCTCTAACTTAAGTTTTAGAATCTATAACTATTACCTTAAGGCTAAACTAATTTTAAAGCTAGTAATTAAATTGGAGGTCACCTAAAAATTAGCTTCTTGTTTTGGTTTTTTAAGAGATGCTCTTTTTCTTACAGTTGTAGGGGGGGGAATGAAGGTTAATAATTACATTTAACATTGAATCTGTTTTTTTTAAATAATTTTTTTGGTAACTCTTTCTGAGTTACTTTAGATTGAATATTAAAGTTAGGATTCTGAGATCGCTGGCATATAGTACTTGCCTTCGGGACTAGTTGTTTTCGTCATCTAGGTAACTCTTCTCTGCTTAATCAGTTGGTTTATTGTTACCAAAGAAATCAGACATACTCTACTATATGCTCATAGGAATTAGGACTTCTCTGATAAAAAGATGAAGCTAATACCTGTAGTAGGTCTTAGCTTCAACACATCATACGTGATTTCTGAAACTGGCAAGTAGGACATAATAGGTGAAGCATAGCACATCTGTGCCTAATATTGCAAACTGGGAAATAATTCTAAGCACAGGCAATCCTTTGTACAGTTAAAAAAATCTTTGCCAGCAGGATGAGCAATATTATTTTAATTCATTGTTAAAAGTCACAAAATGATTAGAATTATGATGATACAGAAGTCATTTTTATTTACAAAAATTTTGTTTGCAATGCTCTTTTGCATTCTTAAAACATAACGATATATATTACACATCCAATTTGGAGTCTTACATACGTATAAATGAAAATAAGGGTACAGTAGAGAGTTTACCATAAGCGAAATAACATTATCCGATTTGTTGCACCCTCTCCTCTTCAAGCATAATCTGCCCTTTTCTCGCTCTTTCTTTCTGTCACTAATGTGTATCTTCTTTAGCAACAAGATTCTTAAAGTTGATTATAAAAAAGGAGGGCTCTCCTTCCATCAAAAATAATTTTGTTGTTATACTTAAAAAAAACTCAATGTACTCTATCTTGTAGCTACGCTTCTTTCTGTACTCGGTGAGCTTTGTTTGAGCAGTTGCTGGAAGAAGTTCATATATATACTCTCATTATTTAAACAGGCCGGCATGAAGACCTGTGTATGCGATCTGGTGATTGTTCTACCAAAACATACCACAGAAGCCTTGGCCTGACAAGAATTGATAGTGTAATCATGGATTAAATTCAAGAACTAGCAGACCATTAACCTAAAAAATGTAAAGTAAAACATGTTTTATTCATGGTTTGTTTCGTATACACCCTGGAGCCAGTGTCATTAGTTTAAATAAAACTAAATCCTTTATGTTTTACTTCCATCCTGTCCTCCTGAGTTCCACTTCATCTACATATTCTTCAGAAAGTTCATGGAATACCACAAGGAACTTTAGCATTGATTAACGAAGAAAACAAGCTTACTTTCCATCGATAAAACGCGGTTTGAAACTTATTTAGTGACAAAATAGGCTAGTAAAACAAAGCGTTCTTTAATCTACTTACTCTGAATTTCACCTGCAATATTTTGGCTAGCATAAAACTACCTCTTCACATTTTTTTGTTCTAATGCCTAGTTGCAGACCACTAAACTAATTTGAAACAGGACTCAATGAACAATTTAGTAGAACTAAACCCCTCCTATGTTCGTGAAAGATTAAATAAAAGTAGGATGTAAGTGCTGCTGTTGAAATGAGGTGACTGTGACAGTGAATCTGCTGGTAATGAGGTTTTTACAAAAGTGGTAAGAAGGATATGAGTTAACAATATTTTTAGATCATCCAAGTTCTTGTAAAGTCGTAGTTAGAACCAAAATTATTAGCATATATTCTGGTCGGGGAGTACGTTCAACTGTTTTTATTCTTTCATTAAGAAATATATATGTCTTGTTGAAGGCGCTATTAATGAGTCCTCTAAAGCATTCTCTTATTTCATATATTTTGGTCTTAAGGTTATAACTAATTACAAACTATTATCTATATCAAAATACTTTTCTACATTTAGAATAAACACCACAAAAAGTTTCTAGCAAAGAAAGACAGTTTCGCAGGCCAAGCTAAACCAACCTCTGTATTTTTCCCTTTACTTATTCCTATTTCTCTACTGAATAGTAACCGTGCTAATCCTTCATTAAGAACAATGGCACATTTCATTTCAACACAAAAATATCTTACCTTTGTCGTGTTCTTTTATACAAAATGCAGTTTATTGGTTTTCAGATGATGAATTTACTAAAAAGGTCACTGAGTGACAAATCAACAGCCATGGTATTGACGCAAGTTGGGTTTTCTCTTATTTTCATGTATTAAGTCTGATGATAGCAAACCACAAAAACTTAACTAACTCTAAAGGTATTACTTTAGCTACACTCAACGCAAACAACTTATATTCAACATATTTTACTACAACATATACTTAAATATTTGCATTTACGTCAAATTTTTCACCAGCATCAGTAACTCCATCCATCACATGGGATCTACGAGAACACAGCAGCACAGGAAAAACCCAAATAAACAAAAACTTCAACAAATCTTACAGAGATAACCATGGTTAAGCTTCCAAGCATCAGGGTTAAGTATTTCCATAATTTTGTTGCGCCTAGAAATGGGACTTCCTCGACTTCTGTGAACTAACTTGAGTTTACTGCCACAAGAAACGCGTTCAGAGAGAGAATGAATCACTGGATACAACATAAGAAAATCTTTTGCCTTTGTGTTTTGACAAAGAAAAGATAACTTAAATTGATTCTCAATCTTAGTTAGCACGATAAGAACCATGTATATAGCAACCTGTGAGCAATTTCTCGCGTCCAAGCAGGATATGGATATTGAATATAAACTTGTATGTATTCTACTCTGAGATATATATAATAAAGATAGAATAAAACTATCCAAGTCAATTTCATCCATACTAAGTATAAGATTTTTCAGATTTCGTCCGGATGAAAAATTTATCGCGTGCTTAAAGGTGAAAGGAACAATTTTAGAACCTTCTAGTTTCAAACTTTTGATTGAATCCAGTCTCAATGAAAGTAAAAATTTGACTGAATAAGTGCTCGAATTGTGCTTATCGTCAAAAAAACAGAAGCAGTCTGTAGCCTCAGTTTTAGACAGAAAGAAATCCATGATTGCCTTGCAATGGTGTTGTTGCTCTCTCTTCTTAGGTATTTCAATACATTTCACTACAGATGAATTTGATATATACGGAATGCCGGAAAGTAAAAGAACCAAATTTTCGTCTTCAATGTTCAAGATATATATCTTGACCTCGGTTATTCTGTCATGTGTAAACAAGAGATTCAAGTCTGCCAACTCAATAGAACTCAAGGGTCTCTCAATACCCTGAAAGACTGCCCGCTTCACCGGGTGCAGATGTTGATACCTCCCAGTATCTAATGCTTTGAGCCCTGTGCTTATTCGCAACACCTTATTATCTTCTGATCTTGTTAAAACGAGGGAATCATGAAAATGTTCTTTTTTCTGTCTTCGAATTCTTCTCATTCTGTTCCTTATTTAATAAGTTATTGCATAAAAAGATATACACTAATTTCATTGGTTGTTAATCAAACTAACCAATCAATTTTCGACTAATATGACCGTTAAGTACATTCAAACCTTGGATAATGGAAGACTAGTAATCTACTCTTGCAGGAGCTGCGGCTGCGAGTTAGCATATTCTAAGGATGTTATTTCAAAAACATTCAATGGAAGAACAGGGAAAGCATATTTGTTTGACAGGATATATAACTATAAAAGAGGACCAACAGAAAAGAAAGAACTAATGACGGGACTACATGAGTGCGCGGATGTGTATTGCACAAACTGTCGCGCACATGTTGGATGGACATATGTAAATTTTAAACTATGTTGAGTATAGGATAAAGCTTATGATGAAGAACAAAAATATAAAATTGACAAGTTCGTACTGGAGAAGGCTTTGATAAAGTTAGTCAAGACAACGCAATAAATGAGCTGTTCTCACAAACCCCAATTGTGTAACTCATATATGACGATAAAGGAAATACAAAAGGCAATGACCAGCGCTAAGATTGTATTGTCTCTTGTCTTTTTATCTTGGATTCTTTTCATTAACTTTCCTAACCCGGGAAACATCTTACCTACACCTTGAAGTCGTGTTCCTACATTTCCCAACTGTGCTCTTTGCCTTTTCAAACCACCTAACCCAAAGCTTGCCTCCTCCAGTAACTCATCAACTCGGGACTTCGAATTCTGAAGCGCAAATCGTTCTCGCAACAGCATGTCCTGTTCAGAATTCGCTCCTTCCTTCGATAAATCACCGAAAAGAACCTTCCTATCACTCTCTTTTTTCTTCTTATTTAAACTATACAACTTACTACGAAACGTCCTTGCTTGATCATCCAACCTGCTCAAGTGTGCTTTGTTAATCGTCGAATTCAGGACGGAGTGCAACTGACATAGTTCCTTAAGTCGATTAATATTTCCCTTAAGTTTCTCATAATCTTTTTCTATTTGTCCAAGCTTGTTCTGCCCTTCAACATCAAACGAAGAGATCTGGTTTTCGAGAAGTTTTTCAAGTTTCTTTGTTTCTAGTTTTAACGTATTCCAATTGTCCATTCTTGAGTCAAAGTTGAACTAAATCTGAGCCATAATTTAAACGAAGCAAACATAAGAATGTCAGAAAGTGCGAGAAAAAGTTCAAGAGGAAGAGGATTCGGTCGTGGAAGAGGTGGTCTCTTTGCTAAGCGAAGAAAAAGCGATACCAATCAAAAATCAGCAGAGAAAAAGCGTATGACCGCTGCAGAACTCAGAACCCAAGCGGATATAGCTAACTTGGACGATTCGTTGGCAAGAAACATCACATTTCCAGATCCAAACAATCAAATGGAGTTTGAATTTTCTTGTAACTCTTTTTAATCAGTAATATTTAGTTGTTCCTGAGGAAAGTTTTTGGAAGGGATATCAGTATAGATTTAAAGTACTTGTTCCGCAGACCTACCCTCATGATGGACCCAAAGTGAGATGTAAAGATAAAATTTACCACCCAAACATTGATTTCGATGGAGCTGTATGTATAAATATCTTACGAAAAGATTGGAGACCAATATTTGATTTAAACAGTGTGCTATTTGGTATTATTTTGCTTATGCACGAACCTAATCCCAGTGATCCTTTGAACTTGGAGGCTGCAAAGGTACTTAGAGAGAACGAAAAAAAGTTTGCTAGGAATGTGATGAAGAGCTTAAGAGGTGGTTATGTGGATGAGGAGTACTTTCCAGCAGCAACCAGAGGTTAATGTCTCCTGATTTTCCTGGGCTATTTTTTACCGTAGACTATGCTTTTTATGGCAGAACTCTGTCAACTCAAAAAAAAAAGAATTTCTGTAGCTCTCTTATCTTTTTCAAGTTTATTTGCTATGTATCTCGAAAATGACTTCATAATCAGCAAGTATTCGAAAACAGTTCCTAAAATCATTTCTTATATGAAGGTCCCCAAACCTTGAACCTTTCCTCAGAACAAGAAAGATCAGGAAGCCCAAAGCAGCTGTTCACTTGAAACATTCCCTATGCGTTTTGTTTCTTGGAACCAAACTATGTGTAAAAGAATGTTGTTTTCTTATGTTGAAGTGGTCACTTTGGTCTGACCATTTAGGCCACTATTCATAACGGACATGTATTGCAACCTGTGAGAACCTGTATCCGTTAAAAGGAAACATAAGTAGGAGAAAGAAAACTGCAAAGAGTACTGAATGAAAACATCCAACCAGTAGAAAAAATGTCCAGTCTATAGTGGACAGATACAAAAGCAAAAAAAAAATGGATGAAGAAAAACATGAGTGGAAAGGTTTCAGATATTGTTGCAAGGCTCTTTGTAACAGGTATGTTTGTGAATACGAACCCGTGATTGAGGAAGACGAGTATCTCCTTTTCCCTCACGAGCCTAATTTAAAGCCACTAAGACCATGTACGAAGGAAGAGCAATTTAGAATTAGTTACAGCAAAGTATTCCTTAAATTTCTGGTTTCATCAGTACTCTTTATTTTATCTTGAGGCTTAGATTCTATGTGGATTTATTTTGACTTATATCTTCCTTCTACAGGCAAGAGAAAATATTGATAGTTTGCAAACTGGAGTTAATTTAGAGCTCTCAACAATCTTTTTCAATTTTTACTCAGACTGCTTTATTGAAGAGAATACAAACTTTTCAATAAATGAGACAGAAAAATATATAAGTCAAGTAGAGGATTATGAACAAACTTTCTGTGTATTTAAGAACTTGATTATCCTGTTTAATTTTATGTTGCTTCTACCAGTTGTGTTTGAAAGTTTAAACGTGATTGGAATTCTTATGATTTCAATGACGAGAGAAGAAGTAATCGTCAGTATTTCTGGAGGAGAATATGTTGGATATGATAATGTAATTACAGAATGTCATTCTGGCCATTTATGTAAAAGAGCTAAGTTCTCAATTTTTGGAGGATACGTTCTTTGTAGGAAACTTTGCAGAAATGAAGAAACAACTTCAAAACGTTATTCACTCTCTTGGTGGCTGTTCTTAAGCATTCTTTCTTTGCTTCCTGATCTAATCCTAAGTCTTCTTCTCTACCCTTTGTCATTTTACCTTCTGATTCAGCGAGATACTTTGGAGAGTATAATTATATCATTTGTTGCTGTTCAATTTTTTGCTAGAATTGATGACGAGATAGTACACAAGATATTTTTTCCAAGGCGCAGTACTGGAGCAATTCTCTCGAATTACTTGAAGCCACATGAGGATGCTAAGATCCCTTACTATAGACCTTTACGAGAGTTTTGGGCCACTTCTCAAAGTTATAATTTTGGGTTGCTTCAGGAGGAACAAAGTTGCTCTAGAATTAGAGGATTCTACAACTGGTTGAGATCTAGGTGTGAGGAACCACCAGTGAGGAGGTCTAGTGAAGAATACTTTAGAAAACAACGAGAAATGTCTGTGAAGCCTCTAGCCAAACTGCTTCAAGTTTAATCTTAATTTTTTTTGGATATCATTCTTCTATTTAACTAAAAGCGATTCAAAACACAATTCTAATGCCTGAAAGGTGAATTAAGTTGGACTTTAGTAAGATAGTATATCTCATTTTCTGATTATATTTCATAGGTCCTCCTTGGCACAGCTCATGTGTGCAGTCGCTGTTTGAAAATGGCATGTGAATAATCATTGTAGAAGTTATATAACATATGCACTGTGTACTTTACCTTAATGTTGCTTGCGTACACAGAGGTTTTTGCATTACTTAGATAATAGTAGGCCTCTACTCCAATGACCATCATGGCATTTCTAAGGAGATTAAGAGCAGTTCAAGAAATTTTATCTACTGAGGGTTGGTCACTGATGCCTTCCGCGCATGCCAAATATACAAATTGTTAACCCTTTTGAAATTTTCTTCTTGCTGAGGTTAAAGTAGGAGAGAAGAATAAAATTTAGAGGTGTGGTTGCTAGTTAGACAAGATGATCATTAACTTGTTAAATTATTTGAAACATCTTCTAAGCTCAGTTCTTGGGTACGTTGAACCTTATGTTCTAAATGATCTCCTGGCGCTTAACAGGAATATCACGGGTCAACCGTTCATTGAGGTAAAATAGTTTGATTGGAGCTGTTGCTGATGCAAATTCATCCAGAGAACAAATTAAAGATATGAGCCTAATTTTCTCAATTTTGAGTGTGAGAGATCTTTTCCAAGGTGGAAACTATCAAACAAAATAACTAAATGTGATACTTATTACTTCTAGAGAGGTTGCAAACTCCAAAATGTTTCGAATCCACGGAATATGTTCTTCACCTACACCTACTCATGGATTTTTTGCTGTGGTCTTCAAATTAAAGTTTTCAAATATTTAAATAAGAAATTATTTCATGCAAACTGGTGCAATCAATATCAAGGCAAGTACTATTATCATCTAGCATGTCGTTAATTAAATGCATATACTCTTGAAACACATTTATACATCAAGTTTATGATATTAAATTTATTCTTCTTAAGTTCTTCTGCCTCTACTTAAAGTGTTCCTACGCCCGGAACTACTCGGTCTTTTTTGTAAACTATTTTTTTCTTTCCTGTTTTCGTTTGGATGGCATATCTGACTAAACGAATGAATCTAAACATAATATGGAAATGACACAAAGTATTAATTATTAAGAAGACCAAAAAAAGACTGCTCTTAAAATAATATATTAGAAAACATAATCAATCATCAAACCGAAATGAATATTCCATTCTAGCGAATGAACTGGTTCCAAGATCCAAACAGTTAATTTAACTACGCTAGATAATTTATATTCCGCAATAGTTTCGTACGAACAATGGTCTATCACTATGTACATACTATTATGTAGACTACACTCTAATCTGAAAAAAGTTTAATTTGGTTAACCTCACTAATCTGTGATGTATCGTTTTGATCAATTAAACATTTTACTCAAAAATTGAAAATGGAGTAATACAGGAAATAGGGATCTTGTGTGAGAAATGAAACTAAATATCAATAATATTTTTTACTGGTTCTTGTGCTCACAGGTTAGGGTGCAGTATTAAACAAATCCAAATCCTAAAGCAAAAGCGTAAAATGAGACCAAAGCACTCTCCTAAATAGTATTGGCTGAGTTAAGAGCATTATTGGATTATAGACGTACGAAGTAATAAGAAGCACAAACATTAACAAGATTTACAGCAGCAAACTCTTGTAAGGTTGTGGCAAGGGAAACATGAAAGAAAAAAGTAAACTGGATAACTTAAGCCAGAAGTGGAGAGATGTAAGATAAGAGAATGAAAGTACATCAAAATCCTCCGTTTAGAGAACATGATAGTACTTATGACTACCAAGAAATTAGAGCAGATGGCAAAAGGTGAAACTAAGAAAGAACCACGCGCAAGAATTGAAAATACAAAATAAGTATTCTTAAACTTTTCACCACACTTTTAAAGCGACATACTTTTGCTTTCTACCGAGAACTTCTCACGAACGAAGTTCTTAACCTTATTAGTATGTCTTCTTGTGCCCTCCAACATCCTCAATCCAGATAACTCCTCGCTGTGCACAGTCTCCCACTCATTTATCATTTCATGTGCTGCAAGGAACAAATTATGACAAATTGAACTATCGGTGTTTGTCTGAAAGATTTCTCTACTGTACGAACCCTGCACCCTGTAATGAACAAATGCTTTTCGATCTTCCGGTCGCTCTTTATCTAAATTATCTTTTAGCACAATACTAAACCTTCTCGCTGTAGCTATAACTTCTTTTTTCTTCTTCCCCTTTAAAACATACTCAACCTTTCTTGTGGAATATTTGGGTAAAACCTCGCGTTTCTCATCCACCAGAGAGGCGGTGCTGGTTTTTTCCACTAGGTCACAATATTCAATTTCACTTCCTTTTCCCCAGAAAATATCAGTCCCCACATCAAAAGCTCCCATTTGATAAAGTTTATTATCTTTATTTAGATATAACAAACCGCCATTCATAAACAACAAGTTCAATGGGTTCTTTAAATAGTTCGCACAATGTTTATAAACTTTCATTCTTTCCCGAAAACCTTTCTTACCCTGAGGTTCCCTCTTCGAGCATGGGTCCACTACTCCCCCACCGCACAAGTATTCTATAGACCGAGGAAAAAGCATACAAGCATACTCCACCTTTCGAGAAACTTTTCTTTTTCGTTCACTTAATCGTGGGAACAAAGAATCTATAGAAAATTTTTGTCCAATTTGGAAGCTGAGTTTTTCTTTATAAAATCCAAGTAATTCACAAATATCTTTGTGCATTTTAATAGTAAGAGAGCCTCCTTGAAGGTCCCACCAAAAAGCCGCAAGATTTGCGTTCTTGAGCAGGTAAATCCTTAAAGGGTTGAGTTTAAATGCAGGGTTCTCCCATTTCAAGTTTGTTAATAGCCCCTCACCAGCTAGCCTTCTTCTTATTCTATCTTGTTCTTCTTCGTGTTTGAGATAAATTTCAAGAGATCTTTTTTTTGCTTCTTGATAAGCTTTAAATTCTTTCGCCCCTGCCGTCTTACCAGTATTTTGGACAAAAAAGCTATAGAAATTATCACAAGATTCATCTATCTCACTCAACAAAGTCTCGAGATGAACTTTGTGTGCGCCCTGTCCTACCAAATCCTCGTTTTCTTCTTGCATTTGATAGATTATGACAAATTTCTGCAATAATTTTGACACCTGAGCCTGAATAGGGAAAATATGTTCTCCCAGATATTTGGCTATATTTTTTTGATTTGCCACGTGTAAGAACTCCGTATTCTCAGTTGCGTGTTTGGCTAACGTGATTGCCAATTCTCTTACCCTGATAACACGCAACAAGGATTTTCTGCTATACTGTGCAAGCTTAAACTTCATATCTGAGAGAAGACGAAAGAACATAATGCAGTATTTTATCAGTACGCGAATTTCTTCACAAAATCTCTTCAATCCATTATGGAAGAAAGTATGCAAAACATATCGATCCTCTCCTGTAGAGAAGAAACCATTTTGATCAGCTTTCTGCTTCTCTGGTTCTTTGATTCTGAAAACACCAGTTACAACAGAATTTCTAAATTCATCAGTTTTTTTCTTTTCCTTTTTCGTTTGCTTCTTCATCCGTTTGATTTGTTTCTTAGTGACTTCAACTTGCTCTGGTGATAATTGCACTGTCCTAGCCTTTTTATTTTGAAGTTGTTCTCTCGGTTTCATTTTCTTTATTATTTTATGCCAGATTCTAAGAATAATGCTCAAAATAGACGGATGAAACCTTGCAGGACTTTTATCATCTTGGATGTCTTTCTTGTTGATTACAGTTCTTAACGGTCACAAAAAAAAGGTGTAACCAGGATTTCTTATCGTAACGGAACACACGATAGTTAACGGAAATTTTCCACTTTTTTTTACCGTTATTACCGTAAAATTATGGTTAATTCTGCTAAGCACGATAAGTAACGGTACGTACTGGTAAATTTTGGGAAATTCAACAAACACCAAATTTTCTCTTTCTGTTCAAAGTCAAAACCAAACAAGTCCAGAAAAACTCCTTGTGTGAACAAAAAAGTCGCTGCAAAAAAATGTAAAAGTAGTTTTTGAACATGAAAAAAGAACAATGTGCTCGTCAAAGCTTCAAAACTATCTGTCTTCTACTTGTTAAGGATTTTGCTTAGGTGAACAGTTTGGGAGAAGTGTTTGATTGAGAGGTGCAAAGCTAAAATTAAGTTAAAGCAGAAGAAATGGACCAAATGAGCTAAAATGACGCTACAGTAATATTTTTTTAGCGTAATTTTACTTTTTTCTGTTTTAAAACTTCAAAAAGAGATCAAACTTTTATTAGTTTTGGATAGAAAACAAGAAAAAATTGTGATAAAATATTTTTAAATAGTTAAAATAGGGAGAGAGCATGTACTAGCAGGTTGAAGAATCCAAAAAAACAAGTATCTATTCTTTACCTGCAACCTCATCCACTCTCAGACGTTCATTCTAATCATAAAAGTTTGATCAAACATGTTCTCTATACCTCTATGTTCGAATTGACCATGAGAGAAGGCTCTTTCAGAGCTAACACTGCTTGTTTGAATAGCTAAAAGCTTTCTAGCGACCTTTGCAAGCGTTGGAAACCTCGGTTCAGCATTTTTCCAACATGCCAAAATGTCAACACTTCCCGCAACGCCGTCAACATCCAAGTAGCGCAACAACTCTCCACGGCTTGGCTCAATATTCCTAACTGGTATTGAACTATCTACGTCTTCAAACAGCAAGCTAAAATCCAACTTGCTTTTCTTCAAAATTTGAGTCAATGGAGCATTACAGCCTAAAGTCTTGACCTTATCCATCTCTAGCACCACTTCTTCAACAACATCCTTGAACTCATCACTTTCTCTAGGAGCAAAAAGCTTGCACCTCTTGTCTAAAAGTGATGCTATCTTAAAAATGGGTGCCTGTTCAACTACATCCGTGTACTTTGGAAGGTAAGAAGTGAAGACCTAAGAGCTAGTGCCAAGAAGAATATTATAAAGGTAGAAGCTATTGAAGAGGTCATGGCTTCCTACATTCGATTAAAGGTATGGGGAAATCAATTATTCTGGTAGATCATTTCTTAGCTTCTTGTTTGCTTGGGTTGAGGATAATGTAATATTGAGTTTATTGGAGTATAAAAGTAATATCAACATATCAAAAAGTACGAGAGTTTTCAAATAGGCTAAAATTAAAGTTAGAACATATAAATAGGACCATTAAAATTTTATGTTTTTCTCCTTAGAATTTTATCAAATGCGTTCTAGAAAAAGAAGAAGAAGGCATTTAACTTTGCAAAATGAAAATATCACTTTTTTGCCATAAATACGTCAGATAAACGACCACAACATGATTTTTTTCAAAAACTAGAAACGTAGATCTTCTTTAATTTATAGCCATCTTTTTCATGCCTATTTATATGTGTCCTTAATCATTTTATCATATGTAAAAATTAAAAAAACATGTATTTTTATATCGGAACTTACCGTAATATGACTGAGATTTGTATAATTAAAACCAATAAAAACTTCTAATTTTGTTTTTTTCTTCTCAAAGTTACTTAAAATTAGTCCCAGATAATGTTAGAGTCAAAGTTCTTGATATTTGTCCCATTAGAAGCTCAGTTTTGACTATTTTAAAGTTGTGTTTGGAGTAAAGTTAAATTAAGCCAAATAACTATTGTAGAGATTAATAGGGAAGTTCTTGGAGTTTCTTTGAACAAAACTCGCAGGTACCATAAATCATCAATACCTCTCGGTGACTAACATTTCTCAGGATGTTTTGTCACTTAGTATCACCTATTCAGGAATATTTGACATTAAAGGGTATCCTTTTTCAGAGTTTCTGAGATCCTGGAAATAGGATACATTGTTAGGAAGACTATACAGAATACTCCGATTCTCATACAAAGCTGTTTCTAGACTTAAAGTCACCTGTTCTTTCGACTAGTAAGGTCTGTTCAGGCTCTAGACGAGTATTTCTCGAGTTATTACACGGATTGAAGTTGAGAAAAGCAGCATTTTAGCCCAATATCGACTTAAAAAAACATTAAAAATATCCTAAAACACAGAATTAAAGGTTGCAGGTCGTGTTTTTTTAGTTGTTTGGGGCTACCTAGTACAAGAATTTAGGGGATTATAGCAAAACTGAGTGATTTCGTATTTTCAGATGTGCAGATTTTCAACATTTGACTCTTCTGAGTGAAGTTTAGCTCAGTTACACTCAACCAGAGAAGAAACATCCTGAGAAATGGTTTGATAAGTCAGGTATGATGAATCTTTAGGGTCTGAAAAGAATTGAATCATCTATAGAGTTGTTTTTCATGATGTTACGTTTGAATGTATGTTTTTTTAGAGATCTGCAAACTTAGTGAAAAGGACCCTTAAAATCAGCCTCTTTAAGGTTTAAAGTACCCATCCTTATCAAATAACTTGACAAAATATACGGATGGAAAGGTCTTTTTAATATGAAACATATTGTGGGTGACAATATTATATTTGAGGAAAATTTCGTGACAAAAACTAGCAAATACTATATGCTTTATTTTCAGTAATCGTGGTTTTTTTATACTTTATATTGTTTTAATCCTCTAAATTTTTATGTGAGT
This sequence comes from Labyrinthula sp. Ha, assembly GCA_015227615.1. Classification (NCBI taxonomy): domain Eukaryota; class Bigyra; order Labyrinthulida; family Labyrinthulaceae; genus Labyrinthula; species Labyrinthula sp. Ha. Next base: position 1,034,921 of record JAALGZ010000006.1, read on the forward strand.
AAGTACTAGGCTAAGTTTACAGTATGTTTTCAGCTTTGTAGAAGAGTTGAAAAGGTATTGTAGATTATATGGCCATTATACTGCATTTTTGAAAAAAAATTTGATAGAGTTTCCAACACCCCGTAATAACAAAAAGAATAAAATACTATTGTTTACTACTAATTTTAACTTTAGTATAAGAGCTAATCCTAACAGTTTACAGAGGTGGTTTAACCTTTTTCTTCATCACTTTCTGGTCGATATAAAATGGATGTGCTATGTTTTGGTGGTATTCTGTGTCCTGTATGTATTTTTTCTTTTAAAATCTTATATTATCTTATATCTCTAAAATTATATTTGAAAGAACTTTTCAAAACTGTTTTTGTTTTTTATAACTCGAAAAATTCATTGAGAAATGATCTTTGCAATTGTTGACAAATTCACCTAAAATACAGGATGACGTGAAAACAACAGAATAGAAGAGTATCTTCCAATTCTCAAATACAAAAAACTTACAGACAAGTTATTAGCAATAACTTTTAAGATAAGTCTTATAGGTTACAATAGTATTTTACATAAAAATTAAGTGACATACAAGAGAAACAAAAATATGACCTGAAATTAACCAATATTTTTCAAATATAGAAATACGTAGTTTAACCCTAGTATTTTCACAAAAAAAGAAAACAAAAAAGTTATAACATCTTGAAAACTAGCATTTAAGACATTTTGGAATTTTATTTGGCTTAAAAAGACGAAGTATTGACTGAAAAAAGTAGCTTTTACTGAGGAAAATCTTCCTATGCTAAATTCGGCTTTGATATTCGGATATAAAAATGCACATAGCTCGTGATTAGCTTCTTAAAAACATAAATTCCTGTTTTGAGTACATAGAAAATTAAAATATCTTTCAATGAATGTGTCATAGTTTTTGTGAAAAGGAATTCGAGCCAAGATACAAGCATTTTTATAAGAAGACTATGCAAAATTCTTGCTATGGCAAAGGTATTACCTCTATTTTCTCAGTTGCATTTTCTCTCAGACAGTAGAATTGGTTCTTTAAAACTACTTAGAAAAGGTCTTTGAAATACTTCTCTACTCTCTAGGAGCTCAGTTTAAGCTTAGATTGAGATAATTTCAAGGGTAAGGTTAGTAGTCATAAGAAAATTTTCATATAAAATACTTTGCACGTGATGTTGATTCTATGTTGCATTTACTTCTAAGTCAGCCTTTGCTTCAATTTTATTCCTTTACAGGAAAACATATACATAATATATTGTGAAGGCATGATTTAGGACAGAATATTAAATTGTTAAAAATTTTTGGGAACACCAAGAGTTATTATTCTTATCGTGCTTATCGTGGTTAACGGAAATTTCCGTTAATTTTCGTTCCGTTAAGAATTCCTTACCGTTAATAACGGTAAACAAAATTTGCCCATTTTGATTTCCGATAGTTAACGGTAAGATGATTAGAAACCCTAGGTGTAACTACTAGGCGTGTTTGACGAGAGAATCTTAACGAGAGCTTTTCAAGAAAAGTTTATCTCGTTATCTTGCAACACAAATATTTAGGTAAAATCCTTCTCGAGAAACTTTTGTTATCTCGATAAACAAGCCTACCATTCGGTCTCACAAGGAGGACATAACTGACCTAAAACCCTTTCTTGCGTTGTGTGGAACCTTATTCGATCCTTGTGGTCTAAACACAACAAGTCATTGTAAGACATTGAACAAAATGAACAGTGAAAAACAACATACTTGTTCGTTGGCTGGAAAATACACCTTCAAAAATCAAATTCAAATCAAAAGTAAACACAACAAAGATGACAAATAACAAATATGTTTTGCAACTTGCTGTCGATGCGGTGAATGAAATAGGAAACATTAAAGAAGGAGCAAAGGCAATTAACATTCAAAGAGTAACGGATAACTTACTTGCAACTGGATTTGAGGATACATTGGATTATTTATGTGGGGAAATGAAGGGAAAGGGCTCTGTATCTTTCATGCAGCTTGGATTTGGTTTATTCGATATTCTGCTGAATTGGGACGCTGCTGAAATGAATGTTGATTACAGCACAAGTGCAACTTTCCAACTGTTCAAGGATTTTTGTACAGTTCCAAATGATAGCTCGCTGATGAGCTCAAACTATGAAAACTTTGAAACAATTAAAAACAAGTCAGAGATGTTACTTTCTGCAATTCAAAAAGCAAACGATAGGTCAGTTTCAAAGTTTAAGTTCGAAGAAAAATTTACTCGTGCATTAAGGAGTTTGATAGAAAGACTTCATCCAAATTTTTCACATTTTAAAATAAACGAGTTCAAGGAAGTTCTTGTTGAATACCCAAGTTCGATACTTGGACTGAACGGGAAAGTGGAACAGGACATTTTGTTTGAGTTTCTTTGGTATGTTGTTATGGAGTCTGATGAATTCAGCTTCGATGACTTCGTCCGAAAAGATGTAGAAGCTGCGGGGAAAATATTTATAGCTGATATTTGCTATCGAGCTATGAAGCTTATAACAACAAATGTGCCACAAACAGAAGAAAGCAAAGAGTTCCTAATGTATCTTAAGAACCGATTCACGTTGGATCCAGCTCAAGATGAGGACCCATCTATTGATTTAAGTCTAAGACAAGCTACAGCCTTATATATGAGGAGTAACCTAGCAACAGTGTCTACTAGTCCTGCTACACAACTTCGTATCTCAACTGCTAAGACAGATGGACAAGGGTTAAAGTATCAGAGATATCAGGGCCTCCAAGGTACTGGAGAGGGAGCAATGGCTGCCTTGCAACAAAATTTAACGCGAATGATACAAAAACCATTTGTTACGCAGGTGCTTGAAGCATATGATTTCATAGATTATGTTCCAGAAGTAAAGTTGGGGATTCAGGTTCTAGAAGAGAGGAAAGAGGTTATCAAACTAGATTTATTGAGAGAAGAAGTTTCTGCAGTTGTTGCAAGCGAAGAAAATGTAAAGATATAAGGAATAAGTTAAAGCCCTGCTGTGTGGCTATGTTTTTAGTATTAAAATACAAGTTAGATGAAATTTTTCTTGGCAAGATTCTTCTAAGCTCTTCAGTGCTATATTCAGAAATAAGTTTATTCAGGCATGTTTTTTTCTAACGTTTTATATCCTTAATCCCCTTAAAATGCGAGAACATTTGACTTCTCCCAGGCATACTTGCCTATAGATGAGAGGCTCTCATGTAGAATTTAATACCTTAGATCCTCAGGGGGTATATATCACGGACAAGATGACTAATGAGACAATCTAGTAGGATTTGGGATGAAAATGCGTACATCACTTTTTTATTGTAAGCACTTTGTGCTAAACAATATTTCTCTTATTTATTATCTGATTGGCACTGCTTAGGTAATGTTTTTGCATGGGGGAAAAACAAGGGCAAATTGCTCGCTTTAAAACCTTCTTGTCTACACCATCTCTAGAATAATCAGTCTGTATATTCGAATATGTTATGAGGTCTCAATGGCTTCACTTTTTTCAATAATATGAATACAATTTGCACAAAATATAATAGTAAATTTCCAAGGTAGGTGTACAGTACTAGAGAAATGAGTTTACATGAATTTGGCAAAGATGCCAGGGAAACCCTCTTGAGTGAAACATCGTGCCTTGTGAAGGTCATGTCACTACTTTGGGGCTGACTAGGTAATCTCCAAAATTAGAGAGACTCAATAGACATATCAGAAAATAGCCCTTGGGGTCTTGTTGTATAGAGTAACTATGTTTGAGAAGTATATGCTACATTATTTAGTTAGCGTTCGTATCCATTGGTTAGTTCTGAATATAGGTATGCTCTCATTATTGAACATAAGAAGAGAACAAAAGTTAAGTTAGGGCGGCACTTAGGCAATATAAACAGCCAGGTGAAAAGGAAATGAAACTAACGTGATATTAAGTAGCTATCTTGGTGCGAGTTTACTTGGTTCTCCATGGATGGTAAGAGGTAGACGCCAATGAGAAAAGATCGATGCCTTTCGAAGCTTTTAAAATTCTGTGTTTCTCTTTAACTTCTTACCTACATGTTTAGATGTGGCACTATGTTGATATAAAGGCATTTGTGTCGTATAAATAGAGTTGACAAGAAAAAGTTTGTAAGACAGAAAAATACTTACCCCTTGGGAGAGATGTCGAGAAATGCTCGGGGGTAAGGTAGTTGGGCATGAATGATCTCCCAACTAGAAGAATTGAATTTTCAGAGCTTAGCGTACATGGTTAAGAATCTTGTTCAAGTCTGGATAAAGTAAGGGATATTGAAAAGGTGTTGGCGAGTAGTAGTCTTGGTCGTATATATATTACACATGAGATGTCGAGAACCTATTTTTCGCAGGTGCTTCAAGCATTCATACACTTGTTTTATTCCTTATTGACGTCGAAACTGTCATTAGATTTAGTATCAAGATATATTTGTTTAGTTGCTGGGAGAATTAAAAGAGTTTTTGCTTCATGTATGGAGCTCTTCTCGATAGCCTGTGAACTTACATTGGCTGAGGGTATTATATTACCCTAGAAAGACTAGACCGTTTACAGCGATGCTGTGGATCTGTTTAGGATTTCTCATGGAGACAGTTGGGTTAGGGTTTCTTCCAGTTAGTGTGATTCTTCTAGTAACTGTTTTAAATGCTCTCTTATAATGATATCTCTTGTTTCATAAAAACATAGGAACAAAACTATTGCTAAATGTAATAGGTATAATAAGTTGGTAGCACAAGACTATACTTAAACCAGTCAACGCTTGATTAAATGAAACTCAACTAGGCAAAGGCAATATTGGAATTGCTAAGTGAATTAACTACGTGATAGGGCTTGAGCCCCCTTTCCAACCATTATACCATCATTTTCATTATAACTTCATTGTAATGTTCCGTGTAGTGGGAATAGCATAGTATTTGAAAACAAGAACTTACCAAAGCCTTGTTGATAATCGTAAATTCTGAAGTAAAAAAATTAGATAGAAAGAATGTATGAATAAATTTCCAGATAAGTCCAACTTCTTGCTATCTTACTGTCTTAAGAAACTTAACTTAAATAAAGTATCGTATTAAGAGAAGATATTTTCCAATATTTCCCTAGGTCAACACAGTTGCAGACATTGGAACAGAGTTAGCAAACTAGTTTGTTTCACATTACTCAAATATTCGACAATCTCTTCTAGGAAATTAGCTACTATATATTTATTGTTTTTACGTTTTAAGTCTATTCTCATCTAGAACCTTCCGGGAAATATTAAAATCAATACTTGGCTCAGAGATTAGGTCATTTAAAAATTCTCTTCGGTAGAAACTTTCAGAAAATATTTCTTCTCTTACCTTTCCATAAGAGTAATAGATTGTGGAAGTTATAACTAAAAGGCGCAAGTTAATGACTGTAAGATTTCCAGACCACCACGGAAAACGGAATTTACAAATAAAGTATAATGAACGTTGAGTCTCATTTCATGAAGATGTGAGAAGTTCGGTGCTAAGGTATTTAGAATTACTAGTACTTTAAATCAACTATTTTTTTCTTATCTGAGAAGTTGGGGTCACAGTAAGCACATGACTCAGCTTTGCTGCTTTTTTTTCTTCACCCCTCCCACAGCGCTGACACTACAACAAATATCGAATGCCTACATGAGGCCTACCATTGTTACTGTGAAAAGCTAGAATAGGGGCAAACACCTGGCTCTGGGGTATAAGTGATAATTGTATTTGACTTTTGTAAATAGACAGTAATGTCTAACGTTGAAAGGTATCATCATATGCCGTGCCAATCTAAACAAGTCTATAATAAAACAGCTAGAATTCATGTACCATAGACCAACTATTAAGAGCAACACAAACAATTAAGAAAAACCAACAGGAAACAGCTTGTAAAAAGTAAGTTATTGCGTTGATAGAAATTGGAGTCCAACATTAGTCAAGAATTCTATTTGTTAGGTCCTTATTTCCCATGTCGGGAGAATTGGTTAGTATAACTGCGTCAAATGAAGATACATGGTAACAGAAAGAGCAAAGGTTCCCGGGGCGGCCAAAGACATATCACCTGGTTTACAAGATGCCGCCTACCAACTTTACCTAAATATAATCAATCACTAAGCATGAATTTAATTATTATTCATTTTTCTTGCGTGAATGGAATCAATTAGGGAGTTGGGCAGCAGTGATACGGACTGATTATAGGTAGTTATAAACAAGAATTCTTTTTAGTTATTTTCTTCGACTAAACTTCAAGACTGAAAGAATTTGAACTAATCTTGGAGGTACTAGGATAAAGGTGTAGATAGAGTGGGGATAGAGTGGTTTTACTTTCACCTGTAGCCTCGGTTTGGGTTCTCATCTCACTACAACAGACTAGGGCAAAGCAATACAGGTTCAGCCTATGCAACAATATCAGAGCAAGATTTTCTAATTGCTGTTCTATTTAAGCTTTTTAAGACTTGTTGAGACATGACTGAGTTTGTGGTACACTGCTCTAAATTAAAACACTAGGTGTAGAAAGGATTTTCTTTCTCTTCAGGTTTGTGAATGTAACTATTGGTCATTAAATTTTGTTTTATATCTAATTGAAGGTTACGATTATAAAATCTAGCACAAATAGAGAAAAAACATTTTCTTTCTGAAAAAGTACAACTTATAACTTAACAAGTTAGTTATTCTAAAATTTGTGTTTGGAATTGCTTTAAACGGACCTGTTTTGCCATCTCCTTCAAGAACAGAACTTTTTAAATGCCCGAAACGGACAAAAGTTTAAATCGTCGACTAATCCCAACTTTTCCGTTAAGTAGAAAACAAAACATAAAAGCAACGACGGAGAAGCAGACTGTTTGATAGAATAATTCTATGGGTAGAAATGTCTCACTATCCTATGCCTCCAGTTGTTCCCCGAAAAGGAAAAGAGTTGTTTAGGTTACTTGAAGCCAGAAGTAATATTATTGCTCGCAAAGAACTAGGCAAGACAGATGAGGAAATCTTCCAAGCCTTAGAGAAGGTTGTGAAAACCAGTAAAAATGGCGAAATAAATGAGGCTTTAACTAATGAGTACAAAGCCATACACTTTGTCATAGCCTACAATGACGATGAGGCCTTGCGACTGCTCTTGTCTCGCCACGACATTGACATCTCTTGTGTGCTTCCTCATATAGGTTCTCATTTAGGGACATCAATAAACTCAGACTCTTCTGATAGTGGAAGAAGTAGCTTAAGCTCAAACGTTTCTGTGCCACTTTCTCCCTTGGCAATGTTGTATCATGACGAAAGAAGCGACACGTTTGACGAGTTCTGCAAACTTGCCCCAAAGAAAAAATTGGATGAATTCTTTGATTCAGACGCCGGAGAGCTACTAATTAAAGCAATAGTTCAAGGTGTGAGAATAGAATATTTGCGTTCACTGCTGGAGTACGGATTGAAGGAATACCTGGAGACAAATTCTCCAAAATATGCTCAAAGGGTTTTTGAATTGGCTAAATTCAAAGAAGAAGGTTTTCAACTTGTGAATTTATATTTGGAGTTTGGATTAGATCTTCAAGTTGAGTTTAACAATTGCAATGTTTTGCATAAAATTGTGGAAGCAAACAACCCGGTTATGTTGGGATTCATGATGAAAAAAATATTTCCAAATAGAAACACGAATAAACCTTATAAAGAACAACCAGGATATAAGTTATTGCGTAATGTATCTGGACAAAATATGTCTTTCCAGGATCCAGTTACCTTGATTTTTACACGTAAGCGTGAAAATATTCACTTGAGCATTCGTATGCTGGAATATTTTATCGAATATGGATATGATATAAATAAAACTCCATCAAACATGAAGAAGGACATCGTAAATCTTCTGTTGAGTAATAAAGCTAATGAAAAAGATCTGCTCCTATTGACGGTGATCTTTGACAATAATTTCAAGTTCAAGGTGGATTTTGAGCTTGGAGCATTGATGCACTTTGTCAGTGTTAAATATATCCGAGGGTTAATTGACGAAATGAGAAATCAGGATAGGGACACCTGCTTCATTATTGTTAAGAATGCTGTCGAGGGTTGTTTTATGCAGACATGGAGCTTTGTCAATAACGTACTTGAGAGTTCCAAGTATCGGGACGTTTATCTTTTCTTGTGCAAGTATCTTCACGAAAATAAATATGACTTTAATGAACCACTGCCAGGGGCAACGATGAACATGGCGGAGACGTTTCTCGTGTATAGTCATGACACTAGGGATTACGGCGTTATTGACAAATTATTTTCGTATGGTGCTAAGCTGAACCCACCTGCCCAAGGCGAAGAGACAAACTTTTTCTGCTCACATGATGCAACATCCTGGTGCAAGCATGCAACTGAAGTTGCCTTGAGTCATTTGGTTCGAACAAATAAACCCCTTGCCGGGTTATTTATAAGAAATTTTATTTACAATTTTGCTCAGAGCCCTTATTTTGGTTCCTCAGAGTGGGATATGTACCATACAAGTCAAAACACATTAGAGCTATGCTTGAGAGAAGCTAAAAATTTAAATAGTCGATATTTTGACATTAATGCAAATATCCGCGACGAGGTGCAGAACTTACTTGAGTATACTTATGTCAAGTATGTGGGCCAGGATAGGTCAAAATTTATAAGGAGAATTATTCAGTGTGGTGGGAAAATTAGGAAACATATTGCGGCTGGATATGTAGAGTTTTTTAAATTAAAAAACCTTGCGCGGCATACCTACGTTAAAGACTTAAAGGCTTTAAGGGAGGTATTTCCTGTAGAAGAAATGGATATATTTAAGCATGTTTTACTCGAGGTTGGTAACAGCTTGTTAGCTTATCGAATTCGGCGAGGAGACATTTCTACAAGAGATATTGACATTTTAAAGTATTGTGCAGAACAAAAAGTTGATCTTTCTAAAGTACCACTGTTAAGTTTGAGTGATGTTCGCGAACATCATTTTCATCCTATGACAAAACTAGAACTTATATCTAAATTGAATTGTTTGGAGGTAGTCCTTGTTTCCCTTAGCCAGCAATATAAAAGAATTGACAGTGGATTATGCTTTGACCGTGAAACTTACGAGAAATTTTTCAGAAGGTTTTACGAAGCAAACTTAATCTCCATGAAACGTAAAATTTTTAGGACTTCCGCATCTCCTATAGTGAAAATTTTACTAGGTTCCGTGACTGATTACAACCTTAAGAAACGTATAGTATTAGATGCGGTCAAGTTCAAAATTCAAATTAACCTGTCTCGCTGTCCTACAGGCCATCGACATATTTTTTCCAGCAAACCTGCATATGTTGCCTCACCCGTAAATGAAGACGCGGACCAAGAGGCTGTAGAAGATGAGAGTGAGGACGAAGATGAGATTGATTATTCCATTGGAGTTTGTGCATTTTGTGGCGATTATGTGGATACGGCGTTTAGCTGCTCCTATTGTTCTTTCAAACTGTGTTCATCCTGTGATGCCTTGTATACGGAGGATACTCTTTCCGTCTCTGATATTGTTGATTACTCAATCGAGATTAATAATAGATATAACAATAAAGCAGAGTGGTTTCACCGTAAAAAGTTATACAAGGAAGCTTTGGAGTTGTCTTCATTGTTAACAGTCGTAACAAACAAGGCTAAACAAAAAGCCAAAACTAGACTAATTGACGGTTTTGTTCTTACTGATGACGTTTTTAGCATGATGGACTCTGCAACTTTGAAAGAGATAGGGGTTGACCAAAAGGCGTTGGCTCAGTCCTCTAGTGCTCAATAGGCATATATATAATACATATGTACATAAGTTTTATAAAGTTGAAATATGTATTTGTTAACAGCGTTGTGAAAATCTAATATCTCTAACTGTGTTCTGAAGTTTAAGTTTCTGCTTTTCTGTCAAGCCATGCTCCCTCAAATCATGTTCTATCTTTTCAAGGTTGAGCATCTCTTTCTCAGGCAGTTTAAATCTGTACCCAGGGTGATCACCAGAGTTGATTCTAAGAAAATAAACCCCGCAACAGAGGTTCGACACCAATTTAATCAAACCATAAATAGTTCGAGTATACCAGTTCCGATCCTTCTTTGCTGAACTTAGTGTCCTAGATAGTGAATTCTTGATATTGTTTAGCTCAATATATGCGTTTTCAGACTTCTTTTGCTCATTAATCCTCATATTCTCACAACTGGCTTGTATTCTGGAATAATTTTCCATTACTAGTTCTTGACAGCAAGACAGGTGACGAGCTGGGCAGGCTACAGTACTCCTGAAGGAACTTTCTTTTTTTTCAGTGAATTTTCTTATTTTTCCAGCTAGCCTTGCGGCCTTCTTAACTTTTTCCTTGATGTCATGCGCCGATTTCTTCTGTATCTCTTCTTCCGTTTCTTGAGACTCTTTTGGTTGTATGGTAGCTGATGTTTCTTGTAGCGCCTGCTGAAGCATGGAAATCTTCTTTTGACTTTCTTCAAAGAGCTTACGATAAGACTCTTGAAAAGCTCGTTCGTGTGTCATACTTGAAGACCTTTGGCACGATTTCCTTGAGCGAACTTTCTCTTCAAGTTCAAGAGTCTTTTTCTTCGTTTCAGCCTTCTCGGCAACAAGTAACTTATTTTCTGTATTCAATTCTTGAATATATTCCCTTAATGATTTGCAGGTTTCCTGCAGCCTTTCACACCTTCCGGCTAAGCTCGCGTTTTCGGCGTCACCAAAAGCTTCTTCAATTTCATTTTCATCAACCTTATCAGATATAAGTTTTCCTATCTGAGCAAGTTTATCGCCCATAAACGCCATTCCATCTCTTGTAAAGCTACTATCACTTTGCTCAACAAACTTACTAATTTGGTTCTGAATCATGGAAAGATTTATCTTTGAACCAATAACTTTTCCATTTGCTAGCTTCACTCTACCATCCTTCAGAAGTTTAAAATCTTTGTGTCCAAGATCTTCTAACAATCGCCTAATGCTCTTGTTCTTCTTTTCCAAAACGACTGCAAAAAGAAGCTTGAGGCGGATAATTTCTTTATTCAAACGACGAATTGCGGCCTCCTTCTTTTTCAACTCGTTCTTCTTGTAATTTACTCGAGGCTTGTTCACGACGTTTCTACATCTGTTTGCAAAGTGAAGAGTTGATATACTTTCCTCGTATCGATCATTAGCTGGATTGACAGTTCCAATAATTGTAGTATGAGCATTGCCTCCCAAAGAACTTTGTAATATTCGTGTTAGCTTACTTTCCCTATAAGGAATATAAGCTGACATCAACGAAGCATCTAGAGCCATGATTACTTTGCCGAGGGTTGTTAAAGATGTGTTTATATACAATGCCTCTTTCAAACGTTGGCCCGCAGATTCAGTTTTAGACAGTCTTTCACTTCCAGCAAGGTCCACCAAGTCTAACCTACTTTGCTTTGTTTCAGAATTTAAGAAAAGTGTAAAAATTGTATGAGACCTTGAAGACTTCTCGTTCAACTTTGTTGCACCTGAAGTCCTTCTCTTCAGACCTTTCGACAAAATATCTTCAGCACCACTTGCAGATGCAACTGGAATAGGCTTTATGTTCTGGATTGTTATGTTACCTTCAATATCCTCAAATATTTTGAGATTTCCTTCGGGTTCACTAATACTTTCCCTCTGCGCGCTTCTTAATTTAGAGTTCTTAAGTGAAGACAATACCCTCACTTCATCACAATATATTTCCAAAAAACAAACATCCACACTAAACATACTATTACCTTGTTGTCTTCGGAAAACTTCATGAATAACCCTAGGGATTATTCCACGATTTTCGCCGCCCCCACCAAACATGGTGTGTGTCTTCCCAGAACCTAGAACTGCATTAAGTTTAATGGATTACCTGTAGCACCATAAGCAAAACAGCAACTATTATAACCATTGAAAAGATGCTTAACAAGGGGCAAAGCGGCTGCCTTGTACATTTCCTCTTGTGTAGTTTCGGTCCACATCACTTCATCAAAACCAAAAACATGACCTTGGCGTCCATGCTTGGGGTTAAATAAAGTTAGTTTGCAGCCGGTCTCATCGCATGAAAATATGCTGTTTTCCTCTGTAGTTACCTTTGGTAGAGGCCGAGCTCGTATAAAGACCTTTAGAGCATCACCGTGAGATGGTTGCTCCCTTGTGTAGTCATTCACAATTTCAATGTCCATGGAAGATAACTGTTTAACGGAAAAATTTAACATCTGACGCCTCTATTTTGTTTTATTTATCACTAGTAAAATAACATAGAAGTATCTAATCAACACTTAAGGCATATGTGTTATAAAAACTTAAGATGAAAAAAAGGCAAAATATTCAGATTAGTCCATCGGCTGCAGTATGTTATTAAGATCCAGTTAAGTTTTTTAAACTGTATATAGCCAAGTCCTTTTCATTCTGTAAGCGCTTTCTCTTCTTTATGACAATGTCCTTCCATTGGTTGAGATAAATCATTAAACTGATTTGTTTCTTTAAGGATTGATATTTTATTTTCAGTTCTTTAAATCCTTGTTTCACGTATAAATGCGAGTTCAAAGCAGCATTCTTTAGTTTTGTCAGAGCTTCTAAACAACGAATTTTCTCTACAAGGTTCGCGTTTTTTGTAAGAACTAGCCGAAATACTTGAATCCTAAAGAAATTAAAATACAGACGCTTTCTTGATTCTAGTGCACCGTTACCTGGGCCTTCTTTAATTGAAGAAGAAACACTTTGACTTATCTCCATTGCCTTAAAATCAGTGGTCTCAGCCAACTGGACGCGATTGTTCAAAAATCTAATCCAGTCATTGAAAGCTCTAAATTTAATAGCGATTTCGCCATTCCTCCTTTTTTCGCACTGAATCCAAACAAATTCCTCCCACTTGCGCAGAATTTTACAGCTAAGCACCTGTATTCGCTTTGCCCTATTTTTACGAAACACTTTTTCTAGTAACACTGCAAAAGCCCAGCTACGAAAAATTAGTGCTTTTAAATTATATAGCCTAGTCTGAACCATTAGCCTTCGGAAGACCTTTCTATTGCAATATAACTTCCATTTATCAAGGCACCTGACAAAAGTACGGAAAATACTTCTTTCTTGTAGTATTCTCACACTATAACCATGTGTATAATCAAAGGAAGCCTCTGACACACTTTCTTCAACGTTGGAGTCAAACTTTTGCTTTCCTCTTGGCAATTTCATTTCCTTCAACAAGTAATTCTGTTCAGTAAGTTTTTTATTTTCCTCTTCAAGCATGCTTAGTCTCTTTTCTAGCTTTTCCACTTTGGCTTTGAACTGTTCAGCAAGGTTTGTATTTTCTTTTTCAGTAGAACCGCCTATTTTTTTCTTTTGGATATTCCCAGAAATAACGCTGTTTCTCTGTGCAATAGTTTCGAGATTACTAGATGTTCCTTTAGCACTTGGAGGGATAGAGGACCTTCTAACTTTTTCAACGTGTTTCTTCTGCACTTTTCCTTTCTGTATTTCAGACTCGGGAACTATTTGGTCTGGTTCTAAATGACTCACGTTTGGTATTTTCTTTTCGTAATGAACTTCACTATTGCCTGATTGGTTAACTTCCTCTGGTTTCTTCTGTTCCGAGACCACCATATTCTCTACACGTTTAGTACGTTTCTTCTCTCTATACTTTTCTGCACAAGCTGATATCCTTTCTATGTAGTTTTTCCATGCATCGAGATCCTCGGTACCAGATCTACTCGGCAACAGCTTATCAGTGACTTTTCCTTTACACTTTTGCTTACTATTTCTCGTGTGTTGAATAGATATTTTTCTTGAACGAGGCTTAGTTTCCAAGTCCTGTTTTTTCGTTTCATCCTTCACAAAGCTGCTAGGTTTTGTTGGTCTAATTATTTTCTCGCCTCTTTTCTTCAGCAAATCTAAATCTGGACAGAAGGAGTCCTCTGAAACAAGCAAGCTCTGTCTCATCTTATACTTCTTCTTGTAAGCAGCTAACTCCTCAGACTCTTTCCTACCTTCCCGATACCCTGGCTTAACCATACGTGTTCCCGTTTGGAGCTGTCGCTGCATAAAGTTCCTCGCATATGATGGCACAAAATCTTCTTTCATTATTACCTCTCTAACGGCTAACTTATTCAATTCTTCGCTTGACAGCAACTTATCACAAACAACAAAGTCTTGCCAGAAGCATTTTATGTCATTCTATCACCCAAGGTGCAGTTTGCGTCAATTTGCTGGTATTTCTATGAAAGTGCACATCGGTATCAATGCACTTTTATAAATATTTCTCTGGATAAAAGCCATGTTTACTGGGTGCTTCGAGTAGGACTAATGTAGGTAACGTTATCAATAAGCTAGTGATATCCCGGTACTGTTGCCTAGTGAAGAAACTGTTTTCCTGGTTCGGTGGTCTGTATACTATTTTCATTATGAAAAACTGCAGTAAAATTTCCCTTATCATACACTGTCTTCTCCGGCCATTTTTTACTTTGTTTATTGAATGCTCTATTTTGGAATATATCCCGGGTACAAGTCCTTATTGGTGATTCTACAGGAAAAAAGCGATTTGCCACTGTATGGTACAATGCAGCTTGTTGATAACAGAAGAAGCATTTTCTGTGCCAAATACAGACACTTCTGAAGACTTCTCACTCTAACGGACAGAGTGTTCTGTGCTAGATCAAACCCAAAAGATGAGAACAAGCATAAGAAGAGCCTTGGATCGCTTTTCCACCTCTCCTGCATCCTCTGGTAGGCCTAAATCAACAGGATCAAGTACAAGAAGTGTAAAGACGAAATCTCGGTCACGAAGGAGAAGTCTGAAATCAGTAAAACTGGCTTCGGGTAAAATAAAGTCGAAGAGAATCACGAAGGTAAAGGAAAGGAACCAGGTGATGATGTCGAAAAAAGGCTTGATGATATTCATAAACAAAGCTATTGATTTACCGGCCGGGGATGCAGATGGTTTATCAGATCCTTTTATAAAGTAGAGTTTTCTTGTGCTTATAGTTCAGGTTCTCCGTGGGTAAAAAGAGCGTTGGTCGAAGTACAACGATCCCAAAAACCTTGAACCCAGTTTTTCATGAAAATTTCTTTGCTCCTGTTGATAATTTTGGAGATGTACTTCGGATTGAGATTTGGGATTGGGATAAGATGAGCAAGAACGATTTCCTTTGCAGAGGCGAAATAGATTTGAGGCAGTTTGAAGAGCGTATGATTGTTTGTTTTAGATAAATTTTATAGTCGATTATAATGAAACAAAAGAGTTCATTCTAGATATGGATGTCTCTGATGAATTAAAGCCTCCAGATGATACAGACTTATTTGATGATGTTGTTGTTAGAATTCCAAAACTCTTTCTTACTATAAGCAAGTCTCTTAAACCACAAGATGTTATTTCAAAACCTCGTTGGCAAATAAATAATGACGATCCCGTGTCGAAGCAACTTGTAATTGACTTGATTAGGGGCAGAAATCTACTGGCTAAAGATAGAAATGGTATGTCAGATCCTTTCGTCAGAGTTAATTTCCAAGGCAGAAATGCAAAATCTCAATTTCAGAGATACACATTAAACCCAGATTGGAAACAAAGGATTGATTTTCCATTTACTAAGTATGATGAGTTCCTGCGAAGTAAGGATAAAGAAAATGATGACTTTGTTCTGGAGTTTGAAGTCTTTGACAAGGATAGATTTTCTGTAGATCCCATGGGAGTAGCTCAACTTTACCTAACAAAACTTCCCTTGATTGTGAATAAATCGTCTCCAATTTTCCTCCCAGTGTTTTTTCAAGGAAAGCAGCAGGGGCATTTGGAAATTGTTATAACTATTCTTAATCCAATTAACCCAAAACCGGTTATTCCGCGGTTCAAGAAACCTAAGGGGAAGTTATATCATTTTGAAGAGGCTGGAGAAATGGTTCTGGAGAAGAAGAAGTTTGGAGTCATGAGTCTTCATATACTTCAAGGGTTAAAAACTGCTACAGGTCATGGAATATGTATATTTTTGTTTTTGAATTTATTTTTTAGCTGGAAGGAGAGGAAAGAATAAAGTTTGTTTCGTTGAGTGTACTGTGAACCATCAGGTTCAAAGATCTTTACCTGTGGCAGATTCTCGCACTCCAATTTTTGACAGCGTAGTTGAGTTTTCTATCACCGATTTAAGTGAAGTGGTTACAATATCTCTGGTTGAAAAAAGTACTGATACTTGGGAGAAGAAAAGTCGATGTGTTGGAAAGATAAAGGTTCCCGTTTTAACCATTGTGGAGAATTACCTGTTTGAAAGCAAGGAGAACCTCTCAAAAAATAATAGGCTGTTGCGTATCATTTTATGTTATTGGCTTATGTTTAGACTTGAGTATGGAGATTATGACCAAACCTGAGTGGTTTATACTTAAAGAACCAACAAGCGCACCAGTGTTAAAGTCAACCAATGCTCATCTACGCCTTGCTTTCAAAGTATCTTTATCCCCGAATGTTGTGCTGCCAAACCAGTTATTAACTCGAAAGCCTATTGAGCCTTTGCATAGAAGAGACCACGTCAGTATCAGAAATTTCAGACCATTCAAGTATCACATTGACAGATTGATGCTGTATAAGACTAACATACTCATTTCTTTGCGATTATATTCCGATTTGGTGATGTGGAAGTATGGCACCTGGAATACTATTGGGTTTATGCTGGGATGGGCGTTTTTTACGCTTACATTTCGCACATGGTATCTTCCTTTCTCGCTAGGATGCTTTTTAATCTATACATATCAAAGTAAACACTACTTTGGGCACACTATGGAGGTAGATGAACAGGGGCTCATTGTCGATGGCAAGACTTTAAATGATAGTGCTATGGCTGAAACCGACAATGAAACCTTATCTGGGGATGAGCAGCTTCAAAAGAAGGAGATACCTGTAATTGGAGACAGTCCTGAAGAGTTTGATGATTCGGAAGAAGGGGTGGAAGAAACTTTCAAGAGAAATCTATTGGATAAAATAGGTGTAACTGCACAGGCAATGAAGAAGGCATCTGGTATTACTGAAGACCTCGCCGACTATTACGAACGAATAGTGGGGCTATTTTGTTGGAGTAACAGGAGTTTAACGGCAATCATTTTTGTCATGTTGGGGTTTGCAACCATAGCGCTGATGTTCATCCCGTTGAATCTAATTCTGTGCTTGGGGATGGAGTACCAGTTTATAAAGAACTGGCTAAGCATAAATAAGTACGCATTCCTGAAGCCAAAATATCCAAAAGGTTATTTTCCCATATTAGAATTACTAAAACGTGTTCCCACTGAAAGAGAAAGGGAATTATTTGCCAAAGTTCGTAAAGAAAATGGAGTAGAGTTGCAGCTGAACTCCTACAACTTGGCGCTTCAGGATAAAGGGTTGTTTGTACACAAGCAAGGGTTGATGTCCCAGGGTTGGTAGTGTATTTATGTTGTTATTGTTTCAAGTGGGTTTGTTCCAAATTTATTCTGGGAAGTTATTGTTTAAAACATATGAGCGACGAAAGATTCTCAGATTTCTTACCCAAAAACAAAGTGTACTACAAAATAGTTTTGTGCTGGTATTCATTATTCCTCTTGCTTGGTGAGAAAGGAGAAGTTGTTTAACTTCAATGAAAGATCCTTCATTACCTTTTCTGGCATTTTTCGCTTGCTTTCCTTTGACTTGTCGTGTTCTTTTGGTTCTTCAGGTATTGTTTTCTTCCTCGTTTTGAGCGGTTCTGTCTTTGCAGTGGCTTCTGCTATTTCACTTGGAGTTGGCACTGTCATAAGTTTTGTTTCCTCCACTTCAGAGGAACTACCCTCAATATCTAAGTATTCTGTTCTCATGCTAAACACTTTCGGTTGGAACGAATGAATAAGTACACTTGTTTGTTTACCGCTGAGCTTCTTTGTTCGGTGAGAATTCGCTAATTTTGTATTCGATAAAGAGGCAGTATTGCAATATCGTGTTCTTGCTTGTGTCAGTTCTTTGTGCTTAACTCTAGTCATCCTAGAAGTGTGTTAATGACAGATTGAGTAACTTCAGAACCGTAGAAAGAACTTAAAATAATAGCAAACTGGCTATGAAATATAAAAAAAAAATAAGCATGTCACTTCTATAACATAATTGAGCTAATAACATTGAAGAGGATCTCTACAGGTCACATCATAGAAAAACTCCAACACTAGAACATCTAGAATAGCCAGATCACATCACGATTCTATTTTGTGATTATGTTCCATTTATAATTTCAAAATTTCAATGACCACAGGTTCCGTGCTAATATTAAATTTATTATTGTGAAAAGGAGGTTGTAGTGTATTGAAGTCTGGTAAAGCAGAAGTACGACCTATATTTAACGCTCAGTACGTTCATTAATCTTATCTTTGGCCATCTTTTTTTCCAAAATGGTTTAAAGTAATTCTTCATTGGCTGTATATATTGCTTATGTAGTTACGTATATGGAGCAGTAGCAAGGTCTCTCATGTCATTTTATTCTTTATGGGGCTAAGCTTTATTGGCCTTTATACGTTTCCCCTAGTTGTTAAGCGTCAAACTTTTATCTTTTGATTATAGAAATATACTTTAAAGATAACTCAACTAAGCTACTCCAAGTTCATTTGTATTTCTAAGGTATTAAAGTTGCCAAGTTACTTCCCAGGAATATGTCCACTAAGCACATATTCTCTATTACCGAATACTCCTTCAACAACAACACTCGGCAAGGAAATTTCAAAAGTACATTTGTTTTAAGCAAGTAAACCCTATTGCTTGGAGTTTACATATTTAATTTATAACTTTGGAGCTAGTTATCTGGCATCCCTTTGATATTTTGGTCTTCATCAGGACTATCATAATCATATTCTTTCAAACTCCATAGTAAATTAGTTTCTTCGCTTATGACATCCACTAACTCTACAAAAGAGCTTCTTAATTGCAGCGAGATTCAATTTCCTGGTAATTCTTCATTACCTAATGTCACTTTTGTATCTTCTTCAGGTTAGTGTAAATTATTATTAAGTTCTCATTTGCCATTTCACATCGCTAAGCAGTAGCAACTGTATTTTGGCCTGTATCTAAATAATTACACTTCATCACCAGTAAGATTCTCCTTTTATGAGACTTCATCTCATTGCTTTTGAGATGTTTTTCCTTAAAGAATTTCCCTTCAGAAAAAACCCATGCTATTTCTTGTACCGTCATATCGTATTTGCTTTTCATACCCATCTCTTCTGCTAAATCATACCAAGTATGCTTTAAGTTTCTTTCAAATTTATTATTTGCTCTGAACAGAACCCCTCAATAATTTTTATTATGCTTTTTCTTTTCTATCAACTTTCAAAATTGCGATGAATTCGTGCTTAGCTGGTTACAATCAAAGCTCTTAAAGAATATGCTGGTAGTAGTTGTTTATCTTTGTGCACCGTATTCAATGTGATTTTTTGTATCACTTGTTCCGCGTTGTCTATGGCAAGATATTCGAGGACATCTATCTAATTATTTTTTAAATTTAAATGAACTTTCATCAAAATAATGTTAAATTATGCTATCAATTATCATTTAAATTGCTATTGTCGGTTTCAGGGCCAATCATCTGTGAATAATGTATATAATACAAACCTGAATATTAATTATTTGGCTTGTCTTCCAGGTTATCATTATAGCTACCAGCATCAATTATAGAATATACAACTCCCATAGATCACCCATAAGAACAAAAACCTTAAGAAATAGGTTAAACTTAATTAAAGATCACATTTACAAAGAGCCATCTTTAGAATAACTGCTTAAAAGCTCCCTGGCAAACAGAAAAGTAAATATACGCGAAGTTAACTAAGCTTTAAATTATGTTCTTTCATATGTCATCAGAAAATTTACCCCACAAACCTCCTTCAAGTTAGAAACTCAAGGGTAATAACTTATGAATCCTTGCTATTTTATACATGTCTTCAGCAATTCTTGGCGCCGTTTCCCAGCTACATTTATTAGGTTCATTATTTCAGAGCTCTTCAAGAGGGTTATTCAAGGAAAAATACGGTTTAAGAGAACTTATTACTTACCAAGATTTATGTATTTTGGTAAAATTGCGTACCCTAGCTCAATTGTAGCCTTTGTTCATTTCTTATGGTAATTTTAGATAATATCTGCAAATATTAGTGCAAATACCATCCCGTGAATAATTAAATTCACACTCTCGCAAACTACAGTTACTGCTATTGGTGATTAATACTTTTAGCAATTATGTCAGCCCAAAAAGCATCAGTTGTTTGTTAATAATTAAAAGATTGCGGTTTCTTTCTAAGTATTTTATGCAATAAAAGCCATCATATTAAAACTATGCTTCTTTTAATTATGATAATGAACAAGAGTTTGGTGGTTTGCTTCTTATCACATGATTTTAATTTAATTATGATTAGTGGTCGATTGTGAGCGTTAAAGTGGGCCATAGGAATCTAGGCCAAGTGATCTAAAATATGCTTACTCCAGTCATTCACCTTGTCAAAACCAAATAAAAAAGGATTTTATGACCTGAATACACACTGCTGCTGGATAATTTTTGATTCGCTCCGTCAATTTCTTTTGCATTTCCATTTGGGACCAGAACAAAATAAAATTTAAGGTCAGTTGGCACTGACCTGTGTTGGACAGCTTAGCATTGATATTAACTTGGTAATAAAAACCAAATCAGACTAAGTTGATAAAATTTAAATTCTCAAAACCTTATTCATAGTTAGATTTAAAAGAAGAATCATTATATTATTGTTTTTTTTATCATCATGCGAACCTACATTTGAGCAGCAATGAGGGCACAATCAAGTTTAATAGCATGTGATTAGAATGAGTGTATCAATAATGAGTCTGTTTATTTTTTAAGTTCTCCTCGAATCTAATCACTAAAAGGATCTGTACTAAATGCCTTAAATCGCTGTAAATGATATCATGGAAGATGTTAGCTTGGAATGACATGATAAAGGGGGCACTATGGTCTGGGTATTCCCTAAATAGTTGTTTATAGATTCATGTGGCTATAGTTAATCAGTTAAGCATGTAAAAGCCGCTTACTAGTTTTTGCTATGTAACTGCCCTTGTAGAATCCTGGGAAATTATGTTGAAAATAAGAGTAAAAATTGTCGCTAAATGAACCATGTCACTCTTTGGCGCACTAAACTTTTGCAATTCTTGGATTAAAGTTTAGATTAAAAACTTTGGCACAAACCTGAATTCGTTAGACAGGAAAGGGTTGCAATGAAACCTCAGAAAAAAAAACGACCATCAATTAATCACTTTGGATCAAATTGAGAATACAATGAACCCCGCAGTTTTTTTTGCCTTTAAATAGACAAAACATAAATTAATATTCAAGGGATCTCATTTTTATGCAAATCTTCAATAACCAAGAGATACTACAGAAAAGGGTAATGACCACCTGCTTCCACAATTGGAAGTCTAGCAAGAATATTTCCATCCAAGTGATGTATAAAACACTCTCCCCTAGTATAGATTAATTAATTCTTAACCTAATCTCAAGGCAAATGAAACAAGGTTGGTCTTATTGCTTCATATGGGTCAGCTAAGCTCAGATTAGATATAAATTTGTCGTTAAATTGAGCGAACACGCGTTAATATCTCTTAGAAGCTATTTAATTCATCTAAGAGCTGCTTTTTTTACGTTCGACATCTACAAAACTATCCTTCGAAGGCCTTTTTCTAGCACCATCCTGCAACTCAGCATAATGCTTCTTCAACAAATAATACCAAATATTATGCTCAAAGCACCATGGGGTGCGTGTTGCAGCTCAAGCATAATAAAGGAATTAGCTAAAGAAAAATAAAAGAAGAGTAAAAAACGAAGAGTGAGAAACCTAGGTACGAAGAATTCCACATGGGACACGAACTATTTCATGAACATACCGCTGTTGCCCTCTCACCCTCGACGATGCCTCTTCCTAATACGCATTTACTATTTACTTAAAAAGGAGTTTATGAAACTAGCTCTATAACCTTGATCTTTAAATTTCTGAAAAGTGGAACTCGTCTAGGCAGAAGCTGCAACAATATGGCACTAAATCACTGACACTATCAAGAGAATAGATTTCAGTAATTCATTACAAAAGTTATTCATTGAAATATATCCCTGAATGTCACAATAATTTTCAATTATTATGCTCTACATTTCTGTTGGAGGAGGTATAAATATTAAATCACTAGTAGATAGTTGAGAATAGTACGGGAAGATATTATAACGGGATGATATAGTGGGTAATATTAAAATGTAGCATTTAGTAAATGGTTTATGGTCTTCTTGATTACTTAAGATGTGTGGTCGATAGCAATTCTATACAGTAAAAAGGTTTGTTCTCTTTCACCGATTACGCTCTCTCTGAAACCGTAATATTATCATATTCACATTATTAAGTACCTAATTAAAATATAAGGGTAGCTACAGAATCACCTATACGCATATGCTTCGAACATAACAAATTTGGCACAGTATGCTGAACAAGTGCCTTTCTCTTCTAGCACTGTGACATAAAGCCCGTACAACCGAGATTATTAGGATTTTCAATCGTCTCATGAGGGAAAATGCTAATTGTCTTATTTCTATACTAGAACAAACCCCATATATATATATATATATATATGATGTTTCAAGATAACTCGAACCTATTACTGGAGAAAAACCTTATATGTGCTACAAATACATTTTTATGATGTTTCTTACTTCCTTAATTCCATTAGAAACTAGTTTTTTAGAGTTAAATAATATGTTCCACTGCTCAAGTACTACCTACTTAAACGATAACAAGAAAACTTTAGGAAGTGGAAATTCCTCAGTACGAAAGTTACGATTAATGCAGCAAGGCTAATATGAATGCTATATCTATAGCAAGAAGACACAAGAAAGATAGTTCTTAATTGTTCAACTTAATTTTTGAGTTTTATATGCTCATTGGACCCTCATACTAGGGAAAGTGTTATTGCACAAGATGCAGCACCATCAATATATCCTTAAACAAACTGATAGGAAACAGTCGTTCTTACTCTTTTAGAAAAAAAGGCAGGCAATAAGATTGTTTCCTTATCAGTTCTTTTGTTGGATTGCTCTATTACAAAATACATGTAATCTTGCTGTGTAATCGTATGGTGGCTTCTGTATCGATCAAATTAACTAGTGAAGTGCTTTAAAAACTGGTTTCGGGTGAAAATTCTATCTTACTATTGATATCACAGAGCAGTACTATGGGGGGAAGACTGACATGGAGCTGTCTCTAATATGCTTTTTGAAAGATGTAAGAATGTCTTTTTATCTTATAAAAACAAAACCTTAGTGCATAAGGCACATTCCTTTTGTAGACTTCCACAATAGAATGACAACGAACTGCCAAAATAAACTTTTCTTCATTTTATAAGGGATAGATTTAGTTGAAAAAATTGCTACTCTTCCCACTAGTAATTCACTAATAACTTCTTTATTCTAAAGGGGAAACTATACCAAGTGAGCTGCGTTAAAAAATAACAAAGTACCCACATAAAATGACTTAAATATGGTCCCTTTCACCAAGTACTTCATCATACATAGAATACGCTTTCATGAGAAATTCTGTAGCCTGATCATTCTTTTTCTTTCTAGTTTGTTGACCTTTCCTCCTTGAACTTTTCATATAGCTTTTCTTACTACTCAAACTTTCTTGCTCAGACTGCTTAGGCCGCTGTCTGTCAACATTAACATCTCTTTTCTTAGGGGAAGCATTATTATCAATGTTTTCGGTGGATCCTCCATACAATCTAACAAATTCCATTATCTCAGGTCTTATGTCTACTCCAAGATAACCTGGGTAATATTTCGCAGGAAACATACACCCTGGAGTGTTCACGACAGCCTTTAGCATCATATCAATTTCTTTTTCTAGTGATAATTCATTTACCTCAGGTTCAGGTTCTTCCACTTGCAGAGGTGAATTTAACTTGGAAGTTTGTATCGCTTTGGATACAATTTCCAAGGCCACTAACTCAACTGCTTTCTCCCGAGATTCTTCGCTTATAGTCTGAGTTTCAGTACATGAATATATTTTATGGCCTTGCTTAATCTCAAGAAAATTTTCATAGGTTTCATTTCTTGCTTTTTCCTGCTCGTTTTCTGTGCCTGTTGTAGTACACACCTCTTCGAACACTGTCGTCGTGGCAGTTTCTTCCAGTTGAAGCTCCAGCATCTCATCTAGAGACTCCGGATCAACAGAGTTAGGAACATTATTATGTTCACCTACCAATGTATTTCCCCCTTTTTCCTCCATAATGTGCTCCTGCGCAATACTTTGTTGCTCTCGTTGTTTTTCAGCGTTTATAATCAAAGGAGGAACAAGCGGAAGTGGGATCCAGGCTTCATCAACGTCTCTCCTAACTCCATAAGATTTTTTCGTGGATCCTCGATGTTTACTAGAGTGAACACTGGAACTTTGTTTTAACTTTGATTTTTCTTTCATATATATATTTCTTAACCGTCATATTCTTGTTCAATTAACTAAAAACAAATTTGAGCTAGCCGTTAGCTTCTGGATATCGAACTAGAGGACGCGAAAACTTGTTCTGAAATTGGAAAGTGTAAATTAGCAGATATAGTTTAGAAGCGATGAGTGCAGTTGAACTTAAAGTTCTGGATGTGACAGAAACTACGATAAAGATAGGGTATATTGGTTAACTTTATAACATTCTAGATGGGAAAAAATAGATAAAGTAAAGTCAAAGACTGTGATTGTATCGAAAATGGTTGATGCTGACGTAAGTTCACTTTCTATTCTTATTACTGAGAAATGGGGTGAAACCAAAGAACACGAAGTTTTGCTAGATAAACAAGAGTTTGAAGTTTCGGATTTAACAGGAACATCAACTTATAAATTCCAACTAAAATACACCATAGATACCGGAGAAGAAAAATTAAGTAAAGAAGCAATCACCGATACGGCAGTATTTCTTTTTCCTTTCATTGACTTCCCTAGGTCGAAAACTGCACCCCAGATAATAAATGTTGTGTTGTTAGTTAGTCCTTTAATGAGGGAATCTTATTTCTTAGCATTTCTGAAATATTTATTGAGTTTTCTGTACATGTTTGAAGCTTTGTGGATTCTTGTAGTTCTTCAGGCTTTTTCAGTAGCTCTTGAACCTGAATTTCAAGTTGAGAAAGTTTTTCTTCTACTGTTCCAAAAAGTATTCCGAAATCCTGGCTAAGTGTTTCATTTACTTGTTCAATCTCGCTTTTCTTTTCCTGATTGACTACGGAAAAGGCACTGATATTTTTTCTGATTTGTTTAATTTCCTCTTCGAGTAATTCAATCTCAACCTGCTTCTTGTCTTGAACCTTGGTTGATTGGATATCTTCTAAGATCTTTTCATGCTTTTTTTCAAGTTCCGTCAAAATTTGCCTTTTCTCTCTTACTTCTTGGTGTTGGTGCTCAACTTTCTGAAAATTCAGTTGATTCTTGTTTTCTAACTTCAGGACTTTTTGAATGATCTCTTCAAAATTCCCGCTTCCTAATGAGCTTGACAGAATGCCAAACGCTGTAGAAAGTGAAGTGATCTCATTTTTTAAGCTCTGTTCTTGTGGAGAACCTTGTCTTAGCTGCTCTAATGAATTTTGAAATTTTGCTCTTTCTTCTGCCTTGCTTGCCATTCTCAACTTTTCCTCAATTTCTTTCTCCTTTCGCTTCTTCACTGATTTGTCAACAAAAGTTTTTAAGTCACTAAATTTTGTGATATCGATTTCATGAGCCTTGATCTTTTGACGAAACTCTTCATTTTTTTTGCTCTCGTTTGCTTCTAACTCGTAAATTTCCTTCAGCTGGACGTTCTTCACTCTGTTAATTTCACTAATTTGTGTCAGCAGTTCATGAAGAACTGCTTCCTTTTCATCTCTTTCTCTAAGCAATCTTCTCTTTTCATTTTCCTGAGAAAGAATGTTCAACCTGAAAGAGTTAATTTCTCTTTTCCAATATTCATTTTCGGATTCAGTACTTGAAAGTTGCCTCAGAAGACCATTAAGTTTTTCTTCTTGAAGTTTTTTTTCCCTTTCAAATTTCAACAGAATCTTACTAAAAGCTTCTAACCCACCAAAATTTTGTTTCCTTCTTTTGATGAGTTCAACTTTGTCATCAATCAAAACTTGAGCTTCGCTAATGCTCTCTAGCTTTGCATGAACTACATTAATGGCTGACTTGTAGGCCATTAGCTCCTTAGTCAAATCTTGTAGTTCCATTTTCTTTCTTAACGATCAGAAATTTTAAAATGAAAGATAAGCTAATGATTTGTTTATTTTTGTTCATAGTCAGTTTAATCATTTTTACAACTATAATTGAGTCTCATTAATTCAGGGAATACCCAGATGAAGAGGTTGGTAAACTTGAAGTACTAAGATTAGCGATTTCACGAAAACCCGAGAGAAAACTTTCAAGGATTTGTTTCAAAACTTGAAAAAAACTCTTGATGAAAACAAATTGCATGTGTGCTATAAGCACCTTGTCTTTTCACACTTGCAAATATACATAATTCATACTAACTTAACTGGTTACTATAGAGAGAATATTAGCAGCTAATTTGGTACAAGGCCTAACCTATCTGTAGGAGAAAGACCTAATATTAAACTGAGGTAACTACTACATAGGCTCTACGGGACTTCTGTTTTTTAATTAATTATCTGTTTGTCTTGTTCTTGTAATATTGTACTACCTATACCCGGTTCCTTTCATTGCTAAACCTTCTCCTATAGTCTTGACAGATTGAGGGAAAGAGGCCTCTTTTTGGGAGTGGCAGCTTAGTCGTGGCTAAAATACTGCTACATTCTGTAATTTCCAGTGTTAATGTTCATATGCTTCATCTGAGTATTGGCCAAAATGCTTTCGCATCTGAGTTCTCCAATAGATCACAACAGAGAAGGGAGTGTGTTGAGATATGTAGTTTATTTTTAGTTTATAAGTTATTATTGGTTTATAAGATAGTATTCTGGTACCAACCAGACTTTAATTGTTAATAAAGAATATAAATATAAAAGAGCTATTTTAACAGAGTGACGGGAAAGATTGTAGGAATCAAAATTTAATCCATAATGCAAGATTTGGATTTTTGTCATATTATCCGGGAGATATATATCCAGTTTTTGACCATAGTAAAGACATTCTCCAATAATGAAACATGTAGACCAGGATTAACAGAATTAAAATGAGTTAACCTTTAAATTTAAATAGCGTGGAAAAGTTGGGTATTTTTTTCAACTGTTTGGAGATGTTAAATGAAAATCTCCGGGTTTGATTTGGAAGGATTTGTATCTATATTGAGTGTTTTTGTATTCCTGATTGTTTGATGATGGGGATTATTCTTATCTTGTTCTATAGATCTTTGACTGGTTGCGACAGAAAGGGGTTAAAGGGTGAAGTTGATATCATTACTACCACCCGTTCAGCTATTCCTTGCATGAAGTTCATCGTTTACACTATACAGGTTCACTACATAATCTGGAGGGTTAACGTGGATGCTACTACTTTGTCTTCTCGCTGCTTGTCTTGTTTTACCTGGATGTATTCTCTTTTCAAGTGGGATATGTTGGGAGGGCTCAAACCAACATAAGAGGTGTTGAACTTTGGATTAGGGGACCTTTTGGCGTTTCCTGGTGAATCGGGCGAGAATGGTGCGCGGCTCCATTTCTACGGGGGATGCCCTGTTAAGGGTGACGAGGTATGCTGTGCTCCAAATTTCCATTCTAGTGTTCAATTCCGTCAATAGGGTTCAGAGACTGATTATGATGAAAGTTTATTTCTGGCATGAAGCTAATGGAAGATGGGTAGGTTCTATTTTTCTGAGGAGTAGCCTGGCATGTAGGAGTTGGTGATTCTATTAGAAGTTCATATTAAACTATTATAGCCTTTGTATTGGGTCCAATGCTGAAAGGGAAAGGTGTTTTTTGCCTCTAAGTAAAACATATGCTGCTGCTGATGATGTGAAAACATTAACTATGCTCAGAGGATGTTTTCTAGGTATCAAAAAAGTGTTAATTGGGTTGGTAGTTAAGTAAAAGAGATTTTCTGCCCAATTGAGCATTCATCTCCCAAACAATTGCTATGAATTTCCCGTGGTTTTACTTCCTCAAAGAATACTGCATTATCTTAAGAAACTACTTGTAAGCGTTAGTTTTAAATCTACTTTGTGGTTTAAAATTTATAAAGAATCATTTCTCTTTCTCTTTCAACACTATTGTTGACTCAAGGATCTCTTGACTTCAACTTGCAACGGAAGAGTCTGGATTAGAAGGGTCTTATGTCAGGAATGTTGCCACACCTTCAGAGAATGTTAACAATTTAGATAAAAATTACTTTCTACCCTCTCGGCTTATATCCACCCTTTGTTCTAGTTTCTTATAACCTAAAGTATTAAGCTTTTGCAAAATCATGGTGTCCTTCTCAACATCCTTAACGAAACGCTCAACGTAGTTCAGCTTGAGCATAGTTGGACCACCTATATTGACAGTAATCAATTTCATTCACCGAAGCTCATGGGTCACATACACTGAAGCTTCATGCTAGAAAAAATTAGGTTATTTCTTGTAGAGTGAGAACTTGTCCCTTGACACCTTGTTCACAAAGGAATTAATGGTCAACATAACCCGTCACACAAGCTCCACACTAAACCATTACCAGAATTCAATATATTAATATCAGTCATAAGACAAAAGAAGCATAAAACAGTACTTAAACAAACTATGTCAAAAGATTAGTACAGAAGCAACTTAAAACGAATAATAAAAGCAGGGTTAGTTTAAATGATGGATCTAATTGAGATAAAAGGCATATAGTATCTCATCAGAAATGAAGAGAGTTTGGGAGCAAACTACAAAGAAAACTGCAAAGCTACAAACAATATAAAACCAAAACTACATTTAAATATGTAAAAACTTTGGTCCTGTAACAGAGGTTTAAGGTACATGTTTTCTTTATTTAATTCATAGGTCATATATTTATCCAAGCTGGATCATAAACTGTGTAAAATGAGCTTTTAATGTGCATTAAGAGATTGGGCCATTCTGAATGGTTTATTATATGAACCCAAAAAAAAATAGTTGCCCTCGCTATCAAGATTGCAGTAATTATAATGTAGAGTACTAAACAATAAATTTCTTGCAGATACATTCCTATAAGAGTTTTTGATTTTGCATGGTGCCCGATATGGCAACCTGCGAGCAATTTATTACATATTTAAGATTTTGGGTGGTTTTCAAGGGTTCTTCGAAAATTAGTTTCAACTTGTACTGACGGTAAAACTTTATTTTCTCAAGAGCCTAGGTTGATGTCTTCATGCTTTATCATCGAACTACATTTCGCAAAGGGTCTTGAATATTTGCATAATTTAATCAGTATTTAAGTAGCGGTATCCTTGTAAGTTATTAGATAACACAGTTGCAGGCAATGCTACCAGACACAATAGTACCTTATTTAGATATAGATGTTTATTTGTTTCTTCTGAGACCATGTTTTATAAGTCTTATGTTTTTTTTCAAATTCCTTAGTAACATCATTTCTCAATGCGAAATCTTTCAGAATTCGAAAGTTTTTGTCAAGGTTCTCTCAAATGTAGTTTTAATTATTGCTCAAAATACGCCTAAAAACCTTAAATATAAATGAGACACCTTGG
Source organism: Labyrinthula sp. Ha (assembly GCA_015227615.1). Classification (NCBI taxonomy): domain Eukaryota; class Bigyra; order Labyrinthulida; family Labyrinthulaceae; genus Labyrinthula; species Labyrinthula sp. Ha. The sequence goes on from JAALGZ010000006.1 coordinate 1,064,473, forward strand.
TTATATTCCTGATTTTGTCTTAGTAATCTTTTCTTATTGATTTGAGATTCTGACCAGACTATATTTAGCCAAAGATGGATTGTATACACTAACTTTAATGCTACAAAAGAAATTGAATTGAAATGGAACGTAAGTACGAATACGAGTTAGTTGATTAGGAAAGACTAAATGATTTCTTTGAATCGACTCCTGTTGAAACTCCGAAGAATTTTCATTAAAAGTGGAATCAAATATTCTAGTTCAGAACATGGTCTCCTATAGAACTGGAAAACATATTATTCTCATTTAAGAAACCTCAGAGCTACCCATTGTGTATCGATTTTTATTGTAGCTAGTTGTTGAAAAGGAGTATACCTAAAATTTAGTCTTATATGGTTTGTGAAAGGGTGAATTATAGGGTTTAGGCTGTTCCAAGTGGCATTTTAAGCACTGGTAATGCTCAAATAACTCTAACACAAAGAAATTCTCTCCCCTATTTATGTTTTGTACAGGTTTTACAGTAATGTAAAACTTTAATTTTCTCTTGGAGCAGTCTTTTTCATGAAAATGAAATCTAACTTTAGTTTTAGGATTTGGGATTATACTAAATTATGAGCTCTGGCAAATCCAGAAGAGTTTTAATATTGGAAAATAGCAATATTATTATCTCGCCCTATTTTTTTTTCTTTCTTGGAGATTTGTTTTTAAACAACTGTGGTTCCACGATCATATATTAATTCCCCAAGACATCTCATCAAGAATGATATCACCTGCTCTTTTAATTTCCAAAATGCCAAGCCAGACCAACAACAATCGAAACAATAAAATTAGGATCATCGAAAGTAATATAAAGAAAATAAAACTGGGACAGAATATATAGAGGAAAAATTGATACATCAATAAGATATATCTGCATAAAGGTGAAAGCAATTTACGTATGTTTTATAACATTGGAAGAATATGGAAGTACCATTCAAAGGGAAATGTATGCAGAAATAATATTGGTTGTTCAAGAGAAACATATATGAAAATTCAGTAAAAACAGTGGGTTTAGGCTTAAGGTCATGCTACAGAAAAAGGTGAGACCCAGGGTCAGAGTTAGTGTTTTCACAGAGAACCTTACCATAGAACTGAAACAAGCTGATTGTAAAAGGATTGAAAGAGGAAGGTTAAACTCTTCGAAGATGAGCTAACCTTACGCATATCATATGCAAAAGAAATGTGAATGAAAGACATGATTTATTATTTGCTGCTTATAAAATGACGGCATTTTCTCCCTGGTCATTGGTCATATCGATCTGTTATGCTTGCGCCACAACTTCTAGATTCTCTTTACTTTTTACCTGTTATTTGTTTAGATGGTTTGACTAACAACGAAAGGTTCAACAGTTTCAGTTTCATTGTAGGAGTTGTTGAAGTGAGCGGAGATAGAAAGCCAATTTCACCCCGCAATTTTTTCATTCCTTAGGCTAGGAAGCGTTAGCACGATCAGGTGATATTCTTTTTCTTTTCGTAGAGAAAGGTATACAAATTTCCTACTAAATCCTATCGGGTTCGTATAGTGATGGGACTTTAAATCAGGACATAAAGTATCCAAGTCAGAGGTAGGTGTAGCTAATATTTTATTATTTTTTCAGGAAAACAAGGTCAGCTTTTTGCAGTCGCCTCTATAGAGAGGATGGCCTCTTATTAAAAATCTCTTAGGAAGATTGAATGCATCCAAGAAAAACGGTTTCTAGAATCTTGACCATGTTGAAGGTGATGTCCATATGTTAACGCGAAATGTTCCCAGAAAAAAATTCCAAGGCTGCACGTTGGTATAACGCTGTAGAAAAAAAACGATAAAACTTAATGCAGGACATTTCATCTGAATCTTCTGTACTTCATGTCGCGTTTATGATATTGAATTCATTGTATGGTAGTGCTCTTGTTGAAGCTACATTGTGAGCACTTTCTGTATCAATTACCCCTATCATTCCTTGGAGATGTGCGGGTTCTTCATTTCCTTGAAGGTATTGTAAACTATTTTTCTATGGGGGACAGCATTGTGTTCTTTGTCCAAGAGACTCGACTTTGCGAAAACTTTATACGTCACCTTTTGTTTTCGCGAGACTGAGATATCCTTGTGGTCTTTGAATTTGAAAGAAGCCAGCTATAAAAAACTTAAACTTTTTTTTCACAGAACTTAAGCTTAATATTATGTATTTTTGGTATAAGATTTGAAGCCTTCTTCTATGCATCATATTCTTATTTGAAATCTTCTAAATACTAAACTAATTCATCTTCAGTACTAAAATTCTTTAGCAACACCTTATTCAAATAAAAATAAATTATTAGAATAAACTGCTTAAAGTTACTAGAGAAGATAGTTCTAACTCTCTCTTAGGTATTTATAAAGCCTAACATGTTGCATTTTAACAACTTTTGAGGTAATGGTGAACTGTTCCTAGCCAGCACTCATCATATCTATATAATGTTTATTCAGACAAAGTTGTTTTAACCCAGGAATATTATAGTTGGGAGCTTCAGGGATCGTGAATCCTATTCCTAGGCAGATAGATTTTCCTCAATAGTTAAGACCAATAGACATCTTACATTCAATACTGTTTTTTTGACATTTTTTCGTAGAATCCACTTGAATGAAGTCGTTATACTTCAAGAAGTAACCTTTATATGACTTTGCTTAAGAGATCAAGTACACAGGAAAAAAATTTCGCATTCAGGTTTCAACGTGAACCCCAGGTTCAACACCGGATGCATTTCTCCTCTTAACTAAACATATACCTTTTCAGCTTCATCATCCTGTGAAACTAGGTTAAGTTGTACCCTTTGTTCACAAATTTCTTATGAAGAACTTTCTTACCAATGGTTAGATAAATGTTTTTGTCCAAGAAATATCAATGTACTCTTCACATCCATATAAAGTGAAAACTCAAGGCTGATTGAACATTGTTATTTTGGATGTCAGGATCAGGGCATTGATGGCGTCTATTGCGAAAGTCTTTGAGAAAATAGACTTCATTATTATCACCAAATGTAATCCTAATCTGGAAATTGCATTTATCTTTGTTTCTTATAAAACAAAATAACCCTCTTAAGTAGATTTTCTTGTCAATGTGAGCAAAACGCGTCCCTTGTCTTTCATCTTAGAGCTTTCTTGGATCCAACTTTGTGAAACGCCAGACCGCTTTCAGATACTCTGAATTGTGTTTGACAGCTGTTCAAATAAACCATCAAATGGTGTTGAGAAGTTAAGCAAACGTGGTTTTTCGGGGCGTCAACTCTCTACAGTTGTCCACGTCTTCCAAGAGTTGTATGGGATCCAAAACTATTAAGTTCTAGTGTTTCTACAGGGATTGAATCCATGTACCAGATTTGACTTTTGCGACTAGGGGTGCCGTTTGATAATATAACGATATATCTAATGAGTTTTGAAGATTTTGAATTTACTTTGAGTGAGTTTGAGTTTCTTGCCAGAAACTTTAGGTGAGTTTTGATAATATTATGAGTATCATTTTGGTTTTTGGCCATATGGCCAAAACATCATTTAAGGAATATCAAAACGCCAAAAGAATATCAAAACTCAAGAATTTTGATAATATCATTTGAGTATTCATTTTTTCCTCAAACAGCACCCTATTCAGGACTACTAAAGTAGATTTGGAGGAAAAAGTGATACTACATTATGACATTACTGAACCTTCACAGATCTAAAAAAGTGAAACGACAAAAGAAAGTACAGCAATCTTAGACAAATGACAGAGGAAAAATTCTTAAGTGATGTCGAAGATGAAGAGAGTCTTCAAGGCGGTGAAATAGATCCATCTCACGCTGTCTTGTTGAGAGCACTGTCTAAATTCGAAGCGGCTGAGCACAAGAAGAAAAGTGAACGCGGATGTTCAGAGGAAAAGCAATGTGACGAAGCCACTGCATTAGAAGCTGACGAAGTTTTTGAACAATTTTCCAATTCTTTAACAAAAATGATGAATGATCTAAACTTGTTGGAGTCTTTTCCCTCCCTAGAATGACTCTACCAAATGACAATAGCTCTTAATCATCGTCAGACAAATTCAAACACAGAAACGATATATATCTACTACCTAAGAACAAAATATGTAAAAAATCAAAATTCCCCCAATTTCACACTTCTATAACTTTCCTGTGAGGACATGAAACTCAGCTCCCCTAGTGGTTTCTCCTCAATAATTCTATCCAAACACTGATTTCCAAGTTTAAATTCATTCTCTGCTTTTTGTATTTTACTTATATACTCTAGAGATTTTTTTTCAACAGTTTTCTTTGGGTAGTAAATCAAGCGCACATTTCTCCTTGCCTTATTCTCCGCAGGAAGCTTCAAGCGGTGAATGCCCTCTCTCAGTTCATCAACTCTCTTTTTAAGTTCCGATGCACTAACTGATTTTGTTACCTTTCCGCTTTCCTCAAACGCGTTCAAAAGTTTCATCCAATTCCTGCCATGAATAGAATACAGCTCGATCAGAATCTTATCTTCCCTTGGGTGCCACTCATTCTTCATAGCTCGCTGAAGCCCTTTGTACCGCGTTTTAACTGAGTTCTCTGTTCTACCTGGAAGGTGCTGGCTAATCTGAGCCCACTTGTTACCAATCTCCCTTTGCTTGGCTAATAGAGTAAGATCCTCCTTCAGGTTCCAAACTCCGTGATTAATACTGGGATCTAGAGTGAAGATCCAGCGTTCTCTACACTGTTTCGCAGTTCTGTTTGTCATAACTTTCGAAACCGCCGTCCACTTTTTCTCTTCACAGAGTTCCCGAAGTTCAAGTAACTTGGCATCTTCCTCATTTGACCAACCTCCTTTTCCGGTTCTTGACTTCTGCTGTTCTGTATCACACCCAACAAACATCTCCGACTGGATATACTCCGTTAAAGGAGTTGGTGGCTTCACCAAACCAAACCCCGACATTCCTGCATCTCTAGGATTCATAATCGGAGGAAACCCATAGTCAGAAGATCTTCTCTGGTCTACTAAGGAAGATCCGAACGCTGATAGACTCTCTCCTGGCGCAAAATTAAGGTCTGTACACACCCTTGGTATTTCGCTAAGTGTTGGAAAGGTTGTTCTTGGCTGTATCGTAGAGTGCCTTCTCCTGGATGGGGTGCTTTCCAAACCTCTTAACAATACCTTCTGCGAAAAAAGATTTCCTTCTAATGCCGCAGTTGTTGTAGAACGGCGTTTTTTACTTTTTCGACCAGTATGGGACATCGTATGATTCAGATATAACGTGTCGTCGATATATTCAGAGCAGTAAGACTTAGTTTCGGACGTATTGAACTGCATTGAAACTTTAATGTTGGTCTCTTTCTCTTTGTTAATAAAACGGCTAGTGGCAGATGTGGAAGATGGCCAAAAAGGGCAACAATAAAGTTCCGAAAGTATGCAGTTTTTACGTTATTAAGAAGTGGAGATAGGAATATGCGATTTATGAAAAACAAGGGTAAGGAAAGAGAAAGTTTGACCATAAAGAACAAATGAATTTATTTATTTATATTTACTTTCCCTGGGAGTAAAATATGTAACAGTGAATTTAAAAGAAAAAAAATATTAATAATAGTGTTTGTTTGTGAATAAGCTAGAATAGTAGAATCAAAGGGGATATTACTGTCTTTTCTGATAAATAAAAGCCAGTGGTGGCTATATATTTTTGTCCAATTTTGCTATCATATTCGGACCTTTTTACCCACCCTATTCAAGAAAAAAATATGTAAGTTTTATAAGATATTTTAATTCTATCATTAGTAAGATATTCTTCAAAGCACAGAATTGACTTAAAACAATATAACTAGTCAGGTGAAGCCTAAACGGCAAGAGAAGTTAACATATTTACTTATATATATGGCATTATGTACCTTGTAAAGTTATATAAATTTTCTTGAACATAGAAAACAGCAATTACAGTTTGCTTGTGGTGTTGGGTTGACTATCTCTTCTAAGAAAGGCTTTGGCTATTTCGTAATTATGGATTCTTAACTCATACTTTAAATTCTAATGGTTGATCAACCCTTCTTCTACCAGCATGAAGAAAAAACAGGTCACCCTCTTGAAATTTTTAAATATACTAAGTATTTTGCAAGATCACATATATTTTCCCTAAAATTAAAGTACGACCAGACTTGAGAACGTACTTGTTAATTTATGCACTATGTATTTTAATTGAATTTCGTTTTAATCGGTGAAGTGTATAAAAACAAACATACAAAGGATAACAGGTTACAAGGGTATGCATGAGATTGTTATGTTATGAACCAACCAAAAAAAATAACTTAATCCCAGTAGAGTCAAAGTGACAAAGACCTCTGTAGCAAAGTTGTATGAGCTAAGCCAGTCTGCTGGAAGGGTTCAATCACAAAACATGACTAAAGATAACAACGGCAAGAATAACAAAAATAAAATAACTGGTCAATCTTGCACAGTTGTAACTCACAGCGATCAATTCCACCAAAGTTTACGGTAGAGCTAATACATTGTCTTAGTGAATGCCAGTATCGAGCTTCAAAGTCTAAGTAGCATATATTGTTGGGTAACAAAATGCCGATAGGAAAAGGCACAGTGAATTAAAGCATAGTATAATAAGTAGTACCAAAACCAACAAACTTGGAGAAGACATTTTTGGAGAGAGAAAGCCGAAAGTCAAGAAAATCTCCCTGTACTATGGGAACTAAATACACGATAAAGGAAGTACAAGTATTGGTTTAGCCCATAATACTCGAACCCAAAGAAGATGATGTATCTAACGCGCGTACACCATCATCATGGTCCAAAGAATCTAATGACATAAAGCCACACCAGTGAGCCTATGAGATTCAAGAGAATTATGAAACAAACTTTGAATCTTTAAGAAGGAAAAATCACATATAGTTTTTTTCTATAGGGAGTACGTTTTCATTCTATTGAAGGGTTCCACAACTTCGGTTTAAACACTGAAAGTTCTATCTTAGGCCCTTACTCAAGAGTTGCTCTTACGGGAACTTTGGTGGTCACTCTACGAAATGCTCTACTCAAGGTAATCAGTGGCAAGTAACCTTATTACTTAAATAGACATTCAAATTTTGATTTCGAAATTACGTTAACCCAGAAATATTAGGAGGACAGACTCTACTTCTTGGAAGGGTGCCTAAGAGATTTGAAATTGACTGAGAATAAGGTGCTGTTGAGCAAGGAAAAACACAATATCTAACTAACAAGAAAAAAAGTTGTGAGAAACGCTTACTTCTAAGGCCTCAAGCTGATTGCCTAAAATATGAAACCAAATATAGGAGCATCTTAGGTCTCATTGTTGCAAAATGTTAATATTAGAATAACTAAATCCGGAAACTAGTAAAATATGATCACAGAAACCAATAAGCTACGAAAGAGCTTAAACTAAAACAGAAAGAAAAGATAATGCTATATCTGGAAGATATGTATATATATATGAAGATAGGAGAAGTAATCAACAGGTACATTAATACACTGGACCAAGCAACAACTCAATATTCAAGACAAACTTAGTGTACAAACTACTTCAGATGTTGAAAAAGGTAGATGTCACTTCAGTACAGCAAAGGAAAGGCACAGGAAGCATGACCTATTTCCTCGATAACTCTAGTATCCAAGGAATAGTGTGTGAAATCTAGGATGATCCTGATACAGAAAAAATAAAATCTTAAGAAACTAGAGCGATATGTCGAAAATATGTATTATTCTATGTCTCAAGATTAAATGGCTATAGAGAGTGAGTTTTTCCTTCCTGCTCTATTATCATGCCAATCTGCATCATTTGCACGACATCTGGTATACTTGTTTCTTTTTTCCGTATTATTCTTAGGACTCTTTTTTAGTGTAGAAAGGTTCTAAAGTTTCAATATCGTTGCACGAGTTGCAGATGTGACTAAAGAGAGAAACTCAGTGTTGGTCGTTGCATATTTATTTCTGAGGCAGAGAAGCATTACCATGATCAGGTAGTAATTTTTTTTCATTTCCTACAGAAAGTTCTACAAGCTTCCTACTCAACTCCATCAAGTTCATATAGCGATGGGACTTGAAATCTGAGCATAAATATCTGGAACAGGGAAATAGTACTTACGCTCTTTTGTTATTATTAGGAGGGTTAAACCAGGTTTTTCGTAGTCAGGTCTATACGAAAGCTGGTTTATAATTAACCATCTCTCAGGAAAATTAAGTTCACCCAATAAGAAGTGTACCACTAATCTCAACCAATGTAAATACTATGAACACAGGTTACCAGAGCGTCTTCCAAGAAAAAAATAATGTGTACAGATTCATATACCTCTGCTCCAATAAAGGAAGAAAACATTCGATGATATTTGCTTTGGACTTTGCACATTCCATGTCACACTTGTGATGCTGACTTTAGTATATGACATTGTTCCAGTTGAAGCTAGAATGCTAACGCTTTCTTCATTGCCAAACTATTATATTTTTCGGAAAGGTTTGGGTTCTCGATCTCTTTGAAGATCTTGTATGCTATACTTAATAGAAGATAACGTGGCTTGCTGCGCCTCAGAGACATAACTTGGTAAACATATTTTGATGACACTTTATTTTTCGAGACTCTGACACCGTTCTGCTCTTCTAATTATAGCGTAACCTACTATGAAATCTTTGAAGCAAATTTTTGAAGAAGCTAAACTCCTTACTCAGTATTGCTGATATAACATGCAAAATCTTTTTCAATAAAATAAGTCCTGATTTCATATCTTTTAAGTAATTAAGTAAGTATACATCTGAGCAAATGAATTTAAGTAAGAACTTGAAATACTCTAAACATGTTTAATGTATTAAGCTTCTTAAAGAACCTTGAAAAAATATGCCAAAATCTTACAGGGGATTTGCAACATATAAGATTGCTTATTTTTAATCTTTTTGAAGCAACGCCATAAACTTTTGAGCCATTATTCATCAGAACTGCTCATTGTATATTCAAATCAAAGTATTCCAATACAGAAATTATGGGCCTTGAACTTTCTGTTTCAACCAATCCTATTCATAGACATATATACTTAGCCAAACAGTCAACCTTGATAAACATCATTAGTCCCAGGATGTGTTATATATTCCTGGTTGTGAATTAATTTAATGAGACAATTGTGGTTGAATCAATGTTTTTATTAAATATAGTTGAATATTCAGAGTAGATAAACACTGAATCTATATTTCCATCTTGAAGAAACGTTCAAAATAAGGAGTTTCATTCTTCAATTGTGAGTAAAATTCCATCGACCTATTGATTACCTTGGTTGCACAGGGCATTTCATTGCCTTAGTTTTACATTCTGTGAAAGAAATAAGAACCATGGCTCATGGTGCTGAAAGCAGTTGATATGATCTTCTCTCAATTATAAGAGCCGATGAACAAGTCTAATACTTATCCATGTCATGATTCCTTCCACAGAAACATAAAGCTTTTTAATAACATAAAGATTGCTATTTTTGAATGTCTGAATCTAGACAGTGTTGGTGCTCATCATTAATTTTTGTAATCATATGCAATTCATCCATAATATTAAAAGTACAACTAGTATTGCAATTGTATCTATTTGTTGTTTCCCTTCAAATAGAAAAAAATATTCTAGAAGTGTTCCTAGCAAAGGTACTATACGTATCCCTTGCAATCAAATCGAGAGCTTTTTAGAAGACAATGTCGTGTAAGCAATGACTTTCTGTACACGAGTATTATAAGTTTTAAAACAGTGTTAATATAAACAGATGAATTTCAAAAATTATGAAAAAGACCGTGTCCAGTACTTTACTTATATCCAGTTTATCAACTACTATCAACTTAGCAATACAACCCCATTTCCCTTAAGATATAACCATCTTAACTAACGCTCATGTGACCAACAATGCTGCACAATTGCTCTGGAAGTATTTCTCGTTGAACCAAATTGTTCTACTGCAGGTTCCTGCAAATAGCAACTAGTCTTGAGCTTCTGTTTTAATAGGTGATCTGAAATGTGCAAAATATTAAGAAGGTTACAACAACCATAAAATTCTTATCTTGACTTGATATTATTTCTCTCTAACGAATAAAGGTATTATACCTAAAGCGTAGATGGGTGCTTTAGAAATAACATCTTAAGATATTAGTTTAATTTGAATCAACACTGCTTTACATTGAGTCTGAAGAATGCATTGTGAGTAACAGGTGTGCTGAAAATATTTATTTGGCATGATGGATTATTGAATACACTGGTCGAGCTCTTGTTCAATTATTTGAAAATAGCATCGATAAGAAAATGAACATACAAGAATATGAAGATAAACAAGGTGTTCACGAAAAAACAATAAAGATATTGCAAATGGTATTGTATACCTGGTTGAAGATAGTAATAGCTCCAATAAAATATTGTAAATGGATACGAGAATGGTAAATACAGAAGTTTTGGGAAGGTTCTTATATTAAATCAACAATTTAATGAAACAAGAGATTTGCAAAGAAATATATCAAGCTATATTACATATTATTGATTATTTATTTGAGTACTCGTTGGAAAGTTTTAGATAATATGAAAACTTTGAAGAATATACAGTTAATTTTCAAAGACTAAATTCCAGATTTCCACAAAGTTGATTGGGCAACTATCATATATACTCTGTGCGGAAAGAAGAATGACTTTAGAAAACGCGCTGATAATCGATGGTGGAAGTAACCGAAGTAAGTATCGTGAGAATGGACTTGTGGAATACTAATAAAAAAAGATGTCCCAGATGGTAGAAGTCCCGTGTGCAAAAAGTTCAAGCTCGGTTAACATGGTAGTTACTATAGATAATGCAGTTTTTGTCCATGTGATACAAGTGTTTCAGGGAACAATACCCAAACACACATCTGATTGAAAATCCGATAATAACAAAAGAGAAATGATCAAGGGAAGGAACCTTGAATTAAAAGGGGTTTGTCAAAAGCATATAATTTTAAAGGTTACCTAGCTATGGAATTATCTTTTTGCTTTATCAAGTATGTAGCGCCAGCCCCGAAAATCTTATTTAGATGTTGTTTTATTCTCAATGGCTTGAGTTTTCAGCGCGATAATATCTGTACATATTGCAACAACCGGAAAAGTAGCACCTCGTTTACTGAAAGAAAAACATATTTAATATATAATTAGGTAAATCTCAAAGCATAATATATTGAACTTCCTGGGCGTTAGCTTGTGGAAGTTAAACTAAATGATGCTGAGATTTCATATGCATAAAACATGTATTATTGACGTAACTACGTAATATATAGTTGGATTTACTCTGGATAAATGCAATATTAATACTATACCTTTTCATAACAATGATATCTTGGGAAAACTCGTGAAAATAAAGGACGTAACAATGCATATATATGTTCAAAAAACAAACCACCAATGGTACTTGACCACACTCAAAAACACAATTTATCCTACCCTGATTCACATGGGATAATTCAACATTACAAAATCCGGAAAAGAATGAACGAAGGTAAAAATGTAATCAACCGCATACAAATCACATTTCATATCACATCCCTACTGGAACTTATGGCCTCTGTTTTTATTTTAATCTTGTTCAAGCTTATTCTCAATTATGATTGCCAAAGAAACAATACCGTTATTTTGAACACGTAATCTGTCTATGCAAGTTTTCCTTTATGGGATATTAGTTGTTTTGTTCCTCGGTTACAGCTAGGTTTTGTGACAGCTGCTTGTATGTAAAGAAAAGAATGAGAATTTTAGTTTTGGTAATAGATTTAATCTTTCTTAGAAAAAATATCAAAAAGAACTTTGATCTTACTTGAGAATATTGTTCTCCACTAATAGCCTCAAGCTATAGATTCTTTAGCCATTTTTTTGCACTCTCGATTTCAGGTATTACCTTCTCGCATTACTTTTGCCATTCTACACAAATTTTCAGTTGCAGAGAATCATGACACTACCTCCCCCCCCTTCTCCTTATTTGCTATTTGACTTAATTCGTCGGATAACAGTCTTACTCCTACTCAAAAATAAAAAATAAGTTTTTAGCTATGATATCTTATTTGAAAGAACGACCTATAAAGTGTTTTAATGACCTTTATGAACACTTTTGTTCCTATTTTTCAATGAGTTCCCGGAAAATATTTTGACACAGCGCTAGTGAAACCAGAAATGGTAAGAAAATCTGGAACCTGAAAAGTTACCGTTCTTGAGACTCTTAATCCCCTCAATTCTAAATGGTTTTGTTTAGTTGGAAAATGTTGATTCGAATCGGAAACCTTATTGATACTGTTGAAAAAGTCTTGTTGAACAATTTTATTTTTAGCATTAAATGGTGCACTTTTATTATCACATTTGTATTAACTATGCAAGTTTTAGAAGAAAATCAACTCGCTAATACTTTCAGTGAAAAACAAAACTGAAGCTTCAAAACAATTTTTGGCAAGACACAGTCTTCAATCCCTTGAACAACTGTATCATGATAGCTTCTAGGAAAGTTAAGACATTAAAACCATAGCATTAGTTATCATTTATTGCAACACTTTAACTGAATCACTACAATTTGCCATTTCATATTATCTTTTCGTGAACTAAGACAGATGTTTTGGAAAAAAATTCAACTTTGATCGAAGTTGTATTCATTATTTAAGAATGGGCTCGCTGACTATCAAAGTAACAATAGAAAAGAGATCCCGTGTAGTATATTGCATGGGTTTAAATACAAAGCCAACAGGAAACCTCTTGATACCGTGAATACTTTGCGATTACAACCTAACCAACTTTCGAGAAAACTATCCGTTAAACTGTCTCGGAAACTTCAGAATTATGAAATGATGCGGTAGATGACATAACTGTGCTTAAACGAAGGAAACAAGCTTAAAGAACCTAATACGAGGTGTCATAGATTTCAAATTGCTGTTCTTAACAATAATAATTTCTTAGATTATTCTTTTGTTGATTTATAAAGTTGTAGCAGATATCAGATTATTTTCACGTCTTATGTCCTAGCCATTCATCGGTCAAAACCTTCAGTGACTTCATATTGTATTGATCAAGGAACGTATGACTGTCAATTAAAGCATATCCAAAGCCATTGAAATTTTCTTTCTACTAAATTATTATCAAGAACAGGAAGGTTTTTTCTTGGAATAACCAAACTCGAGAGGTTCAGTAGTTGATGTCTAATTTCAAGTTTATGGGAATTTAGCTGGAGCTGGACTAAATCGACAGGTTTCCCCCTACTGCTCTATCCTACACCCTTAGGGAAGTTATGGTGATCAGTGAGTTCTTAGTTTTTCCGAATTTGATGACCAGATTAGTGTATTTGAAGCCAATTTTGGTTTTGCTCAGGTTAAAATTGCCAACCAGAGTCATAGTGTCCCGGGGGTCAGTATTTTTCAATATAATTCAAATATTATGAACTCAAATAAAATTTTAAGATCCAAGAAGACAGGAACTGGACACTCTGCAGTAAACATAAAAAACAGAACTATTGCTTATGAACTTACAGCTGAGGCTAAAATGTAGCATGTTCTTTTCTTAGGTCTCACTGACTCCAATAGAAAACCCAAAGTATGAGTAAAGGTTTTCTTCCTCAACTAACTCGAACTATAATCAATGTCTTCTTTCTTTATACATCACCGATATAGCCACCATGACAAAGCTCGTTGATCAGGGAATACATTTTTCCCAAGAAAATTCTGTTCTTTCGAACACTACAACCTAACTCTCTCCCTCTCTCACTAGTGTACTAACAAAACGCAGCCCAAAATGGTAATGCACAAATGCAAGGGCGAAGATATGCTTGATCATATGACAAAAGCAGGGATTATTCTGTTGACGATGATACTAGCTAGAGACCTTGACTTAGAACGATCATCAGCTTAGATAATCTACCATGCTAAGATACAAAAGCGTACACTATTATCAACATTTTCACCTGTTATGCTTTGTATTACTAGAATGGGGTAGAGCCCTATGTTAGCTGCAGTTGGGGGAATTGGAGTGCAGTTATAGGATTGTACTTATTTCTAAATGGCATAACACGTGAAGTGTATCAAGTCAAGGTAAAGTGTTTTGGCCAAAATTAGCTAATGAATAGTCCCAGCCAAGAAATGGTTCCAGAGCGAAGCACCTTAACTGCAGAATGAAAAAAAACAGTAAACACTCATGACAATATATATACTAGTAAATAGAGTCTTAAGCTAGCACGTAGTATCAGAATGTATCAGTTTAGCCTTGAGCAAACAGGAACCCGATTTTGGGTTGAGCACACTTGTTGCCCGACAAGGACTTTGAACAATTTTTTTGGGGGGCTACTTGGAGGTTGGAAACCCTTCGGTCTTACGAGAAGGACATAACTGACCCAAAGCCCTTTCTTGCGTCGTTTGGGACTTGAACCTACTAAACCAACTCCTAGCACATTTTCTTGCTATGGTACTCAAAACTTGAACTACTAATACTCCACGGAGCCAATCATTCAAAGCTAAGGACCTTACCCATGAGGCCTTGTTGACTTGGGGAATCCATGGGGACTTCAAACAATTAATTCCTGAGAGCTGTATTAGGACCTTATCATCATAGCTAGGTGACACCACGCTGGAATAAGTTGGCGCCGATTTAGCAAGAAACGGATAGCAAAAACTTAGCAATATTGGCACCTTTGAATTAGTACTTGGCAACTCGCAGAGCTTAAGTGTCCACCCGTTGAAAGATAACAATCAAAAGAGAAACAGGAAATCTTACTTACTACCACCTACGAACTTGAAAACAAAAACAACTAAGCTTCCCCAAATTATCATTGAGGTAATCAATGGAGTGGACAAAGACTAAGATAAGAGCAAGTATACTGTTTTGTAGAAAGGATTAATTATTCTTGAGTAATGTCCTCTCAATAAGAACCAACATATTTTGAGGCATTCACCAAATATGGTGATACTAAAAGGGAAAACTAGATGGTGCTGTATAATTTCTAAGAAAAATGATTTTAAAGCGCAGGAACCTCATAGGACAAGACAGATACACAGTTCAACAACTCTAACAAGAACGGATCCATGAATAGGTGTTAAACATGCTCTTATTCTGGGGTGTCCCACTTATACCAGTAGTTTTGTTGTATTCTTGTTCATTTTAAAATATTGAACTCTTTTACAAACCAGAATTAGTCATTTTTTGCATTAACTCACATTAAATCTAGAGTTCCTTTCTAGCTTGCGAATATTCGATAGTTCTCTTCTTTTTATGGAAATGAGGTCAACAACGAAGGGTGGTTCAAAGGACATGAAATATCGCCTCTTAAGTGTGCAGCGACTGGTCTGAATGCTTAGAGAGCAGTAACGTTCTGCGGCGTTCTGGTTTACTGATTTATTCACGCCTAGAGTTTTTGCGTCTAAGAGTGCGCTAAAATCGCTCTAGTAGAACCGTATCTATTCATGTACCATTAGTTCTCACTTCCTACAGGCTAGTGCCCAGGCACCTTAACATTGAGTTATGGTATCAATCTACTAATAGTATACCAGTACACATATAGCTTTGGATCCTCTGCTAAAGCAAAATGAGAAAAATATCTTAAGACTAAGTATTTGTTACTAAATGGTATTAGAAGAGCATTAAATTCCTTCAAATATTGAACATATTTCGCTTCAAATGACATCCTCCTTTTGGGTTAAAGTTCCTGAGATTATACAATCTCTGACATGATTCGAACGTATACACTACCTTCTTACGGATTTGTCTTCCGCACTTCACAATGTTGAGTATGAAATTATGGACTCGGCATAGTGATTACATTTTTCAGAACCGATCGTAGGTATTCAAGAACCTAAAAGCTCATTTAGTGAGAACTCAAGCAAAGGGCAACCAAGAACTACGAGGTTCTCACGACAGTGTGCAACATGAGGAATAAAGTTAGGCTGTTTATTATTGAAAATAACGAGAGGCAACATTGAAAGAAAGAAACATTATAGATTATGAGCAGAGTCTCCGTAGGCAATTTTAGGTTATTTCTGTTGGCAAAAGCAATATTTTTCTTACAATCAATACTTAACAATAGGGCGTAACTTTAACTCTATTACCATTTCTAAAACTCAAATACAATTTTTTTCCAGCTCAAGTATCTTCGTGACGGAGATGGAGCATAAATTAAATGCCTTTGCTACTATATTATCTCGCTCTTAACATCCGAGTCGCTCTTTTCTGTACATATCCGTGTACTTTTTCTTATGGTTGATCATATGTTTTCGTTTTTTACTGGATCCAAAATTTTCCCTGAAATGTGTAACAAAGTTTAGCGTATTTGAAACTATTGTCCATTGTCAACAACACTAACACAAAAAAAAATATCCAAGAAAACCAACTTCTAAGTAAAACTCTACTATAACATAATACAATATCATACTATTTTTCATACTATTAAAACATTATTGATAACAATACTTCTTCCTTTTATCTAATCATATTAAAAAACAAGCTGATAGAGTGTTAATTCTTCTTTTACCCTGACGCATCTTGTATACTTGGAGAAAAAAAAAGGGATATCGGCATAAGTCTCCAGTTTCAGACGCAAATGGACACAGGGAGGTACACAAATCGGGCACACACCTGATATTGGTATAGGAATCCGTCTTCTTACCATGCTGATAATTTTTTTCTTCGAACCGGAACGAATCTGGTCTAAATATCGACTCCGTGTGTTCCTCGGCAATAATCGCACCATTAAAACCATCTGGTAGAATATAAAGTATATTGTAATTAAATGTATAATAGGATATATTATTTATTATATTGATTATTGTTATAATTTTATAATGTGATCTAACGGTATTTTAATAACATTCTGGGCAGGCTTTTGGTGCTGAATAAATCCATTCAACTTACTAATTTCCTACCTGTAGCTGACCAAGTGGATTAACGAGGAGTTCCCTCATATCTGATATGATCTTCCATCATTTATCAAGACGAGATCCATTCATTTTATATCCCGTGAGAAAATATTCATACACTTATCCATACACTTTTATAAGGACATTTCCATGTCCCTTCTATAACCCGTAATAATCTCCCTTTTATTCGGGAGTTAACTTGGTTGTCCTATTACATCATTTATTATATCCGCTTAAGAAAATAAATGTTGGGGAAAACTTATACTAGCTAGGCACGTTCGGTCTAGTGAGGAATATTCCCATTTACGTCTTACAAGGAGCAACCTACATATATGAATTAATTTGCCTGTTATTCATAATATACAGCATACTCGATATTTTACACACATACAGAAATTTTCGCACAGAATAAAAGACCCATTCTAATTGATCAACATACAAGAAAAAAAAGAATACATAATTACAAAAGAAGTGTTTTATAAAATGACAAACGAAGGGACACAAGAACAGAATAGTACTCAACAAGTGTCTAAGAGTAGGAGTCGGGTGAAAAGTAGTCAGTACCGTGGGGTTAGCAGGTGTTCGAAGGACGGAAGGTGGCAAGCTCGAATTCGTGTGGGAGATTATGTCAAGTATTTGGGAAGGTTTAAGACGGAAGAAGAGGCAGCACGGGCGTATGATCGAGGGGCACAAGAGTTTCATAAGAGTAAAGCTGTTTTGAACTTCCCCCAGGTGACAAACGTTGGATTGAACATAAATCTGCTGGATGCGGTTAAACCTGCCTTAGAAAACTCGGGGGATTTATTGGAGACAGCCCAGGCTGCTGTTTTACTGCAGCAGCTGGAGTTATTATCGAAACTAGAGGAGATCAACAGAGTTGAGACACTTAAGTTTCTCTTAACCTTGGAGCAGTTTAAGAACCAAGGTTCTTAACTTGTTTTTTAGGTTAGTTATATATCTATTTTATGTAGTGTGATAGATTGTCTTAACTACTGTTGTCTATATATATATATGTAATTTTGGCCTTAAGAACTCGATTTTGTCTTCTGTCGAAGTTTATTGATCTTCTTCTTAGGCCCAAACTGTCTCCTGGCTAGAATACCCCTAAAAAATTACGGAACTAACAATACTTTCAGACACTATCTAGCAAATAAGATATATCATTGACAAATCAAATTTGATTAGTTTTAATCATAAAGGGTAGAAAAAAAAAACAACAACAAATACTTTTTAAGTGCTTTTTACTTCATCGCTATCCACTTATCCGCTAAAATATGTAGCCAATGATATTACTTGAAGTAGGCATGGATCCAATCAAATTACGTAACGTTTTAGAAAGAAATGAGCGAAATCAAACAACAATACACAGAAGATGAAAAGCGCGGTCTCCGTTTTATAGAAGAGGGGGATAAAGCACTTCAGAGGTTTAGCTGGTTTGGAATGACCCAAGGAGCAAAGTTTGATGATGCAATAGCCAAGTACACGCGTGCAGCCAATATCTTTAAAATGGCTGAGTCGTTCGAACTCGCTGCTAAGTCTTTTGAGAAAGTAGCAGATATCTCGACACAAGCAAAGATGTCAAACTTCCAGGTCGCACAAAACTATTTCTTATCTGGAGATTCGTAAAGTTTATGTTTTACTTCATGTAGGTGGAAGAACGTGAACAAAGACAAAGCTACTGATGCGTATAACTTTGGAATCAAGCTTGTTGTGGAAGAAGGAAGGTTTGGACAGGGAGCTAAATATTCAGAGCAAATTGGTGAAATGTATGAAAAGGAGCAGGACTCTTCTAATGCGCAAATATATTTTGAACAGGCTTCCAAATATTTTCTCGCTGATAATTCTCCAACACGATCAAACAAGTGTTTAGAGAAGGTTGCTAAAATCCAAGCGGAAAACGTTGAAGATTCAGATCAACTTGGAAAAGCAGCATCTTTGTTTGAAAGTGTTTTTTTATTTTTTGTTATTGTATAGGACTTGGTGATGCTTGCTTGGAATCAAATTTGCTCAAGTTTAATGCTCGGAAACATTTTTTTCACTGCTGTTTGTGTCATCTAGCAAGAAACGATCTCGTTGCTGTCGAGTTAAAGTATGAAGAGTTTGTGCAGCGAGACTACTCTTGGAAAGATAGTCGAGAAGGAAAGTTAATCGAGAGTATAATTTCCTGCCTCAAAGATGAAGATGTCGACAAATTTAGCGATGTTCTTTTTGCCTACGATCAAATCTCTCGTCTAGATCCACTTCAAACTAGTCTCCTTCTTAAAACAAAACGTGCACTTGAACCAAGTCCAGAACTTAATGAGGAAGAAGAAGTTAATCTCTGTTAAGAAAATGTAGTTAAATAAAACATTAACTTCTTTATGCTGTTCCTAGAGCTGGGAAAGCTTTTTCATCAACCTTGATGTCTCTTTTTGGTGGTCTCGGAAACGATTTACCTCCTCTACCTCTGTATCCACCTCTTCCACGTTCACGATCTCTGTAGTTATTACCACGAGAATCAGATCTAGGAGCTTTGAATCCCAATAACGCAGGGTCTATTCCTGCACTCTTCTCAGCTTTCGCTTTACCTTTTTTTGTTTTGGTTTTTCTCTCGATATTACTACCAGAAAGAAAATCTTCATCTTTTTCAACTTTGACATACTCTTTGCCCTGAACTTCATCCACCTGAAACTCTTCGAGCTCTTCAAATCCAGCCCCATAACTTTTCTTCTCTTCCTCCTTCTGCTTTGTGAATTCCTCAAGAGTCAGAGTTTTCTTTTCAGGCTCCTCTTTGGTTTCTTCTCCCTCACCTTCTTCCCCGTCTTCCTTGTTCTCCTCAGTTTCCTCTTTAGGCTCTTCTTCAGGAATAGGCTCCTGTTCCTCCTGCTTTCCCCAATTATGTCTTCCTCCACCTTGTTTTTTACCCTCCTTTCCTCGGCCAGTTCCAGATCTTCTGTCATATTGTCGCTTGGGATGCCCTCTGTTTCGCTGCTCCTTCATATTTCCACCCTTTCCTCCATCCTTGCCCCGTTGCTGCTGTTTTGGCTTACTGTTCAGCGACGTGTTTTGCTCGGCTTGCTTTGGTGATGGCTTTGGTGCAGTTTTCTTTGCTACAGCCCTTGGCGCTTTTTTAACTGGTGCCTTGGTTGCTTGTTTTCGTGGCTTATCATCCTCATCGTCAGAGAGGAAGGCGCTGAAATGGGAGGGCATAGTTCTTGTTTGGTTGGTGTTTTGGTTTCTTTAGATATTAATTTTGGGCAATTAAGTGTTTCTTTATATTGATATACTCAATGCTCATGAACAAAAACCTCTCGGTCCGCCATATAGTTAGTTCTATGATTTCATTCTGATGCACAGAAATTTACCTGAACATTTAATTGCATGAACATTCAACTTAATCATAAGGCAGTCTTGAGATTTAGCTTTGGAAAGAGATTAGATAACTGGAATTCTAATATCCCCACTTCCTTATTTTGTAGCTGTTGGAGCTTTGAAGTTAAGCCACGAATG
This sequence comes from Labyrinthula sp. Ha, assembly GCA_015227615.1. Lineage (NCBI taxonomy): Eukaryota > Bigyra > Labyrinthulida > Labyrinthulaceae > Labyrinthula > Labyrinthula sp. Ha. The sequence continues at coordinate 1,084,796 of JAALGZ010000006.1, forward strand.
GTTTTGAACTTTTGTTTTGAGACCTACAAGTGTGGTGCTTCATAAAATGCTTTGTTTTTCATGTCTTGGTAATCACAACAACACTATTCATTTTTAGGATGGATTGTTGATTATATAGCTTAAGATATTCATGCTCCTCCAAATTTTGTTTCATGTTGATAGCGTAATCAATCTAATATAAAATGCGAAGAAAGGGTTTATGCCCAAGAAAGACCTTTGTTAGGTTAGATGAAACACAATGAGAGAAAAAAGTATTTATATGTTCTAATCGTTAAGAAATATCTGGAAGTTAAGACTCCAATTAATTGTGTCATGGAAGCAAATCTTCACGAATAATAGGTTTTCCTGTGATGAATTAATTGTAAGCAAGTTTAACTGATAAATTTATGCGTAAACTTCAACTTTAAATCCTTTTAACATAAGGTCTCTTGGTAAGGCAAGAGCCTTAACCCTTAACTGAATACATTTTCTTAAACTCTTCGGTTTGCCTTAGCACCTTCCAGAGCTTCGTGTATTTAAATGTTAATTTTGTGCCTCTGAGACTTCAAACACTCATGGACGAATTGAATTAATCAGAGTAAGACTGAGTCATTAGTATAGTATATCTTCATGAGCTCATTTAAATCTAGCTAATGTGATCTTGGGGAAACGTACAACAGCTTTAAGTAAGTTCTATGCTTCGACACAAGTATTGGCACCACACTACCAGTAAATTGCTTCAAGTAATATAATAAAAAACTGCTGTTCAGAGCTTCTATTAATTTGCGATATAATGTACCAACATTGTGTGTAGAATTATAAAAAAAACTAAATGTTTTTCTTAGACACTCAGCGTCATTGATGCCATATGGTACAAGACTCATACCAGTTTGCAACTGCCACTATGAATTGAACTTATAGTAACAAGGCGGTATCTGGCTAAGTACTGATCCATGAACATATAATAGAAACAATAAAATCATGGGTAATGATTTATTAATTCAAGAGGGTTCCATGGATAATTTGTTCTAAAGTTGTATAGTTAAAATCCTCGTGAGGGTAGAAGTATATACGGTTGTACAAAATACGGCCCAAGAAGCCATTAGCATTAAAACTGTTTCAACTACAAATACGTAATAATGCAAATGCAAAATGTGAAACCATTTTTTTGGATTGAAAAATTTGAAGATTTAACCAGAATCGAAACTTCAATGTTTTTGAGATGTTATCTATAATACAGGAAGCGAAGGCATTATTATTGTCTGATTGATAGTATATTACACACTTGTAAGCATGAAACTGCCACATTCATGTGCTAAGTGAAAACCACATACACTACATTTAGTTTTATTCCTTGTAAATATGAAACTTGTAGATTCAAATTTTCACCGAAGTTGTTATTGAAGGAAAGTAACAGATATAACAAGAATTATTGAGAGAGTGTAGGAATGAAACATGATCTATGCTTTGGTGAGATAGGTTAACTTGAATGAGAAAGATATGCTAAATTAAAGGGAATCTGCATATTCTTACTACCGTGGATGAATAATAGCTGTGGATTAAATGGAATTGTGTACGGGTCAATTTACCAATGTCAGTTTGAAGATAGATGTTTGTATCTAGCCCTAAGTGTACGTTCTTGCTGTATTATTTTTTGTGAAATACTTATGAATCAAAAAGAAATAAAAATATGCCTACAATTTAATTTATGTTTCACGATGACCTATATAATCTTAGCCACAAGAAGGAGCTAAAGTATGAATTTCAGGGTTATAGTCATGCTTCTACCAATTATATCCCCAGACCTAATAGTAAGAAAATCTTACTCCAAAAAGAGGGTTCACTTCCATTGGCAGCAGGATTTCATAAAATCATAGTAAGTGACTGATGAAGTTTTTTTAGCGAGACTTCAAGCATATGGGGGAATAAAGCATTGTATGCCTAGCCAAGCGACCTATATTCCTCCAACTATTGTGAAATAGTAGTGAAGCTTAGGACTACAATGGGCTTATATTTTCCATGGCTTTTGAGTTTTAAGTGAACAATTGTGGAAGCTATTAATGTGATAAAAACATAAGTTATATACACATTGGTCAGATCATGTCATAAAATAACAATAATAATAATGTCATTTTACTTAGCCTATGATTATCAGTCCAAGTTTATTTACAGGAGAGTAGTACATAGTCTCTATGTCACAGGATTAGAATCAGTTTCACATATAGCAAGTGTTTATCAATAGAATTCTGCAGCAACAATGAATTCTCGGTACAAACACATTTTTAAAGGAGTGAAAATCTTTGAAAAATACAGGGAAAGCATCCTCTAATCTGATTCCACAAGAAATAAACTATAAACACAGTATTTGCTGAAGGAAAGGAAAAAATGAGACAGGTTTCTCTAGCTTTAGGTTATTTTTTTCTTCCTTCTTGGTCGCTTGCAGAAAATTTTGTTTCATAAGACTAAAGTCAAAGCTAAATTAACTCTGTATTACTGGCATGAAGAAGTATATTGAGAATGAATTTGGAAATCAGAACTAGAAACAGTTCCTCAAGTGTTCGAGAAACTTCAATTGAATCTCATGAGATGTCCCAATGTGCTAATTTATCTTAGCTCTCTTTCGTTTGATAAATAAGTTCCACGGATGATGTACATAACTTGCAAAAAGTAATTTAATCTATTTACCTACGGTTGAAAACTAATCCTTATTAGAACAGTTTAAATATCAAGAAAAAAATTGAAAATGAAAGAAGTTAAGTGTCATTATGCTATTCCTTCCAGTAATATGTATCAAAAATTGGAAAAACTTTTTTTGTGATATGATCATTTACTGGAGAAACTTCCTACGTTCTGGTGCCTTTTAAGCTCCACCTTCATTGTGCATGTAAACTCAGGACTAAACGTTTTCTCCCACCATTTGCTTACCATATTATTCTGAACTCTGAATCTCTTAATGCTCATACTTTCCTGACTCATAAAAAACCAAAATAATTTTTCCTGCATTCCTTTAATATGAGCGTTTTGTTATATTAAATTAGTATATAATTAAATATAGGACCATATCATGCCAGAAACTCAAGTATTGCTATCAGGTTAAGTACATATTATCATGATGTATACAAAGCGTAAAGTTCTTTGAGAAATTAATAACTCCCAGTCAGTAATACATTTCTATAGTAGCTTGACATATGATACGTCAAATGCTATTTAATTTTAAGGAAATTACACCTAAGACATAAAATTGTGTCTGGCTCCGCACTTATTGTTTCCACAGCCTTAAATCTGCTTTCTTTTTAAGATTAATGACTTTTCTCACCCGTTCAATACAGCCTCGAATTGGAAGCTTTGTGTCACATCGCTGACAAATCCTATGTAAGTAATACATTAATTTGTAACCATGGTTGAATTCTCGTCGTGAAGGACCGCTGATATAGTACCTTAAGATCAACTTGCGGTTATTGTTTCTTTCAACTGTACAAACATTTCCCACCATGCAGATCATTTTTTTAAGACTAGTCTCCCAAAGTATAATCTTTGTGCTATTATGTTGTGTATTGTTCCACAAGGGGAGGAAACAAACATCTATTCTCCTATACCTAGTCATAACCATATAGAGTAAGACTCCTAATTAGTACAACCAAAGAAACATGAGAAATATCCCTCACTACTTTTCCCCTTCATTACTCCATACTAACCCTTACCGTTCCAAGTCCCACTTTCTTAAACTTTTTCAATGAGGTTGTATTAACTCAACAATTACACCTTAAATGAAAAACCATTTGTAACGAAAATAGAGATGTTAGAATAGCACAGGTTTTTCAACTACTTGAATTCTTAATTCTTAAGCTTATTTTAGTTAAGGGATTATCAAGTTCAAACTATCCGTTGTGATTGTCTAAACTAAGAAAAAAAAAATGGAGGTTAATGAAGAAAATTCTGAGAGTGCCACAGAGTCAACCATGAGTCCATACTCAAAAATAGATAAGAGTATCTTTAACCGTATGAGTGTATCCTATTCCTTGCTCATTCTCACGAAAGTAGGTGGAGCTTTGAGTGTCAAGGAAAATCTCTTAAAAGCCTTCATCCCACCCACAGGCCGCATATATAAGACAAAAAAATTCGCTCTTCACTTTCTTGAGTTTCGAATGGATGTTCTGCTTAAGTTCTTAGAGAATATTAACAGCTCTGAGCTGCTAGCCGAAGGAAAGGTTCTATTGTTTGGAAGCTTTCTTACTTCCAGCATCTGTACAAATCTAGCGGATCGAACACTGGATATTGAACCAAAGTCCAATACGCCAGATGTCGATTTCAAGTCTTCAACAAAGATTGGAAGCTACTGTGGGACCCTGTTTCTTAAAATTATAGAGGACCTCAACACAAAAGCAAACAACTTAGGGAGTTATGTGAATGATGATTTGCTGAGAGAGTTGCATGAAAGCAAGTTAATCTTCGAATTCAGAGTTTTCTCTAGGCTGGCGATATCAGATGAAGAGATTCCTTCTTATTTTGAGACAGTATACCCAATATATCAACCATTCATGGACTAATAAACACATTCAAAACCGCCATCTATTCCCACAGTTTGTACACTGTACAAAAACTGTCATAGGCTCATCAGCACTTCGTGTTTGTTTTTGATAATTTGTAGTCTTTGTGCTCTTACATCTTCCACACTTAAAAATACCATTGTTCTTTATTCCCGCTTGTTTGTTAATGTTTTCTCGGTTGGCATCCAACCAGTCACTTCTAGAGGCGTCGAGAATATCCTTTTCAGCTTTCTCTCGTTTTCTCTTCCTCTCTGTCGATAGAAGTTCGTCAGCAGAGAGAGAAACCAAATCTTTAGATGAAATGCTTCCATTCAACACATCATCTCTAAGTTTTTGGTTCTTACTAAGGTTAAACTTTAAAGACCTTAATTTCGCTTTGTATTCTTTACTTCCAGAATCTTCCTTAAACTTTTTGTACACAGCTTTTTCTATTTTTACCGATACTTCCAACTTTTTCAATGTCCCATCAAGCAACTTTACAGCAGATGCTCTTGTTTTCTCTGCTGGAAGTTGAAACTTCTTCTCTTCCTTTTTTTCTTCCCCCATTTCAATTGAATAATGTTAACTGTCAAAGCAGTGAAGAAAATTAAGTTTCAGTATGTTCATTATTTGGGGGAATTGTCGGTTTGCAACACATATATCACACTGAGAACCAGCTGCTGGGACATATACAGCGAAAAGGAAAGGTTAGTCGCTAACTTAAATTTTGTCCAACCAATGAACAAAGTTCAGAAGATGGACTTGGACTTTACATATGATTTGGAGTAACAAAAAAGATAAATTTCGAGAACCTTCAGTTTGTTGATGCATTGTGATTGAGTCAGCGTTAAGGAATGAAAGTCAAAGCTAGGTACAAAACAAATGTCCCAGAAACAACGGATGTGATCCATATATAGCCGTAAATTTGATTGAAACAAATAATACAGCTCAAGAGAAACAGCAAAGTAGCTACAAGTTCTTGTAATCAATTGGCTTTCGATTTTTCATAGTTCTGTTTACACTCATTCCACGAACTCCTTGACCACGTCTCCCTCGACCACGTCCTCTACCGCGATAGCTTCTGAAAGGTTTTTTCCTGTAAGTTTTTTTGTTTTCAGTATTAGGTAACGCTCCAAACCGTTGCTGCCGCTTCTTCAACTTTTCTTCTTCCACACTTTTTGAAATCACACCAAATCTCTCTGCCCTAGAGCGTTTTCTTTCCTGTTCTGTTTCCTTATCTACCAACCCAAACTTTAGAGCCCTCTCTCTTTTCTTTCTTTTCTTCTCCTCAGCAGATGGAACATAGGCTATGTTGAACCTCTCGGCTCGTTTCCTTCGCTTTTCTTCAATATTTTCTTGGTTATCCTCAACGTTTTCCTCGTGTTCTAAATTTTCTGCATCATGCTCAATTATCTCAATCTCAGGTTTAGCCTCATTTCCGACAACGGTTCCTGCAATTATTTCTTCCTCTTCTTCATGTAAATTCTCTTCCTCTCCTAAGTTGTTTACAAACTCTTCGTCGTATATCTGCTGAAGCCTTTCCACCAGATCAGCCTTTACACCTTTCAAGGAAGCATTCCTTTTTCGAAGTTCATCTTTCAACTGCGATACCGTCATCATTTTTGGATCTGGAGACATCTTTTTTTTATTTTATATCTTTTTCTTCGCCTTGTCTTCCGTTCAATGAACTTAATAGATTTTGGGCAATTTAGAATGCAGCATATCATTGGCTGAACAAATATTCCCAGCCTATCATAGTTTACAAACGCAAAAATGAGAGAAGAAGCCAGTTCACAAATGAAACTGGGGAAGACACTGGTTCAGATCATTAACTAGCTAGTGCTTAAGAATTGAACAACCCCTTGACAATATTTGGGGACCAGATAAATAAATTTACTATCCTTTGAAGCAGCAGAAGCCTTTACCGCCTTCCTGAAGATAAATGTTAGCCTCCTTCGTACTGCCTGCTGCCAGGCAATCATCCATGAAACGTTGATCCACCTCCTGCGCAACCATCCTGCAGCAATCTCTTGTGTTCAAAGTATGTTTTGACCTCATCTAAAGTGTTAAAGCGACTTATAAATACACCTTTTTCAGTGCTTGTTTGTATTGTTCTCTTTCTTCGGTTCCTGGGATGAGGTCTATAATTCCTGACATAGTTTCACTCTTTTTCCAAACTCGACTTTGTATTGTTAAACTTGGTAATGTCGCACTGTGTTTAAACCCTTGAACTGGATCTCATCTGAAGCGCTGGCTCTTTTTGCGGAATTGGCCCACCATAAATAGGATTCACAATCAAAAGAACGGTAGTTACCGGTAAGATAAACTCACGGAAAGTCTTGAACGGTAGAAACCGGTAAGGTCATCGTTAGTACTTTTTAACTTATATTTTTCCAAACAAAAGAAACTCAGTTTGATCCAGTTTTGAATGAATCTGGCTTAGAAAAATTTTTGAAACAAAATTGACTTGCACAAATACAAAGTTAAGTTAAGATTAAGCACACAAGGAGTAAACTATTCGAAACCTCTTTCCTTTACATGTTAGCTTAGGTTTATCCCTTCTTTCACTTATACCACACACGTAAAATCCACTTTGTTAAAATTTTATCAAAAAAACAGTTTATTTGTGTGAAAAAGCAACTGCTTTAACTTCTTCCAAACACAGCTTCTTATTCACTTAATTATTTTACTTTGAATTGGGTGTTTCTCCTCAAAAGAAGACTAAAGTGGCCGCACAAATTAACTGAGTATAGCGAAAAGTAATGACAGAGAAATAGATGAGATGAGGCTGCAGACAGTGTTGTTTTTTCCTCTTAAATAAATTCTTTATTTTCTTCTGGTTTTCTATTTTCTCGTTCACACAAGCGGTGTTTCTAAGTTTCTTGTTAACCTTGGGTGGTTTTTATTTCAATTAGGAAAAAAGTTGAGTTTGGTGAATTTATCAGTAGGCTGGAACCTGACGTTGCAACAGGACTATTATATGAAATATGAGTACCCACGATTTGCCCAAATGCTTAAACCATAAGTGCCCGTAAAAACCCTTGTTGGAATTAAACGGTAAGTGCTGTTAACTTCTTCACGATAACCAACTCTAACTGCGGTGTCGAAGAAGTATCCCATTAAAGTTGGGTCTCTAGATAACAATACTTAAAGGATTGGGACCTCCACCAAATTCTAAACCTTCAAGTTTCACCATTGGGGTTTTGTGGCCATGAGTGGTTACAAAAGAGTTTTTAAGGTATCTCCCTTGTCTACAATTTCTAATACAAGCACAGCAATAGCCCTTGACAGTTGGTTGAGGTTTCCCCCAGAGGTTGCCTTTAATTCATCTTTTCTTATACTGCGAGGCTAACCAAGTTAAGAAGTTGAAGAAGTACAGGTTATTGTCCTTTTGCAAAAACACATTTTTCAAGATGAGGTATGTAAACAACTAATATATAACTTACAGGGAGCAAATGTTTTCTCCTATAGTCTACTAACTCAACTTAGTTTTTAATCATCTTGAAACTAGATATGCAAGACTCTTTTAACAGTTGCAAATGAATATCGCTGCAGACGAAACTCTACTAATGAGTCGATACATGATAAACTTTACCACGTGATCTGTTTTGGTTAATAAGTACGTAATGTACGAAAGACTCAATGACAAAGTGCTGCAGAAAACTCGATGCAAAAGGCTTAATACAGTCTAGAAAAATTGTTGCACTGTATGTCACATTCATCGTCAAAGAAATACGAAGTACATCTGTAATCCAATTTTAAGCAACATAAGGAGTTCTAAGTTAGTGGAAAGTGCACTCTGTGACATTCTCGCACGTATGCCACCAAGAAGGACCTTTAGTTAAAGCTAAAACGCGGGAAAATAGATTGATATTTGGATGTTTTTCAAGCTGTTCTCAGAATTCTAAATACAATCAATTCAAAAAAATACCCAGGGGGTTTTATAGAGGAAACCAATGCTAGCTTAAAAAATACATTTTATAGCTGAATAGAGTCACCGGTAGCTGACACCTGTAACAAAATGCTCAGTGTTATGTACTGTGTAGGTTAAACCTAATTATTTACCAACATGGACAGCCCAGGGCAACAAGAAATTGTATCTTTGCGTCACAATGAGCTAGGTATGAACTTACTGATAAACTATTCCAAGGACAGAAAGAGCTATCCAAAATATTACTAAGAAAAGGGTAAGGTTTAATTGGTCGTACAAGAATAGTTGAGGTAAGGGCGGGAGCTTTAGGTGGGTTGAAAAAGTGTAACTGAACTAATGTTGATACCGCCTCCCAATGAACAATGGATCAAACTAAATATCTAAATATTTAGCTGTGGAAGCCAAACCAAAGGTGTTTGTACTATGGGGGTATTAAAGTAAGAATCAACTGCTTTGAGTCAGAGGTTGAAGGGAAGTATAAAGTGCTCTTAGATATTCTTCACTTCAACACATCTAGATTTCTTCCCAAAGAAAACTCTAACGTCAGAACAACCTAAAATAATAAACTATTTATGAACTGTTGATACGCGATTGTATATGATTCAGCACAGGAAATTCATTTAAATTTTATCTTGAACTCCGTTTTTGCCTTTATTGGGTTTTAAATTTTGTATTTTGTTTTCTGCGCAAATCAGTTTTTCATAAGATCTTAATTCCTTTTAAATAAAAATACTTTTATGCACATGAAACTTACTAGCCGTGAATACTGTTCTTGAAACGTTACTAAGCATGGAACTTGATAAAGTTTATCAGTAATTATTTGATTTTTTTTTATTCTGGTTATCAATGAGAGAGTTGGATTTAGATTCGAATTAAATTACTTTGATCTTAGACGGATTAACAATTGATTATCATTGAAAATATGGGTCGTTTGCCCAGGGAAATCTATTTTATTTTTATATTATTTGATGACTTTCCAAGAGCAAACCATTTGGTACAAACGTGTCCTGTTGCTGAGTTGCTCTTGAGCCATATTGCCTTTTTACAAGTATATTAATGAGCCGTATAAATAAAATAGTTTTACCCTTTGGTCCAAGGTAGTGTTTCCGAGTCCTGATTTTGTGAATATTCAATAATCAGAACAACAGCAGAATTAGTTGATACGAATCAAAATTTCAATTCTCACATTGATAAGCAGAACTAAACAATTTTCAAATAATTATTAATAAATTTCATCAAGCTAGACACCCATCTACGTTTCACTTCTTATTAAATCAAAATGACAATATATTTATACCAATACAAAGCGAAATTCTGCTCGTACAATGAGAAGTGCATAGACCGTTAGTACGGATCGAAGCTATTTATTCGGCTCTTAGAAGGAGGAACAGTTCCATTTATTTTGTAACACCATCTGAGGACCAGCTGTGTTTACTACTTAGGTAGAAAAGTCTAAATTCATTAGGTTACATCCTTTAATTTTTATGGAGACAAACTAGTAAGTTTGGGGTTGACTTTATGCTAATTCTTCTCTTTAGTGGAAATGTTTATTCAGCACTGGTAAAATCAAAAAATATTATGCCCTCGTATATTTTGAAAGTTCGATGAGCTTAGTCGAGCGATTATAAGGCCCAGTGAATTGGGATTTACCGTGAGCATCTTGAAATAATCATAGGCTAGATCAGTCCACCGCATCCATCTCTGCTATTAATTAGTCTGTCAGTACGTAACTTCTCTTTTATTCCTTCAGTCTAAAACAGTGCTAACAGCGAAGATGGTTTTAGAATAAAAATTTCATAGACTTAAACCTTTATGGTCTCCTACCTTTAACTACCGTGGTTTGATATCTATATTACCTAACTTAAATTCAAGTATTCTGGGCGAATAGGTGATAAAGGAAATTTAATGGTTGAAAAATAGAAAAAACTGCAAAGAAAATCGGGCTCTAAGGATAGACGAACGCTAATCGGTACCTAGTCTTACGTCGTTTCAAATGCTATGACTATATCCTCCACGTTCCCTTCGCCTAGCTATTTTTCTTTTTTCGTATATGAAATCTTATAAAAATGTTTAGGCTATTGTTATTGTAGTGTTTTATATCAGTTTGAATCTATTACTTTAATGAGGTTTCGACTTTTCTTTTAGTTTTAAGCTGCTCTAGAAGATATGTATTTTCTTCATTGTGGTGGGATGTATTTAGGGTATGAATATCTCGCGTTCTCTCTACATTATGATTGCCTGATACCTCCTTTATTTTTCTTGTTGAGTGCGTCGCAACTTCGATTTCTTTCTTCCGAAGACGAAAGAGCATACGGTTTCTATCTTTGCATTTTTTTGCAAGATGTGGTAGCTAGATTCACTGAGGGTACTATACTACACCCAAATCCTTTACTTTTAGGTAGATGCGCAGCCAGTTTTCTCTTTTCTTCTCTTATCCTTTCAGAGTATTGCTTCTACAGAAAATACTTAGTAGCAAGACAATAACGAAGGTAGTAATCAGTACGAAATACCTCTTTCAAAAGCCAATATTCACTAAAAATATTTTGTGGTAAATTATGAGTTGGGTGTTCACAAAAACAAACTTTGGATAGTGGATTCCTTTACCCCATATCTACCGAAAGTATAGGTTGCCGCAATTAGATAGAATTAACGTGTTAGGCTGGCCAGCTGATCTAGTCTCATAGAAAATCTATAATCTTAGCGTCTAGTTACATAATTATGTTTAGTCTTAATTTGTTCGGAGGGACAGACGTTGTCCAAGAATCTCAGTGGGTAGATATATTCTCAATCTTCCTCATCATGATTGTCCAAAATAAAATTCGCAACTGTAAATAATATGAAACGTGCAAATCATACAGCTGTTACATCAGAACTACCATATGTATGACCAAGACTTTAGTTAAAGTGTAAAACTTAGTTTAAGCACTGCTTGAAGATTGTTAGAATACTTGGAATCACATTTTCTGAGGTTTCTTGAATTTGCAATGAAACATCTCTTCTTACGGTTAGTCTCTTATTTCTTATCCCTGAAAAACTGGTTACCCTTTTTTCATCCTAGACCTCGGCATCAAACAACTCAAAGATAAATTATTATTATCATATCGGAAATATGATTGAACTGTTTTGTGTGCCTTAGTTCTATATTATTGTTCAGCTTTCGTCCTGAGCAGAATTTTATATTTCCCGGGTGGTATTGTCAATACTCTGTAGTTGAACGATGGGAAAATGGAAGTTAAGCTATATATTACTGCTTCATATTGTGAGTAACTGTAGAAATTAGTTATTTTTAAAATTTCTTGAACCTGGTTCATGATTTTCATATATACCAGATGTCCAAATTTTCGCAGAGGCTATGTGTTAGGAGAAATTTGGGTAATTGTTTCATGTGATGGTCCTCCAGGGAAGGTTTTTGAATTTTTTAATTTATTAATAGCAGTCTTGAGAATATTGGAGTAATTTTAAGAAGTACAAGTTCTGGAAGAATTGTATGTAGCCCCCAGCTATCGTTTGAATCTTATGCCGAACTCTTCCTAGGTTAAGACAGGGTTAATCATTCATTCCTGTTCTTATCTTATGTAAGTTATTTTCTGTGGTTATTGATTAATCATGGTTGGTTAGATTAGGTTAGATCTTAACAGAGTTTTGTGGCAGTGCCAATTGAGTCCAAGAACCTAACACTGCACGAGCCTGCGGTCTTACCCATACTCATTGCAGTAAAAGTGTCATTGGTATTACGTTGTTTCTATTTATAGGTGCTTTTAGGTCGCAGAATCCCCTTGTTCTATTAACATCTTACTTGTCCATGATCATTGTGCTTGATTTCACAAGAGTTTGTGATTTCCAAAAATGCGATACAAAATGAAAGAACACAACAATTCCGATCAAGAAGGTTTATTGCTGTCCGGCCAAGACGATCAAGCTTTCCAGATGTGATGTTATGTGGTTTCAAGTGTTCAGTGATAAGCTGTTAGATAATTATGAACAGTGTTTGATTCGGATTTGTGTTCCAAGCAGTGCAGGGGGTTCCAAGTGTATCTGTGTCTTCATCCGAGTTCCAGGAGGGCAGTTTCCAGACTGTTGAAATGATTTGCTGTGTTGTATCTTGGTCTGCCCGGTTCTTTCCGCTGAGTTTCTATTTCTTGTTCGGGTTTTCTTGTGATCATGAATGTTCCATGGCTTCAAGGTGACGTGTCTTTTGAATTTCTGGTATGCAGTCTTTTACCCGTGCTTTATGATTTCCATCTCGCTGAGTAGCAGGAGTTATTCCAAAAATTTTCTATTTCAATTGTTTCTTGAAGATAGTCCATACTTGTTGCATGTATCTACCAATGTTTTCTTCACCTGAATGTTTCAGTCTGCGCCAGTTATTTTTAATCTTCTCTTGTTCGTTCTGTCTATAATATTTTCCTGTAACATCTGTAGTAACTCTTAGTATTGTTGAGCTGGGAGTTCAACTGTGGGATGTATAGATATTGGTTAGCAGTACTTTTCTGCTGCTTGACCTATCTTAACAGGTAGAATCCTTCCGCCCAGTCTGTAGGTGTCAGTTACGTCCAAAGGGAGTTCCTGAAATACAAAGATTACTGCACCAGTGGAGCTGGAGTCGGTTTCTGAGACAAAGCATCTTCTTTTTTCGCTCTAACTGGCATTTTCATTTGTTTTTCAAGCTTTTAAATATCTTGTTGTCTAGTTTCTTGAAGTATGATCAGAGGGGAAGCTCGTGTAAAAGTCTTACTGCTGTATAGCGTTTGTATTGAACAAGACCAGCAACGTGGAGTGAGAGTATTTTGACACTCACTTTTAGCCAGCTCGTGAAATCTAGTAGCCTTTCGAGGTACTGAGTTGATGTAGGCTCAGTCTCAGAAGCACTTGTATCGCTTCATCTGTTAATCAAAAATTTTATGGTTGGTTATTTCAAAATGTCATAAACCAACATAGTGAGGACAAATTCTATCTACCAATCTGATTATCCCAATCTATAGCAGTACTATCGACCTAACAATGCCTATTGGTCCGATATAGTACCCTAAAACTGCATACCTCCAGGCCTTATCGGTACACTCTCCTGGAATTTCGTGATTGGGGTTATATGGTTCCTGTTTCTTGTTTTAACTTGGGTAATCCCTTCTATGCTTTGACTACTTGTACTGATTAGTGCTATTCTTTTGGCTATGCTTCCTGCTTTCCTGTTTCCTGTTCTTGTATACAGTTATGTAGAACAACGGCTTTGTATCTACTATCACTAAGAAGTAATTTCAGTCATATTCCCTTAGTTGATTGGCTTGTTTGTTGACAACATCATTTTCGACGCCATGATACTCTATTTTCCCTTTATTCTAGTATTCTAATAAAGCCCGAGAAATACTTTTAAGTTTTAGGTGTATGATTTTTGTTTTTTTTTCAGTACTCTTGTTAGCGGGTGTGGGGTTATCTTGACTTCTTTGTTTATTTCTGCAGAATAAAACCAGTTTTGCTACAATACATTACAGGAGATAGCATTATATCTCTTGAAAACTCATTCCCCATAATTACATTTTTTTGTGTAACAAGGTATCTAACTATAAAGAAGATTGCTCCTTTAGAAGGGAGTTTATACAGAACCGCCGAATCTCTTATGCAGTGACAGTATATTTCTACTACCAATGGTTTGTAGCCCTTGACTGTTGCAGCTGCTTTATCATTCAGTTCTATATTCCCTATTTTCAGCTGTGTTGCTATTTGAAGGGTTTTCTGAAATGCTTTGTGCGAAAAGGTCCAACTCTGCATCTATTTTTCATACTTTCAGACCAAGCTTTTATGTCTCACCTGAAAGAAGTAGTACGGATAAGACACATGTCCTACCTTTTACAGTAGAACTTATTAAAGCTGATGCTATCATCCGGGCATGATATTATTGACCTAAGGTTCTAGGCTGTCATCTCCATTCAAAATCTTCGTCTGTTTAATGATTATTCCTAGGGGTGTACTACACTCTAACTTGAATAACTGCTGAACGAAACTTGTGATATGTTTATCTTTTTGATAAATAGCCATATACTTATTATTAATTTCGAAATATACATAGTGAGCTAAATCAAGACCATTTCATATTGATTCAGGCAAATTTTTCTTTTCATTATATTGCTTAGGGTTAGAATAAATGGTTAGGCAGGAAACAGGTCTCTTTGAAGTACCCGTTTGCTAGATCCACTAATCTGTTTTTTGGAAAACCTTCAATTGCTTGAATTAATGTATTTGTGTACAGTAGAAGTATCAGCTTTGTTATATTTTCATATAAATTCCATTTCACCATCGACTTTTCCAAAAAAATTCTGGAAACTGCCTTCGAAAGTATCATGGGTATCTATTAGTACTCGAATTTGCTTTGTTAAAAATTTAACAATAAGTAGCTTGTTCATATTTTTTTCATTTATTGATTCTCATGATTCCGAAATCATTTTGATTGGTTATTTATAATCATTTGATAATTAAAATACAATCAAATTCATTTCATAAAAATCTAAATTGCAATTTTTTTACTGATAATCAAACTCAAAAATGATTATCAAATAATTATTGAGAATATTTATCAAGTCCCACCCCCTAGTATCTATACACAAAAGTCCTAACTGTATCCCATGTTGCAGTGGTTCCTTAATTACCTCCTCTATTAGCCTTACCTGGAAAAAAAATAATCCTTTTTCGTGAAAATCTGCTTGGGAGTTTGAAAAAATATTGATGTTAATTTTAATCGTTTCATTAGTATCTGTTGTTGGCAACTTGAAAGTTGTATTAGCCAGGACTATTGGCGTGAAAGAGAACCGGGGTAACTGGCAGCATTTTAATAATAATTAAGAATAGTTTTCTGCGATAAAGCTGGTTTGGTATCTTGGAGTTGCTTTTGCGATTCATAGACACTACCTGGATATTGTAGATGATTATTTTCTGTATTTTTTTGAAGGTTCTTAGAACCTTGTTATTGATCATATCAGGTACTACTTCTTTATTGCTCTTAGGGTTATGAAAAATTCCAAAAAAATATCTACTTTTGAGAGCTTGTGTTTATGCTGTATAACATTTTCGGTCCGAATTGAAACTACAGTAATGTCTAATTTCCTGATTTGCAATATTGAATTATGTTGTTGGAGTTTCAGATAGTCAGCGAGTACTTTTAGTCTTTATTCACTGTCTACCTCCATGCCCAACTTGGCTCGTTGTACTCTTTAAAACTTTTTGGAGTATGATTCAGTTTACGTATTAACTGATATGTAGTTCGCGTATCATTGGAGTCAAAGCAGCTATGGACCTTTTTATCAATCTCGCTCAGCCATATTTTGTAGCCTTCTCTTGTAGAAAACCTAAATGTTGCTGTAAGTTACTTGTTTTCTCTTAAACTTAGTGTTGTCTAAGTTTCTGCGTTCTATTTGAATTGTTTTGTGAACGCTGGGGTATCTTCCTTGTTTCTAATTGCATTCGCTGTGTTGACAGATCTTGCTAAAAAAATTGGTTGAAGAATTTTTGTTAGTTGGGTGTATGGATCTACTAATCCTGGCTGATTTCCCATGCTTTTTTCTACCTGTAGATCAATTCTGGGTATCAATTCCGGGGGTATTTCGAAGTATTGCGAAGCCTAGTTGCCCTTTCTTGGTGGTTAGGTTGATTCTTATGTGTTCAAGAATACAAATTAGCAGGCTGTTGTGATCACAATAAATTCTTCCAAGTAGTTATTTGGGATCTAATTCCGTAGTTTGAACGCCTCTGCTTCAGATGGCTGTATTACAAGTGTATATTTATTCTTGAAGGCCCACCAGCTGAAGATCTAGATATATATGCAGCATTTTTCCTTTCAAATTTCATACCAGTTACATTTTTGTAATTCATGATAGTTAGACCATGGTACTGAATAAATCTAGTAAGTAGCTTTCCATTTGAGTTTGAACCCTTCCAGAATTCATAATTTTTCGCTGCTTCTTGTTCTTTTCTTACAATCTGTGTGTTGAAGTCACAAGTCAGTAACATTAGTCTCCACTGCGTATTATTTTTCATAATCTTTTTCAAATTTTTCAGAATATTTAAGTAGGTTATTTGTTCTGATCCAATGTATAGGGCGTTGTAGTTCACTTGAAGAAAGTTGCCCTTACCAGTGAGTTTTACTATGAGTTCCAGGATTCTGCCGCTAAAACCCATAGCACCTACATCACGAGAAGCGAGATCTCACACTAAGAAGATAAGTACCCTTTCCACTTCCACAGAGCCTTTTAAGAAACCTTTCTATCTTTAGTTTGATTAACAGTCACCTTTTCATTCATTTTGCTAGGCCCGGTCTTGTGTGATTCATACATCTTCAAAACCTCATTGTTGGAGCAAAGCAAGTAAATAACTTTCATAGGTCTAAGACCCTCTGCCTTCATACAAAGCAAGTTCAGTCGTTATCTAAGTTTGTTTGTACTAACTTGTTTTTAGTTATAATATACGAGAGAGGGTTCGTATTTAAGTTACATCTCATTTCACCAAAGTCAAGAAATTCTAGAATGTCTGAAACGTCCACTCTCTAAATCTCCTTCCAATAGAGAATAGTTTTCGGCTTCCAGCTTCCCAAAAGAACGATAAATTTTCTCAAAAGAATCTCGTTAACAAAAGCACAAGTTGTGCAAAATAGACCAATGCGACTACTTTCACAGATGACATCAGGAAATCGACTTGAAACCTTATCTTCCCTGGCAATTAAATCGTCAGGCACAGAGACGCAGCCCATCTTGAAGTCTGCAACCGATGAGAAGAACTACAAGTTCATAACACTCCCAAATGAGATCCGCACTTTGCTAATTTCAGATCCCAGCACTGAGGCGTCTGCTGCTAGTTTGTCAGTGAATGTTGGTAGTTTTAGTGACCCACCTGATCTTCCTGGTTTAGCTCATTTTCTGGAGCACATGCTGTTTATGGGAACAGAAAAATTCCCAGTTGAATCTGAGTACTCGGAGTTTCTTGCTTCACATGGAGGTTATTCGAACGCTTATACTGGGGCAGAAGTTACAAATTATCATTTTAAGGTTGAGAGCAACCATTTTTTCGATGCTTTGGACAGATTCTCCCAGTTCTTCATTGCTCCATTGTTTGATCCTAGCTCAACGAAGAGAGAAGCCAGAGCAGTTGATAATGAGTTTAGTGGAAATATTCAAAGTGATTTATGGAGACAATATTTGATTTCTTGTGATCTGTGTTCTAAGGAACATCCGTACTCAAAGTTTAACATCGGAAATTTGGAGACGTTAGAAAAGATACCAGAGGAAAAAGGGATTAATGTCCGTGAGAGATTATTGAAATTCTTTGATGAGCACTACTCATCCAATTTGATGACTTTGGTTGTCCTTGGTCGAGAAGATTTAGATACTCTGGAGAAAAATGTCCTTGAGCTTTTCTCGGCGGTACCAAATCATAATAGAGATAAATTCTACGTACACCCTTCCAAGTTGACTCATTTTTCAAAAGATGCTGGAAATTTGTGTGTTGAGGTGCCTATCAACCCAGTAAGGGATACTCATCAACTATCTCTCTCCTTTATGCTACCTCCTGTTACCTATAATAGTAATTTGGTAGATGCAGCCAAGTACCTTGGTGCACTAATTGGAGACGAAGGCGTTGGCTCCGTATTTAGTGCCTTGAAAGGAAAGAATCTGGTGAACTCCTTGTCTGCAGGACTTGGAGATAATAATTATGATTTCTCGACATTTGACATTCATGTTATATGTACAGAAACTGGAATTAGCAAGGTTGATGAAATTATAGAAGCTATCTTTGGCTATGTAAACATGCTAAAGGGATCTAATTTTGGAGACTATGAATACTTTTTCGAAGAGCAGAAACTTCTGAGTTTGATTAGATTTTGGTTTAAAGATCCTCAAGACCCAATTGGATACGTAACTGGTCTCTCGGCCAAAATGCATAAGGATTTTCCAATTAATCAGATCCTTACAGCAAATTACGTCCCTTTTGGAGTAGAAAAGGAACCACCTGCTAATGTGACCAAGCTCCTGGACATGTTTACTCCTGAGAATCTGCTACTATGTACTTCTACAAAAAACCATGAAAAAAACAACCCAGAGATTTTATCTAAGGTTGAACCTTGGTTTAAAACAAAATATGGGGTTGTATCTCTGAAGGATGAACAGATAACTACTTGGAAGAACACAGAATCCTGGAAAGATCTTGGTTTCGGTATAACTCCAAAGAATAAGTTTGTGCCAAATAGATTTGATATTCTGCCTTTTAAGAGGACTAATTTTACGCCTATTGAAGGGGAATATCCAAAATTATTGAAGAGAGCAACAGAAAGTAAATTTGTGCAAAGGCTGGTCAATTATAAGTTGCAAGACTTCAAGAACAAAAGAGAAATTGTGGCAGCTCCCAATCTGTCGGATGGTGATGTAACCGAACCATTTTCTGGAAAAGATGACGTTTTTCGTAAGCCTGTAGCACTGGTCGTTCCTGGATCTAAAGGGTTACTATGGTTCAAACAGGATACTGTATATGAAAAGCCCCAAACCCGTTGCAGAGTATTTTTGAAGAATCCAATAGTAAATGAGAGTCTTGAATCGAGTTATCTAACTTCAATTTTTACTTCCTTAGTAAACGATGCATTAAACGAAGTTATGTACAGCGCCTCAGAATCAGGGTTCAAGAGTTCTATTTCCCACGAAAACAATGGCTTTATCTTTACCTTCACCGGGTTTTCTGATAGAGAACCGTTCTTAAACTTTCTTAACTTGGTTGCGAATAACTTCGTAGATTTGTTGAGCAAGTATTCTACTGAGTTCTCAGATGAAGATGTTGCGAAATTTAATAGATACAAAGAAAAGAAGGTGCAAGATGTGGACAATCTAAAGAAGGCAAAGAGTTATCAACAAGCTTGGCAAATTTATAATGAGTTTGTGTTAGAAAAATTTGATGGAATTGCTAAAAAGGACCAAGTGGTAAATGCTTTGTCTGTGGAAGCTCTGCAGTCTTTCTTGAAGAGAATGTTAGAACAACAATTTGGATTGGAAATGTTTGTATCTGGAAACGCAGTGGAAGAAGACGCTAAGGCATATCTTGCCTCTATGGAAACTATTTTTAAGACCGACGAAGCTCCAGCTTTTCAGAACATGAGAAGTGTCAAAATTCCGGAGAATACTCAAAACTTCGCTGTTCGCTTTAATCACACAGCTGACAATCCTACATCTGCAATTTTTATGAACTTTCAGTTCGGTGAATATTCCAGGTCTAAATATGCTTTGCTCAGGATTTTGTCATCGATTATGAAGGAAAGATTTTTCAACCAGCTAAGAACAATTGAGCAACTTGGGTATTTGGTCCATTCAATGATCCAATCGGAACGGGGTGTTTTGAATTTATGCTTTCTAATAGAGTCAAATAAGGCGTCACCATTCTTCCTGAATGATAGAATCGAAAATTATGTGGCAAAGTTTAAGGCGGAGCTCGATAGTTTAAAAGATGATGATTTCGAAGCCTTGGTAGCCGCGGAGGTAATTGGATTATTGACAAAACCAAAGAGCTTGAAGGCTGAAGAAAGTAGTTTCTTCGGAGAAATTAAAAGTAATCTTTATGATTTCTCTGAAAAACTGGATTTGGCCAAGGAAATTAGCTCTATCCAGAAAGCTGATGTTGAGCAACTTCTTGAAGAATACTTTTACGAGGGTGCTCCAAAGAGAAGTAAGTTTACAGCTGGAAGCCTTAGTGCTTTACATATGGAAAACGAAGACATTAAGGAGAATGTGAAAGAATTTCGTGCAGGTTTGTCTCTGACTCAGACTGAGATTAAGAGTGTGTTGGCTCAGAGCAAGTTTGTTGAGAATAGAGGAACACTTGTTGTTTTGGACAACGTTGATAGCTTCAAAGAAAGCACTGGGTTTTCTCTAAGCTTTGCAGAAGTTTTGGAGGGGGTTGACCCTAAACTGTAGTGAACTAACCTTAATCCAGTTTCGTTTCACTATCCCTCCTTTACGTCAAAGTACTATAAGTCAAGCCTTTTATACAAGACCAGTAGCTATATAGCTTTTCCGATGAGCACACTCTTTTTTTCAAAATGCACAAGTACTTTTGGTAAAACGAAAGCTAGAAAGAATACTGTTACCCTGGGAACTGTATGACCGAGTTTGCGCCTCACTAGTTTTACACAAGGAGTTATTGTCGTTTATCACGGTACTGTACCGCCGCTGTACATGGTTATAAAGCCAATCTCGAACAATATATAGAAATAGAAGCTGTCTGACTAGGTCTCGAGAAATATCCCGGAAATTGGTTTTGAAATGAATCGAAACCTTGTATCTCTCGAAGTTTGATTTCATAAGCAGCTTTGTGAGCGCTCTTAGGCTAAACAGTGTTTTGTCATGATGGTCGTGTTTTTTCGTGAAACTATGAACTTCCTTTTGGGGAGCGTAGCATAGTCAGCTAAAATCTCTCTACGGCTCTCTCTTAAGCCATGCTTGAAGCTGTCACTAACTTACTAAAGAAAAAAACAGTTGGTTTGGCTTTATTATTGTGTGCTGTAAATGCACGATGAAACACATGAAATTTTTGCCCTAAAAGTTTTTATCTCCTCTTTCATCATGAAATCATTAGTCCATTTTTTCACTGTAGCAGTATCTTTGGAAAAATTACCTACATTGGAAAAATTGTGTGAAACCTTAGTATTTATAATATGGATTATCTCTAATGACTAAACTTATTTTATCTTTAGGTTCTTTATTAAATTTAGAGAAAGTTAACTAAAAAGCGCAAGTTAAGCATCGATTGTGGATCAGCATTGAATACGCCTACATTTCCGATGTCATGGAAGGCTGAGAAGCCGTTTCCTCTTGAGAAAAATGAAGTTAGTTCTCTCGTGAATATTTTATTTTCAAAGACGTTTTCATTCAATCAAAATATTGAACTAAGCTTTGATGTACGTGTTGCAATTTCTTAGAGAACCTACATTTTTAACTTAGGGGCATCTGTAGAGGCATGGTTCGAATTAGTTTTTTTTTCATTTATCAGTAATAAATTTACCTACATTTTTCTTTTTGATTGATTCTAAAAATTTACCAATGATTTTGATTGATTATTGATAATCAACAGATTATTAATAATGAGTTTGGCCCTACAACGCTGGGCCAAGTGATCAGAAAACTTTTGTTTCATTGTTGGGCCGTACGAAAAGTTTCAACGCATAGGTCACATGGCCAAAAATGTCTCCAACTTCCGGATACTTCACGGATTTTATGGCCTTTTTATATAGGTCTACAGACGGTGCAAAGGCGAGACAAGGGTTTTCTGGCCAACTGGCACAACGTTGTGTAACTTAGTCTTCTATTAATAATTAATTGATGCTCAGAAAATAGACAGAAACATTTGATAAAAATCAAAATCCAAATTCTTTCATTGAGAATCAGAATCAAAATGATTATCAAATAATTACTGAAAAATTTCATCAAACTGAATGCCTAACTACACGTACAAAGGGTCCTTCGTTTTCTGGGGAAATTCCAACAGTTATGTTTTAGATCGAAGTTGGAGTGAAAGCTATATCTTTTGTTCTCAATTTGCCCATTCTAACCTCGACTGTGATACTTCATCTCGTTCTTGAAATATTCTATTGTTATTCGAGTCAATACTCACCAAGTAAGCTGGGACCAGTCCCTTGTCGCTTAGGACCTCAAGTATCTCATATATCTAAGTTTCTTTGTGTTTTCTCTGCACTAATTTCCCTCTTTGTTCAATATAGCTTCACTGCGGAAATAAACATTAGTACAAGAAAAGTAGACAAATAAGCCACTGTAAAAATAGTGTGTAACACTCTGGTTCTTCGTCTGTTCGTTTAGACCATACTACCCGCTATAACATATTCATTCTAGAAAAAAAATACTAAAAACCTATGTATCTTGTATTCCAATTCCTGCTATAGCAGAAACTAGCTTTGTCTCCTGAGCTTCCTTACTTAGGTACGAAATAACGTGCAACTGAAAACATTTCTTCCACAAGAATACTATAGAAAAATCTTAAATCGGCTCAAAATCCAATCTTATATTGTCAAAAAGAAGTAAAGACTAGTTTTACTTCTGGTAATACTTTCATATAAAGAATTCTGATTCCGAAACCAGACTTGAAAAACCCGGACTGTCACTGCATAAAGCTGAAACAGTTGTGACCTTATATGATATATAAGTGCGCTGTTGTAGCTCTACGTACTTTCTGTGTGTGAGTGTGTAGTTTGCACAAATACAAGAACAAACAAAACACAAACAATAAAATGCAACTACTAGATGAAAGAAACACTTTGTATAGTGAACTCTATCTTGAAGTTCAGTGGTGGAGGTACTTGGCAGAGGAGATGACCAAACAGTATTTGCCTGGAACAAAAAGCATACCCCTGCAGAGACTATCCTTTTGGTTGGCTGAAGCATTTCTTTATCTTTCGCTACTTTTTGAGAAATGCGCCGATGCAGAAACTACTGAGTCGCTTGAAATCCTGCTGGAAGAAGTGCGCAGTCTCTTGCTAAGCTGTAGGAAGGCTAGGGAATCACTTTGTGAAAAGAACTTGGATATCTGTAAGCTCAAAACCATAGACTTCGTTCAGGAGAACTTGCTTGAGGAAGATACACTAAGCATCCAGTATGAAGATGAGGCGATAAATCTTGCCATCCTGTGTGATAGAGCAACTCCTGTTCTGCTTGACAGATGCTCGGATTACTATGAAGCATACCAGAAAAGATTTTTCTTTCTGTTTCGCTCGGATACGCTGCCTGCACATAACATAACCAACGTAATCAAAGGTCTCAGCAGTCGGCTAAAGAAAGTTGAAGAGCTTAGTGAGTTTTATTTAGTTCCAAAAAAACACTTTTCAAAGGAGGTTGAGGCATCTACGAACTTTCTACGGGAGCGAACGAACCTAGTTCAAATGAGGAGTGCGTTCAGTCTAGGGGAGTTGATGAACGATTTGGTGATCCAATCCAGAGTTAATGAGGTGTCCATGGGAAACTGTCTGCAGGTACTCGAAGAACACATCAGTAGAATGAATATCAATGTTGCGTATTAACTATTTTGTTTTATTAACCTATTACATCGAAAATGACTCGTGTACAATTTTTGGTCGTTGATTATTAGGTAGGAGATGCATCCAATCGGAACTGTGAACAGGAAGCAAACCCATACTTGATAACTTATACGCACCCATTGCTAATCCAACCAAGTTCAAGCCAATGAAGATAGCTTTGGCTTGAAGAATCTCTGAATCAGCCAATCCCACATCGTCAGAGCTGAATTTTGCGAAAGATGAGCTCGTGGACAGCAAGCTCTTAACAGGACTCCACAGGGCCATGCCGGTCATCATGATACTAAAGATATTAAGGGTACTTCCGGACATCCATAGCATGAAGGCGGTCATGAAGAGTTGTCTTCCAGGGCTATAGGAAAGGCTGTTTAAGGATCTTCTGGCAGCTGAGCTGCGGTTCACAGATTGAAGAACTGTTGTAAGGTTTGTGGTTGGATATGATGGGTCGAATCCTGGGATTTGGAGGGATTTGTTTGGCTTTGTCATTTCCAAGTTTATCTTTGTCATTTTACTTACTTTTACCAACGGGCCATATGGCCTAGGAAGTTAACCGGTAAAAAAGATGGGACATCTCCATTCTAGCGGTTAAGAAATTAGAAGTCGATAAAAAAAGATTTATATTGGAAGTAAAAGTACACAAACAACTGCAAAACAAGGCACTTGTTCATCACTTTAAGCTTATTTATTATGAGAGAAGGTAAACTTCCGTTATATAATCCAAAAATTGTTAAAGAACAAACATATGTTGCAGAAAAGGTGATTAAACAAAAACTAGAAGCGTTTTATTCTGTGTATAACCCATCTAAACTTGAGTATCCAGACGTAGTTCAAATATACCTTGATTTTGCTAAGGCGCATGGCGTATATGCGTTGATGGAGAGGATTAAAAACAAGTATTCCTGTTCATTAGACAGTGTGGATAATTCCCCAGCTGGTTGGAAAAGGATTTACAAACTTATTAAACTATACTGCGAAAAAACAAAGAAAAAATATACAGAAGAAGAAGTGCTGCTATTATACAACTATATAAAAGCCAATGGATTACTTAAATTTGATGAAATGCTAGAATCAGAAAACCATGAGAGTTTCACTAAGGTATCCAGGGGAAATTTAGATCACTGGAAGAATAAGTGGAAGGAAACGCTGCAAAATCATCATGAAAAGGAGATGAAGTACAAGATTGAACGTTTCATGGCGTTTTTAAAGTACATTGGGGGTGCCGAGGCTGAAGTTTCAAAGGTTCTGAAATCGAAAGAGAGAGACTGCGTGAATTTGTACAGGAAAAAGATTTACCATGTAAACGAGACTTTGTTGGAGAAATATGGGTTATGTTTGAATGATGTGAACATGCTAAAGGGAAACAGCCATGAGGAGCGCATTGTAAACTTAAAGATGAAATTGATAGAGTTCTTTCAGCATCATGATCAAGCGAGAATTGATTTTGGAGACGATCCCTCGTTGGAACTTGATTTGATGCAGGATTGTGAAATTGCTATTGTGAAGTACGAAGAGTTTAATGACGAACTTAAACATACTTATGGAAGTAAATTAGAGGTGGAGAAGGAAAACCAGGTGAAAAAAAAGCTTCGGGAGTACATGAACGGAAATGGCGATGCACTTTCGGAGCATGATGTGGACAAATTACTAGAGTTTGCAAGAAAAAAAGGCTTTCATCGGATGAATGAGAGTTTAGTAACCAATTTTGGTGGTAAAGGTGTTATGTTTGATAATTAATAAAACTATATTTTTTATGTATTAGATGGACAGGAGTTGAACCATTAAATATGTAACTGGATTCGGTTTCGGAGCTAGCAGGTAATTTAAGCTTTTGGGATAGTTATCCTGCTCAAACATCGTTCACTTCACTGAACCTTAGTTTGATGTGTAACATCTTTCTGTATTGATCCGTGTGATTGAGAAAAAGGCAGAGCTGTCTGTAACTCGTTTGCTAACACCCTTTGTTAATTTCACCAGATTGACATATTTTCTAAAAAGACTTCGATGAACAATTCTTGCCTGAATATCGTAAGCACTTTCACTCTATGATCAGTGAATCCGTGTATAATTTTTTCTTGTAGATTCAAAGCTAAGTTAGCAAACGAAAAAAAAAGTGGTGGCAGGGGCTGTGGTCCTAATATTATCTGCTCCATATCTCTCTATTTTATGTTTTTATTGTCTTCAGAGAAGAAAGATGCTTTCTCCAACTCTAAGCTGCGGAAAGGACTCCCCATTGATTTCATTCGGATTACTTTAGCTAATTTACTGTGACTCGCAGAATTGACCTAATACTTAAATACAATAAAGTAATTGTATCTCAATATTGTCAATGTAAATACAAGAAGCTGCATTTTCTCTTGCAGTGACATCATATTATCACTCTTTACTTAAAGGAAATACTAAAAATACTTTTTGCTGATTGGTGTAAATTGACTAGCTATTGGATATATGTGGTTTTGAGCATGATTGGTTTGCCCTGACGCAGATTGGCAGCACTAGAAGTATAATTATAGCTCCATAAACGAAAGTGTGATGTATGAGGTTTTGAGAAGTCAACAGATTTATGCCACAAACGGCTCGAGTTGCAAATGACAGATTTCAATTCTTAAACCAGAACAAAGGTATGAACAAGAGTTAGGGGTCAGTTCTTGAAGCGCTGCGCCCAACACAAAACCCATTATACACCCAGCTTCTCAAATGACCTGATTTTTAGTAATTAATATTCAAGGTGGGAGAAAAGTACTACATTTGCAAATTGGATAATATGTTTATCACAGGAGTTGTTGCTTTTATTAATCGTTCGCTTTGGTTATCACTTAGAGAGTGTGTTTCCTTTGTTTACATCATATAGAATATTTACACTCAAGCACCATGTCTTGATTGATAAATTAGTGAATAGGCTAATTGTTGTTAGAACTGTTAGAGAAAAGGGTCTTTCGTTGTAGCGCCTTTTCGTTAACAGAATCACTCTCAATAATGAACTCGGGTTCCCTCTGAAGAAAATCTAATTCCCATTCGCCAGCATCCCGTTTGCGTGGCTGATCCCTAAATAGTCGATAGAAGTGTGGTAAGATCATACATCTAAATAGTGGAAATAGGTCGTATTACACTTTCTGCTTTGGGTTTAGGCTTTGAGACATCTATTCTTAAAAGCATTAGAGGTGGTTGGATTAGAGCTTATTAATTGATTCTGTCATCATGGTCACAAATGTCATTTCTAAAAGTTGACAAACTAACACTTTTATATAGCAGTTACATTACTTTGTAGCTTAAATGGAGTTAAAGTCGCTATTAGTTCTCAAACCTTATGGATTTAACGGTTTCGAAAGATCAGTGTGCCAATCTAATGATAAAATTTACCAGAGAATATTTATACTAGTATTAGGCCGAAAGATTTTCCCCCAAAACATTGCGCTAAATCATAGATATCTAATTTAAGTACTCTTTGTCAATGAATATGGTCCCACAAGATGAAGATCGCTGCGTGTTTGAATTAACTGAGAAAAGAGTAAACTCAAGATCTCACCTCTGTCCATGCTTAATAATCATGTGTTCATATAGCTTTAGATTCCAGTTTTTACTCCAACATACCTTCAGTATAGATTGAATAAAGGAGTAGATCTTAATGTATGAACTTTATAAGTTTGATGAAAGAAATCAGTCCCAAAACACTGTATAGTGGTCTTAATGGTTGACGGATCGGGGGTTTGAAATCAGCTAGCGATCACATCATTTTAAAGAAAAATATTATTACTAATAATTTCTTTTAAGAGTGGAGCTCTAATATTAATCACACTGTTTTTGTTGTTTTTGTTTCACACGCCTCCTTGAGGTTAAAAAAATATTAAACATGTATTAGTTCTTACATTAAAGATCTCTTCAAATATTTTCCTAAATAGAGTTAATAAGTCACATTATAAAATTAATATAGCATTTTTATTTAGATTTATTATGTTGTGTTGATCTTCCTCTGTGAAGAGCATGTTGATGAAAACGTGTTAAACATGCAGGAGCAGGTATCTGCTTTGTGGGTGTGAAGGTCATCTGCATAAAATTATTATAAATTTGAAAGAAAAATATTGTTATTATTTAGTATGGAGTACAATTTCATGTTTAAAGCTATATGTTTTTTATTCGAGTTACTTTTGGAACCAGGAAAGGACTATATTTTAAAAGCGAAAAGTAATGCATTCAATATTGGATTACCCTGAGAGACAAAATGGAGAACGTTGAAGCGTTAGAGAGAAAACAAAAGGACCCTGATTTCATTTTACCCGATTTTAATGTAGACAAATATGTATTAGAATCTCCTTATTTGATATATAGGTTGACGAAATAATGGAGAAACTTGTACTTTTTAGATACATTTTATCTTAGAATGCTGAATTTGACAAAATGGAAAGCACAATTAATGAAAAAATTGGATCAATGGAAAGCAGTATAAAATCTTTGGAGAAATCTTTTGAGGATATGACGGTTCAATTGAAACGTGAAGAACAAAAGCTAACATCCTCTTAGTTTAAAAACCATCCTACCCGTTGTAAGATACTAAATGCTATAAGTTTTCTTCCTTGAAAACGACATGCTCAATTATATCTCTCAAACACTCTGTCACCTCTTCAATTCTGTCCACAGTTTCTTTTTCTCTCAATAGCCATATCTCTTCTTCTAATCTTTTAGCTTCATGCTCTAGGAGTTGGACCTTAAGATTCTTTTCTCTTTCCAGCTTCTCAGTAAGCTCTTCGCTGTCTATGCTTTCTAAGTCAAAAGTTTCTTCATTCAGAAATGAGAATTCATTTTCTTTAATATTTTCAATTTGAACATCGTTCAGAAAGTCAAAATCTAAAGGAGAAATTTCAGTATGATGTTGAGATATGTTTCCTTCAATCTTTTCATCATCCTTCATTGCAAGTTTTCTGAGCTTCTTCAGCCTTTTCTTTCTTCTCATTTCGCTTTGCTTTTTTTCTTCTTCTTTCATCTTGCTGTCTAAAACTTCTCCTATTCTTTGCACTAATCTCTCTTCAAGAGCTATCTCGTTGAGTTTTTCCTCGTCCTTTTCTTCCTCAAGTTCTTTCACTTCAAGATTCGTGAAACTTGAGCTATCCCAAAACTCTTCATCAAGATTTCCCTCTACTAAACCCATTTCAGAGTCAAAGCTCCGTTTATGCTCCTCATTTATCCAGTCTCTAATCTTCAGCCTTTCACCAAGATTAAACCCAACCTCCTTCAAGTCTTCATCATTCAGTTTGGGAAGGTCATTGGCTTGAATACCTTCCCTAATAAGAAGAATAGCCTTATTGCTCACAATTTCCTTGTCGAGCAACATTTCACTCAACCTTTTCTCCATTTCCTTTAACGCTGCCAGATCAACTGCAACATTCTTAAGATTTGTGGTTTTAAAGCTTTCAACTCCAACATCCTTTAATCCAATAACAATGCTATCTCCAGTTGGCCTGATAAAGCTCTTTCGCTTTGTCTTTAAATTTACAAAATATTTCCCATTCTCATCAACCTTTTCTACAAATATTTTCTTCTCGACATCCAAAGCTCTTGAAACATCACTAGCAGTTGAAACTTGAGAGATTTTATTCACAGTATTGAAAGGCTGATACGGGTAGTAATCACGAAAGGAGTTAAAGCTGTTGCTTCTAGGAAGTTTCTTGCTATTTATTCCATCAAAAGAACCTGCATACAGTCTCTTGGGTTCGGGCTTAGGACTAGTCGGCTTATTTCCACTAAAAGAAGAAAAAGAATGGAGAGTTTTAGAGAGTTTAACGGAAGGTTTTTTTATTGAATGTTTTTGTAGATTCTCAGTAGTTTTCCGTTTAAATGTGGACAGTGATTCTTTAGCTTTTGCAAAAGTTACTGCCGATGAGAAAGTAGAAAGTTGTCGCTTAGAAGAATTATGGGAAATAGGGTGCGGAGAAACGGGTTTTGCTTTAGATGATGAAGGAAAACGAGGAAGTTTCGTTGATATTCTATTCAACATGGAAGGTTTTGTACTTGTCATTTCTTTCTTATCAATTGTCCTTTTTGGACTAGCCCAAATAATTTTGGGCACTTCAAAGAAGTGATGAAGAAAACGGTTAAGATAAACAAGAGCACAAAAGAATACGAACTAGTTGAATTACAAGGAACGCTGCATTTTAAAGAACCTGGTGCTTCATGTTTAAAAAAATTGGATTCCATGGAAGAATTGAAAGGTCATGAGATTGGAGAAATCCAATATGATGAACAGGTGTTGGTTTGAATTTTGTTGACTTTAGGGTAAGCCATACTTGACGATGGAGAACTACGTGCTTAAAGGAAAAATACAAAAACTGCAAGAAAAATTTATTGTTTTAGACCACACTGACAATATACAAGGCATTCTTTCAAGAAAAATTATTTTCGATTCTCCACCGATGCCCACCCAAAATAAGAGGCTGAAGAGCGGTTAACATGACTTAAACTGAAATGTTCTTTGAATTAAGCTGAAGAATCATGCATATTTTATAACCTTGCTCATTTCTGAGAATTAACATCTTTCGAATACTTTATACAGTTTTTCAAGAGTTGTAAGCTGAATGATAACATAGTTACTCTTGTTCTCAAAAGTTGCTGGTAACTTTACAATTGTCCTCATGTATGGCAGAAGAATGTTTCGTAACAAATATTCTACATTTTTTTGATCTGGTACCTCTAACTCTTTCTTCGAGGAGTTAAAATTTTCTGGAAGTCTAGGAAGTATACTATAGAATTCCGCAACTTCCCATGCAATTGTTCTGAAGCATTCTTTCTCATCGAACCAGTCAACAGCCTCGCATAAACGATAAATAAAGACAGGAAGGCCACTAAGCTCAATACAATAATCAACGCCAACACTACCAACCACAGCATTATTAGTTATAAGTTCAGGAAGCGCTTTCAGGACTAGAGTACCCTCTTTCTTTTCAAAACAGATCCCAAAATACTCAGCTAGCATTTCCATCTTTTCTTCCAGCAATTTACAGATTTTTTGAATTGTTTCTTCTTTGGTAGCTTTTTTTGTGTCTGGTGCGATTGAGGACGAAAGGAAAATATCAAGAAGGCTACCCACTTTGAGATCTTGTACCAACTCTCGCCTAGATACCCGTCCAAAATTTATTAACATGCTTTGGTAGAACATTTCCCTTAATAATTCAGGGTAATCGATCATGAACAACCCTGTTTTATATTGTGCAGTCATGAAGTTGTTATCTACAATGCCAACATATACAAGTTCTTTCAAGAATTTGTGGAGTTTCGTACTCTTGTGCTCCTCTATTTCTTCTCTTAACTCAGCTATACTTTTTAATTTAACCGCTTCTTCGCTTATTACATTTTCTATTTGTGCCATGTTTTTTATTACGACTTTAGCAGGTGAGATTGCAGGGGTTAACTGAGCTGAAGGACTAAAAAATTTTTCGATTCTAGTGTTTGTGTTGGAAGTTCTAATCATCTTATTCGGCGTGGGCTTAACCTTGACAGGGGTTGTAAACTTTGTTTCAATTGTTGTAAGTGGATTCTCATCAGGTTCCATTTCTTCCTTGAAAACACTTTCGACATTGGATTGGGTTAGATCAAAGACTCTTGATTTACTGGCTCCTTTAAGTACAGTAAAGATTTCCTTGTCGACAAAAGAAATTATTGCTTCTTCATTTAGAAAATACACTTCTTTCTTGTTTGGATGAACATTGACATCAACGGATTCCAGAGGTACCTGAAGACTAATAAAAGTAAACGGATGCTTATTCTTCGGTAGTAAAGTGCTGTAAGTGTCATCGATAGCTCGAGATATTTTACTTGATCCAATGAGTCTGCCATTAATGAAAACTATAATTTCCTTCCGCTTTATTGAGAAATTTGCATTGGTGCCAATAAACACCGCCTTCAACTTCAGTTCAGAATTCTCAATTTTGGATTTCAAGAGTTCAGCTTCTATATCTTTTCCGTATAGTTTACCAATGACAGAAACCTTACTCTCCAAAGTTTTCCCAGTTCCAAAACTCTGTACATCAAATCCCTTTCTCGTACCCTTTTTCAACGTAAAAGCTACATCACTCCTTTCTATAGAGTATCTGCTGAGTAATTGAATAATTTTTACATACTCTACAGAATGTCTAAAGGAACTTCTTCGTGCTGGTAGGTTATAGAAGAGATCGCTGATGCTGATAGTGGTTCCCTGCTCTCTAGCACAGAATTTTACTTCTCCAAGTAACTTTGAGTTCTGATAGTTTCCAAACCATCCAATATCAGAATTGGTTGATTTTGTCTTTGTTGAGATCTTGACCTTTGAAACATGAGTTAATGCAGCCAAGGCTTCACCACGAAATCCAAAGGTTTCTACGCTGGAGAGATCCTTAAAATCCGATATTTTAGAGGTAGTATGTCGTTCACACACAATTTTCATGTCTTCTGGTTCTATTCCACATCCATTATCTTTTATAGTAAAAGCAAAGGTGGAAAACTTGCTGTTATCAGAAACTGTTGTGTTTGATATGATTACAGCAATCTTTGTGGAACCAGCGTCCAAAGCATTTTCAATAAGTTCTTTAAGTGCAGCATTTGGGCTAATTACCACTTCTCCGGCTGCAATTTTATCTACTACAGATTGTGGAAGTCTTTTAATTCTTCCAGTACTTTGCATTCTATAACGGTTATAATTTAGAAACCCAAAAACTCTAGTAATGCAGCACTGTTAAGAGTTCTAGGTTTAACTTTCAACTAAGGCTGCCGTTTGAGGAAAAAATATCAAAACTCAAATAAAATTATCAAGATTCTTGAGTTTTGATATTTTTTTGGGAGTATTGAGTTTTCTCAAATGATATTATCAAAGCTCACTCAAAGTTGCTGGCAAAAAACTCAAAATAAAATCAAATCCTCAAAACTCAAATGATATATCATAATAATATTAAGGGGCACCCCCGCTTTCAACTACCAACCGGATGTGCTAGATATCCATCAGCGATTAACGCTCAGGTCCTCTACTACATTATTCTTCGCATCCTCTACCCAATATACTAGTTTCTGCCTTAAACTCAGAGTAGAAAGGGTTAATGACCTCTTCGGTCTTTTCTTCCTCGTACCTAATCATCGCCCTATCAGTGTACTGAATCTCTTAGAAAATAAGTTCACAGTATTAAGATAGTTTATCTATTATAGTCATACACAAAAACTTCTTTCTCATTTATTTATGTAGTATGATAAGTTCCAAAAAATCAAACATGCTTGGCCTACGGGTTTTGAAATTTCATCTTTACTTAAGATGTTAACGAACTTTTGGGTACCGGAAGACACTGTTATCGAGGCAAAGTAAAATAACAATGTAGCGATATGTTAAATTTGACTATTTTTACTGCATTTATTTGCAACTTTCATAAGTTTGTATGTTTAGGGGCTTTTGAAACCCTTTATACCCTATTTTTTAACTACTCGTCATTGATTTTTAAATTTGCCTAGTTTTATAGTTTAATTGTGCTTAAGGTAATAGAACTAACGGAGTTATTGTTTAGTTCGAAGCTATCTTTTTAAAAACCTTGTTCCAGAGAACATAACACCATATCCTTTACATAATAATATGAAAGACAGTACTCAAACCTATGACTGCTATTATTGCTCGTATTAATAAGCAAGACTTATTCATCTAGATTAACCATTCTTCTTTTAGCTAGGGAAAGTTTGTCTGTTTCAAGGACTGTGAAATATATGTTACGGTTAACATATTTTAGCTCGCTATTTAGAACTCTTGTAGACAAGCTAGTTAGTCACAAGAACTAAAGAACCTGGGATCAATCCAAAACTAATCTAAGAATTCTTCATTATGAAATTAAAGTCATAAATGAAGTCTTAACTAAATAGTATTGTTTAGCACTAATACCCTAGTCTTAAGTTAGGTTGTATTACAGTAGAGAGGTATATTTTGAATAGATCTAAGTTAATCTTGCATGCTTAGGTTCTACTAAACTCTCATAGTACTCTCACAAACTAGAAATGGTTTCTATATAACTCTTCCCTAAAAAATCTACAGTTCATTTTTCACACACACGTTCAAAAAGCCCATGATGAGTTATCATTGCATAAAAAACTTAGATAACTTTGTTGATGGTGCTATGATGAGTGGGAAAATAATGATAGCTCTTCCATATGACGAATGGGGGAATGAGGTTTACTAACTATCACTATTCAGTCAATGTTGACTATCATAGAAATATTATTTTAGGGACTACGGATCAATTTTGAGGTATGAGTATAGCTTCATCCAAGGCATCTCAAATGGTACTAAGAAGTCTGCTACAAACCGTACAGGTAAAATTCTGAGTTTTTCTATATATATGATCACCAAAAAATGTGTTGTGCACTTGCTGAGCACCTTGCAATAACGAATTTATTATAACTTGTAGTTTTTTTTTTCGAAATAATACGATTTGGATGTTTGTCTAAGGATAATATCTCCAAACCTCTCGGTCTTTCTATCCTTTTAAGGTATTATTTGTCGATAAATCAGAGTGAAAACTGAAATATTAAGGATAAAGCATAACTCAACTTCTAAATATAAGTAATCTAAGCCTTTCCATGACAATAGTAAAATATTACCTGAATTCACACTGTAATTTTAAGGAATACAATATTAATCCAGAGGGGTTCTTCTAATAGATGAGTAAGATCTAGAATTACTCCAAAATAAATACAAACAAGTACTCTTTTATGATCAAATTTGAGTTTTTGTGATGACAGTGAATGGAAATAAAAGTACAGAAATGCTTTTGAGCAGTAAAAAACAACCGAGTTCTTAGTAAACATGGAAAATACTGAACTATATAATTCTCATGACAATGCATATGCTCTTGTTTACAGAGCAAGATCCCACAAATAAACTGGAAATCATCGTGTTGTTAACTTCCATTCTTTTTTTTACTAACAAATAAGATTGCTATATTGTACTTTGCAATGTGATACTCATATTTAGTGCACATTGCCTGCTGTGTAGCTGGCTACTGCAAAGGGTTTTATTTGAAAGTATTCCCTTGAGAAGGAGACAGAATTAAATTAATGCATCTGCGTCGGGCTACGCTAAAGGCAATACTAAACTTATAATATCTTAATCTATGTCTTAGATAGGCCGTCTATACTATTTTTATTATTGGTATTTTTAACCAATTAACTACAGGGTTCCAGTTTTTACAGTTTAGAATGATCACTTACTTAATCTTTCATGTACTAGTTCCTCTCCGAAAGTTTTTTGACTGATATGCTTAGAACTCAAGTCGATTATTCTTAACCTATAATGCACTTTAAATTTATTTGCGTGAGATATGGAATTTTCATCGATTGATTTATTGCTACTGTCTTATCAATTAGTTTCCCAATAGAATGTAAGAAGGCTCTAGTACAACCCAAACTATATCAGACATGAACTATTAACTGACATGTAGGAAGGTAATACTTAGCATAAGTACCGTTCCCCCTTACAATGTCACTTCTTTTGAGTACAATTGCTCCTCATTAGAAGTAAAACCGACGGAATCCTGTCGGATTCAAAATGGATTATATACTTCTGTGGAGAATTAAATGAAACTATATTTTTCAGAGGGTTCCAAAATATTGAAAACTAACCTAAGTCCAATTAGATTGATACATAGTTCCATGAAATTAGATAAACCATAAAAACAGGAATGAATGAACATTTTTCTTTGCTTTCAATTGTATCTAAAATACTTTATGCTCAGAAAAACTTAGAATACACCAGAAGCTGATGATAAGACTCTTCAAGGCGTCTTCAGGCGTAAATCAGTAACCACGATAGGGCAAATCTAATAACATCTTAGAGATTCCGGTTTTCTGTTTGGCTTGGAAATCTAGAACTGAATAGGATTTATTTGAGCATTTAAAAGTTTTTGACACACAAATGAAATACGGTAATCTATCATTTTTTGTTCGTTGTTTAAAGAATTAAAAACCATATAACACACACATATTCTAAGAAAGATCTTGTGCGCATCTAAATTGGGTTAGCCTCATTTTTTTATGCATCTTAAGAGAAATTAATTAGCTCACTTCAGCATGTGATAGGAACATTTAAGTTCTATGGTGATGGAATAGGAACTCGTTTAACTTTTCTCACAGGAAGAATACTTCATCAACAATGGATACCGTTTAGAGAGTGCATCTCATAGATATTCCTTGTCTGAGTTATGTAGTATGAAAATGGAACATGAATTGATATTTTAAGGGCAGCTGCTAAGAACATTTATTTATGTTAGGGGGAATTAGTTCTTACTTTTGAAGCTTATCTAACAAATAAATTTTTGCTATTCGTTTGTTCTTCAAAACTAGAATCCCCCAGACAATAGTATCAGATGAAAGCTTTTCCAAGCTAAGAATCTGGTTTGATTGGGAACTAGAATTTACATTAAATTTAAAAATATCATTATGATTATTTTAAATGTGGATTAGCAGCTATCATAAAAATATCATTATGATTATTTTAAATGTGGATTAGCAGCTATCATAAATATATTATACGTTATGATGACTCAAGCTCAGGGAGCCTGAGGGTTAAAAATCCAAACTGATGCGGGTGGCCTTGCCACCCGCTGCTTTCCTAAGGAAATATTCCGAGCTTATTAGTTCTTGAATAAGTATTGTCATGAATGAGTAGCAAAAGAAGATGAACAATGCATCCAAGGAGAGTAATATGGGCTACCCTGTAACGTTATTCTTAATATTAAACTGTGAAAGTAACATTCTTTCAAATGAGAGTGATCCTAACTAGGAGAAGCATGGCATAATAAGCATGCAATTGATAAATACTTTGTATATTTCTGAAAACAATATGAGCTCCATTATAGAAAAGTTATTTTGTTGCCATTTTCAGCGTTCGTAATTAGGTAATGATGCGAAACTGCAGCAACAATTTCTATCTGTTTCACTATAGACCCAACTAGTCTTTTGTTCGCTTTTCAGACCATCAGTGGGATGTGCTAATAATAAAAAAAGATAAAACAACACAGTTTAGTATTCTTGGGACAGAGGGTAGTTATAGTTGTCTCTGCAGTCTGAACAAACTTCAGAGCTTCTTACCTAATGCAGTTTATTTGGGAAGGTTACAATGCCTATGGAATAACTTTGGAAAAAATAAATATAAGAATTGCCATTGAATATTTAGATAAAAAATATAATATATATGCATCCAGTCAGTTTTTATTATGACTCTTACCAATTTTTTCATAAGACTGGGAATATTCATTACCTACCCATCAAAGGCAACGTTAAGCAGTGGTTTCCTGATGAAGATTAAAAAGATACTCAGAAAGATAAAAATTAATCAAATAAAATTATGAAATATATAAATTCATATAACTTAAGATATAATATTTATTTAGAAGAAAGCGACAATTATCAAGAAATCTTGATCATAAGTATATCATTTTCTACAAGAAAATATTCGAATCAAATTACCTAGATTAACTTAGAATGATGGAGTTTACCCGAAGAAAGTGTATTTGCTCGTTAATTTAATGAGAAAAGATTGTATATTTTATATGTCGTCTGAACAGAGTATTAGTCATATCTGTCTTGAACAATCAGTCAAACTGAGGATGAAACTGGGAGGGTTCTCCATGGAAAAAACTGTGGTTTCCAAGAACCAATATTTATGCTAGCTGCAGCTAATAACCCCTGATTAAACTAATTATATAAGGGTTTTCCACTCGCTCTTTGTGTTTACTCTTGATTTTCTTGCTTTTGTGCGGGTTTTTTATCCAAACATCACTTCTCCATGAAAAGAGTGAGCCAACAATATTGCATTACCACGCGAACGGAGTAATTCCCCGAATATGAAAAACCAAGGAATAGATTATTGTGTGAATCTTGTTCGACAACGAGACTCGATCAACTATTTCTCTGGGTTGTTACTCAAAAGAGACCTACAAAAAATATATTTCACATCAAGAGCACTTAATGTTGAAGTGGCTTCAATCTATGACCAAACAAATGCAAAGGAGGAAGCAGCAAGACTACGCTTTCGATTTTGGAGAGACATCGTCGACTTTTCTTTCAACCAGGAGCCTAAATCTGAAGAGATCTATTCAACTTTTTCTAGAAAGCATAAAGCTGTCATGAAACAGCATCATCCAGTAGCCTCTTCTCTTCAAACTCTGGTATCCTCTGAAGACAAGAAACATTTAAAAAAATATTACGATCAACTAATTGACTCACGGGAAATGTATTTAATAAACAAAGATAAAAATTTTGATAAAGTAAAAGATTTAGCAGCGTTTAACTCTATGTCTATATCTCCTCTATTTCACATTTTAAAATACTATACTCCTTTGAAGAATGAGGATTACAGAAAAATATTTCGTTCATTAGGAAACGTGATTGGCTTTTCGAGGCTGTTGGAATATTTTAATATCTTATTATCTCAAGGAGAAATTAATTTTCCAAAAGAAATACTGAATACCCATAATTTAACTGAGGAAGAAATTTTCAGATATGCTAAGACTGAAAAGAATAGAGTCCAGGAAGAAAAAATACAGGAAAAGTTACTGTTTAGTGTTAAAGATATGTTTGATCTTGCTCAGTACGAACTTAATGTTGTTCGAAGTGATATTTCATTACTTACTCGGGAGGAACAGAAGGAAATAATTCCCTTAATTTTACCTGTTTTTGGGGCAACTCGGTATTTGAATCGGTTAAAGAAAGGAAACTTTAATATATTTGTTGTCAATGAAAATAGGCAAACACCCTTTACGGATCCTATCTTACCTCTACAGCAATGGATGAAGCTTAAAAAAAGTAAACTATACTTTAGCATTTGATCAAAGCAATTTCTATCTTACGTTCCAGGTTTTTCATTTTCTTTTCCTCTGCTTCAAGTCTTCTTTTTGCCGCCATATAATCTCCAACAGTTAGATTTTTTCCAATATTTTCTTCTTGTTTCCTTAACAAACTCTTAAATGACTTTTCCTCTTTTTTAATTTCGTTTTCCAAATTTTCAATTTTTTTTCTTACCTTTATATTCTCATATGCTTTTGACTCAAGAGAGGTGATTATTTTTTCATTTTTTTCAGTTTCATCAGCAACCTTTTCTTTAGTGGCATTCAAATTAATGCTTAACATCGTAGTTCCATTTTTTAACCTGACTAATTCTTTATTCTTGTCATTAATCTTTTCCTGAAGCTGCTTGTTCTTAATATGTAGGGTGTGAAAATCAATGTACTGCAACGAACCTGCTTGATCTTCTTTCCTCTTTAGTTGGGCTTTAGTCTTGTTCAAAATGCTCTTTTGAGTTTCGCATCTAGCTGTAAGTTTCTTTACTAATGCCTCTTGGAATTTTAATGTGACTTCGAGATATTTTACTACTTTTGGGGTAAAGATGATTTTATCTTCACCTTTTGTGGTGTTGACTCTTTTGTTTTCTTTACTACCCATTACTACCTCTCGCTTAAATTCAAATGCTTCTCGTTTAATGTCCTTCATCTTGAGGTCTTGTAGTTCAATTAGAGCTCTCTTCTTAAGCAAGTCAAGTTCGAATCTTTGTCTTTCATCCAGGTTTTTCTTAGTCAGAATCTCATGTTCATCATTCAGAATTTTAGATTTTTCATTTAGGTTCAGTCGCAGATCTTTTTTTTGCTTCGGTTTCTTCATTGAACTTACTAGCCTTGAACTTCTACTAGCTGCGAGTGATCTTCCATCTGATTGCTAGATTCTCAGAACAGAATGGAAAATGTACACTTTTTAGAACAAGCCTTTCGTACGCTTTCTCCAAAATGTAATTTTCTTTCTTAAAAAAATCAATTTCCCTTAAGAAAAGCAGCTTCTTAGAGTTAAGGAAAAGTCAAAACTACAGCATTTTCTTTTTCTTCTTTCATCCTAGTTTAACGATTAGCTGTTAATGAAAAAGAAGATTTTCAAAGAAGAAAGCAAACTAATTGACGGTTTTCTCCACAATTTTCAAAGCACCATCGAAAAGGCAAGACTTTCAGAAGAAAAACTTAGAGAAAGTGAAACAAGATTCAATTACTTGCAAGCAGCGTTAACGAACTTGATTAAAATTCAAGAGAAAAGGGAAAACCAGATGGCTTCTCTTAGCAAATCTCAGGAGGAATTGAAGGAGAAAATCTCCAAGCAAGAAAATGAGCTTAGTCACTTAGCTGAAAAAGTACAAGAATCAGATGCGAAAATGCTTGAACTTCATCAAACTTTGGAGGTTCAGGTGGAATTAAATGAGTCCCTTGTTAGACTTGGAAATGCTCCAAGTGGTAAATATAAAGCTGCTTGCCTTGAACAGGAAATTGATGACTTAAAAGCAAGAATGGAGAGGTTAAAGACTAAGGTTCAAAATAAGCTGTCTCATCAAGAACAGAAGCTAGCTAGCTTTGACTCGAAATTTGAGCATCAAAAGTTTGAAAATGAGAGCAAATCGAAGAAGCTTGCACACGAAAAGAAAGAAGTTTCTTCAACACTGACACCATTGAGTCACGGAAAGAGACAAGAATCTGATGTATTGAGGGCAAATCGGAAACGTGTCGCGGAGTTAGAAAAGAAATGGGCACTTGAGAGAAAAGAGTCTGAGCGACTGCTATCAGACTCACTAAAGAGACACACAGCAAGAAGCTCTCTTCCTCCGCCTCCACCTTTCCCACCAGAGCCTGCAAACTAAGACTTTCATAATTAAGTTACAGATTTATATCTATCAATTTTTGAAAGCTATCTTTTAGCTTTTCATTGTTGGTTTCAATTTCAACTTTGGCCTTATCTATTCCCGATTCATCAAGCAGGCGCAGCATTTCGAGAAAGTTATGCACCTGTTTCATGCAGTTCCAAATTTCATCCTCTTCTTTTTCCCCTAAAACCACTTGTACCTTTTCGGCATTTTTCAACTTTTCAAGATGCATGGTTTCTTTAAAACTTGAGGCCAAAAGAAAAACCTTTTCAATTCTAATTGAGTTATTAGTTTCAACTTTCGGTGAAGACTTAATATCAACAGGAATTCCATCCTTTCCTAACATCTCCAGCATAAAGTTTCTTGATGGCTCACTCACAGTTGGAGTTAAGTCAAGATTCATTAACAAGGATGAATGATCATCGTCTGTTTTTTCTTTTCTAATTTCATCATCACGAATGAGCTGATCAAAGTTACCCTTGCCCGTTGGAATAGATTTTGTGTTGGCATCAACGGGATTTTGTATTTGACCTTCATCATCAACTACCTTCTCTTTCCAAAATCGAGAGTTTTCTTCGCATTTCTTCTGCCAAACTATAAAGTTAGGAGTGGTACTTTCATCTTTGGAAAAATCAAAAATATTAGCATAATGATTCACAGATGGATCCAACCTAGCAAGACTAAATATTTCGCTTTGCTCTTTAAAACTCAACGCAAAAGGGTAGAACTTTAGCTCTTTGGACGACTCAATTACTGGTTCGGTGCAAGAAATTAAGGAAATGAAGCAATTTCTGCAATCCCTCATCCTCAACTGCTTTGCTGCAACAAAGAAATGACAATTCTCACAATTACGTATGAAAACTGGGCCTGCACAGGCTGAAACACATATTTCCGAGTTAGTTATGTGATCGGCAAAAACCTGTTCCGAATGATCCAACAGTAAAACTTCACACTCTTCTAACTTCTTCAGGTAGAACGTCTGTCCTTTGATTTCACCTTTTCTCTTACTCATAGTCTCGTTTGTTCTGTTCTCGAATGTAAAGCTTTGTAAAAGCTGCTTCCTTTCTTCAGCATTTTGCTTTATCTCTTCAGCTTTTCCTTTATCACCAAACTTCCTTATATTGAAGTACTTTACACTCGTCTTCACCTCCCCATCATCAAACTTAACAGTATAAACACCTTTAACTGGATCAAACCCAAGCACTTCTCCATCGTACATCTTCTTCCACCCCTTAACTTTTGCCTTAACCCTTTCGCCAGGCTGAAACACTTTCTTCTGATTCATGATCATTTTTCTTTAATTTTCGACAAACAAGCTTAACGGTTAAAATCTACGACATCTACTTTTTATCCGTTCCATAAACTAAAGGCTCGTTTTCATCTATAACGTCATTTACGACACTGCTACTCTGCGAAAACGATCTTCTTTTATGATTCAAAAGTTGTTGTAATAAAACTTTAGGAATATGTGAATCCTTATCAGAAACACTTGGAAAATGCAAAAAATAAACACAAACTGCGCAAAATATTCCTACTGCAGAACCTGCATTGATATCAGAGTAATCATGGTAATAATCTCTGGTTCTAGAGATTGCAACCATTCCAGCAAAGAGTAAAGGGAGAAACAAATACACAACTAGTTTGTGAAAACTCGCTCCTTTTTGTTTCCTGTCTGCGGCAAACACGTGATTTTGACCTACCAAAAACAACCCTAAAAGTGTCATTGTCTAAAAATAAATGAAAAACAAAAAAATTATACAGCAAAGGCAAAAGTAGAGTGACCTGAAATGTAAGAAAACTTTCCATCTTGTATCACTTTTGGGTCTTTTGTGGCTAACCGGGCTATAAAATCTGGTCGCAACCTCCCAGCATATTGCTTACAGCATTGGGCTATGAATCCAGATAATGCAACAGTTTGGAAAAACATCAGAGCAATTGCGTGCAAAGTGTAAAGACTGAAATTTGGGGTTTTATAGGTGAGAGAAATGTTTGGGGAGTAGGAATAGAAAGTCTGAAGAGCTGTTACGATGTATATGAGAGTCACAATTACAACAAGGTTTATATCGGGAAAAGTTTCATTTTCTTTAAAGGGAAAGCTAAGCGAAGCGTCTACCAGTTTTGTGTCTCCATATTTTTCACCTGCAAGAAAGAAGCGGTTGAAGGTTAACGTATTTGATAAATGAAGAAGAATTGCGGTTACAAGGTACAGAAAAAGTACTGTCAAGTAGTCTAGTTTATGGTAAAGTACGATGTCTGTGAGCGAAGATAAAGGTTCTGAACTTGGTTCTCCCAT
This sequence comes from Labyrinthula sp. Ha, assembly GCA_015227615.1. Taxonomy (NCBI): domain Eukaryota; class Bigyra; order Labyrinthulida; family Labyrinthulaceae; genus Labyrinthula; species Labyrinthula sp. Ha. The sequence goes on from JAALGZ010000006.1 coordinate 1,127,252, forward strand.
TCTGTTTTGTTGATGACCTTTCTTGTTTGGATTGGGGAATGTACCCAAAATACGAAGGATTCGGAAGAATGCTCAAAGCCGCTTCATTTAAAGAAGCCGAGAAACTGCAGCGGAGTTATAGTGTACAATCCTGGTAGAACTCATGAAAGAAATGCATGGGAAACACAAGTTCGGATCCTTCCTCCAGAAATCCTTTAAGTATAGAGCATGGGACGCCCAGAGTCATTTGTGAAGAACTAATGATACCTACTGTAAGTGTTGAACGTTATATCTTTACTATTATATTTATATAATAAAATATGGATGGTTCACCACAAACTAACAATAATATTTCTGAGAAACTAACTCTAACTGCTTAGACAAGCAGAAATCAAACAATTTTACCCAACATTTTCGCTACTTGTCTCAAAAAGTCTTTACATAATTCTCTTAACCTGTTTTTAGCAACTAATATAGTAAGAGGATCTACAAGATTCTCATTTAATTTTAAATATTTCTCCCCCTAGTTTGTATCTCCTATTCCCATCGCTACACATCTAAATTTATCGTGTACGTGCTTCAAAGATGCTGTCGAACTTTCTTCTTGGTATATTCTCACGGCTCATTGGTTTTCAAAACAGTGTCTAATTTCTACTTCAATATGAAAATTCTTCAGAGTTTCATATGTTACTGTAAGTTTCATTACTGAAAGCGCTTTTTGATTGTTAGTTGCACCAATGTTTTCTGTGTAAAGCGGTCCAATATGCTTTTGTAAGAAAGAAGGTTCTTAGTTAAGGTGATAATGTTTCCATATACTGTCCTTTTCCCCTTCATTTGCCGAGGAGATTCCCAACCAGAAGATACAGAAGATGAGCAGCTCTCAACTTGTTGTAAACTTCATTTTACTTTCTCGTGTTTTTCCGATCTGTCAGCACTCACTTACCTTGCTACAGTACAACTCCAGGTGAACTGGACATCATCCCCACCAGCGACTATATTGCGTAAATAATAACTGGGTTCATATTTATTTTAATATAATTTGCCAAGCGATTTATGTAACAAAATAGTTTAATGTTGCTTAAAGCCGTGCTCTTCACTGTTATTATCTTACGTTGATTGGTGCAGCTGTTGTTTTTATCTTCTCAATTTCCAACAAGTGTTCCCTATTCGTTGACAATATGAATTTTCATGTTTGTAATGCAGTATTTCTCTGCTAACTTAGTATGCCATATCCATATAAGAATATCTATCTCCTCAGTGATCTTTACTCAGAACGGCCTTTTCATATTTTCTTCATTTTATGAGAGGCTTGCATTATTGCTGGTGAACAGGAAGGCATTTACATATACTAGCCTGATTATATTCTTGTTTAATTTGTCAGAAAATAGGAAGTTTTCTCCTGGATGTAAAATTAACTGAATTGTGCTTATAGTTTCCCTTCGTATTTAATACCAAATTAAAAGAGCCAGTTTTTGGCCAGATATGAATGTGGGCTATTTTCAAGCCTTCTCTGTTCCTTTAGGCGCTCGATTTCCTTTTGCCTGTTCGAACTATATAATTTAAGAATAAAACGTCCATAGAAAAATACTACAGTTATATTTATCTGTCTAATAAATGGTTTCAACTAAACACTTATTGGCACCAAAATTCTTCGTGTGCTGATAGAAGCTACTGGTGAATAGAATCTTGGAGCTCTGCTCTTACATTTGCTTATTATTTTCACATGCGTAACATAGCAACTTCAAGAATCCAGTTTCCATACAATTCTTTCTTTATGTAATCTAACTTACGGTCCAGCTTGCGTTCATGAAGGAAAATGTTTATCCAGAATTAGTAATCAAACTTATTCTAAGTCTTTTATTTCTTTGCGTGGCTGAAGCCAAAAGTTGCTAATATTATGATTTTTTTCTGGCTTCATGCGATCTGAACAAAGTAATGGTTCCTGGCTCTTATTGGTACTAGTACAAGTTATTTGTTTTCAGGTGGTACCCACTTATTGTTACTTGCTATAAATATATGCAAATTTATTTAACCGTACCTCTATTTTTTCTGGTGGCCTAAAGGATAATGTTGCGAACAACTCCATAAGTGTCAAACTGTCTGAAATATTTGCAAACTAAATTTACCACAAATTGTCAAATATTGAAAAATTTAACGAAGAATAGAAATGAGTATTTAAGTTTGCGTTTATAAATATGGGTTTTTATTTACCTTATAATCCATATTATGATATCTCAAAGTATTATTTCTCTTTAGTCTTAATGTAGGTAGATTTTTTGGTACCGATAGTATTCATGTATCGGCTTCTATTCAGATTTCGAAGCTTCTTAGCTGAAAATACAATTAAGCTTCTATTGTTTCTAAAGATTCTTGTACCATCCATTCTAAACCTATGAAAATTATAATTTGTTTCTTCTTTAGATTCACAGCTACATTCATAAGTATGATTCAATATCTTTTCTGACATAATTATTCGATGAGTTACTAAACGAATCGACTTCCTATTATTAAGCATAAAAGTATTCTCTCTCTATATACAAATATTTTATGGTTTCTAAAGAGTGGTCGTTGCTTTAGATTATCTTGTATGGTGATGTTGAAAGTTATGGACCATCCTATTCAATACTTAGTGAGTAAGTTTGCCTGTAAAACTTCAGGATTGTTCAAAAAAAATGCATTTGCAAAAGAAGACCACATACCCTAGACACTTCAACTCAATTATATATGTGTTTGTCACTTTGAAAAGGGTAGATGGTATTGAATATTTATTATTTATCCAGTGATTTCACTGTAAGACTCCGGGTGTTTTAGTTTCATGACATTGCTATATTATATATACCTAGCATGTTTGAAGTATTGCCTCCTTATTTTCCTAATAAGATTTGTGGTTTCACTAGAGCTATTTTCTATTTTATTTACTAATAGTGTAACATGGTTACATGTGTTGTGGCGAACAATAAACAAATTCTCTTAAAATTTTGAAATATTAAAAAGACAGGTTAAGCCGATGACAATGTGTAAATACTCTAATCGTCATGTACCTTTAGACAAGGAATAGAAAGAATAGCTTATTACTTTATTTTATATCTTCAGAAATTTTCTGTTGAAACTTCATTCTAAGAATCATCTTCTACTTCAGTAATTTCAATTTATTATATAAATAGTTTATTAGGTTATCTGGACTTAATAATATGGGAGATATAAATAAGACTCTTCAATATTGATTAAAGTAGTTTGTTTGTTTTTAATTTTTAATGAACCTAGAAAACAATTTTTATTTTATATATGAAGATCAGCTTCCATAACTATGTTTCTGCATGTTCTGACTCTCTTTGTTGTTGAAAATAGAGCAGTTTGTATAGATTAACCGAGATTCTGATATATTAGAAAGTTTAATGTTTGAGTATGTCTAGATCTTTGCAACAATAATATGTCTTGCTCTCCAAGATGGATTTGAAAATTTTAAATTCAATCAGTGGGTTTTGTTTCCATGTTCAAGAAGCTTTCATATCACTGATACTCTTGGTGCTGTTTACTTGTTTGCAATTTACAGGTGCATAATATGTTTATTCTTGAACAACTAGATACTGCAAGAAGTTATCTTTGAACTAGTATTCCCACTTCCCTAGTGAATTATATACAGCTTATGTAGATTTTTAAATTTATTAGCAGATGGTAAAAATCCACAGGATGCTTATGAAGCCAACACCAGTTCCTTGTCTTATACCTCTATGTAGTGTACTAGATCACGTGCTTCCGTTTTGAAGTGTAATATACATACATTTTTTCTATAACTTTAATACTTCTAACTCTAATGAAATGAACATAGTATTTTCTAGCGATATTGCGCGGGCCATGGGGAAAGTACATTGCCTCCTCATTGGCACACATTGCGAAAAAATGACAGGTGTAATTGTACTCAAAACATACGATTTCAAGTCCTATCATCTTATTTTTGTTTTTCTAGTATTAGCCAATGTTTTATACTGTTGAAGTAAAATTCTGTATACTTATTTTAAACCAATTGGTTAGTATTTGTTCCTTTTCATGAGATATCTAAAATTTTCATTTCTTTTGCGCCTTCAACACCTAACAACACCTTCTATATTAATCTTGTCGTAAATTATTTATATACCTGCTACTTTGCATCCGAAATTCCAGAAAAAAAGACCTTATTAAATTCCAGTTAAATCCTTGCGTTCATCAAAACACTATCTCATAAAGGGTTTCTCGACTATACTTTGATACATATGGTCCTGGTACTGTATTGAAGCCAGACTTCGAGGATCCTGTAATCCTTGTATTTTTTTCCAGATTTTATGGAGAGTTAAGTTTTTTTGAATAGATAAGTGGGGTTAGCTCGTATATCGTAAATATTGTAATAAGTTTCCTAAACGAAACCATGAAGTTTTCTTTGGAGTCTCTGTTTGAAATATGTAATGGGTCAAGTCAGGATTACAACCATTAGTATGTACTGGTGTTCTTCAAATTAGTTTTTTTCTTAATTAGGATTTGGTTTCAGGCTTGTTTTGCTTATAATATTTACATCTACGTATCATGTGTGGTAAATAAGAATGTTGCATTTTTGCGATTTACCTAAATGCTGTAAAGTATAATGGTTAATGATGGGTTTTGATAGCAGTCTTAAGAGAGAAATTGATAACTGATTTTTTTTGAGAACTTATTTGCGTATAATTTCTCTGTTAACTGAATTTTGTATTACAATGCCGAAATTACCTTTTCTCTAAGTAATTATCTAGGTTTTAGACCTAATTAGAATCAGAATTAATGTCAACAAGAAAAATAATTTGCTAGACAGATAGTTCTTAACACAATGAGCATTTTGTTTTAGCTGCCATGGTTATTAATCAAGATCTCGCTACTGCAACTTGTGTAGCCAACACCGCTCTTCATAAAATAATTATCTCTATATACATAAATATAGTTCAGACTAGTTGAATCAACAGTTATCACATTAACAATCTATATATATTACCTCTTAAATTAACTCAGAAATTTTAATAAAACTATCTGTTCTGTCGTATAGGGATGTTATTTCTGTTAAAGTATATATCTCAATTTTTGCTAAGAGCCCGCAACTATTGAACGGTATAGTTTTTAGATAGGGTTCATGGCTACAGATACCATTAGGCATGTCCTGCATTGTGCTCTTCTTGCACCACTGTACTGGTACGAACAATTTCTGAATTGAAGTTTTCGCCAGTTAGGCGACATTGATTACCCCTGGGCGGCATCTACAGATCAGATTTGAGTTATTAATAATTTTTCAATACTAAATTTCTCCCTATTTTTCTTATTGATTGGTTCAGATGGTTCCCCAACCATTTTGATTGTTTATTGGAACCCAATTGATTATCAATATTAGGTTGGTCCACTCGACGAAGAGCAAAATAAACAGAATATTCTTATTTCAGTTTCCACAGCATGAACTTCTTCAAAATATTTGGCAAATGGCCCTAGTTTATTTTATTACCGGATTATTAAAGTGCTATATGGCCTTGTTCTTTGCATATTCACGAAATGCATAAATGATATATATGTTGCCGCGCCGACTGGCTCAAGGTGGTGTGCAACAACTTAGTATTGCTAATCAGTATAGAATCCGAATCATTTGATAAGAAGTTAAGCCCTAACTGTTTTATTGATAATCAGAGGCAAAACAATTATTATGCAACTATTGTAAATTCTAATCAAATCCGTTACATAGCTGCTTCGCATAGATTCCATTATGGGATATTTGTTCCAAAAAGAAAGACAGTGGAGGACTAATCCGAAAGGTAGAACTAGGTTCACCAAGTTCAAGATGTGCATCTTTCCCGGAAGTAAAGCAATTTTGCATCTACTCAACTGCGTTTATAAGATACTCTCATCCTTGACTAATATATTTGTAGCACCATATGGCATAGTTGCAGAAAAATAAAGACATATAAAGTCGTATAATTTAAAACATTCTTCTTCTGTCCATCATCGACAACTGCTTTCTAATTAGGTACAAAACTTACATCAAAAACAGCGAAACAATGTCTTAGATTCAATTTTCCGAAATAAACCCTGTTATACTGGGAAAAAAAATTAACTGATAGACACAAAACCAATACTTCTGACAATACTACGAAAATTTCTCAAGAAGTGAGAATACAAGATATAGTCACCACGGGTTCTGTATTTCATTTGTTGGATTGATAATAGATTTCACTTGTTTTGTTATACAATGTTCTTTTCTTTGTTTCTCAGCTCTAAATGCTATCAGCAGATACTCCGTATATCGTGAGTCATGTTGGTCTGCTGATTAGCTAAGAATTAAAACTGGAACTTATATGTGAATAACCCAAGTTAGACATGGAGTTGAAATCTATTCTTGAGTGGAAAATCTGTTATCTTGCTCCACGTCATGGATTGGTATACGCATTCTGTAGTATCTTCAATTATTGTTTAATATCTAGTAAAATTTCATAGAACGAGACATTGAATCCAGTGTTCGCTACATTAACAAGAAAATTGCGATATATAGATTTTTCTACTACTAGAGCATCTATTAAAATATTAGCCAATGATACTTTCCTCTTGAAATTAATAAACCTTATCATGTACCAACTTTACCAACAGAATTATTCTTGGAAACATTTACTCTACGAAGTTATCTCGTGCCAATTGTGACTTGTTATAGCTTCATTTTGAAATAACAATCTCTTTATTGCGTTTAATAGGATATTCAGAAGGTGTAATTTTACGTAAAACCTGTTCTCAAGATGTATCCAGTTTTTTGAGCGGCTAACCACTAATAGATAAAATGAGGACTGTTAAGAGTAAGGATCAATTAGAAACATGATACCCATTTTTTAGTCTCATAGGTTCTGCATGCGATACCAAGAATTTTCTTCAGTCAAAAAAAATTGAAAACATCTACGAAAGCTTCTGCAAATGGTACAATGTTGGGAAGGACTCTTAACTTAATACCTTAGGGACAATTCGAGACCGTTATCTCATTACTATACGGTAACTAGTAGCCATATATTGGTGAAGATACTAAAAACAGTTTCTGAAAGTAAGACTGAAGAGTTGGAATAGCTTGGTTCTCTTCCTAGAATTGGCATTTTAGCTATCTATTTTGTCCCTTGTTTCTTTAAATTTGCTTACGTATCATGTTCGTACAAGAAATTTTGTAAGATTTTGTGTTTTGTTTGTACTGCATTTACTAAGCCTAAATATCAGCAATAACATTTTAGATTAAGTTTGTTAGTCAAGATCTATAAATGTACTATTCCTGACACTATTTATTAATGCAGAGACCATCTTCAAACACTTTCTTCCGACTCAACTCTGTTCAGCCCAGAAACACTTTTATTCTTGTTATATACATTATAATAAACATTTTTCACTGGTTTACATCATATCAGACATAATCTTATGTAGGTTTGTTATCATGCTTTAACTTTTCCTACCACTTTGGTCAGCATATTTTATGGCATTTTCATATAAAGTCTTCATCGCTCTGAAGAAATGATAGGAGTATATGCAAATCAAAACGTTGTTATTTTACAGCTAGTCTTAAGTTTTTATGACATTTCTGATATAAATTAGCAATCAGATATCAATATATAAGACTATAATCAAATATGCAGTCTGTAAAGATTTTAAATAGGGAAATTGAGCAGTCTCAGGCGTTTGTTAAAGAGCTTCCATAACACCTCAAACAATTTTCAAACAGTATCTCGAATGTTCGCCAATGACTTATATGGTCTCTCTTTTATGAAGTCTAACTTAACTATTTTAGTTTTTTCTAGGAATTAAATCCTGTTAAGAACGTTTCAGGTCTCAAAATCAAAGATTGATCCCAAGTTAACCTCCACTTGGCAGAGTATACCATTAAGCCTTAGTAACTAAGGGGTTCCATGAACGGGCCAAGTGGTGTATTTGTCAACGAGGTTAGCAAAAATTGTCAGTTCTCGCTGAAAATTTATGCAAAATCTATCAATCTTCCTCAGTTCCGTACAAAATTTCCCCGAACTCGGTTGAGATCTCAGTGGGAAGTCATTCTACATCCCTGGTCGCAATTCAATACCTATCTACGTTACGGGTATAAACAGGAAGAACTTAACACGGAATGAAATACATTGTAAAACCAATTTAGCATAATATTGTGGACTTATTCAGTAAGTGCATTGATGGTTTTTTTACTGCAAAGCTTAGGGCAGATCTTTAATTCCAAACTATTCACAGACTTTAGTTTACTCATTTTTATAAACTCGAAGGTGCGAAACTCAAACTATCTAGGAGCTAATTTCTCCATTGCAGGAAACTAATCTCTTACATCATATCCTAAATTTATTATTATTAACATAACTAGGAAGTTATCTATACAAATTTAAAGTCCCTACGCTGCATATTAATAGCACAAGTCAAAGAAAAAATGCCCGAATAGGTAAACTTTATTCAATAAATCTTCTTCTATGGAAGAAATTTTTATTTAAGGAGGTTTGTACTCCGTAATTCATACCCATTTTGTTAGACTAGGAACACCATCTCTCCCGTCATCCTGACTTTGTGTGGTTTTGCTCGAGAAGATGTATATCTAATGACGTCAGCTACATGAGAAGCTATTTTGTCAATTGCCCAAAATAATTTTTAAGAATTCAATACAAAGATAAATAATGCCTGCTGTTGTTAAGAGAAAATACAACTTCTCTCCAGCTCTTACTAACAAATTGCTTGGTAAATCATACTTTTAAAATAAATTTATAGATCTTGTTGGTATAAAGCCACCACCTGAACCTCCCGTGGTGGAGGATTCCCCAGCGAAGAAGCAAAAAGTTGAAGACACAAGAGCAGAAGAAGTTCAGATATCTGCGCTTGATAAGTTGAAAGATGAAATATTGGAGAAAACCAAAGACGCTAAAGTGAAAAAAACAGCAAAAGAACTCCAAGTGGAGGCGGTAAAAATTAAAAGACAAGCTGATAAGCTGAAAGGAAAACTGAAATTTGTCATGTACTTTCGCGCCGGACTTCGCTTCCTTGAACGTATCTTTTCCATCAGCTCAACGCAAACTTTTGACTCAGAGGCTCTGAAACTTAAAGAACTAGCCAAATTATTTTCTGAAACAGCTCAATATTTCCATGCGTGTGGTTCTAACCTATCCAAAGCCGTGGATAGCGATTCCACTCTCAAGGAAGGCGAACTTGACCATCTCATCTTTGTATGCTATAAACTAGCTTCTCTTTGCTATATGTCAAGATTTGATCTCCAGAAAGAAAAAGTTGGCCGTTTGAGTCAGCACAGAAAGAGAGCCGTTAGAAATTCAGTTTTTGAGAGTTCAGAAGAAGTTGGAAATCAGCTTGACTTTGTATATCAAGAGACAGATGCAGCTGTGAAAGCTTTCAGTTTGAAAGAAGAAGTTCAAAAGGTATTAAATAGGCTCTTGGATACAGAGGATGAGTTTGACAAGGAAAAGGTCGGGTTGCTGAATGATTTGTTACGGGTTGAGCCAGGAAAGAGGCTAGTAGAAGAAATTCCAGTGCTGGTTGCAAAGTTACGGTTGTTAGTGTCTAAGATGTAAGCAATAGTTTATTAAGGTTTACTTAAGACCTCGCCATTCTGGATCTCCCACGCTCAAACTTCTTCTGTGAAGGATCTTTCGCAAAACCTCTACTTCGAGAAACAACGCCTCTAGCTCTTCCACGCTTCCGTCTTCTAGCACTAGATCCACGACCCCCTTTAATAACCCTTTCGTCAAACTCTTCTTCAGAAGAAAAACCCTCATCGTAGTATCCTTCAGAACTGTAAACGCTTTCAGACGACCAGTCTCTTGCCTTAGCGACGTCATTAAATCTAAACCCATCCTCATCCTTTTTACGGTTAAATGGATTTAGTCTCGGTATTTTTAATCGCTTAAAACCAAGCCTATACTTTAAGAATCTTAGAACTTTGATTTTTAGCCAAGAGAATCTTTTCTTAATTTTCTTGTGAAAGAAGAGCACATAAAGAAGCACCACAACAAGTGCTAGCGTGATAAACACCAGTACATGCTGGTTAAAAACCAACCTAAGAATAGACAGAGCACGTTCTAGCAGCGATACTTCGGGTGGAGTAAAGTTGAATTTGACAAGGTTGTTGCATTGCAGGTTTCCAGAGTTCGAGTTTGTTTGAACAAAGCCGTTGTCTGATTTTACAGAGAGAAGAAACTGGGGAAAATTTTGATTTGCTTGAAGAATACTAGGACAGGAAGTCAGAACTGCAGCTTGGCTTATCTTGCAATTGTAGGAAGAAGATGTATGAGTTGGAAAGCTTGTTGTTTCTGTTTGAGAGCAGAGAAATGAAGAAGGCCACGCTACCAGTTGTGGTGGAAAGCTTGGAAAAGATGAGCTTAAAGAGATAGAAAATGAGTTTGAATCGAAAGATTTGTGTACTTCACCTGTAGCTAAACCAGCCATCTTGCTATTTATCTTTGATATTTTTCTTTCTTCTTTGTTTCAGTTTTTTTCTTGCATGAATAATGATTCTTAACGAGAGGTACCGATAGAAATCAGAATGTGAATTTTGGGACATTTAGGCAGAGGATGATAGGTAGTGTATATCAAACGTCACAGTTATGTTTGTCAGCTATAGTGTAGCTTATGAAGACTAGGTTAGTTATTTAGATAAAAACAATGAAAATACCGATGTAATGAAGTATTTAGTTAAACTATAACAGCATTTTTATATCAGTGTAATGTCCTAGACTGGCTTATTTAACTCAATAGAAGCGTTTAGGTATTAGTTTAACAGAATTAATACTTTTTAGTTGGCTAATTAAGTAATAATTTCCTTTAATGATAATTTAGTGTAATTTTTTTATCTATTTAAAGCTTAGTTTAAGGTTCCAATTTCCTTAAGAATACTTACTATACATTTTTATATGTTTATATCTCGAGAGGATTGGTGTTTTGCTGGAGAAATCTCTAAACGTATCGTTGCGTCAAACTTTGTTGGTTGATAGCCTAAGGTAAGAACTATATGATTGATGAAAATAATCCAAAGCATCATAACTATTTTACTACCTATTTTTCTAAGTATATTAAGTATCACATACTAACAGGATGCTAAAGTAGCCTCTCGTACAAACGTAATCATTATTATTGATAGTAGGCTCATAAACAGTGAGTAGATAGAGTGTTAGCAATCTAATTTTGCGAATTTTCCAATGAAAAGAATTCTGTGCAATAATCAGTAATAAGCAATAGTGGCAATCACAATTAAGGAAAAGCACCAAGGCTTAAGAAAGTAAACCAAGTGGCCAGTAAAAGTTATTAAGAAAATCAGCAGATAGTTACCGCATAATAAACCTTCCATGAATCAAAGAAGCCCATCGCGACTTACATTAGGTTAGATTTAGTTACCTTGAAATTTATACAAGTGTTTAATCAAGTTGATGAGTTTCTACTTTAACCCAAAGAGCATCCATTAGCACAAAAGGTTAAACTTTTTTGAAAACTATTCTAAAGTACCATTAAGATCTATAAAAAATAATATTTAGTAAGAAAATGAATTAAAACTTTTAATTTGATGGCTGCCTTTACTCCGGAAAAATTGGTCGATTAAAAAAAGATGTTAGTCTCGCTCAGGTCTACGAGTAGCTTAGAGTTTGCTATCTTTTCGTCTCCTGGTAAAATAAGTATTAAATTTTATAAAGTTTATCAACTGTTTTTTGAAATGTGCTTTGATACTGATTATCAATAAGAAATTTGGAATTTTGATTCGCATCAAGTGGTTCTAGGCTATTTTTTATTATCTAAAGATTATGAATAATCTATCTAAATTATTGGAAACTTATCAGGATCCATCAATAAAAAAAGTACGCAAAAGTTCTATTAATAAATTATAAATAAATCTAGTCCGTCCCCTTGTTCCTATCCATGTTGCGATAATAATTCATTTCTCTTAACTATTATCTCTTTGAGCACACTAATATTCATGTTTGAGAAGTATAAGGACTAATCTTATGATAAAGCAACATGGAGCACTCTTCTTCGGGAAAAGATATATACAATTATTCTAGCGTGTTTGTGGAAGTTAATCGTGAAGGGACAAAAAATTCACAAGCGAGTAAAAAGCAGGAATTATAGACAGTGAACCATGAACAGAAAAATTTTATCATCTAAGAATATTTAATGATGAATCACGAAGAAAATAAGAAACTAAACAATTCTAAATGGTAGAATACCATAAAACATACCAACGAAAAAACTCATACCACAGGGGAAAAAGATTCTTTTAGGAGAAGCAACTAAGCTTGGTCGAGTAGAGAATCCTAAACTTATAAAATATATAAGGTTTAGTAGCTATTACTTATGGTTTTTCTCATAAGAACTCCCTGTAGTGAGGTACTTTAAAGTCTCTACCGTGGTTGTAACAACGTAAGACTTACGACGATGACTAGTAAAGTCTCTTCTGGAAAATTAGCCCAAAATGAAGAAATTTCGGAAAAATTTAATTATAGATTGAACAACTCAGAGAGAAGCATGCTTGACGCAGAATCCCAGGATATTAAGGAACGACGATTCAAATTAGTTGTCTTAGGCACTACGGGAGTTGGTAAGAGCTGTCTTGCGCTTCGATTCGTAAAAGGCATGTTTGACGAAGAGCAGCTACCTACTATCGGTGCGGCATACATGACGAAGACGAAAATTCTAGATGTAACAATTAAGAAAGGTGAAGATGAAGTGGATGAGACTGTGACAACAAAATTTACATATGAAATTTGGGATACTGCAGGTCAGGAAAGATATGAAGCAATTACTCCTCTCTATTACAGATCTGCTGAAGCTGCTATTGTCGCATTTGATCTCTCTACATCGCCTAGTTTTGAAAAAGCTAAAATGTGGTTAGACAGATTGCAAAAAGAAAGACCAGATTCAAAGATGCCAATTGCTATTGTTGGAAATAAGGCCGACCTTCCTAAGCACGATGTTTTAGAGCATGATATTGAAGCATTTGTCCAAGAGAAAAGTGCAGATGCCAAGTTGAAGTACTTCAAAACAAGTGCCAAAACAGGTGAAAACATCGAGGAAGTTTTCTCTTGGTTAGCAAAAAACTTGGCACCAGAAGTTCCTAGAAAGGTAAGGAAGCAGACTCTTTTGACTTCACAAGAGAAAGAAGATCCAGGATGTTGTTGAAGTTGATGTAAGGTTGGGAGTTTACAATGTAGATTTGTACATAAATTTAACTCACTTTCAGTACTCTACGTATGCTGTCTGCTAAATCCTCTTCATCTCTTTTGATAAAATATAAATCAAAAGCTGACTTAACGAATTTATTATAAGTAAAAAGGATCAAGCATTTTGATTTTTGTTTAGATGAAAGTAACAAGCTATCCTCTAGATGCACTAGTACCTCAACGTAGTCAAAATCATCAGATATCTTCAATAGCATGGCTGTAAGCTGTTCAAAGGCATCTTTATTAGAGAGCTCAGATACACAGAAAGCTTTCCATATCCCTCGAAGTACCTGATTACCTAGCAACAAAGAGTTGTACATCGCCTTGAACTCTTCCATGGAAATAACGCTTTCTTCGCAAAGCCAGATTAATTTTTGCTTGAAAGAAAACTTTGCGCACAGGGAAGTTATTTTTTCGATCACATACATCTGGTTTTCAACATTTGCTGCAATAAACTGCCCGATGCTGAGAAACCTCCTAATCGGAATAAGAGCGTGCTGCAAGTGCCTAGACCTGATTGAGATGAGGAAACCAAGGACAAGACAATTGTCTTGACTCAGTCTTCCAGTTTTTTCAAGGAACCCGGTCAAACTAAGAAAACTGGGCCAGTTAAACTTCATTCTTACCTTTTTTAAATGAATACAATGCAGAAAGATTAACACTATTATCCTAAACGGCTAATTTCAGATTAAAGAACTCTTGTTCTTCTTAAACGGAAAGGGCCATTTTAGACTCTTCATCTTAATTTAAAGTAGATATTAAGAAGCTATATAAAGAGCAAGATAAGTCTTAACATTGCCATGGGTTTACTTGTTAACAATGAAAAACTCTTCCAAGATACTTAAACACCTCTTGTCAAAGAAGCCACCCATGCTCAGAAAAGGTCTATAGCTTGGTGTATATGAAAAAACGAGCTTTTTCTCTGGGTGAAATATTATCATACTTCCTCCAGATTCACCCCAGCCTCTAAATCCATGCAGGCTTGGTGCATGTTTAGCAAAATCACTTTCTCCAAAAACACAGAAGCCACCTTTGTCGAACGCTACATCAAATCCAAAGATGAAATCGTATTTCTTAATAACATCAGAAAGCATCAAATCTCGTGTATCCTCTGAAAGAATAGGTTGCTCTTGGAAGAGCATGGCATTGGTCAGCCCAGCCAAACTCCTTGCATTAGAAAGCATTCCAAAACTAGGCATCTCCAACTGGAAATATTCTGGGTACAGCTTATCTGCCTTCAGATCAAACGAATAAAAGCATTAAGCCTTGATTGGTTTCTTCGCATGCTTGACTGTCTTCTTCACTAGTGCTGGAGTCTTTACAGAAAACTGAAACACAATAAATTTTCGCAACATTGTAAGGATAGAGTCTGTCCTTCCAGCCACTGCATGTTCATCTGAGTTTCCACAGGTAATCCCTCTACTTTCACCAATCAGAGGCAAAATATCTTCTCGTAAAATTTCACCAGTTGTTTTCTCAACGGTTGATTTAAACACTTCGTTCATCTAAAATCCACGTGTCGTTGCATGATAGGCTCTAGACTTTTTTCTATTGGTTGTTTTGATTTGTTTGACTTAATCAAATCATTGTTATTCCAAAAGAGTGTTTTCTTACTCAAATGTTCTTTCAACTTCCCTTCATCTCTCAATAGATCAAATGACATTTTTTCTTTCAGTGAATCTATATAAGCCAGCCCTGCATCGTGCCTTAGTACATCCTCTACTAAAATCTCTCTTCTTTCAAAATCGCTCTGCTCAAACTCTGGGAAGTAATCAGTGAGTGAGTTTTCATAAGCCAATTTTCCTTGATCTACTAGGTATGCAGCAATGAAGTTTGTCACGATTTTCCCACTAGAAGCTATTCTTTGTATTGAATTCTCATTATAAGATTCACCCATAACTCTCCCATACATGTCGAGTACTTTTTTTTCATCTAAACGTTATTGAACCACAAATGCATACTTTCATAAATGCAGAGCTGAGCACCACTTTTCTCAAACTTCTTTTGAAAGTTCAGCTCAAAAATCTTAGCTACAGTTTCGTACTTGGAAGTTTGTTTCAGTGTTTTTATCTCATACTTTGACATTCTTCTTTATTCTTTAATTTTACTTTGATATTTACTTTTTGTATGAAGTGGACATTTAGTCCCGGAAATATTTTCAAAACTTAGAACAATTTTCCGCAGGAAAAGGTAAGTTTCGCATTTCCGTCTTTTTGGGCAATTATTGCTATCCGTGTGGACAATGTTGATATAAATCCAGAGTTCTTACCAGTTAAGATAGAGAGCACAAAGATTAAGAGACTTGATGCTTATTTCTAGGATAAATTGAAGATGGATTGACGCGTATAGATTTCCTCATTGGCAAGAAAGGGAGCTATGGCATTGGTTGAACTGAAGATTAAACCATTTCATCTTTTTGGAGAGCTACTTGACTCTTTACAATTGCTTTCGCTATATCGCTACAGGCTAATATTCAGTTTTCGATAGTGGAATATCTTACCCTACTAAGTATGTAGTTTTACCGGACCCAACGCTTGAACAGGTTCTAAAGTGTATCTTTGACACTAATTGTAGCCTTTAGGCGCATTTTTGTGCTGTAAAGTATTGATTTATTTGTGTTCTATTTGTTTCTTAACGAGTTCGACGATGACTTTAAAACCCTCAAGTTTATTGGTTGCTATAGTAGGTACTATTTCCTGGAGCTTTCTTCCCAAACAGTAAACTAAAGGGAATGTTCCCACTATGAGCCCAATGGTCCTTTAATTATTTGACTATTCTATTAACATATTCATAATTAGGTTCACTTAACTACAAATATGATTATTCAAAATTAGACAAAAGGCGAATTAATAAGCTTTATTTTTGATTCCATTGCCATGTGTGGCACGGTTGCCATATTTTTACTTGTTCGTATGTGATTCCCAGTATTTTCGGCTATCAGCTCATCGAGTTCTATCTCATTTCTTTTTATTGCCTAAAACTGCGTGTTATATCTTTTAATTCCCGAAGTAAAAAATATGTTCGAGCTAACTGTAGTAAACATATGGTGGTTAGAACGCTACTAAATGATGAATTATTTGGATACTCCTTAAAAAAGTGCAATATACCAATGCAGTGATCACCACTAGAAATATTTACAGAAGAATCTGTCGAGCCTTTCCTGCAAAAATCGAGTCATATTATACTGAAATATGGCCCAGGATAAGCAGCCCCTGGAACCATTATATTCTCTTGAGTCTGCGACACCTCTAAACCTCAACAAAGTCCAAGACATTATCAGAAAAATTTGCGCAGAAAACATTCATGTAGACATCTCAAGAGTTACTTCTAAGAATTTCATTCAAACAACACTATGATTACCAATTATTTGGTACAAATGGTGACATAGAAGTAGCTAAGAAAATAAACTTAAATTGTAATGCAGACCCATTTACCGCACCTTGGAATTTGACCTCCCCCTGACTTCGAACTAGTGATAAAGAGGAAAGATACAACACAACAAGGACATGTGCTATTTCATTGGAAGTTCTGATGGTATATTATAATTTATTTGATAGATTTTTTAAAGTAATAGGATTCATTTTGATGTTGATATTTGTTAAGTTACCGTAATGAAATCTTCAGTTGTGCTGCAACCTATAAGTATTAAGCAAAAAAAAAACAACACCTGTTTGAACCACGTGCAACTCATCGATAAATTGGATTATTCGAATCAACAAATAAAATACCTCTACCTCGCTAGGACAGATTAAAGCAATAAAACATGAGAAAGTTAGCTTGGAATCACCCAGCACAAATTAACGTTATGAAGTCGCGATTCTTAAATGTAGCCCCACGAACTAAAGCCCAAACGTAACCATAATTCTTAAATTAAAAAATTAAGAGAACTAAAGCCAGTAAGATTTTTTTTGTTCCCTCTAGAGACTTTCGAAGCACTTTAATCATATCTGATGAGAAAAGAGCAACCATGGATAACATAGAAATTGTTGAATAAGAACATATGTTATATAATCTTCTTTTAGTTACCCAATTCCTTAACAATAACCAAGACACGATAACGTTTAGTATATCAAACAAGAATTAAATATTGGTCACTAAAAGATATAGATGTTTTTTTCCTTACACTCTAGTACAGCGCTTGGAACATCTTGAACTTAAAAATAATTATTAATGAGCAATAATCTTTGTATCCAAGAAAAAAATTAGAATCCATCGCATTAAGAAATAAAAATAGGATATTCGTTTATTGATTAGAAAGTACAGATATAACTGTTTTCAGTGGTTAAACATAAAATTAAGTAGTAAGATATTATATTTATAAATTATTCTCGATCGAGGATTCATTTCATTCTAGAATAAATGGTCAAACAAAACACGAACTCTTTCCTTTCAAAATAAATTTATACAACATTGTATCTTAGGATTAGAGGATTGTACAATATTAGTTATTAAAAAAAGGAATACATTCTCTGGTCTTGAAAAACTCCGGAATATTTTGGTATTTAGACACAGGTAAGTTTAAAACTAAGATATAAGCAGATATAAAGCTACCTGTAGATGCTTAGAACTAAGTTTTCAAAATGAGTCTTCATTTACTTGCTGGAACTTTTGAGCAATTTTTAGCGTGTTAGAGTGTATCTCAGTACCATATTGAGAAAGATATAGGTAAAGAAGAGTCAAGTATTTTGGGATTCATGAGCAGCGAGTTAATTGGTGATATTTGAAAATCTAATAAAAAATGCACCAAGTAATTTCATGGATTCTAAACTAGGAACTGATTGAGAACTTCGACATCCGTGACTTAGTTTTGGGGCTACTAAAGACTCCAAAATTTGCTTTGAATGTGCTTGGACTTGAATTCAATTTATAGTCTAAATGCGCAAAAATTGTTATAGTTTCTTCGAGTACAATTATGTATTTAAAGTTTTCCACTTCTCTCAATTTAGACTAACTTGCAAATAAGTTGATAATTAATTATATTCTAACCATTTAAATTGAGTTTGAGTTCGAGGATACTGAAATCTTCAAGAACATAATTTATTCAGCCTACATTCATGGTAAGAACTAATGCATATATGCTCAAGTGCATAGAATGTTTAACTGTGATAACAAGGAAGTTTGAAGACCTGTAAGAGCAAACATAGAACATATAATTTTATATACTCAAGCAACTAGGGGTCGTATTTGATAAACATTATCACTAATTATTTGTTAATCACTTTGATTCTGATTATCAACAAAAGAATTTAAATTTTAATTTTTATCAAATGATTTTGATTATATTTTGATTATATATTGATTATCAATAACAACTTAGGCCATATGGCCCTGGGCAAAGTAGCTCAAAAACATATTTTTTCTTTATGCATCATATAAAACACTAAATAAAAGGGCAATTTCGTCCGGTAAAATCCCGTAATAGAATCCAGTACAGCCATATGCGCCGTATTTCGAAGAATTTCATATGGTGGCAAAATGAATTATAGATTTTTTGACCGCTTAGCCCCAGGCTATGTGGTCAAATTCATTGTTGATAATCAACTGATCATCAATAATCAATAAAAATGGTTTCAGAATTATCAGAATCAATCAATAAGAAAAACATAGGGAAATTTATTATTGATAAATTATCAATGAGTCAAATCCGAGCCCTACAAGTAACTAAGCCTAATCATATTTTTTTGTTGTTCTAGTAACAAAACCATATTTTCTTTCCATTTAAAAACTTGATAGGAGCAAAAAATACTTGTTTCTTTTAGTGCTCCACGGTATGATGTTGACTTTAAAAAACTGTAGACAAAGGTACCAGTTTCTTAATATAACTTGCGAGAGGGGATGAATCAAGAGTTCTTATGAGCAAAAAAATAGTTGACAATACATTTATGCTGTAGAATATTTCATTTTATATTGTATATAAAAATATCTACTTGAAATGTAGCCAGGTCACCATTCTCAACATTCGTATTGTCAGCTGTACCTGTTGCAATCCAAACAAGAAATGTCACTGGGGCGAACAGCAGTGTTATTATAGCTTGACACCTTACGGAATACTCTAAAGATTAAAAAATATATAATTAAACGGATTTTTTTTTGAATGACATTGCACACGGAAGTAAGGGCCACAAACAGAATAATAATGAAGAATCATCTGACATCGTCAGTACGAGCGTGACGATACCGTGATATGTACCTAATTTATAACAACTGGTTTCTGAACAAAACAATATTTGAAAATTCTTGTTATATTTTCCAAGAATCTCCGTTCTATTCTTCTTGTTCTTCAGTTATAAGTTATAATTTTGTCACCTCGTATCATTTTTATTGTCCACGTGTATTGGTAACCACTGAAAATGTAATACGGCATTACCGGGGATGTATTAACAAGACCTTGGAATGAAGAATATACATCCATCAAAAGAAAATTACAGAGAAAGCGCGAGAATAATACTCATTGACAACTACGATAGCTATACTTATAATGTTTCACATGTAAAGTCTCTGTTTCTATCTTTATCTTAGCTTATTGAGGAAATAACTGGTAGTTTACCTGTAGTCATCCAAAACGATGACTTCGAGACATTTGAGGAAATGACACATACATATAAATTCCCAGAAGACTATGATAAAAGTATAGCTATATTTTTTTAGTTACTTCAGTAATAATAAGTCCTGGTCCAGGGACTCCACTGAATAGAAATGATGTTCTACTTTCGGAAAGTGTAGTCAAAGCTTGCATTAAGAGAAACATACCACTTTTTGGAATATGTCTTGGTCACCAAATTATTTCCCATCTATTTAATTATAAAATAAGATTAGCTTCTGAACCTATGCATGGCAGAATATCCCCTATTTTTCACGTTGGTACAAACGACCCAGAGTCTCTCTTCTTTGAAATCCCCTCACCTTTTGAAGCAGTACGTTACCACTCTCTTGTCGCACAACAGCTTGATAATAAATCTTCCCTGAAAATTATTGGGTGGACTGTTAAGGATGAAGAGAAGGAAATCATGGCTGTTGCAAAAAAAGATGAAGAGGCTTCAAAATGTCCATGTTTTGGGGTTCAGTTTCATCCAGAGTCTATCTGTACTATAGAAGGAAAGAAAATAATGGAAAATTTTATTAGGTTGAGTGATGCCTGGTTGAAAACTATAGGAGAGAAAAAGGCTATGTATGTTAAGGAGGTAAGTTTAGAAGGATTGAATGATGCAAGTGAGAAGATGTTTGCGGAGTACCTTAAACAAAGAAAGGATCGTGAGAATGGAGGAATATTCTACCTTGATTCATCTAAATCAAATAGAACGTCTTCAGCTGGAAATACGAGATTTTCTTATATCGGGTCATCGGCAGGTCCAGCTTCTTTCTTTGTTGATTACAGCCTTGAAGAGAATGAGTTTAATCTTCGAGTGTTTCGACAGGAAAAGGATTCTAAGAATTTCCGCGTTGCTGTTATAGAAAAAGATGCAGATTTGTTCCATTTTCTCGATAAAGAGCTTCAAGACAGAAGAAATAACGTTCCAGTGTATAAAGTTGCAAACGAAGGCATCGAGAAAGTTGCTGACAGTTTAACTAATCAGAAACTTATACAGGCAGATTTTCTTTGTGGTTTTGTTGGGTATTTTGGGTACGAGCTTCGACACATTTGTGGTATTAAATCTCTGCAAGATAATTTTTCATTAACTGCAGCAGTAAAGAAGCAGAGAGTTCTTGCGAATGGATATTGTAAAAAGACATCATCCGAATCTATACCTACTTCTGCGTTTCTATTTTGTGATCGTGTTATGATCTTTGACGAAGCAAATCATAAGTGTTTCCTCTCAGCCTATACCGAGGATTTTTCTCAGAAGCAACTTGCCCTTCAGTGGATTAAGCAGATGGAAACCTTTCTTCAAGATCTAAAGTCGTCTAAACCATGTCAAAAGCTTCCTACAGTAGACAAGTTCAATGGGCATCTTTTTGAACCTGAAGTTTTGGATCAGTTTTATATGGATCAAGTTCAAAAATGCCGTGAATATATAAGACAAGAAGAATCTTATGAAATCTGCTTAACTCAAAGACTTTCAATGAAACTACCAAAAAAAATAGACCCTGGACAATTTTATAGATTCCTGCGAAGGCATAATCCTGCACCTTACTCAAGCTTTCTATCTTTTAAATTTGACAAGACAGATCTTAGTGTTTGTTCATGCTCACCAGAAAGATTTCTCAAAATCCAAATTGAGCCCTCTAGCAGCGGTTTGATAGGAAAGGCAACTTCGAAACCAATAAAAGGAACTATTAGAAGATCGGCAGATCCAGCAGAAGATGAACGATTGAAACAAACTCTTATCAACTCGCAAAAAGACCGGAGTGAGAACCTCATGATTGTTGATTTAGTGCGAAATGATCTTGGCCGTGTTTGCTACAAAGTGCAGGTGGAGAACTTGTTTAACATAGAAAGCTTTGAAACTGTACATCAAATGGTTTCCACAATTCATGGTTACTTTGACCCAGGTATGTTTTAACTCTTCCTCATCAACGTTTAGCTAAGACAACTCCTCTAAAAGTAATAAGAGCTTGTTTTCCTGGAGGATCTATGACAGGAGCACCAAAGAAACGTAGTATGGAACTCATCAACTCTTTGGAAAAAAGTCAGCGCGGATTGTATTCAGGAAGCATAGGTTTCATAAGTCTAAACGGAAACTGTGATTTCAATATAGTTATTCGAACACTTCTGTTTGATAAAAGTAAAATTTCTGTAGGAAGTGGTGGAGCGATAACATATCTCAGTGATCCAAAAGAGGAACTAGAGGAAATGAAGTTGAAGATTAGGGTTCTTGAAAGTGCATTGTGGTCCTATCTGAACTAGATAGATTGTTACTCAGATAGCTTTATGTTGTCTTCGTTGAGTTTCTGAATAGTTAGTTTACAAGATTCAACCATATCTGTTAGATTTCTGACCTCTTGCTCAAGGAGGGAAATTTTCTTGTCTCTTGATGAAAGTTGTTTGGTCAGGTCTTCTAGTTGAGCGGAATGCTTATTAGAGATGAGTTTATGTTTTGGTTCGTTTATTTTCAATTTTGCCTGTTTAAGTTCAGCTTTTAGTGTTTGTATTTTATTTTCAAGCTTCTGATATTTTTCTTCTGCAGTGATTAATTCTTGTTGCTTATTGTTCTCGTGTTTGGCTACGAGAAGAGCTTTTTCCAACCCTCTATTTTGCTTTTGAATAAGCACGTACTATATTTATAGAGAACTTGAATGTTTACTTTTTTCCAAAGTTGTTCGTAATCAAGATACACTTGGTTTAGAATGTCCTCGTTTTCCTTTGCTCTTTCTGTGTTTTTCATTATATAGAGCCGCCGCCCAAAATAAGCCAAAGAAGCAATATAGGATTACCGCAAAATTCCTAAAAAAGAAAATTTCAAGTTACAATATCTCCCAAGGTCAATACTAAAGGGCCTCTTTCACTAGAATCAGCATTAGTATCTGCTGCTGAAACTCTTGATTAAAGGAGTTAAGGGTCCTCTTACAGTTCAAAAGAAAAATAGCATCTTTCTTGGTTTCATGTTTTTCGGAAATTCTTGCGGAGTTTATCTACTCGGAGCGAACTATTGAAAACTCAGATACTCGAAATTGAGGATTAATTACCAGAAAGAACATTAGAATATAAAGTGAACAAACTCGAGCTATCTTCAGTGACCTACAAGTCAATCCGAAGACAAATTACTCAAAGGAGGCTTTGTAAAGAACCAACAAGTTCCTTAATATTTTCTAAAAGCATTGAAATGTAACTAAACCGAATGATGCTAAGTATTTTTACTTGTTTTGAGTCACGCTTAAATTTAGTTTTCAACTTTCTGTTAGCTCTTACCCTTTTTATTGTTTTATACTTGAGATTGTGTCATGAGATTGGGTATGGTTTCATTTCCCAAAGTATGTATCCACTATTATCACTAAACTATTTAATACTGTTAGGATAATGAATAACTGATTAAATATCCACGATAAAGAAACTTTCTTGGTCTGAAAAAAATAAATCTTTTGACTGCATATCTATTTGCTCCATTGCTTATCATTAGGGGTGGGATTTAATGAAAATTATCAATAAATATTTGATAATCATTTTCGTTCTGATTATCAATAAAAGAATTGGGTTTTTGATTTTCATCGAATGTTTCTGATTTTACTTTGATTATCAATTGACTACCAATAATAAATTGGGCCACATGGTCTTTGAAGCAACGACCCAACAACGTATATTTTACTTATGCACCGCGCGAAAATCCATATAAAAAGACCATATGACCCGGGAATAAGCAGTAAAGGAATGCAGCATTGGCATATGTAACGTTTCTTAACGAAAGGCTCTACCTCATCATAACGGTAAGGCCCCTGTTATGGTACTGCCGCGGTACAGACTTGGCCAAGAAATTTATTACGCTAAGGTACGGTTCTACTGTTAAGAGAATCTATTCATATGCCCCAGTACTTAGAAGAATTCTATGCGATGACAACATGAAATATAGATTTTTGACCGGTTGGCTCAAGGCTATGTGACCAAATTCATTATTGACAATCAATAATCAATCAAAATGTTTTGGGAATTATTAGAATCAATCAACAAGAAAAATATGGGGAATTTCATTATTGATAAATATCAATGAGTCAAATCCCACCCCTACTTATCCTTCTAAATTGTTCGAACTACAGACACGGATCTTGTACATGAGAACTCTCTTGCCAAAACATTTACCCTCTACTCCACACGCATCCAACTAATATTTAACTTCTTTTAGAACCTAAGGGGTTGGTTTTTGAAGTCTTGGTGAATTGATTATCGTACATTTATATTTGTTTTCTCTGGTAGTGATTTGCATGGAGTATGTTTATGATGGTTCTGTTGATTTGGAGTTTATGCAGCTTGAAGTGTATGGAATTAGGAGTGCTGTTTGTGTACAGCATCTGGAAGCTGCTCACGTGGGGTGTGCGCAAGTTTTTTGAAGATACGCCAAGCACGGCTTTAGGTTGAATGTAGCAAGCATGGAATAATGGTTATTATTTGATGGGTTGAAAGCATAAGACAACTAGTCTTTCTAAGAACCAAAGAAACTTGCTTCCAGGGCTTGATAGTATGAGTTAGCGCTTAAAGATACAAAAGTTAACTGGTATATGTTGCAACGACTTCTATTCCTTGCCTTGAGTCTTATTCTTTCTTTCTTCATCTAAGATATATGTTTCAATTGTTTCATTAGCTCCAAGCATAAGAAAAATTGAACCATATTTATTTGCTTGAGTTGGGTGCATACTTCTTCCTCAGATTTCTTGGAAACAAGGTAATTATTTTCTCTTTCACATCTTAATCTTGACATGAAGATCGTGTGGAAGCATAATCTTCATGTAGCAACATATAGCTCAAAATCTCGATTGTTAGTCCATGCTTAGATCTTAGCCTATAGAACGCCAAGACTTTCCTTTAAATAGAGTAACACTTATTTTGTTATTATATAAATCTTAAAACAGTTCTTTATAACTGTTTTCTCTCATGGATTAAGTACGGATCTCACCAAAGTAAGAGAGTTATATATATGGAGCAGATACTACTCTGGGATTAATGCCCTTTGCTTGGAAACTGAAAATTATTTACACAATAGTTTATCCTTATATTTTTTTCCTTCATTCTCTACTCAATGTCTCCCCAGGTCTTTTACAGAATACAGTAGCCAGCGTCTTTTGTAACAGCTGCTTTGTATTTATGAATACCCTTTCATGAACTCTATAAGCTAGAGTTTGTGCTAAAACTTATCAATGTTTGTGTTTATTTCTTATTCAGTTTACTCCACAATATCTCAAAACAGCAAAGTCATGATATCTATGATTCACGACAAAAACAATTGGACCAACTAGTTCCAGAAGGTATAATAAAAAGTATTTAAATGATTTTTCGTTAAACAGAGCGCATAAAACAAATTATAAGAAAAAATATAGCTCATCTCTGTTTTAACAGCTCCTCATTTACCCATAGACTCATGAACACCGCTACTTCTCTTCTACTATAACCTACAGACAAGCTATAATGTACCATCAGTAACCAATTCTTTTCGTAATCAGCTAACACCTTCCTAACAAAAAGTTGTTTTTGCAACCTTAAGGTAAGTAACATGATATTAAACAAAGAATTTCATAAGAGAACGAATCCTTGAAGACACACATTATCTACACTAGGATAGAGTCTAACCCCAACCTAGGCATTGAGTATTTACATAAGATAGGGAAAGAATATGCAGTATGTAGTTTAACTTTCCCAATGTTTTTTTATATTTCGGGTTCAGATCTTCAACGGGAATTGGTTCTAGTTGTAAGACCAATACTGTAAAGGAAACCACCCCATTCTTATGGGTAAAGATGTTAGGAAAAACCTGACGTAAACACAACTCAATAAAAGTTTCTTTCATCCCTCATTATAAAAATAAGTTAATAGAAGTTGAAACCTATTAAAGCTCGTCACCACCCATTTGACAAGATTTAATAAGCATGTGAATAAGAATATTAATAAGTTTGCTTCCTTAGTTCAGTTCGTTCTCAGCCTTCTAAAATTGGGTAATAATTACAGTAAGTTGAATAATTATTTCTATAGGAAGAAAAAAAATAAACTCAAGGCAATTTATGCAAGCTATTAAACTACATGTACAAAAACTATAAGCAGTTAGAATATAACATTAAAAGCCAAGCGCTTTAATCTACCATCACTAGAGATATATGAAAAAAATAACTTATATAACTCTTAGCTGGTATAACAACATAAAAGTACTCATGACCATTTGAGGCTTTGCAACAAAATCTTCCAAGTTCGTAAAGACAATTTGTACCTCTTTTAACTTCTTTCCCTTCCAGCCATTCTTCGCATAAGAAACCTTTACTCCACCTCGAAGTTTCTGGGCAGCATTGAGTTCCCTAACCTCGTATACAAAAGTACCTTTCTTCTTCTTTTTCTTCGCATGAAATGAATGAACTGGATTACCTTGATTATCATAAGCTTGGATCATTCCATTTACCATAGTACCAGACATTAAAACGTGGTTTCCATCTTCAGAAAACAAGTGAAAGTCCTCAACAATAGTTTTCGAATTTTCATTCAGTGTTATTATCGCCTTTCCAGCTTGGATTCTGTCTTGCCCAAAAAACATGAAAACTTCAATTGTTACAATTACTTTGCCATTTCTTCCTACTTCAGTAGTCTTTGTTTCTCTCATTCCAAAAACAGGGATTTTTTCCTTAACCCCGGGGATTATTGCCGTCAAATAAAATTGTCTTCCGGCTTCAGGCCTGGAGGGGTCATCGGATGATATAGTTAAAAATGTTCGTTGAAACGCTTCCAGGGATGAGGAGAATGCGCCTAGAAGTTGGTTATATGGTTCTCCACCAGCTAACAACGGCCTTTTGGATGGAATAGCAACAGGGAGCAACCCCCTTTCGATTTGAGTTGCCTGTAGTTCTCTATCCGAGACAATCTGGCAATCTATCGGACTTCTGGACATTTTCTTGTTACTTTTTTACTTTCGTTTCAACTGAACGGTTTACTATGGGCTACATGGCCCCAGAAACTGTAAAAAACTGTGGTAAAGCAATATTGTAAGTCTCAGGTTCCGTTAACAATTAACGGTTACTCGAACTTGTTTCTCTTTAGAAGAAAAAGCTTGATATATATATATATATATATATATATATATATGGGTTTGATTCTAAGGAGGCAAATAGAATCTATTTGTCTATATCTTATCATCCTTCTAGCTTTTTATGTTCTGCAAATGGAAGTTACGTGGGTTACATTTGGGTTCTCACAGGGTTTAGAAACAAGAGAGGTTGACGTGGACCAGAATACAAAAGCCATTTTCACAGTTAAATTGAGGGACAAGCTGCTTCCTAAACACCAAATACTAACTAAAAAATATGTTGCAGATTTTTTCACCTCAAGAAGCATAATACCTAGGGCAAAGCAATTTCAAGCTTATAAGAATTCTTCTCTCAGTATCTTGAATCCTGTTGACAAAGTTCTTGAGATTAAAGACCTTGTTGTTAAAGACAAGATTTCCTTAGCAGTATTAATGTCAGAACTAAGATTCATGAAATATGTTGATTTTGATAGTCCAGAGGATTATCTAAGTTATGAAACAATTGCAAAAAGAGTTATGATCCTGAAACACATAAAAATGTTAAAAGAAATTTTTGAAGGATCAACAACCGTAGTAGATGTAAGAAAAAAAATCTGCACTTCCACTTCTTTTCGAGAACTTCGCATTGAAGATACTGCTGCAAGCTTCAACAATCTGTTTTCATATCTATCGACCTTAAAAACGTGTGTACTAAGAATACAAAATGAAATTCCTTCCGAAAATGTTGACGATGTTTTTTCCAAATACTTCAAGAATATGGAACACCCAAACAATCAAATAATTCTTTTTCTAGATAAGTTTTTAAGTAAGATCCCTATTCAAAATTTATGGGAGTTTAGCTATATGTCAGGAAAAATCAATAATCTCTTGTATAGGAATTTGCACGAGAAAGGATTTCAGCTAGAAGTACTTGCAAATTCTTTAAGGCAATGTATTCATCAAACAGAAACTGTTTGCCGTCTATTGCATAGAGTTCGTGTTACAGATCTCTCATGGAGTAATGACAGGCTTGAACTAGGTGACGGAGATGTGCTTGTATTAGGTGTTAAAATACCGAATTAGGGGTTAAGTAAATGGAAAACAGTCAAACTGAAGGTGAAACTAAAGATTCAATTCTAGACAAATTTTCATGTTTTGATTGCAGGAAGGTGTTCAGAACTGAGCAATTTCTGAGGAATCATTGTTTGAGGAAAGGGCACAGATTTAATTATATGGAAGGTACTCGGAACGAGGAAACAAATGTGAAAAAATATCGGTCATTGAAAGTTAAATATAATGCTTTGAAGAAAAGGTATGAGGAAATTAAAGAAGATTTACAAAACCAAAGAAAGGCACAAAATGATATGTTTTACGACAAAATAGAAAATGTCAAGCTAAAGGAAAGGGAGAACTGCAGCGTTAATTTCAAGAGTGTGTTGGTTGAAAAAGAGAAGAATTTATGCTTGCGCTTAGAGATTGAGAAAGAAAAGTTCAATGGGATGAAGAAGAGTTTAGAGATGAAAATTTGCAAGCTGGAAAAGGAAAATTCAATCCTGCGCTTTCAAGTTTTCCAGGGATTGAAAGCTGGACAAAGATCTTCCAAGTTTAGCGAGGGAGAAGAGAAATTTACTACAGAAATTTCTCTCTCAATAAGAAAACAGCAGCAGCGTATCTTTAGAAGGATAACTCATATGAAAATCGTAAAAATTCTTAGAGCGGCCTTTGAGCAACTTAAATTGAAGAATGAACCAGAGTCAGAAGCAAAAAGGTTTCTTCTAGGGAAAACTTCAACAATCGACTCAACATATTTGGATACTAACCGAGCTGCAGCGAAATTAAATGGGTTAATGAACAGTCTGCCCGCATCATACTCTTCAATTGTAGATGAGATGCAAAACAATCCTGAATGGTTAGAAAAAACAAAAAAACTCGAGTATGACTTTGCTGATACGCAAATACCTATGGCGAGCTCTGAAGAAGAACATCTAAGTGCCAGTATTGACCTAGTGATAGAAGCAATAGTAGGTAAAAAGTGCACTATTGCAGTAGTCGTTTCGGATTTTGAAGTTGAATCTGTTCCAAGAAAAGAGTTTGAAAATGTTTCATGGGATCAGAAGCTTGAATTTGCCGTTTAACTAAATGAAAAGTTTCAATGAAACACTCGATAATACAAGCGAGTCCTTGCCTTCTACCTCATCAAAGATATATCATAATAGCATAGAAAGGTTGAAGCGAGAAAAGGCAAATATAGAACATTCATTGAAGACGAACAAACTGAGTACGCTTTTAGCCAAAAACGAGTGCTTGAGTGCTCAAATACAAGAAACTCAGCTTCTACTTCGGAAGGCGGAGAAAGAGAAGAATAGTGTGGTTGAGGACTTACAAAAAAAACTGGCCACAATTACAAAAAACTTGACATACACATTTGAAGACTTTTCTAATTTGAGAGAAAAGGCTAGAAACAGAGGAGAACCAAGTCCTCGAAGTAAGGACATTCTTGAATTAGCACTCAACCAATTCTATGATCTGAACGAGGAAAAAGAAAAGATCGAAAGGGCTTCTAAGAGGGAAAGTAGTTGTCTCACTAGACAAGTTGACAGTCTACGCCAGATCATACACTCGATGAAAGATAAGTTTGAGGTCGTTTTGAACGAAAAAAATGAAGAACTAGCAACAATTACGGAAGAGCTTGCTATAGAGAAGCAGAAAGGGCAAATGATGCAAGGACAATTGGAAGAACACAGGCACGATTTTCAAGAGGTGAAAGAAAAACATGAGTCAATGAACACAATGAAGTTAAGTTTAAAACAAAAGGAAACTGAATTAATCAATTTACAGCAGAAAAATGAGAATCTACTATTAAAACTTGAGTCGGAAGAAAAGGAAAAGAAAAACTTTCACTGCATAGAAACAAAGGCAAAGCGTCTCGAAAAGAGGTTGAAGAGAAGTGAAGATTTTGTTCTAAAGTTAAGTGCTAAGCTAAGAATTATTGAGCAAGAAGTGCAGGAAAAGAATAATAATTTGAATCAAGCTAATAAAAACTTTGAAGATGAGGCGGAAAAAAACAAAGAATTAAGGGAGAAGGTGGATCAACTTTGTCAGAGACTTAAATTTCAAACGAAGAAAGAAAAGCTCAGTCGAGAACATGGCAGACTAGAGGCTTCTAGGATGGCTCAAAAAAAGGATTCTAAAATTTGTCATCTAAAAAAGAAGTTAAAGGCTGCTGTCAAAAGGAGCAAGCTTCTACGAAATAAACTAAATTTATTTCAGGAGAGGTTAAAGGCAGGCGCAGAACATCTTTCGCCGTATCTTTCAAAGACGTTATCTAAGGAAGAGGTCCAAGTAGAGATTATAAAGCTAGCTGATAATTTAAAGAACTCATCCCGAAAGCAAAAACAAATTATTGCCATTTTTCAAGAAAAAGACAAGATAATCCAAAATTTGAAACAAGCCATAGAAGATACAAACTCACTGAACATAAAGTTAAAACAGAAGGTCTCAGTCCTGCTTTCAAAAAGTGACGTTATATACCAAAAGTTTTTAAATGAACTAGAAAAAAGTTAAAATTTACATTGGAGGAAGACTCATGCTTGGTGGTAAGTTAATTCCGTTGTTTCCAGAAGCAAGATTTACTCCCCTTCCAAGTCCAACGGGAGCTCTGCTTGACACAGGGACTGCTGTTCCAGTCGGTTTTTGCGTAGATTGCTGCTTTTTAGCTTGAGGAGGTGCTTCTACTTGTAGAGATACCACATTCTCCCCTCTTAATAGTATTAACCCTATAGGTCTCTTTTCTTCAACATCTGCCAAATCTTCCTTACTGTTTTTCTTCAAACGGTACTCTTCAGTGTGAGACAAAACAAGGTTCATATGTCGGTCAAAGGCTAAGAATGTTCCAACCATACACCTGCTATCTGCGAGCGTCACACGTATTCTGTGATTAATGTATCCCAACATCCTCGTTGTCTTATTCATTGGCATCTTGTTTGTTATATCTCTTGACAAGAAATTAGAGAATACGATTGGTCCTCTAATTGTTCAACCAATGAAAAGTCTTGTATGGGTGATCCGTTTTCTTTATTTTGTTGGGGCTGAGGATTAGTTTATTGATGTTATGCTCTAAACGCATATGCGGTTTTATAGAAAATATTTAAAACCAAAGAAAAACAGAATAAATAGATTTTTAAGTTAGTGTGAAGATTCTATATAATTTATTATTTTAATAGAAAGCTCTTGCATTTTTCTTTTATCGACGAGAATACATAAGCATACTTGGACAACTTACTTTCACAATTCGGGTTTTAGATGCACACAAGAAACTAATATCATATTTGTTATTTTGTGTTAGTACCTTTGGTTTATGAAAGTAAATAACTGTTTTATTTTCTTCTGCTAGTTTTTACCTCTTAAAAAGCAAGGGATATTCAGGAAGTTTCTTTAAATGACCTAAACTGTTGTCTGGATACCAATTAGTGAATGTTCATGTGCTAAGATTTCTTTATTTCTATGTAATTCAGCTTCGCCATAAGGAGAATTATGACATTAACACTTCATAGAAGCTTGTTTTGATGAAAATTCCAAATTAAAAATATAACTTGTTTAGTAACCCTTCCTTGCCTGGCCCAACTCCATGTTACAAATGGTATTGTTCAATATGTCTAGCTATAGATTCTAGTTTTCATAACATGTTTATTATTGCATGTACGTAAAGAAATACTACACGACCGAGGTTGGGTGGATTTTAGAATATTCTATCCGTCATTTAAAGGTCTTTAGTAGAGCCTATAAATGTCAATAATACAATTTTACCGGTGGGAAGAGCTTGATTCTTTTCAATCACTCTTAATCTATCGCTTTTAGGAAATTATAATGGTACAGTGGTGAAAATATCGTTCTTAATTTCAGGTTAACCCGGTAAAGGCTATGATGAAGTAGTGGCTTATACCCAGAAGGAGAGCGCTCACCCATCGCGCGAGAGAAATTATTCAGATTGTGGTAGTGTTTTCGGGTCAAAGTTTTGAGTGACCCAATCTATTAACAATAATAAAATGTCAATAATGTTCACATATCTGGAAAGTAAAGAGAGAGAAATATCATCAACTAAAACCCAAACCAAAGGCCAAATCATATGGCTGTCTAGGCTGGAGATAATTTTTTTAGTTCTCTGAGGCATTAATGACTTTTTTGCAGCAGGTACCCGTTATAATCTATTCTTCGTTCCTTAAGCTATGAGTTTCTCATAAAGGTTAAAATATTTTTCCATTGCTCAAATGGTTTCTCATCGAGCCAGAGTTTCACGCTTATACGGTTTTTTCCCGGTTAAATGAAGTAAAAGTATTCTATTGTTGTTTCACTTTCCATAATGATAAGAAAGTTGTTTTGCTACTAATATATATTGAGAAAGAGTAGATAATGTAGAATCAATAGCTAATTCCATTTGCTAGAATAATTGACTTTCCTTCGAATACGTTACGAGAGAAATATAATTCTAAAATGATTAATTTAGAGAAACCACATTTACTTCTACATGTCCAAGTGGTTGCAAAGCACTTCTCAAGAAGGTTAATGAAATAGCTACTTTGGAAAAATAGCATATAGATTTAATTAAGTTCTAAAGAAGCTCTAGAAGCTCTTGTAGCTAAGTTATAGACATTGTTAACTTATTATTCTTAGTTATTTACTCCAAATAGAAAGGTGGGAGGATTGTTTCCTATTTTAGACGATACTCTTCTTTGGCAAGAATACTAATTATAAGAACTATCACTAATTGAAAGAGTTAATCTACCGCAATGGAGCCTCTATCATCGTCATGTCATCATATTTACGTTCTAAACTTCATAATAAATTGAAATCCCATTCCGCGTTATATTGCAATTTTTCTTGAAGACCGACTATTAAGCTAACTTTAGTTTGATAAGTTTAAAGAGGTTTTACGCTAATGAACTGAAAATAAATTACCTCTGCAGTGTGGAAAATATTTGTAGGAAAAAGTGGGTTCTCAAAATAACAACAGTATTTACCTAATGTGCTTAATTCAAATCAACATCATTCTTGCTCCTGCAATTTCTACGTAGCTATAGCTACGGAACATGTGGTTGAAACCTTTTGTACAATTAATTCCTGGTTTCAATATTAACTATGCAAGTTGGAATGATTAATATATGGGCAGATCGGTACTTTACGCAGTCTTCGAAATGATATGATTCTATTAGTAAACTAATTAATGTTACCAGAGAAGAAAATTCAAAACGTAATTAAGCGCTTATGAGAAAACTGAGGAATTGAAACCAAACGAGTCTCTTGAGTCGAAAGCCTAGCGTCAAACCCGTGAATATTGCATCTACCCAATTGAGGTTTCTAACGAACGATATTACAAGCACACACTTTAATGGTCGGATTAGTCGCCACATTTTCTTAGAAAGAGGAACGACCTAACGCGATGAACATTAATTCAAATAACACTGGAACTCTCTATGTACCATATCAGCCACTACATTTCCGGGCCTTGGAACATGAAATTTAGGAAAACCACTTGATACATCGTCAATAGTTAGTCTTCTTAGGGCTTCGGCCTGGATCATTATCACACAACCTCAGATCTGAAAAACTATTTAAAACTGAACACTGAACTCGAACTCAAGGCATAACAGGAAAGCTCTTCAAAAGTTATTGGAGAAAATAGACAATATAACTTGCTTTGGGAACACTGTTAGAATGGCTGTGTCTAAGGACTTCATGGTCCCTGTACTTTTATGCTCCTGAAAAACGGATAGTGCTCAATGGAAGATCTGATATAAAGAAGTTCTTATAGTGTTGCAAGTGGGAAATTTCCGACATTGAGTGTGTCAGGTATGGTAATAACTATAATAAAGCAAGAAACATGGGAGTCAAACCCAGATCACTTTTCTAGTTGCAATGAAGAGCTCAAATAGCTGTTAAGACTCAGTAAATACATACCAGCTAAAACTCAACCAATGAAAAAGGGAAATACAAGCAATTAGAGTTCCTTCTTGGCAAATCAAGAAAAAGCGCTATGCATTCAATTATATTTGAGTATAGCTAACTCAGATATGGGACTGTAGTTGAGGAACAATTTATTACGGCAGCTGCTGCCGCTGCTGAGCTAAAAACTTGTTTCTTAGTGCATGTGTCGATTTGCTTGCTTCTCCGTTCCATTCCATCAAGAGTTCAAAGAAGATACGCACTAGTTTCTCAAACTGTGAGATGAATTAAGCCTAATCCCACATGTACCCGAAGCAACCCATTTTCATGCAAACAAATCACTCGGAGAAAGGGCTTACCAACTACATCTCTTCCTTGCTAAAGATGCTTCTGGATACAACTTCCAGATCCAACTGGGTACCTAATAGAAGTCCTTAACCTAAGGAGAATAAGTCTTGCAATGAAAGCCCCAATACACTTTACTCCTGGAGAAGATTAACTACTGGGACATCACCAAGTAGTACTCACAAATTATCCCACCAATAACGTGTTCAAACCAGTTTTTCTCTTCTTTACCACCCAGTGGGTACAGAAGAAAGAACTTCAAAAACCTCCAAAGAACAAGGGATGTTTCTTCGCAAGAGACCTATGTCTGGTACAACATAACAAGAGTTTTTCTCTGGTTTGCGACATCTCGCAGCATCTGGTGCCAAGAACTTCCATCCTAGGGACACCTTCCCACAGTCCCTAGATAACTGCTAACCCTAGCAGCCCCCTTTAACTTGTTGGAAGCGTGCTACACAACTTTGTAAAATTAAAACTCATAACCAAGTCCAAGTGTTGTTAACAAACAGTTCTCTTTTGTGGATGTTCTACGGGCCTTGCATACCCTTGAAGCTTTCCACAACACTCGGTGCTACCTCCAAGAGCAAAGTTACTCCCAAGTAGCATACCAACTTGTTTTTTTTGGTTCTGAACATGCGTGCGGAGAAGATCGTACAAGAACTAATAAAAAACGGGTTTAAAACCCCTCAATCATTGTGAGTTACCCAATCATTTGTGTAAACACACTGTTTTCCCGCCGATTCCAGTTCGACCAGCTGGCCCTTGCCCAGCTGTTTTCTCTTTCTACTCCTATACCAAGATATTTCTCAACCTCCAAAAAGCGTGCGAACTTTGTTCTGCCGATATATTCACGCCCTGAATTAACTGAATTCCGGTTAACGACCACTGCGATCTTGTATAAATCCCCGGTTTTGACGCTTCCCCAAGTCGTCAAACTTCTGACGCAGGCCCAAAGGACAAATATCGACAGAAGGAGACTATGTTTTGGCCCGGGTAGATTGCTATGCTGCTGAATCTATTCCCGTGTTTTTTTCTACCCATAGCTAAAATTATCCCATATTAACATATTTTTCAGCTCCTTCCCGGGATATGTACCCAACAAATTGGAGAAGACGCGCATCTCGACCATTTTGTCTACATTCCTTAACGGCTCTTAAGAACCGAGAGGTATTATGGTTTGATACGATTTTTCATAACATACACATGTACACATAAGAAATGGTCATGAAATAGATAACATCAAGTTTACATACACTCGGTATCGTAAAGCTAATAAGTGCTTATAATTAAATGGTCTCTTTGATTAAGGTTAACAAAGGTGAGTAAGACTTACCAGTGAATAGTGTAACAATTCTGCCATTTATTTAGCACAAATTAGTAGTCATGACTTAAAAAATTTCATATTTTAGTCCTATCCCTGTGTGTTTTTTAATATATTCCTTGCCAGTTGAACCAGTTTCTGTACTTAAATAAAGCTATTGTGTGAATATTTGCGTTCAAAGGTTAAAGGTAGGTCTGGGCACACAACATTGTCTACCACTGTATCTTCGAAGGCACCAGTTGAGTTCTGGTCTTCCCTACTAAAAGAGAGCTAAAAAAACGTTCCCGGAGATATTTGCTGTCCCCGGCGAAAAAGCGAGGCTATGTTTTTCTTATAAGTTCCAAACCAATTTCAGTTGGTCCCAAGCTTCAGCTGTTAAAACTTTTCAGTTAAATATTCAAGTGTGTATGAAGTGCGAACCGTTAAATAAGTTCCCTGGAATAGAGAAACTTGAAGACTTAAAAATGTTGGCTTTGGGTAATGAAGATACACTTTATCATCCAAAGCGTAGTGTTAAGGTTAAGAAGAGTAACTCGGAAATATCAAAGAGGTACAGGTTGAAGCAGAAGGTACTTTTGATTACTGAGCGGGAGAAGAGCAACTACTTAGAGCAAGAGATTTACTGGTTAAGAGTCCGGTGTCATAAACTGAAAGCATTGGTGCGTCGATATGAAGAAGAGAAGCATTCGCTCAAGAGAGCTTGGACTTCTACTTTTCTCGTTCCTCAGAACAATACGCTCAGATATAAGAGGGCCAAAATAGTTGCCTACCGAACCTTACTTACAAGTACGGTGAATATCTCGAAGGATTTACCAAACTATGAAGGAACCCATTTCTTTGAAGACATCTTTCCAGTTCTAGAAAGAGTTTTTTCAGAGCATATTAACTTCAAAGCACAGAGTAAATACTTTTCAACGCTGCAGCATGAGATTAAGACATTTCGGGGTGAAGGTGATATTAAAGGGCAGATGCAGCACGAGTTAAAAATTAGAAAAATTCCTTTGAAAGTAGCTTACGTTAGAGTTGGTAGAGAGTATGAAAACTTTTTTCACATTGAGCTTAATCTTTCTCTGAAGTATAACCAAGCTATGACAATGCACTGCTTGAACAAGCTAATTCAACTCAGATGTCAGAAGATTTCTCACACACCTCAATATCTTGTGGATTCATGTGTTATGAAGCTGAACTATGATCACCATCGAGAACTGTTAAATTACTTGAATACTCTCTCTCCACTAAATTTAAAGTCAGTGGTCATAGTCAAACTGGTGTTGATCAAAGCAGTGGAAGTTATTTATGACTGTTACATTTTATTTGAGACACGAGATGTTTCTTCAGTGGTGTTGCTGCCTTTTGATCTTATGAAAAAGAACCAGACATTTAAGGCAAATGAGAGTGTTGTTTGCATATCTTTTGAAAAAAGTAAGCTGAAGGGATCACCAACGCGGATTAAGATATCATATTTTCACGAAGAAAAGGAACAGGCGAAGGATGATACTGTTAGGTTGCTGGGTAGTTTATTTGGGGGTGAGATTTGAATACAAAGTTGTTGTTGTTGTTGATTTAGTTTAAAACAAGTTGGGTCTTCTGGTTCTTTTCAGTGTAAGCAGTATATGAAGAATATTGGGACCTTTTTGGACCTGTACTTGATTTTTGTTAGTCCGTATATACAGAAAAATTAAAACCAAATATCGTGCGAAAGTTTTTGTTCCTTTTTTTCTTTGGTTAGATTTTTAAAGCTAGTTTTCCTGTTCAAATTAAAAAAAATGATATTGAATATATTGTCTTTGAAGATGGAAGTAATTTCTTGTTGAAAAACCATAGTTTACAGAGTGTTTCATGTACATGAAAATGCTTGCATAATAGCAGACATCATATTTAACCCAAACATAGCTACAAGCCTGTACTTAGGTTTTGTTGTGGGTTGGTGTTGAGACATTATCTTCTTTGGAGTCCACATATTTTCACAGAACAATAGTTGATGTATTTCATCTACTTGCTCTATTTCCACTTGAGTTGTTTTGGTGTCGAATATTTCATCCTCGAGAGGATAAACAACTGCTGTAGACTCTCTTCACTCATGAATGCGCATCATAGAACCAAGTCTTCTTCTCTCTTCTTCTATATCTTCTGTTTTTTGTTCCTTTTCATTCACAGAATTGATGCTGTAGTTTTTTCATCCTCTCAACTTTTCTCTTAATCTGTCTTTTGCAACACCAACTCTTGTACTACATCTAGATATAGCTTTTTTTCACAAAATACAGTTATTTTTTTCTATTATTGATATCAATCTATGGACTTTTAGTAGGCCTCCATTGTTGAATAGAACAACGATTTGTTTCTTGGTTTTTGTTTTGTATGAGTTTTAGCTTCTTATTATTTTGGTGTTAACTTTAGACAGCTGAATATTACAAATGAATCTTCTATGCTATCTTGAATATTTCTATCAATACCTTCCATTTTCATTGAGAATTTTTTTATAATAATTTCACAGAGAATGGCATTTTCTTGTGTACTACTTATAAGTCATAACAGTGTAGTTTGATATAGTATGAATATTAATATCTTCAATTTATTCAATGATTTTAAGTCCTTGTACAAGCCGATAGGAGATTTAGTTTCAGTAAAGAACAGGGTTTTACACATTATCTTCTAAGCTAAAGTGTTCTTAAAATTTTGGAATTAGATACTATAGTCATTTTCTCAATATGATTACAGAGTACATTGGGTAGCTAAAATTGAAGAGCAAATAAAATATATCCAAATCCTTCGGTGTAAGAGCGATGTTATCATTGAAAACCGAAACAGCTCGAACCAACTTCACCTTGACATGAAATTTTCTCAGTTAATAATACTTCATTTCAAATGGCCAAACTGCTAAAACTTATTCTGCCTACATCAACTTAAAGTTCAATCCTTACACAATTAAACTCTTGTCGATGGATTTCCTAATGGAGATGGTGATATAAACAAGGAGTGTTTTTCTGTTGAAAACAGACCATACATAAAAACAGGTTCTCACTGTCCGCTGAATATCAGGTAGTTTATACTTTTTGAGACTTAAAATCCTGATTCATAACATCATGGTGCTATACCAAATGCCACATTTAGCTAGAATTTAGCTAGAATTTAGCTAGACTCTAGCATCTTGAAACCTTTACTAACACCTCCTTTTAACACAAGATCAGATTCTTCATATTGGCGTTAGATCAAGAAACCAAAATAGTTCTCTCTGCCTCCTGCATGGTAGATGAAAACGCATATAGTTAAGAGTAAATACATATTATTATTACAAGAGGTTTCTGCAAAGTTTTTACAATTTGTAACATTTCTCTTTTGAAGAACTGGTTTTAACAATAGTTGATTTGATTCTCTCTAGCTGTAATATTCCAAAATTAACAAAATTAGGACTAACGGGGGTACTGATCTTTCTTCTCATTACTATGCTTCTGGGAAGCTCTTGACTTGAAGAAATTTAAATGATACTCAATACAATTTGTGTAAAATAAGATGAAATTATACTCTCTAAGAGTTCGGTACTTTGGATTTACCCCATGAACAACTTGACCGTAGTTGGAGTTCATACTAACGGGGAACTAAATTATAGCTAAATGCTGAATATTACACGTGCTCTACTACCCAAATCAGCTGTAATTTGTTACACCGTATGAATTAAGTACTTATCAACTATTGTAACCTATTGGTTTTATGTTGTAACATCAGGTATTACACAAAAGAAGTTGTGCCTGTTCCTCTCTGCATTTTATGAAGGGGATATCCTAATTCCTTATAAACTTCATATAATACTAGAGATATAGCTGCCTGAATATGTATACTCCTTGTTTAAACAAAATCTATTTTACCTGGAAACAAAAAACCTCAGTTATAAAATATGTAGAGGATAAAATGTGCATTTGCCCCTCAGTATCTTATGTTTCAAGAAGGAAGGAGGGGTTCAGCTAAAAAATCTTCTTTAAAATTTCAGGTCTTCATAATTAAAACATACCGATAATGAAGAGAATTAGATATATCCAGGTAAAATTTTCAAATTAGGGGAAGTCCCTAAAGGGAATATAGCGAATCAAAGATTTTCCAGGCTTAAGAACATATGGTTTTGGATGGTATATGTTTTTCATTTTCACAGGTTCTTGTTTAAACTAACTATCAAAATTTCTGCTGAGTTTTCCTAGAGTGATATCCTCTAAAGGGTTGACAGCTCGAATGTTGTTGAGATATCAATAAAGCTTAGTACAACAGAAGAATAAGATATTGGGTAAGGGGGAAGTCTCCGAGCAAGACTGAAAAGTTCAACATAGACTGCCTGTCGGCCAGAAATGAAATTTAATCTAGTTTTCTGTTCTTAAATACAGCTATAACGATTAAGTTACTTTCTCCGATTTTTTTAGAAACTAAGAAGTATAAAAAGTATGACCATCTTGATGCCTATATGAATTATAAGATATATGTCAATGGGTATATTGAAGCAGATAAAGTCATATTAAGTTAGTAGAGGGGGCTTCCTATGGCTTATTTCCTTGTAATTAAGTTTATGTACTCGTACCAATGGTATCAAAAGAAAAGAAGGTTTCAGGAAATAAAAGCACATTGTCGTAATTAGGAATTAGTTTTCACATCTGCCCAATGTATTTGAATGTTACAAATGATGTTACATGAACATCTCAGAGCTTATTCACGTGTTGAACTCACAGAATCGAATAAATTTTATACAAAAAATGTCTTTATTATCGAAAAGTAGTATTTAACCTGCAACATTGCAGCCAAAGCAGAATAAATCCAACATGTAATCAATTAGCTATTAATAAAGAAAAAATGATCTCAAACCTTTCATTACTGTAGCAGAGACCGGTCGTGTTCCCAAAGATAAATTTTATGTTTTTTAATGAGTTTTGACTTGTCCAAAGCATAGGCATCAAGTCACACAAACCTCATTAGTTTTACGCAAACCGGTAAAAGAAGTAGGATTTTTGCTACCTTAAATGAATTACTTAGCAAAGGAAACAAATGAATAATTAATTCTTGTTCCTTTCAAACTCCTGGAAGTTATATCCTACAACAAACGGAAATTTTCTACATTTTTGCAATGTTATACAAATTGTCATTTTGAATGCACTGTTGAAAAAATTGGCCAAGAAAGAGCCTCTACTATTAACTAAAATAGACAAATTCTAGTATTAGACTCTTTGTAGTATTCACTCCCTTTGAATAAGAGTTTCTGAAACTCCTAATATCCATCGTTTTAAAGAATACGATACTTTTACTTTTATCACGTAAATGAACTTGTGAATTCAGTGCCATATAACACTGTGGTTCTGGGATGCAATGCCGATATAGGTTAACATGAAATTATATATGCCATGTATAATGCAAGGTCAAAAAATATTGCTAATGAAATTGCCGTTTCGGGTTACTAAAATCTCCCAGCAGAACACTCACTGACTTTCAATTAATCTGTTTCTGATTCTAACCTTCAAGAAACCTAGTTGCTGGTAGAATTCTATGTGTATTATAAAGATAACATATTTTAATACCAGAATATATTAGTGAGCAGTTTTGATGATTGAAAGAAATGTTCTTGCTGTGATAGTATCCACACTTGCTAAAAAATGACACACTGAGTTCTTTAAGGAGCTATCCTCCTCAGGGAGGTAACAACTATTGGATGTCACAACCCGAAATGGTTACTAAGTCAATACCCAGACAACGGTATATGCATAATAGTCAAATTCTAGCTATTAATGTAGTTATATTAGCGCTGGATTAGAGAGTCTCCTCGATAATTTTAGCTTATGATGCCATTTTACTCGAATTTTAGATAACTATTCTCCGGGTGCAAATTTAAACTACTTAACAGAAGAGCATGTATTCAAGAAAACGCTTTGTTCAGCATAGTATAACAAACTGAAGACTTAGACTGGTGTATTAAATACTAAAATGAAATTAATTTTCATATTTCTATTCTGACTACAAAACATACTTTCAACTCGAATAAAACAAAAAGAATATACCTTAAAATTTGTAAATAGGACGCACGATGTGTATTTGTAACTGGTATGTGATCATTAGGAACATTGAAGTTGGGAAGAGTGTGAACATTTTCTATCTGAGATTCAAAGCCCCGATATGACTCTTACTCTACGGACACGATTTTCATGATGAAGTTTAACATGCATAGTTATCTTAAGAAATCTGCTACGTTGGCTTCTTACTTTGAATCAGTCATTAGATAAATGCTTTCTTATTGAATTAATGAATACTCTAAATATACTATTTATTTCCTCCCGTAATTTAGAAGCAAGAATGATACTAGTCTCCAGAAGCATCTCCTTGGTTCTTTGTTTGAAGTTAAACCTTTTGGCTATTAACTATTTGGGTCAGCAATTTATTGAAGCAGCTATATATCAAATACATTATTCAAAATATCTAAGATTATAGCACCTTCAAGATTGGTATCCGAAATTCTGTATAGACAAGGTTAAAGTTAATCTAAACTATTATCCCAGGAGATATCTTATTCAGTAAATTAACCTGTCAACTCTTAGAGTTACAGACCAAACTAACTTTTTAAACAGAAGTACCCGCATTCTCAAGAATGCGGGTCTATCAAACATGATTTGCAAGGTAGACTTGAAAAGTCTTGTTTCATTGAGTGCTTTCTAGAATATTGACAGGTTCCTGTTACAAATTTCTAGTTCTAGTAGGAATTTGTTCTCCATACAGCAGTAGAAGTCCTGTTCGAAAAACAGCGAGTCTCCCAATTTGGGTAGATCTATTTTACTATTGCTTCAACTAACTTAACTCAGTTCAGGTTATCTGGTAACATCCCCAGATAGAAATTGTAATCTACACTTAGGGCATGAAGGCTATAGCATTCATGATTCATAGCAAATTTTAGCAGTTTGGCCATTTGAAATGAAGTATTATTTACTGAAAAAATTTCATGTCAAGGTGAAGTTGGTTCGAGCTGTTTCGGTTTTCAATGATAACATCGCTCTTACACCGAAGGATTTGGATATATTTTATTTGCTCTTCAATTTTAGCTACCCAATGTACTCTGTAATCATATTGAGAAAATGACTATAGTATCTAATTCCAAAATTTTAAGAACACTTTAGCTTAGAAGATAATGTGTAAAACCCTGTTCTTTACTGAAACTAAATCTCCTATCGGCTTGTACAAGGACTTAAAATCATTGAATAAATTGAAGATATTAATATTCATACTATATCAAACTACACTGTTATGACTTATAAGTAGTACACAAGAAAATGCCATTCTCTGTGAAATTATTATAAAAAAATTCTCAATGAAAATGGAAGGTATTGATAGAAATATTCAAGATAGCATAGAAGATTCATTTGTAATATTCAGCTGTCTAAAGTTAACACCAAAATAATAAGAAGCTAAAACTCATACAAAACAAAAACCAAGAAACAAATCGTTGTTCTATTCAACAATGGAGGCCTACTAAAAGTCCATAGATTGATATCAATAATAGAAAAAAATAACTGTATTTTGTGAAAAAAAGCTATATCTAGATGTAGTACAAGAGTTGGTGTTGCAAAAGACAGATTAAGAGAAAAGTTGAGAGGATGAAAAAACTACAGCATCAATTCTGTGAATGAAAAGGAACAAAAAACAGAAGATATAGAAGAAGAGAGAAGAAGACTTGGTTCTATGATGCGCATTCATGAGTGAAGAGAGTCTACAGCAGTTGTTTATCCTCTCGAGGATGAAATATTCGACACCAAAACAACTCAAGTGGAAATAGAGCAAGTAGATGAAATACATCAACTATTGTTCTGTGAAAATATGTGGACTCCAAAGAAGATAATGTCTCAACACCAACCCACAACAAAACCTAAGTACAGGCTTGTAGCTATGTTTGGGTTAAATATGATGTCTGCTATTATGCAAGCATTTTCATGTACATGAAACACTCTGTAAACTATGGTTTTTCAACAAGAAAATCTCTATCAATGTCTATGAATAAAACAGATATGAAAACCTGAGTATTCAACCCGATGGAACACTAATCATATAATAGTCAATTCAGACACCTCGCATACTCTTGGACGAAGGTTCAATGGAGCAACCAAATGTGGGTAGGAGTGTAACGTCGCGTTCATGTTCTTACCAGCAAGGATTTTTTTCAAGAAAAAACCTGCAGAATGTGAATCAACTCGTGCGTACATTATGTGCTGAGAAAGAGAAACGTGTTTAGAATCTTAGTTTCTTGTAGAAGAACTGAACACCTTCAGCAGCTTTGGATGTCTTTCTTTCACCTTGTTTAAAGAATTCAGCCTCGAGTTTTTCTTTTAATGCCTTTCTAATCTGCTTTCTTACTTCTGGTTTAGCAATGTTTGCAGTGTCAATCGCTACTTCCTCAGTTCTAAACAATAAACAGATTGAATGCAAAATACTTTTTGTTGTCCTTGTCACCAAGCTGTACTTTGATCTTCTTGAGGTCAAAGTCTACTTGATATCTGCTTGGAATAAGGTGGTTGTAGTTCAACACCTTTACAAAAATAGACAGTTGCGCTTTCTTTTTCTGCGTCTTTTCATCCATCTTCTTTGTGATCTTTTTAGCAGGTTTGGAGATTCCGACAACAAGCGCATGAGCAAATTTATGAGAGCTGGTTCCATTCTCCGATGTTTGTACGACCACAGCTTTGCATCCTGCAAACCTTCCTCGAGTTACTATAACAACTCTTCCACTCTTAATTAATCTAACCATTTTTTCTCTTTAACCAACAATTTATCTTTTCAATATTTGGGCAATTGAAGTTTTGGGCAATTAACAAATAGAATCGTTTTGGATAATGAAGAAAGAGAAATATCATTTGTATTCACTTGTTGCATTGAATGCATTATTTAACA
Source organism: Labyrinthula sp. Ha (assembly GCA_015227615.1). Taxonomy (NCBI): domain Eukaryota; class Bigyra; order Labyrinthulida; family Labyrinthulaceae; genus Labyrinthula; species Labyrinthula sp. Ha. Next base: position 1,171,570 of record JAALGZ010000006.1, read on the forward strand.
TATCAAGATACTTAATGGTTATTCGCTTATTCTTACTAATTTTTAGGTTTTTGAATCTACAACGCCAATTCCCGAGAACTGTTACGAAATGTGTGAGATGTCTAACTGGAGAGAGAGTTCATGTTCAAAATGCCTTGAAAAAGAATACTTCGGTGAAAAAAATCTGTATTTTGGGCGAAAGTTTTCGTTTATATCATATATTTTTATTTTAATTGTTTCATATGAAGTTGGATATGCAGCAGTTACATTTTCTTCAGGCTTTGTGTTTGGCAAACTGGTAGAGAAGGACACGCTAGTTGGGTTAATCTCATTAATCTCCATTTTTAATGCTATCTTAATTTTGGTTCAGATGTCAGCCAGTAGTGGTAGTGAGCTTTTAGCTCTGAGATCTATGGAAGGAGCAGCATATGGAGTGTTCACCTTTCTAACAAACAAACTCTTCCTCTCACTTTCTGAAGTTGGCATTTTTCCACACCTCAAATTACAAAAGAACTATGGATCATATATTGGTTTTTTTTTTGCTTCGTTATCCTGGACATTTTCAGATTCCTTTGAGCTTAGAACAATTAATGTGGTTTTTGGGGTTACTAGTCTCGTATTTGCTGTGTTGTATATCATAGTTTCTGCTCTAGTACCTTTGAAAATGCTTTCTGTATCAAAGGAGGATTATGAATACGTATACAGTAGTGCTAAAAGCATAGATGAAACTCACCTTCTTGGACGAACTCAGGATCAGAACTATGATTCCGTGAATAACCGGTATGACATACAAGCACAAGAATCCCAGCGCGGATCAATAGACAGTGAATATGTCGATGCAAAAATCTTATTTGGAGTTAGAGAGAAAATATACTCTGTATTTAGCGGTACAAGAATTTACTTTCTTTTCCTTTCTACTACATGCAAGGATTCTATGGAGATGCTTATCAAATACACCTTACCTTTTTATATCTCGAGAAGCTTTCACATGTCAGCAAATGCCGAAGTTCTTGCATTATTCTGTTGTTTTGTACTAGCTGGTATCATAGCCTCAACATATGGATTAAAATTATCAACGAGTCTTGCAAGTGCACAAGATGAGCGTTTCTACGCCTATGTACCTGGTCTAGCCTTCATTTTATCCTTCTGTTTTCTTGCTCCCGGAATTTATGCCAAGACATTCTTAATGTCAATGGTTTTTTTATTTTTTGGGATTGTTTGCTTTGAGGTGTGGGGGATTTCCAGTGACATAATACTCTTGCGCATAACTTATGAAGAAAACAAGTTTGGAGAGAATAGAGCTGTACTTTACTCGTTGAGCAGAGGCATAAGTACACTTGCCGCGATATTTTTTGGAAGGATAGTTGATCCAACCTCCCTAGACAGTTATAGAAGCTCGTTTTTCTTGCTCTCTGGAATGTTGCTTTTGGGCTCTGCTCTGTTTAATTACCTAGTGGGAAACAAGTTGCGAACAATGAAATACGAAGTATTATAGATGCAGACACATAGATTTGTTTAACAGATTAGGCGAAAGTATGAGATGCTGTTTGGCACCCTGGCTGGTCCAGATCAAGTTCACACGAACTGCAGATTCCGATACATCCTGCTGTTTCGCTGTCTTCCAGACACTTGGTACACCTTTCCTGACATCCCTCGGAGGTTTCCTCGTTGCAACATGGGAACACAAGAGTGCAGCCCTTTTCATCAAGTTTCTTCTTGCAGCAGGTATAGTGCTTACTTTTTCTGGTCAATCCCTTAACCTTACCTGGATGAATTTTTATTTTATCTCTAATTGAGTGGTACTTTTCAAGCTCTCCATGTTTTAAATCTTTCCCTTCTGCATGGAAACTGCAGTTGTCTCCTTTGTCATTAACATCGGCCAGAGTATTACACTTAGTGCAAACAGTGACTTTTTCATTCACCTCTAAGTATTTAACATCAGGATCTACGAAGCTCTTGTTTATTGCATAAACAACTGAACTAACATCCCCATCCTGGCAGAAGTGGAAATTCTCTACACCAACATTAATTCTCTCATACCTCTCAAAGTTTCTACCATAAAGTTTGAGAAAACTTTGCTTTGTGAGGATTCCCAAGTTATCCTCGAAAACATATTCGACAATGTTTCCAAAGTTAATGAATCTCTTGAACAAACACTCTGCCGCTTCAAGCGCTAGTTGATGCTTTTCGGTTCCAAGCTGTTCAACTCCAACAAGAAAAACAACACGTAGAATGTTATACTTGGTCGAAAGATTGGAAACCAATTCAAACGAATCTTTGTTGTCTTGCTCAGAAGAATTTCCAATAGATAGAGCCTCTACAAATTTTACATCTTTATAATCGGCGATATCTGTTGTGAAAATTCTGGGTGACTCCTTTTCTCTATTGAAGGTGGTCTTACTTGTCAACCCTTCAAGTACAGATGTTTTCCCATTGCACGCAGGACCCAAGATTAACACACAATTGGGTTTTACTTCATTTAGTACCTCCTCTTTAATTTCTGCTGCACCACTCTCACTGTTCACCGTAGTACTTGCTTTCTCACTTTCCTCTTCCTTCCCTTCAACAGATCTATTTTCTCCCTCACTTGGTATAGACTGTTTTATAGACTCAACTTGTTCTTCGATTATCTTTTCCTCTGCCATTTTGTTTTGCTTTGGTATGTTCGATATTATCCAGGAGACGTGTTTGTCTTTTGGGTTTGTATCCGCTAGCTATGATATTTTCACTGCAGTATCACAGTGCCTGAATTCATTCTAACGAGATGACTATGCATTACCGTAATATTATCAATTTCTTATACAATGCATTAAATATTCTGCCTTGGAACTATATTTACTGTTATGGAATAGTAGAATTTGGCTGTAAGAACGACATGCAACGAAGAAATCTGGGCATGGCTGTTCGTAACAGCAAAATATCCGTTGTGACATCGGGAGAAACAAGAACAAAACTGGGAAACTCTAGTCGAAGATGACAATCACTTCTTGAAGTGCAAAAGAATCCGATAAGAGATACACAAAGGGAAACCATACTTAAAGGAGGTGAACATAGCCAGGGAGATTCATCTAATTATATCAAATACTTCTTAGAAAAGTATCGGAAACTTGTAGAGCAACTTGTAGCACCCTATGTGGATTTACCCCTGCCAATGAGTGTTGTTCAGTATATATAGATAATACCTTAAGATATGAACATGTGAGGAGCACTAAGTCATAGTTTGCCATAATAATGAGAAGAAAATACGTGGATATCTATTTTTCACAATTTAAGAAACTCAAGTTGTGGTAGTAGTATCTTAAAGGTCTGCGAAAGTGTAAAATAAGCAGCCAACGCGTACAATTCGTGTATATAGGTTTTCAAAAGTGCTTCTAATTTCATGTTTTCCTCAAATTAAGGCAGATGTATTTTATAAAGCAGAGTCCAAGTAATTTCATTTTACATTTTGCCTGGCTTTAGTGTCAGGCAACTCTGAATGAGCATTTCTAGTTATGTTTCATGCCTTTCCTTTTCTCTCGAACAGAATTAATTGTGGCTTCTTACAGATACACTAAGAATAAAAGCATCTTAAAATCTCCTCTTGTAGAATCCCTAAATAGCATTAGAATAGATCATGGCCCCGTTCGGCTTGATTAAATCCATAATGCAAGGATTTCTTATTCTTGTTTGCTATATGAGAATTAAGAAAGGGCTTTGCCTCGCAAAAAAAAAATGTGACTCCTTTTATAACTGAGATCCACCGAGTTTGGATTCAACTACCTTCTAACATTCACCACCAGTTCCCATTGTTGCTTGTAGCGTTCAAAATCTGCAATTAATGCTGTTGGAAAAACTTTAAATATTCTCTACTTATCTTCTATCTTGTTGGAACAACTCTAGGCATATGTTTTACCAGTGTCATGAATCACCGATGATTTTTAAACTGGGTCTGCTTCCTTTAGGATACACTGTTCAGGACATCTTGAGGAGTTTTGTGGTTATTTTATGTAGGGTTCAGTCGCAACTAAATTCTTAGCTATTGAAGCTTTGGACAAACAGGAAAGATTGTGAGCCACTAAAACGAAACGGAAATTACTATTTTTCTCAAAAGCCAATGCTAATGCCCTTCAACAATTCCAACCTAACAGGAGCTTATCTAATTCATTGCACCCTGTATGTTGTAGAGCTTGATAAAGATTACCCTAGTTTGGTTGAATAGTTCAGCATATATCATTTAATTTTTCGCAATTGTAGCTAAACTGGTATTATTACCCAGAATTGCCATTCCTCAATCTTTTAAGAAAAGTTTTATTTTAGTTGCTTACAAATTTTTCCCAACTCTCGAATTTCCCCCTAATTACATCGAGCTTGGATTTAACGGTTATGTTGTATCCAAAATTTTGGGCTTAGAAAATAAAATCTTTTGTTCTAATGTGTGGAGAGCACTATTATTAAGGATTACTACAGTTGACTTGAAGACCTTTTTGGGGGCATTTTCAGCAGATGAGGTGACAGATAGCTTCTTTAGTACAACTCAATATAGATACTGATCACTTGAAAATAGGTGTAGAGCTCAAAATCAACCTTGAAATCAAGTTGTAAGAAAAGCTGAATTACGAGTCTATGACTTAACCTTCACTGTTAGCTAGAGATCACTGTGACCTTTTCTTTCTTAGCAATCTCTAGATCAGGGAAATCATCTGGAAATACCTGTTTCTAGAGATAGGGTAGCAGAGTGAGGCATCATTGACGATTCAGTTGGACTCTTGAGGGGTTTGCGAGTAGCTGAGTAACTTACGATAACACATTAAATACGAAGTGAGTGAGCAATGAGGAACTCATTGAGGACTTTGGGTTCAATTACTAAGTTATGAGGATCCTGAAATTTGCATTTTTTTGGGGTTTGTTTGAATTCTAGTATCTTTATTTCCTCATTGACGAATTTTCCACAGTGTGGACCCCTAATTCTTAGAGACTTGCCGCGAAATTATTTTCAAACTTGTTATATGTTACAGCTTCATCAAAATTTATTCATGAAGCAAGTATAAGTTCAAATAAAAAGATACTAACAACTTTAAATAGGTTGCCTCTAATGACTAAAACAAACTAAGGTGAAGTGGAGATCAAATTAATTTGGGAACAATCCGCTTAAGCTGCAAGAAGGTGCTCTTGTTCTTTGAGGCTCCATAGAAAATACCAAGAATACATAAATTACGCTTGCTTTACCGTAAAATAGTATTTTATGGATGTAGATCTGTAGTATTCCATGAAATTTAGAATGTTTGACTCTTAGTTGCGGAACTTTAGAATAGATGATGGATTTGATACTGTGAAAAGTGAGTATAACGAATTGAAATTTCATCTCCAAGTTGAGCGATATGCAATTGAGTTTTGCCTATATTAAAACGAACTTGTAAGCAGCTCATCGAAGCAGTTTGTCGACATGAGGTTTATGCCTCTTATGAACCTATGTAGAAACATGAATGGTAGTTATAGTGTTTAATTAGTCTAATTTGTATCTGCCACGGTTAGAAGAAGAAATGGATAGGGCAAGGGGGTGAAGACGTGTTCTCTTGAGAGTATCGAACATTTGAAAAAAATATACACAATAAGCCACTTGTCATACTTTCTATAGAAGTGTTTCAGCTGAAGCTATATTAGGAAAAATATGCTTTCCAAAGAAATTAGGTTCCTGGATCTCAGAAAACATTTTAAATTTGTTTGAGCTTAGCTTGGGTCAATTAAAGAACACAAACATGGCTTCTTCCTTATTCAAACCGAATACTATCAAACCCTAAAAACTAGCTATTAAACAATAATCACTTAAAAATAATAACCCTGAGATATCATCTCAAGTGTGGCTATTCAGGTGTCTCGTGCCAGAGTGCTTCAAATTATATCAACTCTCCGTTATATGTAATTTTTGCTGGCACCTATAGCCTCCAAATATATGTATAAACAGAAAGAAGTTCTGCAAGATATATAGAGAATCCAAAATCTCTTGATAGTTCGGCTCCAAATTCACAAACAAGTGAATGGTCTACCTGATGAAGAGAAAACCGTAAATGAAACAATTATAAGAAATAAACAAAGCAGCCTACTGCTGAACTCTTCATAAAACAAACACAATATTATCTCCGTACTAAGTGAACGCAAGTTCACCCTTCCTAACAAACATGACTTTAACTCCACAAGTTGAAAAAACAAAACGAGAAACAGTAATAACCCTAACTTCTGCCCATATACGATCTAACCATGAAGCTTGCAAAACTTGCTTCCTCTTACTCCTCTGTTGCACCCAGGATGGAGGCAACGTTTTCCGCCACCATGTCCCCAACATAAACCCATACCAACACTTCGCTTAGCACACCCTTCCCGGGAACATTTTCTGCCCCCTCCATGTCTCGCACAAAACCCGCCTCCTTGATCTCCCTTTGAGCACCCTTCTATTTGACAAGTTTTCTTTCTTTTCCCTCCATGTAGTGAGCATAATCTTCCACCTGCAACTATTTTATTGCAACCTTCGTGCAAGCACTTCTTACCACCTCCATGCTTAGCGCATTTTCCTCCACCTTTATCCTGTGTTTTGCACCCAGGCACCGTGCACAACTTTACTTTTCTTTTTTTTAAAACAACTTTTTCTTCAACTTTCAACGGATAAATTGTGTCAACTTTCCTCTTTGAACACTCAGGTGTTTTCTCTACAACATGTTTAGTAGTGGTTAAGGATGAATGAAGATAGATGGAGGTGAGTTGTGCTTCAAGTTGTTTTGTGGCTTCTAAAACTTCCAAATTGTGAAGTGTTTGGGCTTTAAGTACTTCGTTGAATTCATTTATTTGATATATAGTATTTTGTGGTATTAAATTGCCAGCGTGCAGACTTGTTCCGAGAAGAGGGTTGGAAGCAAGCGGGGCAGAGAGAGATGCTATAGTTGTAGTTGAAGGTACCGTGGTTTGTAGTGGAAAAGCTTGGAAGTGTGGAGGGATGAGGCTAAGCTGGTTCAAAGTATTCTGAGCATTGTTGGTGATACCATACAAGTATGACGCGGCTACTAATGAGTCAAGTCCAAAGGTACCCATCTTTCGTTGTCTTAAGATTTGCTTTATTTGCTGTTTGGTTAAAATATCGCTTTTTCTTGACGTGAATATCGAAGACTGTACTATTCGATGTTTGTTAAAATATGTATTAGATGGTTTTCACAATTGAACCTATTTAAGGGTGAACTTCAATGAAATGTTCCAAGGAGATATAACCCATTATTATTCGACTACGTTCACAAAACCGAATATATACAGTGTTTTATATTACTATACTATAAACTCTCAATAGCCGATAAAATATCGAATTTTGGGTAAAAATATTCGATTGAGAGTAAATAGTTTTGTATTGCCTTGATGCAGGTACAATTGTCAGTATGAGTAGGACAGGATGAAGGGTGAGTGAAAGGGTGGGTATGTCACAATGTTACTTTACTGTATATTGAATCTCAATACTATTACGCGAAATATGTATTAAGGAAAATTGATGGGAAAAGTTTTAGATGGGTGGTTCTCATTTATTTTGAAGAACTTTCCTCATTTTTAGTTACACTGTTTTGAGAAACTGTATCATGAGTTACAATTAGTGAGTGTCATCAAGAAAGAAACAGAGTCGTATCTATATATATATATATATATATATATATTATGAAAGTTATTTATGAAGCCAATACTTATTTTATGACTATTTCGAACTTTGAACTTTTGAACAGCCCAACTATTTCTATGCGTCATCAAAGTTTCCTAGAACTTGTCACAGATGTACTAGTCCGAACTCTGGTCATTTTCCAGTAAGATTTTATCAGACTAAAATATCATAGAGAACTCCATTCCTTGCCAAAGCCCATCTAGAAGAATATTCACAAAATGCATAGTCTGAGAAGACTACAAACAAAAGATGGATGTATTAAATATTACGAATAGAAGTTAAATGTTTTTCACTTAATAATCGCTAGTACTTGGATCCAAAGGAACAGGGACAAGTTTTAGTATTAAGAAGAAAGGATTTGTTACTTTAATAAAAGATAGAACTTTAGTTGTTTCAAGTTGAAATAACTATCTATTCTAAAGTTATTCTGAATTTTTTTGTCACTATTTTTCCCAAGGTGTTTTCATCTTGCCAAGTTCTGAACAAATAAGAAAGCTCCCGTCAGGTAACGAACGAAGGAAAGGGTATGAGAAATGAGAAAGCTAATTAAGTTGCCATTACTAGCTTTTTAGGTAACTATTAGATATTTCTGGTTGCCTCCAAATATCAAGGCGAGAAACTCATACTCAAAAAGATTCGTGCAGTTTATCATAAAGATTAACAACTTTTGGCGTGAAAAGATTTGTCGCACGATATGACAATTTCAAGAGCTGCAACGGAAGTAGCAAATATAGAACACTGGGTAAAGTTTAGAAGAAAATCATGGCAAATGCCACCAATATTCATTTTTTTTAGTTTCTTGTTTCCACTTCTTTCTAGTGAATGCACACTTCGATTATGAACAACTAACTCTTCGATGCAAACACAAACTTAAGAAAATTACTAGTGTATTTAAGGTAACACAAGAAGTTGCTGTGGTGTAGATGTGATGATAGCATTGCGCTTAATACGAGTATGATTAATTTAAGAAATATTTATAATACTTGAGACCTACTTCACTGAAAAAAAGCAATAAACACTCACAGACTGGATCTGATGCAGCTCCAAACATAGTTGATTAAATAAATCCCTTTTCCGTGCATATTCGCGAGATATTTGAAAAAAAATAAGCTTAAAACCTTTTATTAACTAAGAAAAAGGCAAGTCACACTTAATTAATGAGGATACTTTATTCCAGTACTGTATTTGTAACATTATTCTACCACCAGGTAAAGTTATTGTCGGGTTTGGATAGTATCCATTCTAGCTTTGGTTCGTTTACTTGAAGTATCAAACTGCATTTAAACATATCTTTTCTGTTCATCCACAATTTCTACCTTAACACAAAGGTTTATAATTAGAAGCTAATGTCCGGATGACATAAGTTTACACATTGCCAAAGTCTTAGCTATCAATGAATGGTCCTATTTTTATTTACGTGATATGTGATGCAATCTCCAAATCTTAATTACTTGCTTTTAACAGTAGTGGTTTAAATTGATAAAGGCTTAAGTTTATCTTTACTAAAGCGAAAAAGGCTCGAAATTATACATTATGCACACCCGTGCCTCATACTTGTGGTATAGGGCGAGAGTTCAATGAGGATAAAACATCGTATATACCTACAGAATGAGAATTAACCCAAAGTTTCCGAGGTTTTTTTTAGTAGTTGAGAATTGATTGGTTCTTGATATGTGATACCTTTTGTATTAGCTTCTACAGGTAGGAGAAGGAGGAAAAGCTGATGTTTTGAGCTGCAGGCTGTGAATTGCTGTTTATGGCAGTCTTGGTGGGTGAGGGTATCCAGACTGTTTTGCGGAGCCTAAAGGAGCTCTTTCAGAACGTGTGATGTCGTTGGCACCTGATTGTAAAGGTTGATAACTGATATTTATAATTGATTATAGATATTTCGGGAGTGATGAGTGGTAACGTCATGATTGAGTGGTACACATAATTGAAACGTGCGATAACGCGTTTTCATGAAATACAAGTATATTTAGAGGAGGAATTTCTTCCGAAATGTGAATAATGCAGTTAGTAGTTCTTAGTAGCTCTCTACGCATTACCGAATACCAAGAAAAAAATATAAAAAGGCTTCAGAAAAGCAAAGCACAATGATACACAAGAGAAAATACCTTGAGAATTATAGGTACTAAATATGCTGGTTTGTACCTACGAGGCTCCACGTAGAATCTCGAGCTAACTTTATTTTATTCACTTTCTTGGTGCTCTCGATTCTACCTCAACTCTAGATGCCCCATTGTCGATTCTCCTTAGAGATTCTAGATGTTTCTAGGTTTGCCTTAAATTTCTTAGGACATCATCCCATCACGTATTCTTTTCATGGTTTCCCAGGTACCAGCCTGAAAACTGCTCGGATATACAAAATCATTATGAGATATGTCACTTTCACAATAGCAAATAATCTAACAACATTTGCATCATTAATGTAATTATTTTCGTCTAAGTTTTCCTATGACTTTTGGGAATATTCTTGCAAAAAGTTACAAGAAATCTTAAGAAATCTGGAAAACCTAGAATCTCGAGAATTGGATAACCGCCAACATTTTACGTTTTACAGATTCCAGCTAGGCATCCCCGCGTGTACCTAGGTAAAGGCACCCTCCTGATGCTGTTCCTTGCACTTTCATTTTTGCTTTCAAATAATAGTACATTATCACACTTCAATAAAAAAACAGAAATATCGTCTTTGTAAGAGGAAACACCAGGTGATTATACCTATGGGGAATCCGTATAATCGAAAGATCCCACAAAAAGAAACATCGCAATTCACGAAGAAGTGGCTCACAAATACCTGAGAAAACTTAGCAGCACTATGAAATGATTCTAGCAGCAACCCAACATAGTAGTTCTTTTCTGTGGGAAAATTCCATACATCAGGTTTCTATTAGGCGAAGGCAAAAATCGCTTTAAATCATTAAAAGTATATGGCATCGAATAAGTTGAAGCAGCTGTGGTTGAACTCTCTCTAAAGACGAAGGGCTCACTAGGGACAAAGCACGGAGATATGATAAAGCCCCTGGGTTTAAGGACTTCACTTCATTCGATGAAGTTTTTAATCGACTGACAATTTATCATGGAAACTTCTACGATTTCATCAACTAGAAAGGTCTATCCTCTGAGTTATGTTGTGACAGAGGTAGTTTTAATGCTGTTGAGCCAAAAATGAGGTAGAAATATGCCAGGGTCATAAAGAAATTCTGCTCAGAAGTATTCTTAATTATATTTGAATATGAACAAGAAGAAAAGGTTTTAACTCCCTATAGAGTAACTAAAGATGATATTTATAAATACTCAGAAAAGTATTAAGTACAAAAAGTTGAGTCCAAGGGTGTAACTGATGTTTGGAAGCCGGTTGTCACAACTATGCACGAGGTGCTGTACAGATTAACTCCGAAGGTAGGTAAAGTTTAAGAGCGATTAACAGCTTTTAGTAGTAACTGAGCCAAACTAAAACTTTTTCCAAGCTTGCTAGAAAGTTCAGGGGATTTGTTTAGTCCTTTTTGCAGGTTCACAAGCGCGGAGATCAAAGCAGAGCTGTATTTTTCTACGAAGCCAACAGTCTCCGAATCCTCTATGGAGCTTAGCTTTAATGCTCCATTTTCAATAACTTGTAGAAGCGCAGCAACAAGCACTTCTAGATCACCCCGTTGTTGAAAAGCAGGTTTGGAGATGAGTTTTGCTATAACTCTGTATATATGAAGAATTACCTTTGGATCTACATCATTATCAAACCCTTGGTCTCTCACCCGAATGAGAACTTTGGAGACCAAATCATCCTGCTCCTGCTCTGAAAGCACACCAAGATTTTGGTCTCGAGAAAGTAAGTATGAGACTACTCGCGATATGTCCACATCGCCTCTCACTCGTAGCAATTTCAAGATTTCTTCTTTCCGCCTCGATCCTTGAGGGTGGCTAACTGAGCTTGCTTGGGCAACACTTTCATTAGACCGGTCTAAATTTTCCAAGATTGATTTGACATCAGTGAGAGTTTTTTCTACTTGATAAAGCCTACTTTCTATCCCAGTTAACTTCGAATCCTTTGATAAGTTCTTGCTAAATGCAGATTTTACTTGACGAGTCATTTCACCTACACCAGAGGATACTGCCGGAACTAATTTTTGAACAAATAAATTTTCAAATGCCTTTTCAACTCTCTTTGAATTGAAGTCAATATTTTTGTCTACACTCAGTTTTTTGTTAACAGCTACTATCTCACTCTTCAACTCCCCGAGAGTCTTATCAAGTGCAGAAAGAGATGAAAACTTCGCTTCTACCTGCTTCATTAATTGGTGCTCCCTTGTCTGCATGGTAGCATTCACCTCAATCATTATACTACGAACAAGTTCTTGTTGATCAAAGCCACCCTTAAGCAAGGCTACTGGTTTTTGAGGCAATATCTTTGGTGATCCAGCTTCAGAGTGCATTGACAGGTCGGGGAGACCGCCTATGTGCATATCGTGCAACATCCTGCTCTCAGGTTTTGGCTGTTCCCAAGATGCAAGCCCTAAATCTGCACTCGTGCCATCAGGTTCTTCTTTTACCTATAGAATAAGCTTAAAATACTGTGCATACTGAATTTGAACCTTCTTCTGCCTTTAAAATAAAATTCTCAGCATTCTTAAAGTCCACAGTTGTTCTGTTCACTCCTTCGCCTTCAATAGTATAAATCACACCTTCAAAGTTCTTCTGACCCTTGGAAAAACACAACGCCTTAATTCTATCCTCTGTAAAGAAGCGAATCAACTTGGCTCTGCTGACTGAAACTTGAAGCACGAATACTGTCGAGAACGAGTCTGAATTTTCATACAACAGTATAGCGTCATTAAATATTTTTGCTCTATAGTTTTGAGGTACTCCATCCACATTAAAATAAAACAGCGAACTATTGAATCCGTTTTCAGTGTTTTTGAGCACAAGTCCATATATTCTATTTTGCTCAGTCTCATCAACATAAAGTGTTAAAATTGATCCTTGAGAAAGAGCCTGAACTCCAAGCAAAGTTTGACCTTCCGCGACGCTGAATTTTTCCACTTCACCCATGTGGTTAAATATATAGAGATCATGTGCTATAGATTGCTTTAATCGCCCTGGTGTTGGAAAATTGGCAGTGCACAAAACTGTTTTCAGATCACTAGAATAAATAAAACTAGAACACCCTTCTAACCCAATAGGTTTAAAGATATCCGGCTTAGTATAGACTTTTTCTCCCACCGGAGATTTTTGAAGAGAAGAGCTTAGATTTGATTTTACTATAGCATCTGCAGAGCAACCAAAACATCGTGCCGCTGTTTGAAACAATATTGACTTATTAAACACTTCAACCCGCACAGGCATTTTCGGTTTTTCTGAAATAACTATGTCTAGCAAATCCTGAAATGTAGGTTCTTCGTCGCCATCAAAAAAGTTGAAACGTCCAAGCTCTTCCAACTTGAGTTCCTTAGTCAGCGTTAGCTTAATAAAAGAAACCAAACCAACATTATATACAACAACAAGAAGAGTTGAGCTCTTAAACTCAACCAATTTTACAAATGTAACTTCTAGGGATTCTTTAAATTTTTCAATTATATTCTCTGGACAATATTTAACAAACTCAGGTGAAATATTTTTTTTGATTAGCTTTGGGAACGTCACTATTTTTATCACTGATGGCCTTAGTGGATAGCATAGAAACTTTCTTGTTGCTGCAATGAGATCCTCAGGAAACTTATCTTTGGGTGTTAGTGGTAGTGCTGATATTTTAACACCAGTAGCTACCGGTTTAGGTCGTGTATCTGGAAGATTTGGGATAATATCAACCGGATCTTCTGGAATAAGCTCTGAAAAAATGTATTCTTTAAAAATATTTGGTTCAATTGGATTCATGCTGCTGAGAATAGCATTGTTCTTTAAGGGAATAGGTAGTACAGGATGTTCCAGTGAAAAATTAGAATTCACAGGCAAGTTATTTTCAAAATCTGAGAGATCATTTGCAAAGTTAAAATCTTCATTTTCGTGATTTTCAGAGTTCGTTACTGGCGACAGAAGGAAATCTGGACTTTTTGGTTTGGTGGTGTTCATAGAAAGAGGATCAGGTCCTTGGGTAGTTGTAGAGGAGTTTTCAGAGCCTGTTAAATCTTCATCAGAGTTGAAGTCAAAATTTGGAACTGATTTAAGTCTTTCAGTGATTTCTGGATACAACTCAGCAACATCATCTTCATTCTTTTCTGGATCCATTTTTCTGTTTGCTGCAGCCAATCATTATAGTACCTTGACCAATCATATTTCTTATTTTATATTGGTATAATCATACTAACTGTTCCAGTTAGAAGGAATAATATAAAGTAAGACATAAAACTTAGGGCTTAGATTGTATTCTGAATAAATAGCAAAAACATCATTATTATTCAAGAAATATATTTTAAATATTTGCTTTTTTAAGGCCTTTCTATGTTGTTTTGTACTTGAGCACTAGGTACATTAGGGGCTTATTTTTCATGGATTGTAATTTTCTAGTTTCTTATGGGTTAAGAGGAAATCTGTCTTTCGACTCGAATAAGATCTTTGATTCTAAAAGACCAGGGCAAAAACTCTCGTTGGTTTGCCTATACGTCATTTCCCAGACAATATTACCTTTTGTTTTAAGATCTCGTTACAGTTATCTTTTCTTTCTGTTTCTAGTTATTTAAAAAAACTAAGAATAGACTCTCTGTTCTCAAGGGTTTGTAGAAGTCGTTTAATGCAAGGCATCAAACTACGATACTATAGTAATGCTTTTATGCTTCTGGTAAGACCTTTATTCCAATGCATCAATACTTCGCTTACTAGTAGAAACGATTTTTTTTTCGATCTAGAGACATATAACAGAGATAAATCAAGTTTTAGACGATTCCAATAATGTTTCAGTACCTGGAAGTTTATAGTTAAAGGTAAAAAACATGATAAAACAGTCGGTAGTATAAAATCTTCTATAATGAAGCCGAGCTAATAAAACTAGGTAGTTGGGACGTTGAAAAGGGGAAAGTAAGGATGAAATCCTCCTACCTTGTTGACTCCTAAGCTAGAGCGAGAGTGCTGACCCAATCAAGTAGACTGAACTCTTCATTATTTGATATAGTTTTGAAAATTCTGTAGCTGTCTCTTTTCAATTAATTTCTAGCTCTAGCCTGCTTATATACTTTTTTTATAAGCAGGAAACGTGTAAACTTATGTTTCATACATTTTATTACATGCTGAACAACTGCAATGATTAGGTTCTCAATATTTTAAACATAGCGATGGTGAACTAAGTGTAGTACTGGCAATCAGCTCTGAAATGAATATAATATATTTCTTATTTGCTTCCAAATCCATACACTTTGATTTCTAAGGAGGTCGACACTAAAGTGGGGTTGTTATGAAATAATTTCTGCATTGCTTATCGAAGCAGTATAATTCTTTAGGAAACATGAAGCATACCGCCAATTCCACCGATGCCATCTCCTTGAAAAGACAGTGACGCTAATAAGCACCATCGCAAAATTAACTTAAAATACATCTTTGGTGTGATTTCAGTCCAAACAAGGTACGAAGTTAATGAGACCATTTGCTTCTTTAGCTGAAAATGTTTTATGCAGTGTGAAACTTCAGTCAGACAATATCAATAGGTATTTCATCGTTTCGCGTATTTCTCAGCATTACCTTCCGTCTAATCAGCAATATTTAGACCACATAAGTAAAATTCAATTTGCACTTTAAAATGTTTACATGTTTGGTTAATGAGAAACCACTCATATTGCTGTGAAAACACCATTTTTCTTAAAGATTTGCAACCAAGTTTCCACAGAAAATTAATCTCGAAGTTTACTATTTACCAGAGGGTTTGAACAAAGAAGACAATATTATTTTTGATGTTATTGGACTGACCAAAATGAGGTTATATAGCAGAACTGTTTCTCCCTTTGTCCAATGAAACTATCATAATTCTCTAAAGTCTGAATAGGCACTTGAATCAAAGGAAGTAAAATCATCCTGGTAAAGCCACCCATTATTTCCAAATCCTAGCAACTCATAAGGGTGATTCTTGATTCATGATTAGAATTACAAACAGTTCTGTCGTTCTTAATAAGATACAACATACTCTATTAGTGCCTGTCACTTTGGTTAATATCATATATTATTGTTTCTTGTTCTTAATATTATTATTTATAAAAAATCTCATTAAATTAAATCAGAATGTTTCAACAGGCTTCTATTTTTCTTCTTTGAAATTCACCCAGAATCTGTCATTTAGTTGAGGGATAAATAATAGATCCTCCAAATTGGCAAAATTTCCAGCTGACAGGAGTTCTTCATGTGATTCGAGAACAAAAAAAAAATTCTTTTGGCTCTAGGTTATGTAAGCTTGTTTTTTAATGACAATCACCAATCTTAAATGATGATTTAGAATACTATAATCACAAAAGTAAATAATTCGTCATCCCAAGAGACGTACCCCATTAAGAAATAAAATAATTTGAGCCCTTAGGCAATAAGCGTAATTTTTGATTCAGAAGTATCTCGAATGATTTTTTTTGTAAACCCATCTTGTCACCAACGTTCAACTTTTCTCTAGTTGCTAGGCGCTGCATTAGATTTAATTTATCAATAATTATGTGATAATCATTTTGATTAACAATAAGATATTTTGCATTTTGATTTGTATCATATGAATCTAGTTTTTTTTCTGATTATCAACTGGAATTTAATTAAAATTTTGAGTAATCATCATCAGAATCGATCAATAAAGAAAAAAGTTGGCAAAAAATTTATTGATAATTTTCCAAAACATATTGGGTCTCTACTCGTTGTATTTGCAGAAACTATCAAAGCGCTAACTTAAAAATAGTACTAACTTTTTTTTCTCTTTAAAAAGTTTCTTATACTTGTGAAAATTGTGAAAGGGTGTGCAGATTAGGCTGTAAGAGTGACACCAGTGACACAGAAGACGTTGGGGTGCATCATAGCATTGCAAATATTTCGTGGTATCTTCCATAAACGAATGAATACATTGAGATGAGTTTTTAGAAGGTCTATTATTTTTTTGTTTCTTTTGGCTCAGTTTTTCCCCTTCACCTTTCATAACTCCTATTCTTAATTACATTAACTAGAGCAAGCACAGGCTTGATCCAGACTAGTGACAAATCGGTTTCCGTGAGTCATCATACTACAATAACTTTATGCGTGAGTTTTAAATATTTAATAATTTCTTAGGTTTGATAAATTACTTGAGTAATACTAATTGTACAGAAAGAATAATGTTATTAGCTGAAGAATATCACACTGATATCTGACCGTTTGAACTGTTTTTCAATATGACATTACCGTTGCTACAGAGGCTAGAAAGAAAATCTTTAGATTGAAGGGAAGTGATTTGACAACATTATCATAATTACCAAAGCAAGTATCTGAACTTATCCCTAGTAATAAAAGAAAAAAATATTACTATTTTGGTTGATTATATACTATTGCAATTTATTTCTTCAATATCAACGTAGAAATCAGCACTACTCATGACTGATGTCACGACTGAAGAGGAAGAACTCAGTCTAATCTGCGCGAAATGTGATGAAAAGTTTTATGATGATGTACAAACCAGTCTAACTCTTTGGAGATATGGAAATCAAATAGCCTTCCTTGGTCTCCCGTTTAATCTAAAAGAAGTATCTGTCCTCCGTGATTTAAGTCCAAACCCAAAGTTTGAACTCGAATATTTTTTTAAAGATGTTGAAATGTACAAAAAAGAGGTACAAGGAATTCCTTCTTCTTTTCTCCCTTCTGAATATTTTTTTAGAAACTATGGTAATGTTAAATGTAGGAATAGTAGCTGCAGAGAAGTCATAGGAAAGATTACTGCTCTTTGTGATCCTAATGGATGTATTCTTTTTGACCCTGAAAAACTTTATCTAAACGATATATCTGAAATATTTTGGGTTAAACATAATTTTGATGAATTTTTTCTACAGGGAAATGAAGTTCATCAAAAAGAAGTTGGAATGTCTATGAATAAGTACCCAAAGTTTTGCAGACATCTAAGAATGATCTCAGAAGAATTGCAGCGCTTACGGGGAAGGTATAAAAACAAAGTTCAAAAATATGGCTTAACAGCTTCTTTAGAGAGTTACTTGAATACTGTAACAGCTGTTGAACCAAGGGATTACCAAAAGAAGATATTTTTGGATATATTGTGTCGAGAGGAAAATGGACTAGTTTGTCTTCCAGTTGGTCATGGAAAGACAATTGTTGCTATTATGGTGATGGAGTATCTTTTAAATCTGAATCCGGATCACCAAGCTGTTTTTATTGTAGAAACGAACTCATTGGCAATCCAGCAATTTGAAGTGATTGAGAACTTCTTGGGAAAGAAATTTGGTGTGAAGAGATTAGTTGGAACAACATTGGATGACGAAACTTCATTTAAAAAAAAAGGAAGAAAGGGAAGTTTAGCACATAGAGAAAAAGATTTAAACCTGTGTCAGGAGTTTCTTCAAGCTAGAATTGTTGTAGCAACAGCAGGAGCGTATAATGAAGGTAGGAAGAGGGGAATTGTTCTACTGAAAAAAGTTTGTATTTTTGTTCTTGACGAAGCTCATCACTGCGATAAAAATCATCCATACAATGTTCAAATCATGCACGAAATTTTTAAGTATGTTTTACTTATGTTTATCCTGTAGGAAGGAAAATTTTGTACAAGTAGATTCAAGACCAAAGATTCTTGGGCTCACAGGATTCCCAGGTGCTGACATAGAAGTAATTCAAACAGTTCTGCAAATAAAACTTCTTTGCCAAAGATTAGGAGATGCTCGAGTATACTTTAACCGAAACGCAGAAGAATATAATCGGCTTCTTGAGCTGCCAAAAGTCATGCCAATGGAAACTCCAATAATATCCAGGACACCATTTGAGAAAAGGTTCATGGAGGCTGTTGTAAAGTATATTCTGCGGGAAATTAGTGTCATTGGATTTCAGTATTCTGGGCCTTTCGCACCCTGTAGGGGACTTCTGGCATATTTGGGTAAAACAAATGCAACACGATTTAACAGAAAAGGAGTAGGGGGAAAAATAGATGTGGACATAGTTGATCTATTCAATAGCCTGATTGATTTGGATGAAGTTGGGACAATTTCGACATATAGGTTGATTGAACTACTTCCAGCTTTTGAGACAAGTAAAAATGAAGAAAATATGCAAACTGCAGAAAAAGAGGGATTTCTGTTTGGAGAAAACAAGATTACATGTAATTGTGTGTTTTGAGATGACTATAGGTGATAACTGGATTGGGATAGATCGAGAGATTGCACAATTGTTGAAGGAGCAGAGGTTAAGAAATGTGGAGGATGGAAGTGCTTATGTTGCAATCAAAACAACATTGCTTTCTGCATTAAATGAGGCACAAGAAAAAAATGTACATGTTTTGATCTTCGTCTCCACCCGCTTTGCTTGCAAGAGTCTGTGCCATGCTTTGAACAGAGATGCCGCTTTTTTCGAACAAAACGTTTCTATGAAGGCTGATTTCATTGTTGGAAGACAATGGATGGACTTGGCTACTCAGAGAAAGAAGCTGCAGAATTTCAGAACTGGAGAGGTAAATGTGCTTATTTCAACCTCCGTTTGCTCAGAGGGCATAGACTTTCCAGAATGTAATCTGGTCCTTTGCTCCACGCTTCCTGTCTCTGCTCTTACTTACGTGCAGATTAGAGGTCGATTACGAGTTGTTAGTAAACATGGTGTTACTCAGAAAGATATAGATAAATCCAGGTTTGTTGGTCTTGTTCGCTCGACAGGTGTTCAACCAGATGTACTCAAAGATTATTTTACACAAAAGGAAAAAAATATGTACATGGGGTTGATTAAGTATACAAATGAGGAGGGAGTACTGAATGTGAACACTGAGTATGTTTCAATGAAGAGGAAAGCAGTTTCTGTTTCTAACGAAGATTTTACGCCTGTTCTTGTGTACAGTAAGAATGCCAGATCTGCGTTGAACGAGATATGTCAGAAAAGATCTTTATCTACACCTGGGTATAATTACACTTCATCTGGGCTTGGATTCGAGTGCATTTGTACGCTGAAGGTGTTGGATGGTAGGTTGTTTAGAGGTAAAGGAAAAGGCCCATCTAAAAAATCAGCACAAGAGATAGCCGCAAAATCCGTACTTGATAAAATCCGTGCAAGTTGGAACTAAATTTGTTTGTTTATATACATTTGTTTGAATGTGTGTCCTTTACTAAAAATATATAGAGAAAGGTATAGCTGTCTTCTTTTGAAGCGAGTGTTCTTAAACTGGATGTTTTTCTTGATGATAAGAAAAAGAACTGCAAAATTCAGCTATTTAATAACTTAGCCCTCGCTTAATAAATACTAATTACTTTTTATCCTTACAGCGGACAATTAAATAAAATAGTCTTAAATTCGTTGTCAAAAATATCAATGGTAATCTGTCCCTGTGGTAGAATTAATCTTGCTCTTTCATCAGCACTTACCCCTCTTGTTGGCTGAGACGCAATCAGATGGTCATTTGCAATGATCATAATGCATTCTTCACTCGTTGCACTTTTTCTAAAAGCAACAACTTCTAGATCTTTAAACCAACCAATAAACCCAATATCTGTATCCTGGATTCCTAATCTAACTGCACCTGGAGGAATGAAAGCACTAAAGTGTGCCATAGCATAATACATGGGTTGCTTATAAAAGATCCCTTCTTCCGTGTCTACCAAAATAGGCGCATCGACTTGGTTATTCGCCCAATTTGGTCCACCTGACATATCCAAAGCTAAGTTCCAATCTACCCAACCAGCTGAACCACTTTCAAGCTCGTGCAAAATACTTGTGAAATAATTATACCCTCTTTCCCAGCTTCCAGGTTCAACTATATTATCCAAATATCCAGTACATGCTTCAGTCATCAACAAAAATTTGAATCCATCTGAACTCGGTGCATTGTCCAAACCAAACTCATCGTACGCATTTCTCACTTCAATTTGTCCTCCGATCAAATCTGTCACAAGCAAAACCGGTCCTGTTCCAATTAGACTTCCCGCAAATGAAAAATACCAGTGATACCCCAGTCCATCAATATACTGCGCACTAGTTTCTTCAATCGCTTCCGTATATTCTGGCATAAATGGATATTGGTCATCTCCAACCATTATCTTAATATCTGGATACTTTTCTTTAACAACTGGCCCTAAATGATGTTCAACAAAGTCCACCAAATCTTCAGGCGAAAAGTTCATATTATTCCATTTATTCGTAGTCGGGTTTCCATCTGGTTCATTCTGTGCGGTTAAACCCCATAATATCACACCTCTTTCTTCATACGCCTCTATAAACATCAATATATAGTTTGCATATAAATCTCTAATTTCTTCAGAAGCATTTAAGCCGCCAAATAAATAACTTGTTTCTTCACAACTATTTGTTCCTTCTGGAGCAGGAGGACTTTCACAAGTCTTAAAATGTACTGGACCTGACCAAACTGAACCAAATACATCCAGACTCTTCTTTTCTTCTTCCATACCTTGACTTGTTGCTTCTATTTCCTCTTTTGCTCTTTGAATCATATCCAGTTTATAATCTTTACCTGGGATTAAGTCGTCATCCATAATAGCAAAAGTTTCCAGAGTAAAGTCATTATCCTCAATCAACGAGTAGGTTTCTCTTGAGAAGTCTGCTCCTCCTATTGGTACTCTTCCCATTGAATAAGCAGCACCATTAGTTCGGGAATAATATGAGCTGTAAAAATAATCTTGTGCGGATTGAGGTAGGAAGCTCACAACGTAAGCAGCTGCATCCGTGAAGGCACCTCCAAACCCGAGTACTGTCTGGTAACTGTTTCCATCTAATTGGATAGTGTGGGTTCCTAGAGGTGCACTAGCGCTTTCAGCTAATGTGAGAACTTCTTGATCCAACCTCTTACCTGCCTCCGAAGAGGTGTAGATAACGATTTGATCAGCAGCGTAACTTGCTGGAGGATCAAAGTCATCGCAATATGTTGAGTCACATTTACAAACGATGCCGTTGCTTAGTTCTACAGGGTCACACTCTACTCTTGCTAAAGCAAGCTTCTGGGTGAGAAAGATTAGAGATAGGAGTTGTTCTTTATTTACCATTGTGTTTAAGTAGATTTAGGTTTAATGTGTATCTATATAAGAACGACCAGATTTATATTCACCCTATACTGCGCAACACTAACAGGTATAACTTGTCTGTGTAATTTAATTTTTTCTTTATGATTAAATCAAGTTTTAGTTAATCAGCACGTAAAAATACCAATATTGACATGGGTAAGACATTGAGAATGAAATTGATTGCGCCAACAGCTACAGGTTGACTTGTTCTTCTGGCACTGGATATAAATGAGCCTACTAGGAATTTATTTCTTATGACGAAAGCAAAGGGGAATATATCGAAAAGAAAGAACTCTTGCTACAAACTGGAATTAGGCAAAAGTAAATGAAAGTATTTAGGATCTAAGGATGTGTGCCAATTCGTTTAGGTAGCTGTGCCTTGCCTTTTGAGGCCTGCTAGTGCGTTGACGTGATGACTTTCATCATTCGCTAATTTATCAATTAAGACCAGTGATTGAGCTCCTACTTCTGACGAGGGATATTCACCTAGTATTGGGAGGAGAAATCTCTGGTTTGATGAAAAAACTTCTCGCGTAATGAGAGGAAGTTCTTAGATTCTGTGTTTATGTTATGAAAATATGATTCTTCGGTCCCTATCAACCTTAAGCCAAGTTCAAAAAGAGCAAGTTACAAAGAATCTAAGAAATCGAGATTCTCGAGAATTCTTCAGAACTCCATCAACATCCCCAGCTTTAACTTCCTCGACAAGTGCTTTGCTCATCTGGTTTAACTCTCATGCATAGATAGCTTTGGTTGTAGTGTCTGTCTCAGAACTTCGTCGAAGAGAGTCCTTAAGATGTAATGGTTTGGTTTCAAGAATACATTAGTGAAAACTAATGTAAATTTTCTTCTTTTAAACTACCATTTGAAAATTTTTGAGCGGTAGCTTACGAATAATTATCTTCTCGGTTATGTTCTAAATCTTTTTCATGGCTTGAGATTATCTATAGCTACTGTGACTTTCTAAGACCGAGATTGTGTAATTAATCGTTTTTCCTGCAGGGTTCTTTCAAACTAACTAAATGACAAATGACTGAGAGGATACTCGAGCATCCAGTTAATATATGTTACTTAATTCTTCTAGTAGAAATGGGTAGTTAAGTACTTATAGTAAGTACGATTATTTAGAGCAATTTTGAAGGTCAGCAATAACATCCAACAACAACAGAAGAGAATTTCGATCCAAGAAAAAAAAGTTTAAGTTTGTGGAAGAACAAATGTAATCCGATTGAAACCAAGCTAGTTTAAAAAGGTAAGGAAGTACTCTAAATGGGATCAATGCGTTAGGACAGATAAAGCAAAATTAGGCAAGGTATTAAGCTTAAGCTAGTACGCTAAAGGAAACCAAATTAGCAAAGTCAGGGGACACTAAAACAAGTTGAAAGAGCTTAAGTAATAACATTATCCAATATGAGGCAGTCCAGTTAAGTTTGGGAATCGGGTACATCTATTCATCACACTAATACAGGTAAATCGGCTGTATTTTCTATGTGACCCATAGGAAAATTCATTTAATTACGAAAGTTAGTCTTCGCCAGTAAGAGAAAAGCTGATAAAGTAAACATGCCACTAACTATGTTGTGGTTACACTTACCATGTGAGATTTGGGATTACACATCGAGTTTGGTTATATCAATGAACAGCAATTTGTGTAAACACCAGAGTTGCAATCCGTCATGGGAATGTAAACAAGAGCGCCCTGTTAGTGGTAAGAGCAGACCTGTTTCACGAATGGTTGATATATTCACTGTTCAAGTCATTTATACTTCTCTATGAGGTTTGTTAAATATATAAGTTAGACCAAATATCTTAGGCAGCAAAATACAGAAGTGATTTGCTCGAAGCATTAGGGCAGTCATACACTTGCAGGAAAGATCATAGATCCAAAAGAACTGGACTTTCTTATTTATTACTCTCTCTTCATGTGCAATGTATGAATATTAGGTTTTTCAACCTGAAAGTAAGTAACATCAAATGGAACATCCAATTAACTTGTAGTGAGCTCCAGGAAGCTATTATATATAGCAATCAACGAAGAAAAATGAATCATATTTGTAAATAAGCTGTGTATAAACCTCTTTTCTATGTCTGTTGTTAGCTAATACTTCATTAGCTGTTATCAAACCAAAGATTGATTAAGAGATCCACGCAAAATGATTAGCATGAACCTATTAAAGTTGAAGTGGGTTGAACAAGTTAACTCTAAGGGTTAAAAACCATAAATAAGTAAGAATTTATTGTTTATTATCAGAGTTATCAACTAAGTGAGCAAGAAGTATACCGGTTATTTTAAGTATTAAAATATTTAGAGCTTTCATCTCATGCATGGTATTGTTTCTCACGTCACGTTGTAGGAATATGCAGGATTCGAAGCATGGGTTCTCGTCTAACATATTCCCTTGAAAAGAGCTACAGCTAACCATTGTATCAGTAAAATATTTCTATACAACACACTTTTCATTTTTTCCAAGAATCTGAATTTTGAAGAACTTGTTCCTTGAAGCACTCCGTCGTGCCAATATTGGTATATCTAGTCTACAAAATAACTTTCCTACAATAGTTATAATCTAAAATAAAGAAATGTAACAAAAAGCTCAATATGATGTAAACCCGATCTACCTATAGCAAACAGGTCTTTACATTTAACCCACACAGACGTAGAAAGGAGTTTGATATACTGGTGCTCATGACTTTGTTAAGAATACTTTTATTTTTAATTAAAGTCAATGTCTCCTGTAACAGCTCTTAACTTATGGTATCATAGTTATTAGTATAATCCTGGTTCATAAAATTCTACATCTTCTTGAAAATTTTTATTCATTGATTTCTATGTTACTACCGAGGTGGTATAGTAATTGCAATCTATAAATACTCGGGACTTTAAGAGCGAAAGAATATATTTTCAAGATAAGTTACATGTGCTTCGACAATGGCTTTTGATGATTATCTTTTAGCTGATGAATTTTAGCTTACTCTATTTACATAGATTCAAGTGAATGGCAAATAGGAATTCGATGAGATAGTTACCTCTATGTTACTGTCTTAACTTTTTAACCATTTGAATGGAATATATTGTCTTGGGTTGGCTAAATACATAAGAATAGCCATCTATATGTAGACTGTTGCTTTAAGCCGATTTACCTATGTGCCTTTGACTTATATGGCAAGTAGAGGTAAGAGTTATATGCTGAAATACACATTTTGCTTAAGAATGCATTTATGATACTTTGTTTATTTACTTCATTTGGTTACCTTGATCTGAAACAGAGTAGTGGCGATCTTTAGGAATCTAGAATAGTTCGGCTTCACTGGAAGCTTCTCTTTTGTTATGGTATGTCTTGCCTTTCATTTAATCTTTCAATACAATGCTTTGGTATTCTACTACTGGCTATACTATGCAAAACACGACATATTAAGTATCACAAATATGATTTGCCTCTTGCATATACTCATAAAAAGATGAAATATAAACTTCATCTTTATTAGGTAAATTTGAAGTTGGTTAGAAAATATGTAGATATGGCCAGAAGTAGAATCTAAAAAAAACTATATAGTATTGCACATATACTTAAAATAGACCAGATTATTTTTCTTATTTGGCACTGAGCTAATAATCACACGAAAAGGAGAACATATATTATAGTTATTCGGTCTTAAATTCGAATCTATATATTTTCTGCAGTTTATTCCTGTGTCATTGGTATTGGGTTCTATCATGGAGTATGGATTATTATTATAACCCTTTGTCATACCTTGGGAGTTGTATATGTTCCATCGCCAACCTGAGTAGGAACCTTTTATAGTACTGTTTTTTCTACAATGAAACCAACCCAATGTCGTAAAAAAATTCGAAGCCCAAATCCTTTATCCTAATTCCGTTCAAAGGCAAAACAATGTGTTTCATGACCCGAGAATCATTCCTTAAACCCTAACGGTACAGTAGCTATTTCTACATTTTCCCAGGTCCTAACGGTATACATTGTATATAGCATTAATTCTAGAGAATTGGGCCAAATGCGTAGAGTTAAAGTGGTAAATCAATGTACTTGGGAAACTTATTAACAACGCCAATGTATAATTTGATTAAGTCTCAATCCCACTTAATAATTTTACAGAGCAGTCAGACCTTCACACAGAGTTATCCCAAAAGTTACTAAATTGGACCCAATGGATATTTTCAGTATATATTACCAAGAATTTTTACCAGAAAGGTTTTTTTATTCGATAAAAAGCGAACATAAAGGTCGTTTTTAGGTTAGACTTACGACTGATAACAATAGTAATAATAAAGTCTGTATTACTACAGAGCTTCGCGATGAGGAACATCATACGTTTTCTTTTGAATTTGAAACAAAGAAGATTAAATCAACTTTGAGTCTAAGCTTTTCATAGATGGGTCGATTACATCTATAAGTCTTGATATGAACTCTGGTCTTATTACTGGTATGAAATTATATATCAATCAAATTTATGAAAAGAAGCAACAAACGAACCTACCTTCACGGAGCATTTGACCAGAGAAAGTACTTAGTTAAAGGGAAGAATTTACTCGGCAATAGAATGTTGGCCCATCTTGAAAACTGAATGTTTAACTTTTTGACCTACTTTCAAATTAGAAATTGAACATTTCCGCTTTTATGTATTGAATATTCATGTGAAAATAGCTACATGTTATCCCTTAAAGTACAATAACTTCATCCAAACCAATACTATCTACAAAGTGACAAAGATTATATAGAACGTCTTGTGCTTATTACTGTTAGCTTCGGGGTCAAATCTGTCTCACTTGGGATTGGATTCAAGGTCACCATAGCTTCAGAATAAATAAACCTCTGCATTAAGACACTATCGCTTAACTGCACAATGTGCAATTCTGACCAGCAAACGCAAAAGCAATCACTAAGATTACCTCAAAAAGTTTTACATCGAAACAAGTTAGGCCCCACAAACGACTACGAAGCTGTCAATTCCATCTCAAGGAAGTTTAGCCAGTCATGCAAAGCAACTTTATTCAAACCGGGATGAAGTGTCGTTAAAGACCATTACTTCAGAAAAGATTATTTGATTATTTAGAAGGTTATAAATAAAGGTAAGGTGCACAAGAAAAGTTTCAAACACTAGATCAACAACACTGAATAATGTGTTCGAGTGCTAAAAAACATAATCTTATTATTTTATAGAAAGTTAATCTTCTGTTCAAAGGACAGGATTATATCACAGTATCTTGAAAGGGAAGTGTGACCTAAAATATTTTTTTTGCCAAGTCGAGTCTCTGGGACATATTTTACCGCGATATTCTCCGTCAAGAAAAGTAGCACACAGTAGCCTTCAAAAAGGTGAAAAAACTGAAACTCTCGAAGAAATTATATTGGTCACTGATGGAGAAAGTGCTAGCAGTGTAGCTTCAACAAGAACACTAGCATAGAACAAATTCAAAGTCACAAATGTGATATGGAATACGAAATACCCATAGCAAATATCCTGAAACAATTTTCATCATTGATTTGAACGCGATATACCAATGCAAAGTCTTGAATTTTTATTCTTGTAACATGCCCTGCTATCATATGGACATCATCTGTAATATGATAAAGATTCTAGAAATGGATCTTCACAGATGTATCTATTCTTCTTCAGAACTGCTTAATAATAAATAACCCATTCTATAGAATTCACTGAATAAGTATGGCCTCTCCCCCCAAGAATAATAAGAAAAGAATATCTACTACTACTAATGATATAGATAGTTTACGCCATGATTTTAAGTCCCATCGCTATATGAACCTGATGAAATCTAGTAGGGCGCTTGTAGAACTTTCTCTAAAAAATGGAGAGGTTTAGAAGATGATCATGGTAAGAATTCTCAGCCTGAGAAAAAAAATATAAGGGTCGACACTTGATATGTCCCACGAGTCACATACACAACTCCTGCAATGAAATTGGATCTGCTGGAACTTTCTCCATTGAGGAAGCAACCAAAACAAATAACAGAAAAAAGAAGAAATTCTGGGCAAGTCGTGGAAAGAGTGTATATTGATATAATCATAGACCAGGGAGGAAATGTGGTTTTTTTAGCAATAAGGAAGAAATCTTGTCTTTCTCTCGTATTTGTTTTGACCAACCATATGATCTACCTACGGTTTGTTTTAATGGAAAAAAGGCTAAAGTTAGTTCTACAGTCGCATGGTTTTCTAAAATCTGATTCTGAATCACACCATTTGCTCGCCTTAACGTTCGCTCTATTGATATACTTGTGTATTTTGAGGGGGTTTTATATTTGATTTTGAATTTCTTGCTCTTTCATTGCAGATATGTATATTATCTACTTTCCTCATTCTTCTGATGTGTCTTATAGATATACGAATCATTTCTTTCTCGTTTCTGCTTCAACTTATTTTTTTGGATTATTTCTGGGGATTTTATAGTTATGATTTCTCATTCTTGTAGTTCTTGAGTTAATATATTGGGAACAGAAATATCAAAAGATGTTCATCTTGATTTAATATCTTCGGAGTATGACATGTGTTCCTAGAACCACGACAGGTTTGATTAGATTGTTTCATTTTAATCACATAGAAATTTTTTGATTTTGTTAAATTATAGTAAATTAAAGTTAAGGTAAAGATATAAATCAAATTAATGTTGGGCCAAAACACT